>BTPG01000003.1:212219944-212594944 GCA_036245525.1 Semisulcospira habei | reverse complement strand
TTACAATATCACATGATCAGTTACTATGGTCAGTATTCATATATATTTAACTTGCAATATGTATTATCACCTATCTACCAACAAAGTCAAACAGTGATTATACGCACAGGCCATATAAGATAAGATAAGAGATAAGATAAACTTTATTGCCAGATGCATAAACAGATTAACTAAATTCATATGTATTTGTAAAGTGACTGAATATCTTGTTGAAGAAGAGGTTTAATAGATCATAAAAGAACTATAAACAACTAAGATGGCCTGTATGTAATTCTAAGTTAGGGACTTTGAGTCAATCTGCTGAGTTGTATCATATCGCATCCATATTAGACAGGGCCTGAATATCCAAGGGATAATAGCTCTTCTGAAAACGAGTGGTTTGGGCCTTAATTAACCCCCTTGTGCATACAACCCAGGAACTGTAAATAGTACCTGGTGGTGCATGCACAAGAAGATTAATGAGAAATCAGTATCTCCAATGACTTGTTCTTTTTCCTCCTCCTCTTCATTCCTCCCTCCACCCAACGTATATAAACGCATGCAAATTTAAGACAGAATTATGCATCATCCATGAAATAATAGGTCAACTTGATTATTGATAATGACTTACAGAAGACGATACCATCAGTTACAGATGAACGTTATTACCAGTAAACTGATAAAACAGACATCACCAATCATATGTTCTCCAACCCCCACCCCTTCCCACTCTCCATCTCCAAACCCCCCTCCCTCGGAGTACGACTCTCACTCTCGCTGAAATAACAAACAACAGGGACCAGGGTGACTCTGGGAAACAAAAAAAGAACTTTGTTAAAGCATTGCCGGTAAAGAATTTCTCGCCTAGGTGATCCCCCCCCCCCCCCACTCCGCTCCCTCTCCCCTCCGCCCCTGTTTGCTGCTGTTCCCCCCCCCCCCCCCCCACAACATCAGTGTTGGTTTCTCCACTGGCCTTCTCTGAGTGTTGGTTTCCACACTGGCCTTCTCTGAGTGTTGGTTTCTCCACTGGCCTTCTCTGAGTGTTGGTTTCTCCACTGGCCTTCTCTGAGTGTTGGTTTCTCCACTGGTCTTCTCTGAGTGTTGGTTTCCCCACTGGCCTTCTCTGAGTCTTGGTTTCTCCACTGGCCTTCTCTGAGTGTTGGTTTCTCCACTGGCCTTCTCTGAGTGTTGGTTTCTCCACTGGCCTTCTCTGAGTGTTGGTTTCTCCACTGGCCTTCTCTGAGTGTTGGTTTCTCCACTGGCCTTCTCTGAGTGTTGGTTTCTCCACTGGCCTTCTCTGAGTGTTGGTTTCTCCACTGGCCTTCTCTGAGTGTTGGTTTCTCCACTGGCCTTCTCTGCACACATGAAAGCGACCATGCATTAAATCATTTTATTGCATACTGATAAACCACAACATCTTTACTCAAATCAACAACTCAAAACAATCAGTTCCTATTTTATGTAACTGACTTACGCACACACGCGCGCGCACACACACCCGCACACCAAGACAAAACAAACATAGGTCATCGAAAAATCATAGGAATGTAAATTCTGCATGTCCGACTAAATTTAATGATAACCAGTTTTAACCCTTTGCGTGTCGGTTGCGGTATTTGGCGCGATGGTTCCTACAGGAATAACAACAACCTGACATCCTGCAGGAATCATCGCGACTAAAAGCGCTACCTACACGCGAAGGGTTAAAATTGCAGTTCTGAAAACAACTCTCATCTCTTGTGCTGTTGTTGTTCTTTGTTTGTTTTTGTTTATTTTGTAGGGAGGTAAACTTACATATTTGAGAGTTTTACCTTTACGTATTATATTAACAATTTAATGTATCTATGTAAATTACCTGGCTGAAGTGACACGTGGGTGGTTGTCCCTTTGCCGTCACTTTGGGGGGCGGGTTGGGCATAGAAAACGAAGTTGGTTCAGCATCCCACAACAGACTGTGCCTTTCCGTGACACACGTAAACTGGCTGTCTTCAAAATGGACACTACACAACATGTAGGCCCTTGAATGCAGCTCTCCAGGTGGCAGTCTCAACAAATCGTCCCTTCAAGTGTTCTGCACGTATTTCTTACATCTCTTGGGAAAATAACAAACACTGAATGAAATTGAAGTATTAAGACATCACCTAAACGCTTTAATCTCTAGTCCCAGTTCGTGAGAACAGTTCAGGTTGCAACGTCACCCCCCCCCCCCACCATCTCTCCCCCCCCCCCCCTAAAGTAATATTAGCTGTCCACAAGCGGCACATTAGTGGAGTGGAGAACTATTCTATGTACAGATGGATCACTTCTACATTTGAAAGAAAATACCAAGAACGTAAAATTTCTTTGGATCTAAATGTTAGTTTGACCACTTTCCAACTGATAACATTTCTTGGAATTCGTGGAGAGCCAGGGTCTAATTGCAGTCACACCAGTTTTCCACTTCAAACAAAAAAGGTGACTGCCAAGCGTGTCAAATGCAGAGAAGAACTGAACGGAGAAATTCCCAGATTGAAACCCAAAGATAATTAAAATTAATTTTTAAGGGCTATTCGTTCACATAGGGGCCTATCACTCATGTGCCTTCGTCACATGTGAGACCTATGTTTGCGTATCGCCCGGTACCCCTATCTCAAAATCGATCTTTTTTTTCTCAGATAGACCACGCATCATAAAAGCCATTTAATTATTCTCTAGTCGTAAGTGTATGCAAAAATAAGAGATAAAAATGAATAGCTGACCTCGTTTCTTCCTTGGGAAAGCGGAAGAATGATATGCCGATACAACTTCGCTTGTTGCGTTTGAGAAAGAACTTGCTTTGCCAGTCTGCCCCACGCTTCGCTTTGCTCGGTCAGCCCGTTGCAACAGTTTATAAGGGAAATAACTCTCAAAACGCGTCCTCGCACTCTCGGGCCGAGTGCTTTGTCTTATATATTGTCTTTCGTGGGGTAATGACTCATGCCATGACGTGAAGCTTGAAGTTCATTTCGCTGCTCGTGCTATCATTCGGCTTCTTCAGGATAGCTATGCTACACCAGACCACAGAGCTTACGAATGGCGGGAATCGCTGTGTGTACGTCTTTATTTCTGTGTGCCAGTGAAGTGTGTGGATCAGAGGGTGGGTTAGAGTAGAAGGAGATGGACTCAGTCCTGTCGCTAAACGAGCCCACAGAGCGTACTAATGGCGGGAAGCGCCGTGTGTGAAAACTCACCCTCTTTCAACAGTTCTAGCACTATAACATCACCACATGCTCCCCACCCCAAGCTGACTGTCGTAATGTATTCAGTGTGGTACGTGAGTCATTCAGGTCAAAAGCGTGCGCATGTGTGGGCGAGTTGTGGGTGTGCTCTCAGAGTTATAATTATTATAAGGTAAGCGCATTATAAATACCGTAATTATTATATTATTATGTCCGTCTTTATTTGTGTGCGCCGATGTGTGTGTGTTGATCATGGCGGCGGCTTGGGAGGGAATTGGATCAGCATAATAAGCCTAAATATATGAACAACTCTGAATGTTCCTAAAAGATAAACGCATCTGAGCTTCAAACAATACGGCAGACTTTGGGATTAAATCCTCATCTTGTTAAGAAATGCAAAGTTGTCGTTGTGTAACCGTAATGGCAATTTCGCTTGTCTCAAGAGTGGACTCGTACTGTCTTTTGCTGCAATCACGGATGAGGTTGTCTCCCTTGTGCCCGCGCCGACTCGAAAGTGTTGGTAGACAGTGGAAATACACGAATACATGTAGCACTGCTGCTTACTGGGGTCGGGCGGAACAGCCACTCGTGTTGTATTGGCTGCCTCTCTGGGAGACTAAGCTTCTGTACTTCCTGAGAGTGTTTCCTATGATTCCACATACATCTGAGGAGCAAAACAAATGCGACATGTTTGGAATCATCGAAAACACATTAGTGTTTCTGATGATTCCAACAATGTCGCATTTATTTTGCCCCTCATTACTATGATTCAGTACCCCCGGCTTCTCGATTCAAAGTTCATGCAATGTGCTTTTTTTTTCTTTTTTTTTTTCTTTTATTTGATTGGCTGGTTCAATTTTTGCATCTGTCTTTCTCGCTCTCTCTTGCCAAGAAACGCGTTAGTGTTTCCGATGATCCCAAAAATGTCGCATTTCGTTCGCTCCTCAGTATATTTTGATTCAAAGTTTAGGCAGTGTGCTTTTTTTTTTTTTTTTTTTGCTTTTTTTCCCCATTGGATTGGCAGGTTCAATTTATTTTGTGCCTCTGTCTTTCTCTCTCTCGCCAGGTCCCCTCGTTGAGTGAGGGGAACGTGCAGGAGTCCACACTGGCGACAGATAGCACGGCGTCCCTGGCATCCAGCAAGCAACAGCAGAAGGCCAAGTTCCGCTTGTGCGACACGACAGGCGAAAGCAAAAACACGGGCAGACGGGTGGACCAGAACGCACGCTTCCTCTTTCCTGGGCTCTACGTCATCTTCAACATCGTGTACTGGGTGTTTTACATGTCCAGCCGAATGAGTAGCACTTGAGCTTCTCTCTGCGTCGAACATTGCACGGACTTCAAACATTGTGTGGATTCATCAAGCCCGCTCCATCTGCAAGCGCCATATTTACTCATGAACCCAGGAACTAAAGAGAATATATTTATTTGGATCACAACAACCGACAACCAGCTGAAAGAGGCATAGATCCTCATGAGCCCCCCGCTGTCATGAGGATCTTTGTCTCTTGCACGCAAGGGGTTGCGTCATTGACATCCAGTGTGAGGTACGCATAAGGTATTCCGAATGACTGAAACAAGGGACGCATGCCGCGGCGACTAAGCACTGAAACGGTTCGTTTAGTCCTTACTGTAAAGGGGCGCAACTACTATCTTTGCTTACTATAAAGGGACCCATCCTTCTGTCCTCTATTTGATTCTGACCTAGGAATAGCTCCTAGTGTTGTTTACCGGGTGTATGCTATGTCAAATCGTTAAAACGTTTAGTGGCTTAATTAACGTTTTTTTTTTTTTTTGCCCACCACGAAGTTGATTTCACTGACGGGGCACCGAATAGATGCCTGAACAAATTTCGACCCCAGCTGGGTTCGAACCCAGAACTTTTCGGGCGGGGAGTCGAATGCTCTACCACCGAGCCACCCAGCTGCCCGTGTGATATGTCAAGCTGACATGATGAACACAGTTGTGAATGCATTGTTCGGTATTGTTCATAGCGCTCCTACCGGTGGCTACATGTACACGCGGCTTTGAATTGTTTGTTGGGTCCCAAACTCGGCGTCGACCCAACCTCGGCCAGCGTGACATAATTATAATGCTCAAAAATAGAAAGGTACATTTATTTTTCAGCTTGAATTTCTAAACGTTTTCAGAATGGGTATAATACCGGTTACATCAGTGATTAGCCATCCCATTGGCCTACAATTTCACATTGGCGTAACAAATCAAGTGCTCACAAAAAGTAAGGGACGTCATAATTTCAGCTTGAATTACTAAAATGTCGGAAAACACCTTACATCTGCAAACTGCCCTTGAACTATTTTAGTCAAACTTATTTCACACACTGGTGTATTCCGAATGCTAAGGCTTAACCGCTGCCAGAGATTATGAATTGCGCGTCTGAAACCACTACACACGGACCGACATTCTCAGTCCTGAAAAACACAGATCTAAACTGATTGATCCCGACCCAAAATAGACAAACAGAACGTAGGACTAACAAGAGACATAAATCACCACGAACCCCCAGCATAGATAACACTCCAAACATCTCCAAGAGACAACATGCCGCCGGGCTCATGAGGATCTATGTCCATTGGAGATGTTTGTAGTAGTCTATGCTGATCGCTAGTGCACGCTGCTTATACGCTGTGGTGTCACTCTCCTTCGTTGTTGGGTGTTGCTCGTTGAAAACGAAACCTCGCCAATAATAGTGCAATACACACTGCAGGTCACACGAGCTGAGTTGGTATACCTCGCCCTGTGCCTAGGTCAAATCCACTAGCGGCGCCATTGTTGCGATTTTCGCACTTGTCTGGTCGATTGGACTGGTCTTGTGCATTAGATCGGCTTAGAGCATGTGCCCTCTGCACTTGCAATGAGCAATCTCGGAGAAAGAATTAGTGACGTGAGGTTTGACTATCATAGCACCACTACTATAACAATCATGGTCAATCCACATCTCTTTGTAGTGCGTCTCAGAATTCCACACAATACATGCTGCAGTTTACAAATAGCATGGCACCTAGCAATACCCTATAGCTAGAACGTATGAGACCACACAAGTGTTCAAGCCTACCTGCACATGGTGCTTAGCAATACCCTATAGCTACAATGGACGAGACCACACTAGGAGTGTTCAAGCCTACCTGCGCACGCAGTTCTAGTGCACAGGACCGGTCCAAGCGACCTGACAAGTGTGAATATCGCAGTAATGGCGCCACTAGTGCATTTAACCTATGTACAGGGTGAGTTATACCGACTCAGCGCTACACAATGTTCATGGTTGACTGTGCAGTGTTTTGCAGAACAGAAAAACAATTAAAAGGTCATTGCGTTGATTTTAAAGTTTTAATTCTGAATAGCAGAAAAAAAGCAAATGGTACACAGTAGCTGCAAATAAGTTTACAGTTTTGACTCCACTGTAAAACAATAGATTACAAACAAAACACAGAACACACTGCACAGCGACAGGAATTTAAAAGCTCAAACACTGCATGCACATATCTGTGCAAAACCTCAATTCTCCACACATAAATTGTCGCATGATTTGCAAAGAATTTACTGTAAAATATATCAAACATGTTGAAAAACGTAAAGCAACATTGAGGTTTTTTTTTAATAAATAATTTATATTTTGTGTAAATTTCATTAATTCTGTTTTCAACATTTGATCTGAACACAATCATTATAATCAGCAATCTGTCAACTAGTCTAGACTAAAATGAATCAAATATTGATGACTATGTGATGATTATCCTGAGGATGAAATTGTCAGTTTAAAAAAAAAGAAAAAGATATCTTTGCAGATTAACGTCATTGGAGAACAATCAACCATGATAGTTCAAGGATGGTGTCAGAATAGCTTGGCACCTGTAGGCGCCAAGCTATTCTGACACCATTCTTGAATTTTCAGGCCACATCCTGTCAAGTAGCATGTCAAAACTGTGTGGGTTATATGAGACTGTCACAGCCCTCCTTGGTGACTAATATTTTCAAATGGTGTCCAAGACTCAGAGAATGTTGACTGATTGATTGTACATTGCTTAACTGTGTCACTCGATCTGTCCAAATTGCATGGCACACAACCCATCTCAATATTACACCTGTATATAATGCGCACAATTTAAAAAAGAAAAAAAAAAAACACCTCTTCTATACTTCATTTAAGTCTGAACCAAATGGATAAAATGTTTTAAAAAAAAACGCAAATCACTGCCTAACACTCGACCTAGGAAGCAAAAGCCATTTGGGCCAACACTGACTGCAGTCGGCCTGATGACCTTTTCGCACTTGGAAGCTGTGAATCAACTACAATATCCCAAGAGTGGTGATTGATCAGCTTGGCCAAATGCTGAGGCACGCATTGTCGTTCACTCTGATGAAAGTGAAAGAACTAAGCTGCAAACGAATACAGAAGAAAACAAAGTACGCGCCAGATACTGCAGTCACAGCTAAACCATATTTATAAATGAGCACATTATAATCACTCAACACAAGACCATGTAAATGAACACACCATAATCACTACATTGATTTGCGGAGCTCTATAACTGAACTCAACACAGCACCATACGCACCGGATTTCTTCTGTAAAACAATGAAATAAGGGAGATAATTTTTCAACAACTCCTTCAAGTGAGCACGACCCCACTGCAAGAGACAAAGATCCTCATGAGCCCCCGCGACTGCGGGGGCTCATGAGGATCTATGCCTCTTGATAAAAGCAATTTGTATCCATATTCCTTGACAGTTGTGGCTTAAATTTCACATGAATAAAACATGCATAGTGTAGCAAGGAAATGCTAAATTCTACCTGGAAAAAAAAGAAATTTCAATGAAACCAACACTTATTTTCTGAGGGGACGAAATTTGTCCCCTCAGACAATAGGAGTGTTGGTTCCATTGAAAGTTCTTCTTTTTTTTTTTTTTTTTTGGGGGGGGGGGGGGGGGGGGGGGGGGGGGGTAGAATTACTGTTACTGTGGCCGAGTTGGTATACCTTGCTGCCCTGTGCCTAGGTGACATGCACCAGCAGCGCCATTGTTGCTATTTTCGCACCTGACCCGTCGCTTGGACCGGTCCTGTGCACCAGATCGGTTTAGAGCGTGTGCTCTCTGCACTTGTAATGAGCAATCTCGGAGAAAGAATTACGTGACGTTTGATTGCTGCAAAATAATATGAATAAACAATACACCTTTTCCCATATGCAGTCTGGCAATAATGCATCCTTATGCTAACGCCAAGAAACATTACACGATTTGGCAGATCTGAAAAATAGTTTCATTTTTCCTCAATGGTGGTGGTTTTGTGACATCTGCGTCGCTTTGTGGCAGAAAGCATCGTCGTGGCCGTAGCCGTACGAGTGGACTTGATTCAGGAATATGCAATTTCTGAGGAGAATGAACAACCCCCGGAGACCTTTTTTTTCCCAGTAGGGACGAACGCCCTACAACATTTTATCTGCGATCACAATCTTCTGTGGGAATGTACGAGACCACACTTCAAGTGCAGAAGCCTACCTGCAAGATCAGTTCTGGTGCACAGGACCCGTCCGAGCGAGCGAACAGATACGAAAATCACAGTAATAGCGCCACTGGTGCGTTTAACCTAGGTACAGGGCAAGGTATACCAACTCAGCATTACTGTGTTGTCATTATTTAGTTGCATCTGCAGTTCCTGTCTGACAGAGCTCCAATTCTGTACCAATCACAGCGCACCAATGTACATCCACTCTCTTCAGACCATTCACGAGAGTAATGTCTAAGTTCAAACAAGTAGGGCAGGAAAGCCCTGAAAAACCATCTCCAACAGAACATATAATACTGACTCTTACCACCGATCATTCCAGTGGCACAGATATGCCTGTGTCAGATGCAGGGCCCAATGAGCATCTCTGCCACCCACTGTCTATTGTAGGTCTATGGCTGTTGTACAGACAGCAGGCCATCTTTGGACAACAGCGATGTAATCAGTCTACACAGTGTGTGTGTGTGAGTGTGTGTGTGAGGGGCGTGGGTTGGGGGGGGGGGGGGGGGGGGGGGGGTGTGTGTGTGAGTGGGTGGCTTCAATGACAGTTCATGGGTGTAACTTGGAGCTTGGCAGCACTGTGCTTTTCAGACACTACCCTTGATCTATCATGGTCAATCCAACTCCTGATCCTCAGTCAGGGCTTAGCGGGTTCAATGAAAGATGAAGAATTCCACGAGCCGTTGTTTACAACTCCAGTGTGTGAGTTAGTGATATTTTGTCCTAGCTGTACAAGCATCTAATGAAACACATGTGCAACCACTAAAATAATTGTGACCCTTTTCAACAATTATCACAAAGATGTACAAGCACACATTTTTTGACATACAATTTTTTTCTTTTTTTGATTTTTGATAGCAATCAGTAAAAGTTTCACACACATGGAAATGAAAACTTTTGTTAACCCCTTGTTCATGTTGCCACAAGTACTGTGAACAGTCGCTGTGGCTGTGTGCACAAGGGTGTTAATCTATGTGTAAATTTATACACAAGGCTTTGGCGTTGGCATTTTAACCCTTTGGCCATGGGTAGCAGTTTTTGTCCCGATAATTCCTGACAAAAACCGCTACCGAAGGCCAAAGGGTTAAATAAATCAACAAATATCTTTGGATAAACAATAACAAATACTCACAGCAACAAAACACAACAAACAAGTCACACGGCCTCAAAAAAGGCAAGGCTGATATTTTTTTCTCCTCATAATAAAAATCAGCTTCACTGCTGTACAACTACTGTTGCAAGAACCTCCGTAACACCAAGGCATCGCTTTGCAGAGGAAAGCTTCTAACAGCTCTGTGTAAGGTATTTCTGGTAAAACGTGCAACATTTCCACAAGCAACCCTTGTGCATGCAGTCACCATGACTTCCTGTTAACCCTTTTAGCCCCAAGGTCCCATTTCTCAAATTTTGGAAGTGTTGGCTAACAACTATGATGTACCAGTTGCAGGAGATGGCTTGACCATGATAATTCAAGGGTAGTGCCATATTAGCTTGGCGCCTTCAGGCGCCAAGCTAATATGGCACTACCCTTGAATTATCATGGTCAAGCCACCTCCTGCTGTAGGGATCCAGGGCTAAAAGATTAACAGTGCTGGTAACTGCAGGGACAAGGAAGTTGAAGACAAGGACGGCTTAAAATACCGTTTTCCACACATGAAGACTGAATGATGACAAAATTCACAGAATTCGACGGTCATCCTCTGAAGGGTATTTCAGAAGACTGATCGACCATGACAGTTCAAAGGAACCTTTGAACTATATCATGGTTGATCTGTCTTCTCAAAGTTTTATAAGGACAAACCTTAAATTTGTGAATTTTGATCTAGAGTGAATAAAGTGATAAAGAAGGGTGTATGCCGGGGCCACGTGCAGGAAAAAAAATCTAAGTCAGAATAAAAAATACTTTATTGTTTAAAGGTGGGGGCCCTGGAAATACAGCATGCTTCATAAATCAACGACTTCATAATTCTACAATTCTACAGATGGCACGCAAACTAAAAATTTGTATGCTAAAAAGTTATAAAGTTCCAAATCCAGATAAACATGTTGTACGTAATAAAGTTGGAAAATTCCATCAAAAAAAAAAAGGTAGATTTTAAAAGCAAAAAAGTTAACATTTCTCTTGCCAACAGTCTGTGGTCATCAAACCAGCACCCAGCATACAAAAAGTCTTCAGGCTGAAACGGGCCAGAGTCAGCATGTGCACAGCTGTGCATGAGCCAACAAAAGCCCTGTCAGCCTGAGGAAAGTTTGCTGGCTGTGTGCCAGCCAATACAGGCCAAGCAGCCTTTTGTGCACAGGGCATGAAGTGGACCACCCAAGCGACAGTGGAAAAGCGGTCGCCATTGACAGGTGCCACAGGGTCAGCTTAAACACAAGTCAGATTTGTGTCAGTATGAAGGTCAAGGGTATTCTTCTTACGCAGGCGGTCACCTGGACTGGTGTGACTACAGTGTTCGCACTACATTTTGGATAACTGGTGTTCCCACTGTGACATTCCTACATAGTCGTGCAGCTCTCCAGAACAGTTGACATGCACCCTTTTCATCCTGATACACCCATTGCTTGGAATAAATCGGACTGATAGCTCAAGGGTGGTGCCAGAATAGCTTGGCGCCTGAGGCGCCAAGCTATTCTGGCACCACCCTTGAACTAAAACAGTGGGTCTGTCTTCTAATCTGTAATGTAGCCTTCATAGGACAAAAAGCAGATTTTTCAAAATCAGTTTCAGTATAAATGGGTTAAATACAAGTCCCTGTCTCATTAGATCAAACAACTAGGGTGAGGGGTAGGGGTCAGGAAGGGGGGACTGGGTGTGGGGGATGGGTGGGGCAGGTGGGGGGGGGGAGGGGGGAGTAAGAACAGAAGCAGAGGGCAACACTTCATGCAAAGTTACGTTGGATGTATCGAACTACACATACCCTTTTTTTTACTCTCTCATGATTTTCACATATTCTTCAAATGTTGCCGGTACCTCAGCATCCAGAACCAGTATTTCTTAACGGTAACAGCAATAGCTATGGTGTCCTCTAACAGTAGATATATTTCTTGCAGGTATTTGCTTTTGAACACTGCCATTTTACCAGGAATTAAAAACATTGTCTGAACAGTACCGTCTTCTCCTTCCATTTTCAATAATACTGATGTACTAGTGGCAAACACAATTTGTATAGCACACGGTCACATTCCAATACTACCAATAAGCTAAAGATCTTTGGGCTGATGTCAGCTGTAGTCGGCACACGCACAGCTGTGTGCGCGGGCCGACTACAGCCATCAGACCAAGAGCCTTTTGCTCACTAGGCTGTCACTTTGCGGCAGTAGTAATGTACTTGTAAAGCCGTGACGCTTGGTAGCAAATGTCCTCCGAGTTGTGGCGTGTCAGACGAAACACTTTGTTGCGTAGAACATCCCTGCGGTCGTGGGAAAACAGCGCTGAGTACATCGTTTCTGGGGATGCTGCCTTTTCATCGGCTGGCAGCTTGGAAGGGGTCAAGGCCTGTTCTTGCATAATGGCCATGACATTGGCCACAAAGGTCACAGTGCGCAGCAAAAGGTCTATGTCGCAGTTGATGTCAATCAGATCCAGCAAGCACTCTGGGGCCTGGCAAATAAATACATAAATTAGCCAAACACTTAATAAAGAGATAAATATATTTCTAAAGTTTAAATCAATTCTCATGCGTGTGACATCTTCATGCATAACTTTCAGCTGCAATTACTGCAAACTAATTGCGAATAAGAGACTAAACAACCCACACACAAAAAAGAAGTGTTCTCGGTCCACCCCTCAGCAGTTTTGTATACATTGACATGGTAACTGATAACAATTAACCCTTATCATTCGGAATACACCAGTGTGTGAAATAAGTGTGACTAAAATAGTTCAAGGGTAGTGCCCGGTGCCAAGCTATTCTGGCACCACCCTTGAACTAAAGCCATTGGTCTATATCCCAGGCATGGGAATTAGAAAAGTGAAAAAAGTCTGAAACTAGGGGGGTCCGGGGGCATGCCCCCCCCCCCCCCCCCCCCCCCCCCGCCCCCCCCCCGGGAAATTTTAAAATCTAGATTAAAATCTGTGCAATCTGGTGCAAGACGGGAAGCGAGCATGAAAAGAGTGCGTTTAGTGTTGTATTGCCCGCTTGCACGGTAAAGTAACGACTGCGTTACAGCCACAATAGGTGACGCGTAACTCTAGTGGGCGGCATATCACTTGAACGAATGCCTCGCAGTGTATAATGACCGGTGCTCAGTTACTTTTTGCACCCCAATTTTTTTTTCGGCAGACAATTTTTTTGGGGGGCGGCTGAGCAATATCATTTCGGCGGAAATTTGCCTTTAGGCGGACATTTCCCATGCCTGATATCCTCATCTGTAAGCACTATAATGTAGCTTACATATAGCACTGTACAAATTTGAAGCTTTTAGCCTCAGTATGATATGGGATAAAGAAAGAGAGCAACTAAACCTGCCTTTGCGGCCAACATGTGAGGCACCATGTCAGCATTAAGCGACAGATTCACCAGAACCTTCAAACACTGCAGCCTGAGCGCTGAGCTGTGACTGGTGTCCAGTAGACCATACAGTTGGTGCAGGATACGTGTGTAGTGACCATGGTAGGCAGGTGATGACGAAAGATTAGTCAATGGCTGAAGCGTGGCCAGAGTTACGCCTTCCGAAACACCCTCCGACAGAAGTAGGTCAGACAGCAGGGGTAGACTACCCTGTTGAACACACAATACGAAGGTGAACAAACATGCTATAAGCAATTATCCCTGACACACTACGGCAGGAGATGGATCAACCATGATAATTCATGGGTAGTGCCAGATTAACTTGGAACCATTAGGCGCTACCCTTGAATTATCATGGCTGATCGAACTCCTGCAACAGGTGTCAGATCAATCCAGACCAAAAAGGTGACTGCCAAGATGACACCTCCAAAATGTGGGGATATATGGCCTGGGGTTAGATGGGTTAACAATTCAAAAAGTAAGAATTGCAAACTTGCTTGATGCCAAGGATCCCAGGTGACAAACTAATCTGGCATGTTACTCTGGCAAGGGGAAAGAGGATTGATTGATTAATTGTACATTGCTTAACGTCCCGACAGCAACAAGGCTTTCTCAGGACGTGCCTGCACTGCTTGTGAAAAAAAAACTAAACAGAAAATTGAATGTATGTCGCCAGCCGGTCAAATACGTTAAATAAACCTACAACATGGGGCATAAATAAAGCTAAGACCATTTAGCAACACACATCCAATATCAAGAGCTACAGGCAGTGCAGACAGTAGGGAGAGTTTTAAAAAGGCAAATACAGGTGAATGGACAAAGGGTAGACAGAAACACATGCCCCAGAATAGAGAGAAAAACCCACCCTGTGGGGCTGAACAGGGTGACCCTGGGAACTAAAAAATACCTAACCCCACCCAAGTCCCTCAGGGCAGACCCGGGTGGGGAAGGGGAAAGAGGAGGGGGAGAGGGGTGGCAGTGGGGGGAAAGGGAAGGGGGGAATCATATATACAATGGATTGTATAACACTGCCATCCACATTAAATGAAGTACGATGTATCAGCATTTCTGCTTGTCTTTTAACCTCTCAGTACACCTTGCAAAATTGTAACATCTGGTGAGACTGTGGAGAGACTAGATTGTTGTCATGTCTGTCACTAGATTATCAGATTGTATTGTGAGCCTGTTTGACACAGACACCAGTATACACCACATCTGTGACAGGGTACTGTGTAACAGCAGCAGGGCTTCCCATTATTTTGAGCCCTGTAAGCAAAAGGCCCTCAGGCTGACATTGACCGTAGTTAGCCCATGCACAACAAAAGGTCCTTGGGTCAGCTGCATGAGTAAGCTTGGTCCTGCACCAGCCACAAAGCAAGGAGCTCCACTATAGCGCCACTACACTAACCCCGCTACAGTGGAGCACCTTGCATTTTGGCTGGCGCAAGACCAAGCTCACCACCCTTGGCTTAAAAAAAAAAAATCATTCACTACCTGGCCACAACATGGTCCGAGAAGGAGGGGGGTGGTTTAATGTTATAGCAGCCCCCCCCCGCCACCCCTCTTTTAAGTATCTTCAGACCCTGGAAGCAGGTGCCTTTCGCTCCTGAACAGTATAGTAGCACCCCCCCCCCCTCACCCCCCTTAAAAACTGATTGATCCGGCGCTGCAACTGACTCCCTGGGCTGACATCAGCCAGAGCTGACAGATGAACCAGTCAGCTAAGGCGGACGTCAGCCTCAGGGCCTTCTTGTCCAGGGATCAACCACAGCCAAGTCTGAAGCAAGGCACATGCAACATTCACCACACTGACCTCCAGCTGGGGTTGTGTCTTCATGTCCATGGTCAGGTTGGTGACAGCACGGACGATGTTCAGCAACAGCGACTCTGTGTTCGGAGATCCGTCTTTGGCAGATTCTGGGTCTCCCAAAACCTCGGCTGTGAACTTTTCCAGGAGATGAAGCAGTTCTCTTGGACACTCACACACTCGCAGGATATTCTGGAAACAAATGTGAAACAGAAGATTGATGCATGACAAATATACACCAATCTGCCAGCGTACTTCCACGTAACCCCGCAGCCGCATTTCCTAGGTGTTACCTAACGACTATGTACCGCTTGCAGGAGACAGATCGGACTGACCATGATAATTCAAGGGCAGTGCCAGATTAGCTTGGTGCCTGAAGGCGCCAAGCTGATCTGGCACTACCCTTGAATTATCATGGTCAATCCATCTCCTGCTGAAGGGCGCTGGGCTGAATGGGTTAACTCTCATTCAAGCAGCCGGTGGTACTGTTAACAATACTGATGGCTGCATGCACAATAGTGTTTCTGGAAAAAAAGGGACATAGTCATGCAATTAGCAAGCGCAAATTTAATAAACTTTTGTCTTGATAGCCTCATTTGACATTTTAAAAGTTCATGATCACGCATTTTTAAAAAAGTGTAAAATATATAAATGCTGTCTAACTGCAGTCAAAAACATCAACAATTCTATATATTCTCTAAAACAAATATTTACATTTTTAAAACAACCTTTTGCATGAAAGTAGCGACAAGGTGAGTTTTGTTTTAGACCCGATTAAACCCAAGTTAGGTAACACTCACCTTCCATCTGTCTATGTGACTGAGCTTGTGAGTGTGAACAAGAAATCCATTTTATGATTCAGCAAAGTTCCTCAGCATAGTAACCCTTTTAGCCCCAAGGTCCCATTTCTCAAATTTTGGAGTGTGTTGCTTAATGACTATGTACCAGTTGTAGGAGATGGATTGATCACGATAATTCAAGGGTAGTGCCATATGAGCTTGGTGCCTTCAGGCACCAAGCTCATCTCGCACCACCCTTGAATTATTGTGATCAATCCATCTCCTGCTGCTGGGTCCCGGGGCTAAAAAGGTGTCCAAAATCAAATCACCTTTTACTTAAGAAAAAAAACCACAACAACTTTGCAGCTAATAGCCTCAAAAAGCTGCACAAAAGAAATGATGGTGCAAACACTAACCGAATCACGTGGCACGAAATCCAAAGCACGCTCACAGTTCTTTTAAGACAATTTTCAAAGACTTCCGTGGTCCTCCGAGTTTCCTAAACACTGGTTTGGTATGCATGCATGTATCTGGTTTAAGTCTGTGTGTATTGCGTGCGCTAGTTTGTGATTTTAGGACCTTATGGCTCAAGACAGTTGGGTCCAAAATCACAGCCCAGCACACATACAGGGGCCATACCGCCAATAATCATCTTGGGTTTATGTTTGTCTTTCTGATATCAGGGCTCTCCCCCCTCCGACAGCCTAACTGCCTGAGATAGGGGCAATCAAGTCAACTGATGCCAGAGCCACGGTCCTATGACGCGGGAAGAAACTGCTGGCATGCAAAAAAAAAAAAAACTTATCTTTTTTACATCCCAGCCTCAACCCACTAAGCCCTGATGCACTAGACTAGGAGATGGTTTGACCATGCCGATTCAAGGCTAGTGCCAGATTACTGAGATTAGCTTGGCGCTATCAGGCGCCAAGCTAACCCTTATCATTCGGAATACACCAGTGGGTGAAATAAGTTTGACTAAGATAGTTCAAGGGTAGTGCCACAATAGCTTGGCGCCTCCAGGCGCCAAGCTATTCTGGCACCACCCTTGAACTAAAACCATTGGTCTATATCCTTATCTGTAAGTACTATAATGTAGCTTGCATATGGCAGTGTACAAATTTTGAAGCTTTTAGCCTCAGTATGATATGGGCTAATCAGGCACTACCCTCGGATTATCATGGTCATTCCATCCCCTGATTCTGGTACATGATTGCTAGGTGATGCCTCTGGGAAATTTGGCAAATGCGGCCGTGGGGGTTAAATGGGGTCAACCCCTAACATCCTGAGGCTGATGTTTATAATTTATCAAATTGTCTCATGAAAGCTACATTACAGATTAGGCGATAGATCAACCATTTCCGTTGATGGGCGGTGCCGGAATAGCTTGGCGCCTGAGGTGTCAAGCTATTCTCGCACTACACTTCAACTGTCATAGTCAAATTAATCTCAGGCAACAGCGTATCAGGATGAAAAGGGTTAAACAGCCAGAGACTAGATCAACTACAGCAAGTTAACCCCACTGTGGGTGCGTCCACCAGCCCTGTTGAAAGTGCCTGTGGCTGCATGCACAAAGGATTAACCCTTTTCATCCTGATACACCCGTTGCTTGAAATAATTTGACTATGACAGTCCAAGGGTGGTGCCAGAATAGCCTGGCGCCTAAGGCGCCAAGCTATTCTGGCACCACCCTTGAACTACAACGGTTGATCTGTCTTCTAATCTGTAATGTAGCCTTTGCAGGACAAAAAGCACATTTTACCAATTCGGCTTCAGGATGTAATGGATTAATAAAGGTTAGCCTGAGCTCTTCTTGTTATCCAGAGAGGTAGGCATTATGGCCATGATTTTGGGATAAGACATTATACCTCTGTCTTATATATTCTCAATGTAGTGCACCTGGCTTATCTATGATGAGAGCCAGGTGAGCTAGTGTAATAAGAATTCTGTACTATCATGGACTACCCTTGAACAAGCATAGCCAAATAATCTTAAAAATATGTGATCTGTAGGTAGCGCCTAGAAGCAAATTCTAATTGCCATAGTTGGCTTTGGAAGTGAAACAGTTATCAAATGTCCCCCCCCCCCCCCCCCCCCCCCCCCCCACTAAAATGTTCTGTATTACCACAAACTGAAAACAGATAAACTAGCTAGCTCTTCCCTCTCAGGGGCAACTGATATAAATCGTGCCAGCATCAGATGCAGATCAGTCTTCATGCACACAGACAGAAAAAAAGCAAAACAAGAAACATGCTCATGGACACAGATGTATAACTATAGCCTGCGTGAGGCAAAACGTCTCATCAGCAAAGATGAAATCTCACGGAGCCGGCGAGGTGCATAGGTCCCTGTGTGCCCTTCCAGCCTGCGGGTGCTAATGCGTATCTCTGCCTCTTGCAGGTGGGTGTTGTTGGTTGAAAAACTGAGCTCAAATCTTATCCGGACACCGTTGAGTTTTGGAAGTGATAGTGTACGAGTTTCTCCAGCAACGTTAGTGACAGGCAGTTTCCAAACGGTGGCTGTTTACAACCCTTATCATTCTGATATACCCATTGCTTGAAATAAAGTTGACTGATAGTTCAAGGGTACTGCCAGAATAGCTTGGCGCCTGAGGCGCCAAGCTATTCTGGCAGAACCCTTGAACTAAAACAATTGATCGATCGCCTAATCTGTAATGTAGCCTAGCTTCATAGGACAAATAAACAATTTTTTTTTTTACAAAATCAGCCTTAGAATGTAATGGGTAAAATCTTACCCTTTGGTTTTAGGCAAAAACTTTAGTCACAATGATTCCTGGAGAAATCATCGCACAAAAAGTTAACCAACACTCAAGAGCTCGAGGTGCCATTTTCTTCTTCTTATTATTCTCAATTTCTCCAGTCTCCATATAAAATTTCATGAAGTTATTCCCAATTTTGCGCAAAAGGCCATCGCACTGCTGTTGGCCCACGCCACGGTCATCATGTGCCGGCCAATGGCGGCCATATGGCCTTTCACGCATTAGGTTCGAGTGTGGATGTGTGTGCGTGCATACAAACAAATGCAGGCATGTTCACATACCTGAAGGCACGCAAGGTTGTGAGTAAATGAACCAATGAAATAACAAGATGGGATGAACCATAATCCACAAAGTCCCTTCTATATGAGAGCTGTCCTCGCTGTCAAGGGTCTCTACCTTTTGTATTTGACCTGATTCTGATGTTGAAATATCTCCTACTGAAAAAGTCTCGCAGATCTGCCAATGCGTCAGTGAGCCGTAAAAGGCTGGCAGTGCAACCACATCATTGGTTTGTCAAACGTCATTTGTCATTTGGTTTGTCAAACGCATCTTTTTTGTTTTTACGTAATTCTATATTTTACGTGATATGAGTTTCACTTTTGCTTCAAGACTTGTGAAGATGGTGACAAAACTAGAATTTTACGGTACAATTTCAGTCTTGCTATAATTTGTGTGAAATGAGGTTGCCTTTTCTAGCTATATGATATACTAAGTACACCTGCATGCTCTTCTGAAAGCATGTCAATATGTGTGCATGTGCATATGTGCATGCGCTCGAATCATCTCCAAGATGCATAGATCCTACAGGTGCATGGGGATCTATGCCTCCTGCAGATGCACACGTGTGTCTGTGTGTGTGTGTGTGTGTGTGTGTGTGTGTGTGTGTGTGTGAGAGAGAGAGAGAGAGAGAGAGAGAGAGAGAGAGAGAGAGAGAGAGAGAGAGAGAGAGAGAGAGAGAGAGAGAGAGAGAGAGAGACAGATATAGAGAGAGAATTACATCATATTTAGAGTACTGCGTCAATGTCTGCGTGGTGACGGAGTTGCTTCTTTTACGGCATGACCACTGTCTGACTTTCTCCAGAAGTCAAGGTTTTTTACTGTTTTAATTTTTTTCTGAAAAGAATTAATTTTAATTGAAGAAGGTAAAAGGGTAAAAACCTGGCTAACTAACTCATCCAATGTCTTTCTCCAAACTACCTATATCCAAAATTTCAAGTAAATATGACAATAAATTAATACAGTCTCTAATCTGGGTCAACCGACCTCCTATAAACGGTCTTTTACGAGTATGTCCTCAATGAAACATCCAGATACAATATGCTCAGAGGCTCTCTTACAGTTTAAGCAATCCAGACCAAAAAGGTGACTGCCAAGCGTGTGAAATGCTCTTACAGTTTAGCATTCTCGAGGGCAACTTTGTGGAATTCGCTTCCATCCTATATAAGGACCATTCCTACGATATCATGTTTTAAGGAATGACTTTTTAAATACCTAGCATCGCAATCATAAGTAGGTAAATATTTATTTGCTATAAGAGCAAATCATGCTCAGTTCACACACTCTTAGTATGAACTCATTCATTAACCATGGATATGTATACCTGCCTGGTGAGAATGAGTGTGAGCACACAAGTATTACTATATGCTGTGAAAAGGTGTGCGTGCGAATTTTTTTAATTTTTTAAATTTTATATATATATTTTTTTTAATATTTGTTTTCCCTCCCTTCCTCCCGCACCTCCTTAGTCTCAGACTATGTATCTAATGTATTGTCTGTATAGTAGCAATGGCAGATGTGAAAAATGACATTGCCTCGGGCTCTGTCAATATCTTTACCATTTTCAAATAAAGATTCATTATTGGTTCTTAGCCCCCCATCCCCCCTCCCACCCCTTTGAATAAAGTATTTCACCAAGTATGTACAGCAATATCTGAGATTCTCGTGTCCACATATATACGCACACACACACACGCCTTTTACGCCAAATGTACATTCAGCAGTGAGATTAGTGTAACTAGACATGACGTCATTTTTATCTTGTTACATCAGTTGTCAGAGGTTTAGGCCTGCCCGCCTTTGACATCATGGACATGCTATTAAATTTGCCCCACCGCGACCCATCCTATAAATAGAAGGGACTTAACAACAGAAATGAACATCAATGAACTCACCTACTAAACATACAGCGCAACAAAAAATGTTTGTACCATCATTTCAAACAAAGAACTGACTCCAAGTGTTCAGCAGAGGCTAGCTATTATTTTATAGGAATCAACACATGTGCTTGTTGTACATGCAACATCAGCTGCAGTTCCCAGGGTTATAAAGTTTATATGCGGACCACTGTTTTATTTATCACACCTTAGGTTACAGGCTTAAAGCCCATGCAGTTTGGAGGCAACTTTGTATGTGTTGCAAGCAACAGAGGGATCAGGACATTTCAAGGGTAGTGTAGGTCTGATTAGTTTGATAGGTAAGTGCTTGGCTGTTGGTAGCATTTTTTGTCATGATGACTCCTGCAGGAATCACCTGGACAAAAAGCCACCGACAGCCAAAGGGTTAAGAAAGTGTCAATTAACCCATTCAGCACCAACACCCTACAACAGGTGATGGATCATCCATGATAATTCAAGGGTAGTACCAGATTAGCTTGGCGCCACCAGGCGCCAAGCTAATCTGGCACTACCCTTGAATTTTCATGGTCGATCCATCTCCTGGAACTGGTACAAAGATTTTAAGTGACACTCTAAAATTTGGGAAATGCCGCCTTGGGGTTAAATGGGTCAACCTAATCAGATACTACAGCTGAACTATCAGAGTTTAACTGGATCCTACCACAACCTGTCTGCTGCATTTAAGTTAACCACACTGTATGTAGGTTTAATTACAAACAGGTGTAATTACACACATAAGTCTTCACACACCCTTTAAAATATCGCTCTTCAAATCAGGGACAAGAATATACCCTAATATAAACTTACATTGCAAATTCTGAGTGTGGTCATAATCAAATGAACTATTTCAATTCTCTCTCAATCAGAAAAAAAGGATTTTAATACACCAGTTATAGTGCACAGCCCTTGTGTTAATACCTTATAAAAGAAGAACACTCTGAAGGAGGGAACATTTGGAGTAGTTTCCTTCCCACCCCCCCTCCCCCCCAACCCCACACACCCAACACAAATACATAAATCAAAACTTCAATGAGATTTGAAAAAAAATGTTCTGTCGCTTTTCAGTCTTGAAATGATCATGCATGCAAGCTTCACAGTATGCAGTGTGCGTAGCACTTGTTTGCATGTAATATATCAAAATGTCTTTCTTATTTTTTTACTTTTTGTACAACCTTAGCCTTATCATATCTTCCTTAGGTCTCTCTCCCTCATGTTCCACACATTTAACCCATATCATACTGAGGCTAAAAGCTTCAAATTTGCACACTGCCATAGGCAAGCTACATTTTTACTTACAGGTAAAGATATAGACCAATGGCTACAGTTCAAGGGTGGTGCCAGAACAGCTTGGCGCCTAGAGGCGCCAAGCTGTTCTGGCACCACCCTTGAACTATTTTAGTCAAACTTATTTCACACATTGGTGTATTCGGAATGATAAGGGTTAAGGCAGCAGCTGGGGTGACTCAAATACCCAGTTTTCCAGAAGAAAAAAAGAAGGTCTATAACAGCGCCTCTCAGCCATTAAAAAAGTTCCCTGGCTTATCAAGACAGATACACCAGCTATCAAAGTTTCTGCTTCAGCAATACCAGAATCCTGTCCTCATTGAAAGTGGACCCAGTTAACCCTTTCCATCCTGATACACTACTGCCTGAAATAAATTGGACTATGATAGTTCAAGGGTGGTGCCAGAATAGCTTGGCGCCTGAGGCGCCAAGCTATTCTGGCACCAGCCTTGGACTAATATGGTTGAGCTATCTTGTAATCTGTAAGCCTTCATAGCACACAATAAGCATTTCTTTTTAAAGAAATCAGCCGCAGGATGTAATGGGTTAACCCTTATCATTCGGAATACGCCAGTGTGTGAAATAAGTTTGACTAATATAGTTCAAGGGTAGTGCCAGAATAGCTTGGCGCCTCTAGGCGCCAAGCTATTCTGGCACCACCCTTGAACTAAAGCCATTGGTCTATATTCTTATCTGTAGGTACTGTAATGTAGCTTGCATAATATATGGCAGTGTACAAATTTGAAGCTTTTAAACTATGATGTGGGTTAATATACAAGACCCACGTGCGGATGTCTACCACAGTTGGCCTATGGGGCACAGCTGTGCCTGGACCAACTACGGCTGACGCTTGCCCAAGGAACTTTTGCCTACTGGATAATCATCTCTCAAAGTGAAACACAGCTGAGTGGGTATAGTTCCCCCCCCCCCCCCCCCCCCCCCCCCCCAACTATCACAGGTACAGTACTTTTTCAGGGGGGGAGGTGATGGGGAGTAGGTCAAAGGAGATAATTAAGACATTAACCCATTTAGCCCCAACACGCTACAGCAGGTGATGCATCGACTATGACAATTCAAGGGTAGTGACAGACTAGCTTGGCACCTGATGGCGCCAAACTAATCTGGCACTACCCTTAAATTATCATGGTTGATCCATCTCCTGCAACTGCTACATCTACATAGTCGTTAGGTCACATATGTGACACCTCCAAAATTTGAGTAATGTGGCCTTGGGATTAAATGGGTTAAAATGATCATGACAGTTTAAGGGTAGTGCTGGGTTAGCTTTCACGGCAACATGCTAATCTGGCACTACCCTTGTTGATGAAATTCCTACTGTTTCAGGATTCAATGAGTTACTTTAGATCATCCACCTGCAGCAAGTGGTGGATCTGCCATTAAAAGGTCATGGAAAAGGACATATTAGTTGGTGTCTTTAAAATGCCAAGCTGACCTGGCACTACCTCTGAACTTTCACAGTCATCCCACCTCTTGTGCCTGTCACAAGGTCAGAAGAGGATGTATCGGCCCTTTGATATCAGAACACACGTTTTTTTCCCCAAATATCTTCACAAAGAAACACTTTTCTGTACCACTTTTAGAACAAGTATCATTTTAACCCCTAGCATACTGAGGCTAAAAGCTTCAAATTTGTACACCGCCATATGCAAGCTACATTATAGTACTTACAGACAAGGATATACACCAATGGCTTTAGTTCAAGGGTGGTGCCAGAATAGCTTGGCGCCTCGAGGCGCCAAGCTTTTCTGGCACTACCCTTGAACTATTTTAGTCAAACTTATTTCACACACTGGTGTGTTCCAAATGATACGGATTTTAATGCCACCTGACCTAATAGGGAATATTTTCAATAAACTGCTGTGATTTGTCAACTTTGCTGTACAGTTGTAAAAATGTGAACAGACACAAACAAGCCATTTTCAATGCCCTAAATAGAGCCCTGGCCGATTTCAATATCAAGGTCAGGCATGCAGACTACGTGTACTGTTTCATGTTTGAAAACTTGGCCAATTCACTGTGAAAATGGATCTTTCTTGTACTGGGCTTAATATATCTGGGGCACAATTGGGGATGTAAAATCAATCATTTCATGAAAACATCCCGAATTTTTTTACAATACAGCAAAACTGACACACTGTTTGAGTTTCTTAAAAGCAAATTATATTAAGACTACTGCCACTGAATGATATTTGTTCTAAGATTGGTATACTCACAAACCAGATAGGTGAGGATAGCGCTTCCAATGGGAATTAATCAGCACTGGTCAGACAATAATTGGAGGATGTAGATGATCATTTTGTTCTATACTTGCGTATTTCTCTGTGGGCTGGCGATTGGGTGCCAAATAGGCAGGGGCAGGGGATCTAACAGTTTGTCTGTCCTATCTATCTATCTATATCCCGTAGTCTTGCCGACCATTGGGGCACCACTGATGACTTGGCAACCAGCTCTCTCCATTCCTCTCTGTTCTCTGCCATTCTCAGCGAATCGCCCAGCTTCAGTCCTGTCCACTCTGAGATATTGTCCTCCCATCTTTTCCTCTGTCTTCTTTCCTTCGTCCTCCTTGCACAGTGCCTTGCAGGATTGTTTTGGCAAGCCCTGCTGAACGCGTGACATGCCCATACCGTGGGGCGGTCCGTGGCGCAGTGGTTAAGACGCCTGCCACCAATGCTAAAGGTGCGAGGTTCGATTCCGGGTTCCGGCGTCGGATTTTTCTCCTCTAGTAAGTGTCACCGTTAATTCGGGCGGACCGTCGGGGGTTCTTTCTCCGGGTACTCCGGCTCTTCCTCCCCCTTCACTTTGGTATCAGTTTCAGCCAACTTAATAAAATTCCAAATACAAAACGATTTCCAAATACCATCAGTAGCTCGCTTGAGCTTGCCCTTAGCACCACGTGAATGTTCTGTGTTTACGTACAGTGTGTGAGTGAATGCATGTGATTCACGTGAGCATGCTTGTTGGGTTCAGTTCGCGGCTACATTCTGCGCATTGAGTTATATTATAAATATGAGAAATGTGCCATATAATACCATGTAATAATATACCATTTCAGTTTGCGTTTTCTCACAATGGCTAATAAGTCTTCATAGGGCCCGATGGCTTGCCTGATTCTGCTTCCCACTTCCTCGTTTGTCTGTCCAGCGCTGAGTAATTCCCCTTGGTATGTGTGCAAGATTGGTATAGAAAAGTGGTTCTTTGCGGAGATATTTGCAAAAAAACGTTGTGCGCTGCGATGTCAAATGACCTAGATAGATACACCTTCCAAGCTTGTGCCACAATCTCAACACACAATGAGATGCAAACATTAGCTTGATGCCTGTGCTTACTTCTATGAACGCCTGCAGTCTCTGGTACTGTCAACAGTACCATTGCACAAGGGGTTAATCATCACATTCAAAAGAAGCAGTACTCCATCTTTCTTCTTCTTCAGCGTTCCCGAGTACTCCATCCAAATTTGTGAACCTCCATTCCATAGAATCCAGATTCACGAATTGGGGAATTGTACATCAGCTTGAAAATACCACTAACCCGTAAACAGCCATAATATATGTCCTTTGACTGCAAGTCTTTCATTCTTAAACAGCCATAATATATGTCCTTTGACTGCAAGTCTTTCATTCTTAAACAGCCATAATATATGTCCTTTGACTGCAAGTCTTTCATTCTTAAACAGCCATAATATATGTCCTTTGACTGCAAGTCTTTCATTCTTAAACAGCCATAATATATGTCCTTTGACTGCAAGTCTTTCATTCTTAAACAGCCATAATATATGTCCTTTGACTGCAAGTCTTTCATTCTAAGGAATAAAGGGTTAATCCCCTACTGCATGCAGCCAACGGTACTGTAACTATAGTTTTAACAAACCCATTGTGCATGCAGCCAACGGTACTGTAACTATAGTTTTAACAAACCCATTGTGCATGCCGCCAACGGTACTGTAACTATAGTTTTAACAAACCCATTGTGCATGCAGCCAATGGTACTGTAACTATAGTTTTAACAAACCCATTGTGCATGCAGCCAACGGTACTATAATTATAGTTTTAACAAACCCATTGTGCATGCAGCACCTGTACAGTAAATACATGTAGTTAATACCTTCTAACCCAGGACCCAAATCCCCCCAATTTTGAAATTGCCCTCTGAGTCTGAAGGACTGCATTACAATTCTAGAGACAGATCAAAGCATGACAGTTCATGACAGTTATTTTGGCACCACCCTTGAACTATCATGTTTGATCCAATATATTATTATCTTGCTGTGGCGTCAGGGTTGAATGCGCGCTTAGAGTTATAATTATTATAAGATAAGCACACTACAAATACCATAATTATTACTATTATTATTATTATTATTAAAGTGACCATGAGCATGTGGCTACCAGGCAGGAATCATGTTGACAAATCCACTACGGACAGCAAAAGGGTTAGTACTCACCACATTGAGTGTAAAGGTGGATGCCCTGATGATGCTCTCCAGAGCCGTGTTCAGCAACGCCCGGTCCTCCAGCTGCAGCATCTGTGTCAACACCTGCAACTGGCTGATCTCCATGTGATCAGGAGCCGACTGTGCTTGCAAGATGGCCGTCGTCATTTTGTCTTTGTCAATGCTGAGAGTCCGTGAAGGCGACGGCCGGGGCTCGGTGGATCCTTGGCTTGTCGCTGAGGGGTGTGATGATTTTTCTCCATTTATTTCTTGTTTAAGTGATTTTTCTCCATTTAGTTGCTGTTGCAAAGACCTTTCTCCATTTAATTCTTGTTGCGGAGTTTCAAAGTTCAGTGACTGGACAGGCATTCCCCCTTCGCCCCCTGCCTGACCGTCGGAATGTTTGCCTGTGGGGGTGCTGAAAACATCTTTGCTGTCATTCGCCCACGAGTCCTGTACAGGTGACTTGGCCGAGTCATCATCCCCAGCAGCATAATCAGGAATTACAGGTGTATTTGTTGGGGTGCGGTCTTGTGGAGATTCGCTGGACTCTTTGACTTCATCGAAGGTCAGTTCCTCATCAGTGTCAACGTCAAAACTAGTGCCTTGTGCATCTGCATCAACGTCACGCTGCCGATCCAAGCCTTCGACTGACCCCCCACCTGGAGAGCTGATGGGACTGTAAAAATCCATCTGACTTCCGCTGGTGTTGCTTTCGCGAGCGGTGTGGAAAGACGCTACACTCTCGCTGCTGTAAAAGTCCTGACTCCCGCCTGGTAACACATTTCAAACCAAAAAATGTGGTTGTCTTGCGATTAAACTAACAAGAAAAGCCAACAAAGACAGAAATATGAGCA
This sequence comes from Semisulcospira habei, assembly GCA_036245525.1. Classification (NCBI taxonomy): domain Eukaryota; kingdom Metazoa; phylum Mollusca; class Gastropoda; family Semisulcospiridae; genus Semisulcospira; species Semisulcospira habei. The sequence goes on along the minus strand of BTPG01000003.1, from coordinate 212,567,603 downwards.
TAACCCTTTACATCCTGAGGCTGAATTTTTTTTTTAATTGCTTATTGTCCTATGAAGACTACATGACAGATGAGGAGGTAGATCAACTGTGTTAGTTCAAGGGTGGTGCCAGAATAGTTTGGCACTTGAGGCGCGCCAAGCTATTCTGGCACCACCCTTGTACTATCATAGTCAACTTTATTTCAAGCAATGGGTGTATCAAAATGAAAAGGTTAAACCCTCAGGGCTCCCGTTCTTGTGCATCTGTGCGTCAATGACACACCAAACTAAAATTCAAATTTATATACTGAAAATGCAGCATAGTTGTAGGCCGACGCACTAAAATTCAGCACATCTGTGTCTGAGACACACCACTCTTCATTTATTTAAAGATCATATCCCAACTGATTCATTATTACCGATCCAATTTTTTGACTCTTGAAAATGTTCAGATGGGGGTCTGCACATCCTCTAAAATTTACACCTGCAGGTATACAGACCCTTTAACCCTTTCAGCCCCAAGGTCCCATTTCTCAAATTTTGGAGGTGTTGCCTAATGACTATGTACCAGTTGCAGGAGGTGGACTGACCATGATAATTCAAAGGTAGTGCCAGATGAGCTTGGCGCCTTTTGACACCAAGCTCCTTGAAATATCATGGTCAATCCACCTCCTGCTGTAGGGACTCAGGGCTGAATGGGTTAAGCTGCAGTGAAAACGGGAGCCCCCCCCCCCCCGCCTCCCTCTCACCCCCCCCTCATCCCCTCCCCCCCACCCCCTTGACAGCCAGAGGATGCAAATTGTGTTTCCGAAAAATCATTGTCAAATCATCATCAAACAAGCTGTCACTGGGATTGCGGGGGGCTCATGAATATCTATACCTCTTGCAGCTGGGTGGTGTTCAATTTCTCTCGGCAGTGAAGGGGTTAAGAAAGACTAAGACTAAATGTCTTGTGATCTGTCTGTCTTAATTAACCCATTTCACCCTGCGGCAGATTTGTTCAAATTTGCCTACTGTCCTTTGAAGGCCACATTACAGATTAGGAGATGGATCACCCATTTTAGTTCAAGGGCGGTGCCAGAATAGCTTGGCGCCCCAGGCGCCAAGCTATTCTGGCACCACCCGTGAACTATCACAGTCAAAATAATTTCAAGCAGCAGTGTATCAGAAAGAAAAGGGTTAACCCCCTGGCTATCGGTAGCGTCCTTAATCATCGCCATGACTCCTGCAGGAATCATCACAACTAAAGCCGCTACCAACACCCAATGAGTTAACCCATTTAACCTCAACCCATGGCCACATTTCAAAATTTTTGATGTGTCACATAAAAAATAAAAACCAGTTGAAGGATATGCATGGGTGGGACTGGAAAAAAAGTTGAATCCTGAAGCGAGGGTCTTGGGGCACTTTTTAAGTGAAAAAAAAACAATTAAAAAAAAAAAAAAATCCAGAAATCCGGCTGTAGCCGGAGAAGTCCCACACATGGATATGGATCGACAATAATTATTCAGGGCTAGTGCCAGATTATTGTGGCGCCATCAGGCACCACTCTAATCTGGTGCTACCTTTGAATTATCATGGTCTGTCCCTCTCCTGCTGTAGTGCATTAGGGTCAAATGTGTTAAAGTTGCCCGATCCAGAGCAGTCTTTCATTCAACATTTATTGATACAACAGATCCTCAATGTTGTCTTGCCTTAAAACCGAGATTCTTCTGTGTGTCCCTTTATGTCACAATCCATGTGAATAGTGTGAGTATAGGCGCATGTAACTACCCTGTGTGCGCAACATGGGAGCTTTCCTCTGCAACGGGGGAGAAAAGCAGAAATGTCATTCAATTTACTTCATTAAAACTTCAAAACTTAACTCATTCGTGGCCTGCGGCATCCGGATGAGTGGTTTATGCCACGCATCTGGATGCGGCTCGCCGCGAATGAGTTAAGTGAACCCTTTTGTGTTGCATTATTGAAAGTCATTGGGTAACAAAAGTCATGAGGATGTACGTCTTTTGCAGCTGTGTTTACGTTTTCTTGACAGTTAAGGGGTTAACTCATTCAGCCCCGACACAATACAGCAAGACATGGATCCAGCATGATAGTTCAAGGGTACAGAATAGCTTGGCACCCATAAGCGGACAGCTATTCTGGCACCACCCTTGAACTATCATGCTTGATCTGTCTCTAGAATTGAAAACAATCCTTCAGAGGGCAACTTCCAAATTTGAGGATTTCGGTCCTGGGGCAGAATGTGCTAAGCTTTTTTTTTTGTGGTTGTTTTTTTTTTCTTACCTGGCAACAAACCTAGTGCTTTGAAACTCTCCACACTCTCGCCTTCAGACATGGTCTCCCTCACTGTTGTGCTGCTCTCGTACAGATCCTGAGCGTCCTCTGTTGCTGGGGATCCATCAGGTTCAAGATCGTCCTCTGTGGGATCCATGGCCTCTTCACCAGCATCAGGCTCATCCGTCCTATCACCAGCACTCTCACACTCGTTCTCTACATGCTGGACCTCTTGTTTTGATTCTTCAACAGAAGTCTCCGCTGGATCAGGAACATCTGAAGAAGCATGTTCGTCCACCTGTTTGCTGGAGTGAGATTCTTCTTTTGCTGAATTCTGAGGATGGGATTGTGCCATTTCGAATGCTTTATGTGGATCAGACATTGTTGGTTCCTCGACCTGCTGAGAAGTTTCCAGGTCTGTTTTCTCCTGGGGATCGATGACCTCAATGCTAGAATCTTCTGGCATGGAGGACAATGTTTCTTGCGTCTGTTCCATGATGTTTCCATTCTGTTTGTCCAAAGACTCGACCATCACTAGGCTGGAATCTGGAGTGGTGTGTTCTGCAGTGTGGCTGGTCTCCCCACCAATCTGGCCTACTATGTCTGGAACACTGGCCCTGACCATGCTGGGGTTTATGGAATCAAAGGGCAGCGACTGGCCAGACTCACTGATCTGCTCAAAAGACAGCACACTCTCTGTGTTACTGCCACTGACATGTTCAAAAGATTGTAGACTGTCAGTGAGAGACCCTGGCGGGATGAAAGTCTGTTCTGCCATGAAGTCAACATTCTGCACACCTGTTCCATTCTTTCCTTCAGACCCCTCAGAGGACTGTACATCATCACTGCTGTTGATTCTTTCAAATGAAAGAGCGTCACCATTACCGACATCGCCGGACTGCAGAGAGGTGACATCATCATCAACAGACCCTGTTTTCTTCAGCTCCTGCACATGACTCATTTCTTCTTCATCACCAATCAGCTTCAAAGTGGCAGAAACTTCCTCTGTTAATTTCTGATTAGTGTTTAAACCAGCAGATTCTAAAAGGTATGAAAACTCATCCGCAGATGTCGCTTCATCTTTCTGTTTTGTTTCTTCCTCTTCTTCAGATTCGTGTTTATTACCAGGTTCCTCCAGGCCCAGTTTCCTCTGTGTTGCACCTCCCAACAGCTGGCTCCCTTCAGACTTCATGTCACCTTGACCAAGGCCTTCAGCCTGAAGGTTGGAGTTTGGATCCAACAAGCTACCTTCTGGTGTGACATTGGATGAAGAAATACCTTCTCTGACTTCTGTTGCTGAAGCACTTCCTCTCACATCCACCTCAGAGGAGGTCAAAGGGGTCATCTGTTGAGAAACAGAGGCACTGTCAGTGTCAGCAGCCACACTCTCCTTCCTGCCTTCCTCTTCTTCCTTCCTGTTGGACTCATTAGCTCCTTCGCAGGGCAAGCTGCTGTCATCAGTCTCTGGCTGACTGGCTCCATTCTCACAATGTCTGTCACTCACTTTACCTTCATCCACTGGCAGTTTAGGGGTAGTCTCTGCTGGTGTGACATCAGAAGTGACCATTTTCTCGTCCGCTTCCCCTTGACCCATCTGTGGTGCATGATCAACTCTCTGCCATTCACTGTCTCCTGACAGTTTGTCAAAATCTTTCTCTCTGGCGACATCGCTGTGTTCAAGGTCTGATGTACCATCTGTATCTGAAAAAAAAAGAGGCAAAACACTGAACCCTGGTCAAAACTCTGAAATGTGGGATCTGTCCTTATAGACTTTCGGATAGGATTTAAAACTGTCCATCATCGGGATGAACAGCATGACAAAAATCTGTCGTGGGTGCTCTGCAGTCCATAGAGTACTTGAAAAATGGCATGGATAAGCTATTTTTTCTCAAGATTTGTCCGTACCGGTGATGGACAGCCTTCCATTTTTTCCATACCTGTCAAAATTTGTCTGTCAAATATGGAGAATTTTCCATTCACGGAAACTCTGATTATATTTATATAATACTAATCCCACTCAGCTAAGGACAAGCCTAAAAAATGGTTGTGATTTCAAAAATGCACAACTCTGTTAAATGTTAACATTTTGTCGACAAGACTGTAGACTTGTCCCAAAATTCTCAAAATCTGACAGTCGTGCTTATTTGTTCAGGTGGTCCTGAACTTTTTGTGAGAAGTATATCAGTTCAAAGAAAAACTGATTATGACAGCTAGTTCAAGGAGGTAGCTCCTACAAAATATATATTAATGCATGACAATCATGCAGCTATGAAAAAAATAAAAAAATAAAAAATTTGGTGGACAGTGTAGCAGTTTTTGTTACAATGAAGCCTGCAGGAATCATCGAGACAAAAACACTAGCGACAGCCAATGGGTGTTTGCTCATTTAAAACATTTGTTTCGTGTCTGAGCTTAGCCAAGTGTCAGTTCTGCAGTTTGTACAAATTACTTGTATCTTTACATGCATTTATTCATGACAATAATTTGTACTATTAGTGACTCCTGTGTTGCATCAAACTGTATTTTAGCTGAGGAAAATTCTTCAGGGTACAAGAACTGTCTGTGTCAATCTGTGATTCTGAACCTTACAGTTCTGTGCCATAAGGTCCAAAATCACACACAGGGTCTAAGACACAAAGTGAAAAATCAATCCAGCACACATTCACTTATTTCACTGTAGTAAAATGTGAACATGGCTGGTGCGGGGAATAGCTGATGGACAGTGTAAATGCAAAGTGGAAGCAGTGAACAAATATCAGCTAGCACTATGGGTGGCTGCCAGGAGCATCCCAAGGTTGGAAATTAACCCATTTAGCCCCAACGCCCTACAGCAGGAGATGGATCGACCATGATTATTCAAAGGTAGTGCCAGATGAGCTTGGCGCCATCAGGCGCCAAGCTCATCTGACACTACCCTTGAATTATCATGGTTGATCCATCTCCTGCAGCTGGTACAAAGTCATTAGGCAACACCTCCAAAATTTAGTAAACACGGACCTGGGGTTAAATGGGTTAACCTTGAAATACAGCCACCTGAACTGTTGATGGCTGCACATACGATGCAGTTAAAACACCAATGGGGAATACAATATAAAATGAAAACAACTAACAAAATGTAAACATGTAAAAAAAATTCCCAAAAAAGGTCGGTGAGCAGGGGGTACACTGTGTCAGATGTGTTGGCAAGGATGGGGTGGCAGTACCATCTGAAGGGTGTCAAAACGTCTACCCCCACCTGACCCCACCCCCCCCCCCCCCACCCACACCTTTTATGAAATAAACTGTCTTTCCCAGTCAGAATCCCCCCTCCCTTCCCACCCACCCCCCCCCCTTTTCTGAGTCTGGACACCCCCCACCCCACCCCCCACCCCAAACAAACAAACAAACAAACAATAAAACACCCAAGAACACACATCTTTTTATATTCTGAAAGCCAGGAGAGCACATTCTCTCAGTGGTAAAAAAAAAGAAAAAAAAAAAAGAAGTTGGAAACACCCCTAAAGAGGTAACTATAGAAGTCGCCCCAGCACACACATCTGAAGAGTGTGCATTAATCTTGTTGGTTGATCTCATCATTACTGGTACTGCAGATACAGACAAAATGATGAATCTTTTAAAAGGCATACAGGGTGTCTAACAGAAGTTCCATTAATACAGAAGTATCCGATGTAGCTAAATTAAATATATGATCTACTAAAACTGTGTTCCACTGTCAGCTTTGTGTACATGTATTTACATATGTATGAATCACTCTGACTAGGCTGAGTAAAGGTTTGGAAATGTCCTATTTGACATATCCGTTCCTTCCGTGCGTCCTTCACACAACCTTTAGAAGTGCACTTTCTTTTTCCGTATCAGTCTGACTTGTCACTGACGCAACGCCTAGTGAAAATGCCAAACACGATAAGAGGCACATTGATTTTGCACACACGCGATACATGTATAGTGAAACACAACACCCCAAAACGCCAGTTATTCGTTAACAAGCTTGTCAAAAGAAAAGCCGATTCCCTTCCTTCATCATGATTAGCATAACATTTTGCTTCATAGCCTGATCCAGTGCCAGATCTATTACAAATAATATTCCGGCTGCGTATTCATCATGTGTGACAGGGTCTTGTGAGGAACAAATACAAAAATGCAGTCCAGTTAATAAAACACAGGAGACGCATTACTCACCATTCTCTCTACTTTTCTTCCTCTGTCGCTTTATCAATAGATATAGCACAACACCAACTCCGGCCACTGCTAGGACCCCAAGGACGATTTTTGCGTTGTCTGGCGGGGCCATCTTGAATCCATGTGCACGTCGTCTGCTACGTGTGCGGTATACTCAAACACAAAACATGGAGCAACACTTAGGATGACCAAAACTACACAAGACTATAATTTACGACTTCTACATTTTTTTTCAACCAAGTTTGCATGATAATTTATATGTCAGGATTTGCTGTCATGAAAGCTTAGTTATTTTGACTATAAATTTGCCCTGATACATTGTGATCTTATATCCGAGGCAAATTTGTCTTTCAGAATTGTTACGACTACCGTCCAATAATTATTTCTTTAGCATATTTCCTCCATGCTGTGTCTGTCGGCTGCTCAAGCACATCTACGAATCGAACTAAACAAATCTTGCCTTGTTTAGTTCGTTGGCGAGGGTAATCAAAGTACTGGCGCAATGTAACAGGTACTGATCTTTTACACTCATTTCCCGAAGACTGTGTTGTTGTTTTTTTTGTGTGTGTGCATTCCGTCAATGCGCTTTAGTATCCATTTCTGTACTGGTACCTTTACCTATTTTGTATTTTGTCCTTGACATATGCTTACGTCGTACACACAAAAAATATAAGCGTGTATAACGTTTCAGTGTATTAACGTGTTCTTTACAAAACTAGACAAAGCTATGTATAGATATGACATTGCACGGTTATTGCCGGCGTACCTTACTCTGTACTGCGGTCGAACCTGCCTGTCTCGGATTGGCCTCCGCAGCCACGAACAAGCCTGCAGACGTCGTGGGCAACTCCTCCTATAAAATCTTCGTTCGCGAAGTCAAGCCAAGAGAGAGAGTGAAGACCTACTCTGTACAAACTACAATCTTGTTTTTCAACTTCTTGAAAATTCAAAAGCACATGCATGTGAGAATTTTTTTTTTTTTTTTTTTTTTTTTTTTTTTTTTTTTTTTTTTTTTACATTTTATGCACTTTTCTAATAATGCTTTTAATACTGTTGAACAAATGATGCTTTTGCAACGTATGATGGACTTAATGTGAACACAAGCATTATTCTGTGGGTGCAAGACTTTTTGAAGGACAGGCCGCAACGTGTAACTGTAAATGACTAAGTAAAATGTACATAAAATATGGCAGTCTGTCTAACCAAATGGTGTTAAATTTCAGGCTGCCCTCAAGGTTGTGTTCTGTCTGCGACATTGTTTTCTATATATACACAGACCATATGTGTTGTCATACTGCCACTTCTCGTCTCTTAAAGTGCCCAGACGACATGCATGGCTCGTGTTCCGCCTAAGTCCAAGAACAAGACAGTCTGGCTGAGTACTTTGCACAGATATCAGTATTAGAGTCATGGTGTCAGGACAGTTTTCTGGATATGAATGTACAGAAAACCAAGGAACTCGTCATTGATGACAGGAAGGCTGATGATATTTTTGTACCTGTCTCAATAATCAACCTGTAGAAGTGGTCACTGAATTTAAACACCTTGGCACAGTTAATGGTATGGATAGTAGGATGTCTTTTACTGGAAACACCAATCTGATTGTGAAAAAGCAAACCAAAGTCTGTACCTTCTTAGGAAACTGAGAAGTTTTGATGTCAATTCCAAGGTTTTAGAGTACGTTTATTGAAGCCTGATTGAAAGCATACTCACTTTTAATATTGCACTGCTTGGTATGGCAACCTCAGTGTGAAACACATGGGCAGACTGTGACATATCGTCAGAACAGCTGGGAAGATCATTGGCCTAGGACAGTACCCATTAGATCTGTACCATAGGGCTGTCTGAAGGAAAGCTGCTAGCATTGTCAGTGATTCTCGTCGCCCAATATTTGATCAGTTTCAAATGCTACCATTAGGCAGACGTTTCAACATGCCATTTGCCCAAAAGAATGTTTTTAAGAAGTCTTTTAAGTTTTATTCCAACTGCTGTCTCAATTTTGAACTCTTGTTTATAACGACGTGATATATAATGTGTGATCTACTTAACATTACCTCCCATCTTGTGATAGATTGCTTGTGATAGATTGCCTGTGATATATTGATGCAATGATAATTTTAATTAATGAATTTTTTTTATAGTGTTTATTAGTGTCTTGTTTTGTTGTTTTATTACGAGCCAAAAGGCAACTTTCTGTTGTGCTTTGACTTGAACAGACAATAAAGTTGTATTTTATTGTATATTGTATATCTAAAGGAATATGCAGGTGCATCATTAGATTTAGAGTTTGTGTCATACATTTTAATTGATTGTTTTCACTCTCATACTTTGATTTTCCGCCAGCATTAAAACTAGCGTTCAAAGGACAAGTTCACAGACAGAACAAGACTTCATTTACAGAGGCACAGATACTTTACATCACAAACTGTCATCATGCCGTTCATGAAAGGGCGTGCACCTATTCGCTACACACAGCGCTATCTAGAACAAGGAAAACTTGTGCTGAAAAATGATGTGCGCATCATGACAGTGAACTACAACACCAGCCATAAACCTAGTAAAGGCGCATAGTAAGTATGAACACGTGTTGGTTTGTGATTTTGTAATTACAGCTGGAAGGCAGTAGGTCCAAAACACAACCATCACACAAATAAGCACAGCATGCTTTATTTGCAGGGGTGGAAATTACTGCCAGTACTCGCAATAGAGTCTACAATAGCTCAAGCGGTTAAGCATTGGAGTAAAAGAGAGTGAAGGGAATAATCGGGTCATGGGTGCGAGTCCCTGTCCAATCCCAGACTCGCAGTCACGGTCCAGGAAAAAAAGACGGGCATGTTCAATAGCGTGTTTGTGGAAAGGTAAATCAAAGTGGCACAGCTGCAGTCATCTGAAATGACCGAATGCTCAGGTTGTACTTCATAGGCAATAGATGTCCCTGTCCCCCATATCTGCTCAGGGCCATCCATTATCACTCCGGTGTCGAGGACGTGAAACCTCAAACTAGCCAACCAACTACCGGGTGCCAATGGCAAGTTGAGACAGCATCAGGCATGTTCAGATGACTTGGTAACAGGCCGAATTGGCACTGTCGAAATTTTGCTGCAGCAATACTAAACTCTAGTTTGTGTATCGGCCTGTCCTTGGTGCCCGATCTGATGTCTGTGTGCGTGTGTGCAACGGTTTTGACCCTCACGTTCGTGATCTATTATTTTTGGAGCCTAGCTTTCAGCTTCAGAGTTTTCCATTTCTGTCAATGTGCCTGAAGACCCTAGGCCAGCTGGATTTTTTGCAGGCCAGTAGGAATAAAGTTGATTTTCACCCCAGATTTTGGGGGGTACATAATTCGGTTATGTTAATTTCTTCAATTCATTTTCCTCAATTACTATTTTCAGCTTCAAAACCATACTTGGCACAGAGATATCTGATGGTCAGACCTTTCTGTGCATGCTAATTTTAGTGACCCCACAAAAAGGTCAAGGGTTACAAGAGGTGTGTGGAAAATGTCAGGTTTTCATAGAATTTTACTTTTATCAAAGTTTTGGACAAGTCTTGCTCATGAGCCACATATGGCTTTGCCATTCTTTTTTTTTTTTTTTTTTTGTTTCTTTTTTTGTTTCTTTCCATTCTACAAATTATGCTTTCTAGGCTGACTTTCTAGGATGATAATGTATTTTCTTGTGCAGCGACTTTGTATTCTGGCATCTGCCTCAGCTACAATACAAGAACCCAGAAGTGCAGTTTTTGGTTTTCAGGAATATGACACCTTCCCCATTCCTGCAGGTCTACTTTGGTAAGCATTACTTAATTGCTTAACACCTTACACCCAGAGGACAAAATTATCAAATTTTTGTAGATATCCATTGAGGTCTATATATATCACAGTTCTGGAGCATGATATTTCAAGGTTGGTGTCAGAATAGCTTGGTGCCTAGAGACATGTACATTGAAATATCATGGTCGATCCACATCCTGTCGGAGCCTTTCATGGCTTTATGGGTTAAAGTTAATGTTTCTGGTCTGTGATTTTGGATCTCGCAGCATAAATATGTAAGGTCCTGAATCGGAGACCAGCAAAGTTAACCTATTACATCTTGAGGCTGAAATCTTTCAAATCTGCATTAGCAAGGAGATAGATCAACAATGTTAGTTCAAAGATTGTGCCAGCTATTCTGGCACTACCCTTGAACTATTATAGTCAAATTTATTTCATGCCGTAATGTTTCAGGATGGAAAGATATATATATATATATATATAGAGAGAGAGAGAGAGAGAGAGAGAGGAACATACAGCCAAGTGCCCAAATGGCCATCAGTGGTGGCTGCAGTAGTATTGACAGAAGTAAAACAGTTGCCACAAGGGTTTCGTGTGAAAGGAAAACAGAAAATTGAGGTTGAAAACCCTTTTAGTGTGAAACATGAAACGTGTTTCATGTTTTATGCTTAAAGGTTTTTCAACCACTATTTTTTGTTTTCATTTTAGTTAACTGATATTATTCAACGAAAGTTTTTTGTGCATCACCATCTTCAAAGACCATGGTCGCCATGTTTGTTTATGTATATTTTAGGAGATGGCCAGAGACTGCTGTCACAGCTAGATGGGCAGCCTAAGGACACCATCTTTGACCATGTCAAGAGGGTCTTTTGCAAGTCGGAGTAAGTGCAGAGTTTTTTCTTCTCTCGATTTCCAACTTGTTTGATATGGAGCATCTTGGGTGTACTGACTGGTGTGCACAAGCTCAGATTCTGTCACATAATTATTATTTCTTGTGATTCATGAATTTCAACAAAAAACAACAGTGTATCTGTAATTAACCAATGCCCACTCTTCACGAGTACAGCATTTTCCCCGTGTGCAAGTTTGGCTGTTTTTTTGGCTCACGTGCGAAGCAAAAGTGAGTCTATGTTTTGGGCCAATGGTCGTCCGTCCGTCGTCTGTTGTACGTCGTCCGTGGTAAACTTTAACGTTGGCATTTTCTCAGAGATTATTCATGCCACATTCTTCAAACTTGGCTCAAGGGTACTTTGTGGTAAGACCTTTCTAAACATATCAATTTCAGTGACCTTTCACAAAAGTCAAGGTCACAGGGGATCAGGAAATAGGTAAGAAAATAGCTATATTTTGACATAATTTATTTTTTCTCAAATACTATTCACAACTTCAAACCCAAACTTGGTACAAAGATACCTGATGGTAAGACCTTTCTATATGTACTAATTTGGTTGATCCCTCGCAAAGGTCAAGGGTCCCAAGAGCTCAGGAAATAGGTGAAAATAGCCATTTTGACAAAAGATGTTTTTTCTCAAATACTATTCACAACTTTAAACCCAGAGATACCTGATGGGAAGACCTTTCTATGCATGCTAATTTGGATGATCCCTCAGAAAGGTCAAGGGTCACAAGGGCTCAGGAAATAGGTCCGAAATAGCTATATTTTGACAAAAGATGTTTTTTCTCATATACTATTCACAACTTTAAACCCAAACTTTGCTACAGATACCTGATGGGAAGACCTTTCTATGCACACTAATTTGGTTGATCCCTCAGAAAGGTCAAGGGTCAAGAGAGCTCAGGAAATAGGTCTAAAATAGCCATATTTTGACCAAAGATGTTTTTTTCTCAATATTATTCTCAATATTATTCACAACTTAAAACCCGAAAAACCCAAATTTGGTACAGAGATACCTGATGGTAAGACCTATCTATCCATACTAATCTGGATGACCCCTTGGAAAGGTCAAGGGTCCCAAGAGGATGGCAAATGTGTGTAAAATGCTGATTTATTACAAAGATAGCTGATGATAAGACTTTCCTATGCATACTAATTTAGTCGACTCATCATAAAGGTCAAGGGTCACGGGGGGTTGACATATAATGTGAAAATGCTTACATTTTCAGAAAACATGGATTTTGCGCAGAAGCCAGCCCTTGTCACAAAGGTCACACATATGTAAATCGGTCATACACGTGAGCCCATAATGGCTTTGCCTTTCTTGTTCTCGCAGTATTTTCACCAAATACACAATTGTTAACATTTTGTTAGTTTTTTGTTTGTTACCTGTTGTTAACACATTCTACTCCAGGGCCAAAATCCCCCTTAAAATGAAAAGAAAAGGGGAGACTGCCAGTGCTAATATTTTAAGAAGGTTACAAAGTAAAGTAGATAATAGCACTGTCAGGGGAGAGAAATGTGCATGATCGACCAGTGATCATAGATCCACTGTGGCCAAAGCACACAAAAAAAAAAAAAAAAAAAAAGGAGATAGGAAAGAGAGGGGGCGCTAAAAAAGTGACTGAAAGCAATGCATATGGAAGCCCCCCCCCCCCCCCGCCCCCCCAAGGGGGGCGTATCACATATTCCACTGTTCCAGCTACTCAGTGCATGGAAATTTAAATCTAGGTCCCCCTAAGGGGGGTCCAGATATTTAGCCGGTGTGGAGGTGTGGACAGCTGTTTCGGTCTTCGCGACCTCTTCAGCACACCATCGGTGATACTGGAGGAGGCAGGAATTTCTGCCTACCTGCAAAGACAACCACATTTTACTGTGGTTTCTGCAGGGGCATACATTCCATGCCACCACCTAGAGCTAAACCTCCATGCACCCTAAAAGAGAACCTACCAAAAGGGGGGAAGGGGTTGCAGTCGATATTGTAGTAGTAAAAGAAAAGGGGAGACTGCCAGTGCTAATATTTTAGGAAGGTTACAAAGTAAAGTAGATAATAGCACTGTCAGGGGAGAGAAATGTGCATGATCGACCAGTGATCATAGATCCACTGTGGCCAAAGCACACACACGCAAAAAAAAAAAAAAAAAAGAGATAGGAAAGAGAGGGGGCGCTAAAAAAGTGACTGAAAGCAATGCATATGGAAGCCCCCCCGAAGGGGGGCGTATCACATATTCCCCTTCGGGGGGGGGGGGGGGGGGGGGGGGGGGGGGCTTCCATATGCATTGCTTTCAGTCACTTTTTTAGCACCCCCTCTCTTTCCTATCTCTTTTTTTTTTTTTTTTTTTGTGCTTTGGCCACAGTGGATCTATGATCACTGGTCGATCATGCACATTTCTCTCCCCTGACAGTGCTATTATCTACTTTACTTTGTAACCTTTGAAGCCTTTATATCAATTAATAGAAATAAACATATTACAATGCACTTGTATTATTGTTCTGATTATTATTATTATTGTTGTGCAGTGACCAGCTGGAGGCAGAGTCTTTGGCAAAGCAGAAGAAAGACAATCCCGCTAACTTTGGGATCGGCAGTGCTAGGGAGTGTATGTGCGAGATCCCCGGACAGGTCCCTTGCACAAGCTTTGTGACGCCTCCCAAGGAGCAGCGTGGCAAGTACAAATTCATGAAGAAGGACGTAGAGGAAGACTCATAGTGGACAGTTCGTGAGTTTGGTCATCTTCGGTTGCAGTTTTTGTACCTCCTCCTGCATCGCATGACTGTCATAATTCAAGGGCAGTGCCAGATGCGCTTGGCGCCGTCAGGCGCCAAGCGCATCTGGCACTACCCTTGAATTATCATGGTCGATCCATCTCCTGCAGGTGATGCACAGTCAGGAGGTGGGGGACATCTTCATGAGGCTGATGCCTGCTGGCAAGAGGTATAGATTCCCATGAGGACCTTTAGCTGCATGGGCTCCTGAGATTCTATGCCTCATGCAGCTTGCATGGACCAGTTGAAGAGTACATCTTCCATGCAGTTTGAACACAGATTTGTACCGCTGTGATGAAAGAGGCCGTTCTCTTCAGACAAGTGGCGAAAATTGTGATAGCCTTTGCAGTGTCTTACAAAACTCATGGAGCCCGAAGTCTTTTTGTTCAGATTAAGTTTGGATTTAGTTCTGGCTGTCAAAATATTGTCATCTTCCACAGATTTTTACATTACTGATTGTACATGTATGTGTAAACATTTTTTATACTGAGTATATGCGCTGGTTTGTGCGTCATTATTCTGTCAATTTTAGTGGACGTGCGTTTGTGTGTGCGTGAGCTTGTGTATTGTGCTTTGTATGCAAGCGCATGTTTAGTTTGTGCATGTGTGCGTATGTAGAGTAACACCGACAATTAAAATCAATCAACACATGGATTTGCGTTATTCTCAATTTATTAGTCTGGTGCGACGGAAGGCATGCAAGTTTTGAATACATGGCTATTTCATTTATGTGCAGTACAGTGACTGTATGTCCTGTCACAAAATGTAATTATTTTAACAAATCCACCCTTACAACACTACAACAAGAGATGGACCAACCATGACAGTTCAAGGGTAGTGTCAGATTAGTTTGGCACCTTCAGTGCCAAGTTAATCTGGCACTGCACTTAACTACTATGGCTATGGATGATCCATCTCCCACAAATGGTATTCAGTATATAGATGCCCCAAAAAGTGTGAAAGCTAGTTAACCCTTGTAGCCCCAGGGTCCCACTTCTCAAATTTAGGAGGTATTGCCTAATGACTATGTACCAGTTGCAGGAGATGGATTGATCATGATAATTCAAGGGTAGTGCCTGATGAGCTTGGCGCCTGCACGGTTACCAGGTTTAAAAGGGTTAAGTTGGCAAGATGCCTTTCCTGCATAGTACTATTATTACTTTGTACACAATCACCAGCATACATGCACATTATTTTCTTCCTTCGTTTTTCACTCCACATCCTTTCATGTGATAAACTTTGTTGCCTGATGAACACATGTTGACAGCTGGACCAACAAGGACATGGTTAATTGTATGAATTTCACATTGCACAACCGAACAAATTTAATTATTACTGTACGTTTCCAATGATGTATCCCAGTCCATAAAATAAACCATAATAATAATAATGAAGACTGATAGTTTCATAATGATGATCACTTTCTGACAAGTGTAATCAATGCCTCGATCATTTCATACAAGCATGCAGACATGAAGGCAGAGTGAAGCAAAAGCTGAGTGCATCACACTCCTTTTCAGCACAAAAAGGAAGTGCAAATAAAAAATATATAAGTACCCTTTCATTTCCAGTGGCAACTGGTCATCATTCTAGATTCATCTGCTGCGTACTCCATAAAAAGCGTTGGGTATAGGTCTGCTTCAAAAACTTAAGGGTCATGCCAGATTAGCTTGGCGCCGAGGCGCCAAGCTAATCTGGCACGACCCTTAAGCTGTCGCAGTCAACCTGTTTCCTGCAATTAGTGTCAGATGTGAAGTTAGGTGGTGCTGTGAAGGAACGTCATGTACATGAAATCTGATCGTGATTTATTATTGCACTAACTTGACTACAATCGGCAAAGGAAGCCAAGCTGATGAAATCGATGCACTGGACAAAACACGCTATTCCTGTTGACTTTCGAGTTGTACAAAGAACAAATCCGACAACATAATTTCACTTTCAATTACAATGTAACACACTCTCCGAGTCTCTCCCATATAATTATTTTTCTCTCATGCTCCACACACAGACATCATACAAAAACAGGCATGACAATCCAATTTAAAACCATCAATAGGGAAGTTTAAGTCATTGACAATGCCCAAAATTAAACATGCACATATCAAATCCAATTCAACGTGTACATCAATCGTAAGACAATATCGATGCAAAAGCTACGCTTCATTTGTTTTTAGACTACAGAGGCATGCAACGTAAAACAAAGAAACAATCCAAAATGTTTTCTATAAAAAAAACATGATTTTTAATTCTGGATTTGGCTTTAACTCATTCTACCCCATCACCGAAATCCCCAAATTTCGCCGTTGTCCTCTGAAGACTGCATTGCAGTGCAGGACACAGATCGACCATGATAGTTCAAGGGTGATGCCCGAATAGCTTGGCGCCCATAGGCGCCAAGCTATTCTGGCATCACCCTTGAACTATCATGGTTGATCCTTATCTTGCTGTGGTGTGTCTGGGCTAGAATGAGTTAAAAGCCATTATTGCGCGTTTGTGAGCCAGGTCATATTCGCAATACATGTGTATAATTTTCCACACACTGACAAAGACAATTTTTAAACACTGAAACAGACGAAAACATGCCAGTACGAGGGTTCCACACAGAATACCTCTTTCTGTGTGCAGGTTCGTGACTCTGGACCTTACGGCCTGAAGCCTTAACCAATTTAACACCACGGCAGCAGTTTGGAGACATTACCTAACAACTGTACCAGTTGCTTTCGATGGATCAACCATGATAATTCAAGGGTAGTGCCAAATTAGCTTGGTGCCATCAGACACTTGAAGTGTCATAGTTGATCCATCTTCTGTAGTGTCGGGGCTAAATGGGGGTAACCCTTTCACCCCCAAGGTCCCATTTCTCAAATTTTGATGGTGTTGCCTGTACCAGGAGATGGATTGACCATAATAATTCAAGGGTAGTGCAAGATTAGCATGGCACCTTCATGCGCCAAGCTAACCTGGCAATACCCTAGAACTATCATGGCCAATCCATCTCTTGCTGTAGGAACTCGGGGGCTTAAATGGGTTAAGGTAAAAAAATCAGCGACCAACACACACACATACTGCACACTGACAGAAACATAGACCCCAGTTCACATTTTGGGCTCACATGCCAAAGCAAAGCGAGTCTGGATACATTAAACCCCTTGATTGTTGGCAACGGTTTGCAGGAATCATCGCGACTAACACCGCTGTCGACACCCAAAGGGTTAAGTGGTATTCTGTGACTGTGGAGCTTATTGCCGACATGCAAAATCACAGACAAGCACACATTAATTTTGTTGACCTTGCAGCCTTTAACCCAAATCATACTGAGGCTAAAAGCTTTAAATTTGCACACTGCCATATGCAAGCTACTTTATAGTACTTGCAGATAAGGATATAGACCGATGGCTTTTGTTCAAGGCTGGTGCCAGAATAGCTTGGTGCCTAGAGGCGCCAAGCTATTCTGGCACTATCCTTGAAGTATTTTAGTCAAACTTGTTTAACACACTGGTGTATTCCGAATGACCAGCTATCATACTTTGCAGTTTTTTGGATTCTTCACAAAAAGAAACTGTACATGCAGTGCAGGAGAAATCGATGACACGTACATTGATATGTGATTTTGGACCTTCTATCTCTCTGCCGTAAGGTCCGAAATCACATACTAGCTCATGCAGCACAAACAGAAATTTGAATCTCATCTTCATTGTTCATCACAGCTAAATTATACTGGTCAGGATAAGGGGACTGGCCAAATTCCCAGTGGAATCTCATCTTTGATCATTTCCTCACAGCCTGTCAGTTTGAGCCTTTTGCTGCCAGTGGTTGCAGATTGTGTTTCTGAAATCTTAACTGAGCTGAATAACTCAATTGATTGCCTGAAGAATTATTTGTTGTTATCAACACCAAAGAACCCCAGCCGTCCCCGGAGCATGGACTCAAAGTGTTGACAGCAAGAGGCATAGATCCTCCTAGCTCCCGCAACTGCAGGGGCTCATGAGGATCTACGTCTCTTGCACTTGGATGCAGTTTTGTTCCCCTCTGCAGTGAAGGGGTTACATTTTCTCATGACAGAAACAAAAAACTCAATAGAGGTCCACTTTTGTGACCTGTCACAACTACCTCCATTACCTGGAGCACACGAAATGACTGACTAAATTATTCCAACTGCAGAGACATCTTAAATTAAAAAACTTCAACATGCGTAAGTGCATACGACATTGCAGGGACGATGTGGGTATGAGCACAAGAATGACTTCCCCATAATGGTATATATTGAAACACTCCTCATCGGCAGGCGAACATCATGGCTGCCACAACAAAAAACACTCGTCTAGCCTACAGGACACAAAAACACTAATAAGGTCCTAATAAACTCAGTGTAACAAAGCTTTAACAAAGCAAATAACAGGAACAAAACATTTCACGTCACAACAATGCACTTAAATGGCTGAACTAACAAGGGTGTCATGCACCTATTGACACAGTCATATATTATACATAGTGGTCTGCAAATTTGGACCCAACAGCTGGAAGCCGCAAGGTCCAAAATGACAGACCAGCGTATGTGTAAACATTCACACACGCAAAAGCAGAGCTGCACGAACACAACAATCACTGGCTGCTGAAAAGTAATGGTACATGTTGAAAAATGTTGGGCAGCTGACTGTTGGGAGGACAATTGGGTGCCCAGTTACATTCGGAACCGTTGCATTGCATACTTTCTCCCCCATCCCGCACCCAATGGACAATCCCCCACCCCCACTGTTTTCACTATACAGGCGGAAAAGCACACAGCAAGACATGGACTGAGCATGATAGTTCAAGGGTGGTGCCAGAATATTCTGGCACCATCCTTGAACGATCATGCACGATCTGTCTCTAGAATTGTAATACAGTCCCCCAGAAGGCAAAATTTGGGGATTTCGGTCCTAGGGGGTAGAATGTGCTTAGAAACTCGAGACAGTATTGTGTTTATCGTTCACCTTATGAACCCTCTTGTGCGATGATCAGTGAAAATGAGCAACTTAGGCCCACGCTCAGGTTGATTTTCTTGTTCACTGATCATCATACAAATGAAAGGAAGGGGTGGGCAATGAAGCTGACACAGCATTATACACAATAAATCAAGGAACAGAAAAAAAAAATGCACACATGCAGTAGATGAAGCCAACCTACACCTTCGCATCTCATTTGAATAGAAGTGTACTTGTGGCATACGACCATAGTGGGTGTCTCTGGGTAGTATACCTGCAAATGGTGCGGATGTACTTCTTTCAGGTATGCATGTACTTGTCCCGGGGTAAAGACAGGCTAGGACGGAGTGTCACGCAGCTGACTCTGGCGTTGATACTCAAGCTGCAAGTCGCGAAGATTCTGCTCCAGCATGGCCACCTCATCTAACCTCTGCGCCTGCTTGGCTTGGCGGATGTACCCTCGGATAATCTCCATCTGCTGAAGCATGGGGTCTGCGATTCGGCTCGCGTTTTCAGACTCACCTTCAGGCTTCCAACCTTTTCCCACGCTGCTGTTGGATTCCTGGCGTCGATGGCCAAGTGATTTGGGGACGAACTGGTCCGACCGTGGCTGGCCGGCCAAGTTTCCCAGTGGTGCAAATGATTCTTTTTCCCTCTGCTGCCGTTCTCTCTCCTGCGCCTCCATCGAAGCCTGTCCCAGAAACATCACTCATAACAAGCGGATTTGTTTCTTCAAAAACATTACCGATGACATGACTACATGGGAATGTCTACTTCTAGGCTCAATTTTAGCCTACTTGCCCGTTGTGTGCCCACACAACCCGAGAGGCACTCGGGGAACCCCCCCAGAGGGGCCGAGAGTTATCTCCCCATACCCGCCTTACCAGATCCGGTCACGAGACCGTTCAGTCTTGCTACTTCGCTCGTAATGAGAAGACGTGGCTGGCCTGCGCTCTCGCGGCCTCGACCGGTCTTCTGCCTACCGACGCCCGTTGCCGACTTCGTGTGCTCTGCGCCCTCTTCTACCCTGCCGTCTACCCTGCCTTCTCTTCCTGCTTCGTTGAGGCTGCTTGCGGGGATTCTTCTGCTGTCGGTGGACGGCGGTTTGCCTATCCTTCCCCCTTCCCTTCGTTGCAGAGGTAAGGTAGCGGTAGTTCCCTCGGCCGGCCCTCGGGCTGAGAGCCGGCTGACTGTTGGGTGCTTCCCTGCTTTCTTTCTTTCAGTGCGTAGTGCCTGATTAGCTCACGGTCGGTTTTTTACCGTTTCACGCCCATTTAGCACGTGGGCCTTGGGCTCCTTGTGTGTTAGCCCGTTTAAAGGCCCCTTAGCCCTCCGAGAGTTCCCCATTACGCTTCACCGGGAGCCCGCTTGCGCTTAGCCTTTATGCTTTGTGCTCCCGGTGCGGTGACTTTAACAGACCTGTTTACCATTCACATTTGGTGTATTAAAGTACACAATTTTGCTTTGGGGTACACATACATAAAACACGTGTATACACAAGATACACTTTTTGGAGAAGCTGACAACTCCCTGGCTTGTGAATAAATACACACTATTAGGCAGTTGAAAGTACACTGACTGCACCCAGGGGGTAAACAGGTCTGCTTTAAGTGGCCGACGGACACCCACTCGGTCTGCCTACCGTGTTCGGGTTGTTCCTCGGGGCCGCAGGTGTAACGTTTGTGCGGCCTGGCCTGAGGTTCTGTGGGCGGACCTTTGGTCCTTCTACCGCCGAGAGCGTTCCCGCCCGGCTAACGAGCGTCCGGCGCCCGTTGAGACGTTGGCCGCCCTTGCTGTTTCCTCTTACCTCTCCCGCACGAAATGGTCATCTCGTCGGGGTTCGCGTTCTTTGTCTGAGCACAGGACCGCCACTGCTGCCAAACCCGCTGACCCTTCCGGAGGGTCTGTTTGCCGGCTTAGCGCCCGTCTCCCTGAGAGTGGCCAGCAGCACTCGGCCGTGAGCCGTCCTTCGTTGACGAGCCGTCCTCACCACTCTCCCCGCAACAAGCCCGCTGATCCTTCCGGAGGATCGCCTTGCCGGCATAGTGGCCTACTTCCGGAGTATGGCCCGGAGAGACGTCAGCGCCGTCCTTCGCGACGCAGCCACGACCCTGATCCTCACCGTTCCTCCTCCAGACACCGACGCTCTCGCTCGCCTTGCGAGCGCCGTGAGCGGGATCCTCGCCGCCCTGCTTCCCCGCGCGCGCCTTCGCGCTCCGCGCCGTACCAGGCGTCGCCTTCATTGCGTCACCGCCCTCGTTGACCCTCCTCGCGTCGTTGGGACTCCTCGCCGCGTGCTCGCCGGGCGCCTTCCAGTCCTCGCTTCCGCGTTTTGGAGAGGTCTCGTCCTCGGTCCCGCTCCCGGTCGCCTCCTCGATTACCGCCGCGCTCCCCGCTGCCCTCGTGTCCCCTGTCTACGCCGGAGGTTCAGCGCTCTCCTTTGACCTCGCTGCGGTCAGTGGTGGTTCCGGTGCCTTCTCGACGCCCCCTAGAGGACAACGCGCTCAGCCTGCTGCCCGGAGACTCCGTCTCGGCCCTGTTGAACGAGGAACTTCGCTCGACCTCGCCCGCGGCCCTCGAGGATGCTTCCCCCTCGGCGCTCCCGTCTTCTTCCCGGTCAGAGACGCTCTTAGCTCTGGATGAAGCCGCCAAGATCGTGGCCGTGACGCTGCCGGCGGACGCCTGCCCAGCTTCCCCGCCTTTGAAGAGGAAGGTCGCTGCCTTCGTTGACACGGAGAGGCAGGTCAAGAAGTTTAAGTCGCTTCCCCAGCCGCCCGGCTTTAAGGACCTTCGAGACGTCCTTTCGTCGCACCTGCAGCTGGCCACGTCCCAGGAGCCGTTCTTCTTCTCCAACCGTCGCAGGCCCGCGGATTTGGACATGTCGTTTCGGCGGGACTGGTATGCTGGCCATTCACAGGCCTTCTCCATCACTCTGCCTACGCTGGACCCGTCGGCCGTGTCGCTAGCCGGCGGCCCGAGTCTGCTGCGGCGGTCCCTGCCACGGGGCCTGGACAGGACAGCATCCTTGGTCCGAAACACCTTAGCCTGCTCGGGGGTCTTGGAGCTCCTCACTAAAGCCTTGGTCCGTCGGGTGGAGGAACCCTGGCATCCTTCCGTCTCTCCCCTCCTAGGAGACCTGCTGGTCCTCGCGGAGACCGCCAACCGCGCCGCCTACCACTCGTCGGTCAACGCGATGGCTGAGTCGGCCACTGCGACCTCATGCGTCGAGATGCCCTGCTCCTCACCTGCAGTACATTGCCGCCGGTCCTGCGAGCGCAACTTCGCCGTGCCCCCTTGGGTGGGCCCTTGCTGTTCGGCGACACCTGGTCCGCTGTGAGAGCCTCGGGGTCTCTGGTCGGCGGGCGGCTAGCCGATTCTCGCGGAAATTGGCTCACGCTCTTTGGTGACGACCCCTGGATTGCGACACCATCTCTACGGGTCGGCGGATCGTCTTCCGAAGCTCGCCACCCTTACGTCGTGCCCCTCTCTGGACCGAGATTCCCAAGGACCCGCTGAGGGCCGCCGCTTGAGGGAAGAGGTAGCCTCCCTGCTGAGGAAAGCCGCCACAGAGGTTGTCAGAGTCCCCGACTCACCGGCCTTCTACGGCCGCCTTTCGTCGTGCCGAAGCCTGGAGGGAGATGGCGTCCGGTCATCGATCTTGCGGCGCTGAGCAAGTTCATTTCGGCCCCTCCTTTCGGATGGAGACTGCCAGAGCCCTGAAAGCCGCGGTCCAGCCTCTCGACTTCGCAGTCAGTCTGGACCTCTCCGATGCGTACCTGCATGTCCCGATGCACCAGGCCTCCAGGAAGTTTCTCAGGTTTGCGATCGACGGCGTCGTTTACCAGTTCCGGGCGCTGCCTTTCGGACTCAACCTCAGCCCCTGGGTCTTCACTCGGCTGATGGATGCCGTAGTCGCCTTAGCCCGACAGTCCTCCTCCAGTCCGACGTCGAACTACCTGGACGACCTCCTTTTGCGCAACGAGTCGGAGACTGCGCTAGCCACGGACAGAGATGCTCTCCTGCACCTCCTGGCACACCTGGGCTTCCTAGTAGATGACGGCAAGTCGGAACTCTCTCCCTCCCGCCGGTTTGTGCACCTGGGTATGGAATTTGCTACCGACCTCAACTCGGTTCGCCTTCCGGCGCCCCGGATCAAGAAGATTGCGGATCTAGCCGACCAGTTAGCTCGGGAGGATGCAGCCCCCGCCAGAGTCTGGCTTCAGTTGCTGGGTTTGATGAACGCCGCAGCGGATCTTATCCCACTAGGGCGTCTCTACTCCCGGCCGATTCAACTGCATCTTCTTCCCCATTGGCGTCCGTCTTCCGGAGACTTGACGACCGCGGTTCCGGTGTCCCAGATGCTCCATCCGCACCTTCGTCGGTGGACCGACCCTACATGGCTAGCGTCGGGAGTACCCCTGGCCTCTCCCCCTCCGCAGATCTCTCTTTGCGTCGATGCCAGCCTTTTTGGATGGGGGGGTCCATCTCCTGCCGCGGTTCCTCGTGACCTCGGGCCTCTGGCCCTCAGACTTGGCGCACACCCACATCAACTGGCTGGAGATGCAGGCCGTCTGGCAAGCCCTTCAGGTCTGGGAGGACCTCCTCCGACACCAGGAACTTCTCGTGCTTTCGGACAACACGACGGTGGTCGCTTACATCCAGAAGCAAGGGGGCACACACTCCCCCGACCTGTGTATGCTCCTCTACAGGATGATGCGTTGGTGCGAGGACCGGGGCATTATCCTTCGAGCTCGGCACGTTCCCGGACACCTGAATGTCTTGGCCGACTCTCTGTCTCGCCGTGGCCAGCTCCTACACACGGAATGGATCCTGCGACAGGACATCTTTCGGATGATCTGCGCCCGCTAAGAAAGGGAGACTCCCCAGGTCGACTTGTTCGCCACGAGGTGGAACCACCAGCTTCCCTTCTTCGTCTCCCCGATTCCCGACCCCCTTGCCTGGGCTGTCGATGCGCTCTCCATTCCCTGGGACGGCCTTGTGGCCTATGCCTACCCCCCTACCGTCCTCGTTCCCAAAGTCCTCCTCAAACTGTGGGGCTGTTCGGCGATCCTCCTGTTGGTCGCGCCGTTCGCCTGGAACCGCTCCTGGACCACCGACCTGCTCAGCCTCGCCACGGACCCGCCCCTGCAGCTGCCCACCCCGCGGACCATGCTCAAGCAACCGCGCCAGCCGCTGTTCCACCCCTGCCCGGAGCGACTCCTCCTTCACGCCTGGAGGTTGTGCGGCAAGCCCTCGGAGCTAGAGGCTACTCGGGTGCAGCAATGGAGGCGATCGCTGCGGCCCGTAGACCATCGACCCTTCGAGTCTACGAGGGAAAGTGGCGAGTCCTCTGTTCCTGGTGCACCGATCACGGCCTTACGCCCACGGATCTGACTCATCCTCAGCTGGCGGACTTCTTTCTCTGGCTCTTCCGAGACCAAGGCCTAGCCCCCATCACGGTACGTGGTTACCTGTCCATGATTGCGGACACCTATCGTCACCTGGGACGACCCGATCCGGGCGCCTGCAAGGACCTAGCCGACCTTATGGGACACTTCGGCATACAGCGCCCGACACTCCGCTCGCTCATTCCTCGCTGGGACCTACCCTGGGTGCTCACGTGGTTGAACTCCGCCCGCTTCGAACCTTTACCTTTGGCCCAGTTCGCGGACTTGACACGCAAGACTGGTTTCCTGCTGGCCCTTGCTACCGCTTCGCGTGCGAGCGAGCTACATGCGCTTTCGGCATGCCCTTCCTGTCTGCAGTTCCGTACAGACGGCTCCGTCCAGCTGCGACGGACCCGGCCTTTCTGGCGAAGAACAGGTCTCCTTTAACTCCGCCTCAGGTGATCACCATTAGGCCGCTGAGAGACCGACCCCGGTCCCAGGAGACCAGGCTACAGGTTCCCGTGCGCGCCCTTAAAATCTATCTGCGGCGATCTAGGCCCGTCCTCAGGGGACGGTTGCGCCTCTTCCTACCTCTAAGACCCAACTGGCGTGACATTACAGCCCAGACGATCGCTTCCTGGCTCCACTGGGTCATACGCTCCGCTTATCAGGAGATCTCCCTCAGGGAGCGAAGAGGCTGCACATTCACGCACACGAGGTACGAGCTATGGCCACGAGCGTCACGCTTGATCGAAACTACGCGGTCAAGGACATCGCGGCAGCCGTGGGCTGGAAAACCGAGTCAGTCTTTGCCCGTTTCTACCTCCGGGACCTGGCTAGCCAGCGAGAGAATCTCGCACTGGTGGGGGACATCGCCGCGGCGCAACACTCCCTCCCGGCGCCACCGGCACCGTGGTATGCACTTCGCTAAAATGTCGGGAGTGTGCGACGGGGAGAACGGCGCTGTTCTGTTGGGGAGTTGTGGGCGGCACCCTCCTCCTCATCGCAATTCTCCCATGTAGTCATGTCATCGGTAATGTTTTTGAAGAAACAAATTCATTTTTCTCTAAAAGGTATTTTTTCGAAAAATACTTACTGATGACATGACTCGGATGACCCTCCCTCCTGCCCCGCTTGCCGCTTTCGAGCGAAGTATCAGACTGAACGGTCTCGTGACCGGATCTGGTAAGGCGGGTATGGGGAGATAACTCTCGGCCCCTCTGGGGGGTTCCCCGAGTGCCTCTCGGGTTGTGTGGGCACACAACGGGCAAGTAGGCTAAAATTGAGCCTAGAAGTAGACATTCCCATGTAGTCATGTCATCGGTAAGTATTTTTCGAAAAAATACCTTTTAGAGAAAAATGAATTTATCACCACTCACACAAGCCTGATTTTCTTAGGTGGTGGTGGGAAGGGTGGGGGAAATGGGGAGGATGAGGGGGGGGAGGGTGAGGGGTGGGGGGGAAGGGGGGGGCCTTCCCACAACCTCCACCCTGGACAAAAAGTTACATCATGATCAGTGTTGGCTACACGCATGAACTCCCGCACCATAAACCATTTAGCCCCAGGGGTGCATTTCCCAAATTTTGTGTTACGTAACGACTATGTACCAGTTGCAGGAGTTGGAGTGAGCATGATAATTCACAGGTAGCGCCAGATTAGCTTGGTGCCTGAAGATGCCAAGCTAATCTGGCACTACCCTTGAATTATCATGCTAAATCAATCTCCTGTTGTAGGGACTTGGGGCTAAATGGGTTAACTGCTTGGCTGTCAGTGGCGGTTTCTGTCGTGATGATTCCTGCCAGAATAACAACACTCTGACATCCTGCCAGAATAACATCACTGACATCCCGCTAGAATAGCAACACTTCGACATCCTGCCAGAATAACAACACTCTGACATCCTGCCAGAATAACAACACTGACATCCTGCCAGAATAACAACACTCTGACATCCTGCCAGAATAACAACACTCTGACATCCTGCCAGAATAACAACACTCTGACACCCTGCCAGAATAACAACACTCTGACATCCTGCCAGAATAACAACACTCTGACATCCTGCCAGAATAACAACACTCCGACATCCTGCCAGAATAACAACACTCCGACATCCTGCCAGAATAACAACACTCCGACATCCTGCCAGAATAACAACACTCCGACATCATGCCAGAATAACAACATTCTGACATCCTGCCAGAATAACAACACTCCAAAATCCTGCCAGAATAACAACATTCTGACATCCTGCCAGAATAACAACACTCTGACATCCTGCCAGAATCATCACGACAAAAAACGCTACCGATAGCCAAAGCCTACACAGCAAAATCACAGTGCATGTTTCCCACTGACCTGTCGCTCGGCAGCTATTTTGCGCTGAATCTCTGTTTTGCGTTTCTCTTGCATATGGTTGACCTCTTCTTCTGTAGGCATGTTCTGCAGGCCCATGAGATTATCTTGCATGAAGTTACTGGCGTTCACACGGATCGCCTTCTGAAGATACAGCTGTTTAGGGTTAGGGGGTGGATTGTGATCATGCCCAAACTGCAGAATCCGTTTGCTAAAAAAATAAATAAATAATAAATTAATAAAATTACAAAAACAACCCAGATGTGTACATTTAAATGAACAACAACAAAATCAGTAGGGTAATTTACTTTCCGTAGGAAGAGAAAAAGAATTATGTGGACCAAAACAATACGACCTGGAGGGTCAATTTATTTCAAGGAAAAAAGTTGACTGCAGGTACACTGTACAAGTAAGCAAGTGATACCACATGTTTTTGACGAGGGTATGGCTACAGGCTGAGATGTCAAAACTACACACCAACACACGCATACAATTTATCTGCCTAAAGAAGTCACATAAAAATAAAACAAATAACTGAAGTTAACTTCATTACCTCAGCTGATCAATGGTTTCGTACAGCTTGACCAACTTGGTGCGTAGAATCATTGCTTCACGGTATGCGTAGCGTGATTCTCCTTGACTGAAAGAAAAAAATGCATTGCACACATTGTCAACTGTCCCAAAATGTCTTTTATCATAATAGTGATTTCAAATATGGAGCACAAAAAAAAAGGTGCCCAACAAATTTGGACGCAATCAAACAGAAGCAAACGGATCACGAGAAATGTTATCACACAGTAGCAACAAAGAGCTTCTTCTGGCGCATTGTAACTCTAGGTTATGGGGCAACGGTAACCTCACGGCATGGTGGTCATGACTGGAGTTCAAAGGTTAACCCATAATGCCCTGAAAGACTCCGACAGGATGTGGATCGACCATGATATTTCAAGGTTGGTGTCAGAATAGCTTGGCGCCTAGAGGCCTCTAGGCGCCAAGCTATTCTGACACCAACCTTGAAATATCATGGTCGATCTGTCTCCAGAACTGTGGATCTCTACACAAATTTGATAATTTTGTCCTCAGGGTGTAAGGAGTTAAGAACGAGCTATGACACAAACAAAGAGAAAGAGGCAACCCCCCACTGACCCTCCTGTCCCCCTGACCATCCCCATTCACGCCGACTTCAGATTTTTTTTTTAAATCTCTGGCAACACTTCCAGCCATATTTCATGAACAGACTGAATTATCT
Organism: Semisulcospira habei; assembly: GCA_036245525.1. Classification (NCBI taxonomy): domain Eukaryota; kingdom Metazoa; phylum Mollusca; class Gastropoda; family Semisulcospiridae; genus Semisulcospira; species Semisulcospira habei. Next base: position 212,539,779 of record BTPG01000003.1, on the reverse strand, counting down.
CAAGCTGATTCACTATGATTTCAGAAACGTCAACATCCTCATGCACGCTGACAATGGTACAGTAAACAGTACCAGTGGCTACATGCACAGGGGGGTCGACAGTCAATGCAACGAAAGGATTTTAAAAACAAGTGCTGGCGATGACTGAATACAAACACTAGTTTTCTACCTCAAAGATTCTACCATGGGCAAATACTGTGGCAAGACGTGTTCAGCTTCTTCGATGCACATTTTCAATTTCTGGAAAACAAAAACGGTAAATCATTTTTAAAATTTTCATTTAACTGTAATTGTAATCAGTTGCTTATCAATTGCGAATTACAAAACTGTACGAGCCTGTGGAGGCGCTACAGAAGACCACAGATTTCATTTTGAGAGCCAAACTCCAAGTGTGCGGCGTTCAAGAAGAAGAAAAAGAATTTGCAAAATTACAGGCATTGTCTGATCAATAAGTCAGATTAACTGATACTCCAGATGCATGTCACATGATTAACCCTTTTAGCCCTGGGACCCTGCAGCAGGAGATGGATTGATCATGATAATGCAAGGGTAGTGCCAGATGAACTTGGCACTACCTCTGAATCTGGCACTACCCTTTAATTATCATGATCAATCCATCTCCCATAATTGGTACATACTTGTAAAGCAACACCTCCAAAATTTGAGAAATGGGACCTTGGGGCTAAAAGGGTTAAATGGACTAAATGGGTGAAAAATAATTTCAACAATAAGTCACAATGGCGACTCCAGAAGTTATTATTATTAGCGAACGGATCGATTAAAAAAAAAACACAACTGATACTGGTGACTTTTCAGCGCTATTTGATAGTGATGACCCTTTCATGTTGGTTGAGATTGTAGTTGCGATGATTCCTTTTGGAACCATCGCAACTAAAACCACTACCGACATGCAAAGGGTTGGGGTATACCTCATACAACTGTACAATGACTGGCTTCGTGTTGCGCATCTCAGTCATGTTGTCTCTGCGTTCCAGCAACTGTCGACATGTTTTGCACACACGCATGTGTTGTTCCCCCTCAGCACCGACTAATGAGTTGATGCTGGTGTTGCTGTTTGTGCGTTTCAGGAAGCCTTCCCCCTCAAACTGAAAGGCTGGGTTGACCAATTTCTCTGAAAATATACAATTGACTTTTCTCTATACTGGATAACGTCCACTCTTTCTATTGTGTGTTCTTTTCTGTTCTACATTTGTTTTCATGTCACCCGAAGAAGGATCTTTGATCCGAAACGTTGTGTTCTTTGTATCTAATTTAACTCATTCTAGGGCAGTGGGCAGATGTTCACATCTGCACGGGACATAGACGACCCCGCCCTCCACGAGTCGCCTGCTGCCTTGCAGGCCTGGCCGCTTGGATGCGGAAAGGCTAAGGGAGGAAACCCCTGACATCAAAGCCCCCCGTGTCTCCGGGGAAGGCTTTTGAGCCAGAGACTAGGACAAGGACAGTCTGATATAAAACCTACGACCCGAGGACCTCGATGCTATCGTCCCAGCTTGCTAGGCCATGGCAGATGAACCAAGGGTTTAAAGGGTGGGGCCAGTACTGCGCACACTGCACTCCACCAAAAAGCTCCACCGCGCAGGCTTTAGGAAACGTCCACGGACCATGACACAACTCATTCTACCTCACACACACCACAGCAAGACAAGGATCGACCATGATAGTTCAAGGGTGATGCCAGAATAGCTTGGCGCCCATGGGCGCCAAGCTATTCTGGCATCACCCTTGAACTATCATGGTCGATCTGTGTCCTGCACTGCAATGCAGTCTTCAGGGAACAACGGCAACATTTGGGGATTTCAGTGTTGGGGTAGATTGAGTTAAAGGGTTTGCAACCTCTTTTTTTCTGTTTTCCTTTCACATGATACCCCTAGCGGCAACAGTTTGACTACAATTGACTTCGCTCATAACAAGGTCAAATATAACAAAAGTCGGATGTAACTTTTGCAGAGATCCTGATAACACTTTCCTGTACAAATCACGTGGCTTATACTTACAGCAACAACCAAAACTTGGCCCCCTTCAAATTGTTACATCCACAGATACTGTATATGGATTGTAAATAAATGGACTTCCAGCCTAAAAAAATTCAATGTAAAAAAAGTGCATGAAACTCTTCATTTTAACCCCTTCTCTACCCAGAAAAGTGAGCATGATCCAACTGCAAGGGACACAGATCCCCATGAGCCCGTGCAGTTGCAGGGGCTCATGAGGATCTATGCCTCTTGAGGACATCACAAGTCCGTGTTACATGGATGGCTGAGACTCTTCTGTGCTGAATTAACCCACCAGCTACTTTTACAAAATTTTTAAAGCGTTTCCAAAACGACTATGTACCAGTGGCGCAGGTGATGGATTGACCACCCGAAGGCGCCGAGCTAATCTGGCACTACCCTACAATTATCATGGTCAATCCATCACCTGCTGTAGGGACTCTGGGCTAAATGGGTTAAGACAGATGTCAGGATCATACTAAACAGTTTGCTTCCACTGCCATGAAGAAGTTAATGACATCTGCCAGGAATACAAATTGTCTTCTCTTTGACAGCATGACAATTTACATACACAGCCTATGCCAACCCTTTTAGCCCCAAGGTCAGTCCCATTTCTCAAATTTTGGAGGTTTTGCCTAATGACTATGTAACAGTTGCAGGAGATGGACTGACCATGATAATTCAAGGGTCGTGCCAGATTAGCTTAGCTAATCTGGCGCGACCCTTGAATTATCATGGTCAATCCATCTCCTGCTGTAGGGACTCATGGCTGAATGGGCTGATGGGGTAACAGGGAATGGGACTTGTCAAACGCTGGTTTGCTATTTTATAGGCCGGCCAATTACTCTGGATTCCAAATCACAGACCAACATACACATATATATAGATTTATATGCACAAAAAAAAGGCACGGCAAAGCCTGCAGGGCTAATGTGCACAGCTGATCATGTGCACATCATTTATCTAACGTGCACAACCGAGCCACATCATTTCTGTACGGTAACCTTCACCTTTTCTAACAGGTCACTCACATAAGCAGATTTGTTAATGCTACATGGCTACAGTACTGCCAAAATCCTATGTCTTGCATTTTTCACGCATCGGTTGACCTCCCTTACCCTTCACCAAATCAGCATGCATATAGGAAGATCAACTAGCCTCCTGCCACGTTTGATTGAAGTGTTCGCAAAGGTGTCAATCAAAACCTACGTGCTTTTAACCCATTACATCCTAAGGCTGAATTTTAAAATTTGCTTAATGTCCAATTAAGGTTCTATTGCAGATTAAAGATAGATCCACCATGTTAGTTCAAGGGTGGTGCCAGAATAGATTGGCGCCTCAGGCAAAACTCTTGAACTATCAAGCTATCAGGATGAAAAGGGTTAAAAACGGCCATTTATCACACATTTTCTGTTGAAGAAGGTTTTAACACATTTCTGACCAGTAAAAGAGAATTTTTTGTTTGCATCAGTTTGATTGATTGATTGTACATTGCTTAACGTCCCGACAGCAACAAGGCTTTCTCAGGACGTGCCTGCACTGCTTGTGAAAAAAACTAAACAGAACATTGAATGTATGTCGCCAGCCGGTCAAATACGTTAAATAAACCTAACACATGGGGGCCTAAATAAAGCTAAGACCATTTAACAACACACATCCAATATCAAGAGCTACAGGCAGTGCAGACAGTAGGGAGAGTTTTAAAAAGGCAAATACAGGTGAATGGACAAAGGGTAGACAGAAACACATGCCCCAGAATAGAGAGAAAAACCCACCCTGTGGGGCTGACCAGGGTGACCCTGGGAACTAAAAAATACCTAACCCCACCCAAGTCCCCCAGGGCAGACCCGGGTGGGGGATTGCATCAGTTTGAGAAAAAGCGCCTATATAATAACGGTATTATTATTATTATTATTATCCCCTCGCCTGCAAACGGCAAAACTGTTTGTCACATGTACTTTCATTTTCACTACTTTACTAGCAGGTGTTTATGGAAGGAGATAACTCTAGTCTCCCTTCCTCTGCATTCAGCATGCGTTTACTCATTCTACCCCATCACCGAAATCCCCAAATTTTGCCGTTGTTCTCTGAAGACTGCATTGCAGCGCAGGACACAGATCGACCATGATAGTTCAAGGGTGATGCCAGAATAGCTTGGCGCCCATAGGTGCCAAGCTATTCTGGCATCACCCTTGAACTATCATGGTCGATCCTTATCTTGCTGTGGCGTGTCTGGGATAGAATGAGTTAAGTGAGTCAAGATGGTAAAATCAGCGCTTTTTCGAGGCACAAGAAGTGGCTGGTGAGATCATGATGAACACAGATAGTGAAGAAGAAGTAGAGGAGGAGAGCCACGAAACAGACAGTGATTCTTCATATTTTGTTCCTAAAACTTATGATAGTGATAGCGAGATTGATTTCACAGCTGATGAATAGAACTGGTCATTGGCGGACAATGACTAGTTCTATTCATCAGTGACTACAAGTAGTGGGACTTGTGGACAGAATTTCAGAGGAACAAGTGTGGCAGTATTTACGTTTTCAGCAAAATAATTATTTCTGTACGTTTCCCTAAAACTACTGATGGATATACAAAAACATTTATATATAGATAGATACATAATATACTGTTAATTGCCATTTGCCTTAAAACATAAAGCATAGGAATGTGTGATGGTGTGATACAATTACAAACATCACAGTCAACAATAAAAAAAAAAAAATTAATACTCTATCACACAAATCCAATGCCCTACACACACACTGTAAAAACTTTAAAACTAAACAACTAATATCACAAACCAATGCGTACTGTACACACCCACGCTCATCTCCCACACACACACAACACACATGCCTATTAATCTAGGAAATCTAGATTAATTAAAGGTATATCGTTTAAAATTAAAACAGAATATATTAGAGTAAATGTCACTAATTTAGTGATCACAGTTGGGTGTAAAACTGGTTAATATAATTTATATCATATGAACAATACTTCCAAAAATCTTTGAAATTCATACACTGACAACACCACACAGGCTGTTTTTCTGACTTGATTCTGACATGGGTAAGTAAAACAGTTTGGTTAAGGGATAGTCACTCTGTCAGAACTGCTTGGTCTGAAATGTGTTAACCCATTTAGCCCCGAGTCCCTACAGCAGGAGATGGATTGACCATGATAATTCAAGGGTAGTGCCAGATTAGCTTGGCGCCTTCAGACGCCAAGCTAATCTGACACTACCCTTGAATTATCATGGTCAATCCATCTCAATCAGGTGCCAAGCTAATCTGGCACTACCCTTGAATTATCATGGTCAATCAATCTCAATCAGGTGCCAAGCTAATCTGGCACTACCCTTGAATTATCATGGTCAATCCATCTCCTGCAACTGGTACACAGTCCAAAATTCGAGAAATGGGACCTTGGGGCTTAAAGGGTTAAAATCAAGTATCTGTATACCTAAGTGTGACTGCGAAGATGAAACAGAATTGAGAAAAGATAATTTTGATGAAAAATAGGCCTTTTTTTTTTTTTACCTGATTATTGACCCACAGTGACCTTGACCTTTGAGCGAGGTCACTCAAATCACATGTTTATAAAAAGTTTGAGACAAAGTATTCATATGGGCCAAGATTAATGTCTATGTCTTGAATAGTCTGTGAGAAAATGCCCACATTAAAGTTTACCACCATCGACAGACGTTAAACAACACCAAGACGACGGACAGCCCAATACATACTCACTTTTACATGTGAGCCGAAAATGGACTTACGAGCAAACTCCATGGTGAGGAACTGTGAGCACCGGTCACATATAATGCTGCCACAGAGCCGACAGTGATGCCGTCTTGTCAGAAAACCGAAAGATTTAGAGCACGTCAAGCAAGCTGGCACCTCTCGGTCAGGGATCCACCGCACAACAGACATCTCAAAGGCTGAAAAGAGACCAAGTGCAGTTTAGCTGATGTGTACATGCTGTGGAAAATTGCGCGATCAAAGAACATGAATATAAATACCTTGGTGACGGGCTTCACCCGTCCCAAGCCAATGTACTTTTTAAAAAAATGTGAATTGTTGTATTAATGTGAGTAACTGATTGTGATTGCACATGAGGAGCCAAGACAAAGTTCCTATACAACATGTATTTGGAATAGTAAAAGTTGATTGACTTGAACTGAACATATTAACTCATTCAGCCCGGCGCACATATTTTTCTCTAAAATGTATTTTTTCGAAAAATACTTACCGATGCCATTACTACAAGGAACAACCTATAGCTAGTGTAATTTTAGCCCAAAAACTTACGATGTGTACCTTTAGGGCCAGGGGAGGCCACTAGGGGTGCCGTGACCTGGTACCCGGGTAGCCTCCCTTCCCACCCGTCACGGGTAACTGCCCGAGCAGCCAAGCCAAACCAGTTCTTTCGTTTAGCTGGCGAGCGGCAAGCGGGGCAGGTGGGAGGGCCATCCGAGTAATGGCATCGGTAAGTATTTTTCGAAAAAATACATATTAGAGAAAAATTAATTTGCTTCCTCAAAAACGTTACCGATGCCATTACTACAAGGAGAATAGCGAAGAAGAGGAGGGTGCCGCGTAATCCAGTGACTGACTGAGTTAGCAAGCCCCGTCTTCCCCAGCGCAGGCTCCCGGGAATTTTAGCTAAAGGATTACCAACGGCACCGAAGGTGCCGGGAGGGAGTGTTGCGCCGCCGCGATGTCCCCCACCAGGGCCAGGTTATCTCGCTGGCCAGCCAGGTACGGAGGTAGAACCGGTTGAAGGTCGACTCGGTCCGCCAGCCTACGGCAGCCAGACTGTCTCGGACGGCGCAGTTGCGGTCGAATGCGATGCTAGCAGCCATGGCTCTGACCTCGTGTAGCCGCTTGGCAGCGTCGGGGCAGAGGTCCTGGTAGGCGGAGCGAATCACCCATCTTAGCCAGGAAGATCGTCTGGGCTGAGATATCTTGTCTACCTGGGGACAGAGAGAAAAAGAGGCGGGTGCGTCCCTGGCGGAGCGGCTTGGTACGGCGTAGGTACACGCGTAAGGCTCTCACCAGGTCCTGTTGTCCGACTTCCTTGTAGGAGTCGATCGGCGTCGGCGATCGTACAGTGATCACCTGTGGGGCTGACAACGGGGACTGGTTCTGGGCCAAGAAGGCCGGGTCCGTTAGTAGCTGCACGGGGTCATCCGACCTGCACTACAGTCAGGCGGGGGCGCGGAAGGCGCGGGCAGCGCACTCACTCTGGAGGCTGTGGCTATGGTGAGCAGAAGCAAGTCTTCGCGTAGCGTCGGGCAGGCTTGCTGGGGGAAGCGGCTCGCAACGCTAGCGTTCATCCAGGTGAGTACCCAAGGTAAGTCCCAGCGTGGGATCAGGTAGCGGAGGGCAGGTCGCTGTGTGGCGAAGTGGGCCAAAGGTCAGCGAGGTCCTTACACTGCCGGGGTCCGCCCAGCCCGAGTGCCGGTAAGCGTCGGCGATCATAGTGAGGTAGCCCCTGAAGTGATCAGTGCCAAGAGCTGTTCGTCGAAGAGCCAGGAAGAACTCAGCCAGTGGTGGGGAAGTCAGATCGGTAGGGGAGAGGCGACGGAGGTCGCACCAGGCTCCAAGTACTCCCCACTTTCCCAGGTAGACACACAGGGTCGAGGGTCCGCGGCCCGAAGCGACAGCTGTCACTGCCCCACTCAAGAACTCTAGCGGCGAGGGCTTGCCGTCCAAACTCCAAGCGTGTAGCAGGAGCCTCTCAGAGCATGGATGGTAGAGCGCCTGGCGCGGTAGCTTGACCATCATGCGAGGAGTGGGAAGCCGCAGAGAAGGGCCCGTGGCCAGGTTCAGAGGGTCGGTGGCGCAGGATCCGGTCCAGCAGAACGGCGCCCCCAGCAACAGGATCGTGTTGCATCCCTTGCGCTAGAGACGCACCTTGGGGACAAGGACTGAGGGAGGGTAAGCGGAAGCGCTGGGGCTGTCCCAGGGAAGGGGGAGCGCAACGGACGCCTAGGCCGTGGTGCCGGGACGGGCAAGACGAGGAGGGGGAGCTGGGGGTACCACCCTGTCGCGAAGAACGAAGGGGGGGGGGGGGGGGAGGGGTCTCCCATGTGGCGCAGATAATCCGGAAGACGTCCGGGCGAAGCGCCTCTTCCTCTTCTCTTCGCACTGGCGTGGAGACGCTGACCGCGCGGGGAGAGGGAGTCCGCGAGGACAAGGTGGACGTAGAAGTATCTTGCTTGGAGAGAGATGCAGCAATCCTTGCACCAACGGGGGCGCTGGTAAGAAGAAGGCAGAGGAAGAGGAGCGGGTCCCGTCCTGCTTCTGTACGTAGGACACGACAGCGGAATCGTCGGAAGGACGATCAGGTCCTGATGTGCAAGAGTCGGTTCCCAAGCGAGAGGAGCTGCCGTATCGCCTGAAACTCCAACCAGTTGAAAGCTTGACCGCCAGGACCGGTGGCCAGCTGCCGAAAGCCGTGGCACGTCGACAGCAGGAGTGCACCCCAGCCGGGATGGCTGGCATCGACGCAAGGGACAACTGGGGGGGGGGGGGGGAAGCGAAGGAGAGGGACTCCAGGCGCGAGCCAGGCAGGGACTGCCCAGCGGCGGAGGAGTGGAACGAGCGAGGGAGGAACCGGAACGGGAGTCTCGAAGTGTCCGGTCGAGGGCGCCAGTGCAGGAGAAGATGAAAGTAAAGCGGGGCGGGCAGAGCTGACCAAGGGGAAGTAGATCTGCAGCGGCGCTCACCAGGCCGGAGAGCTGCAACCAGCCTGGCGGGGACCTTCTCCTCCTGCGCACCAAGACGAGCCAGGTTCACCAACTTCTGGATCCTCAGTTCCGGGAGTCACACCCAACGAGATCCATAAGGGACTGCAACCACGGTGTGCGAAGCGGCGGGACGGTGCGAGATCCAACTTGCCTAAGTTGACTATGAAGCCGCGGGTGTCGAGGAGGCCAGGAAGGCGTCCCATTGCCGTTCCCGGGAGGGTGCCAACCAGTGGTGCCGAAGCAGATCGTCGACTTAGTTCGAGGAGGGGTTCGACGAAGTCCACCTGGCCGTGGCGAAGACGCCGACCAAGGAACGGGCGAACATCCAGTGGATGCAGACGACGGGGAAGGCACAGAACGGTAACGCCACCGTCGAAGCGAAGCGCCAAAGCGTCTGGAAGCCAGAAGCACGGGAATGTGAGTGTAGGCGTCCGCTAGATCCAGGCCGACAGTGAAGCCCAAGGGAGGAACCGTGGTGCGAAGGGCTCAGGCGGTCCCCAAGGGAAGGAAGGCGCTGCTAAGAACACGTGCCAAACTGAAGGTCGACGATCGGACGCCGCCTGAGGCCGTGTAGGCGGGGGTGGCGACGCCGGGAGGGCGGGTGCTGTGGGGATCCGGAGATCCGCAGGGCGTGACCCAGTGCCTCGCGGCGGCTGGAAGCAGGAGGAGGTGACGCGGGCAGGGTCAACGCGTCCTTCACCGACTGCCAGGACCGAAGAGGAGGGAATCGCCGAGTGGAGCCTGTCGCAGCTGTCTCCATAGATCCTGCGGGAGGTAGGGGCAGACGACGAGCACAGCAGGGCGCGGTAGCGGCGAATCGAGGACCTAAGCGTTGACACGCGGCCCAGAAGGCAGGACTTCTTCCCCACAGCCAGAGTGAGGAGGGGCCCTAACAGAGGCGAGGAGGAGAAGAGCCAGCTCCAAGGTAGACGAGCGCTGCTTGGCCAAGTCGAGGAATCCAGCACAGGCGAGAGCGCTGCAAATAAGGAACGCCGTCCGTACCAGACGGGAGACGGGGGGGGGGGGGGGGGGGGGGGGGATGCAACGGCGGTAGGCGCGAAGTTTACCAGCTGCTGCTGAGCGGCAGGAACCACTGGGGGAGGGCAGAAGCAAGGCCTGGGAGCGTCCGGCATTCAGCTGCACTGAAAGGCGATGTCCAATCCACCGGCCAGCGAACGACGGTGACGAAGAGAACCGCGTCGGAGCCTGAATCCTGCTGCAGGGGCAGAGAAGGCGACCCGAACCCTTGAAACCTCGGGGCGTGGCAGGGACGAAACCTCTAGGGGGAAAAGCAACGTCCAAGCGGGCGACGGGGAAGGCGTCCGGGCTCGGGGAAGATGCGAGACTGTAGAGGCACGGCGTGTCAAGCGAGGGAAGGGTCTCCGTCCTGGGCATCCTGGACGCAGGGTCAAGGGCGTAGAAGACAGCGCGCGGAGGTTGAGCGGTGGAGAGAGCCGAGTCGGAGTCTGCCGGAGCGAGCCGAGGGCTGCTATCCACATCGCCGGGCGGAGCAGGAGGCCGACGCACCAGGAGCTGGATAGGCGGGAGCCCGCCGTCAGACGGGGCGAGACCGGGGCGAGCGGCTGAGAAGGCGCGGGCGGTGAGACCGACGAGTGGAGCGTCTGTGTGAAGGAGGGCGGAGCACGTGGTCGACGGCGCGAAGGGGAGGGGAGCGGGGAAGGTGGGGAAAGGGTGCCGGGGAAGGAGAGGGGGGAAGACAAGGCCGGAGGACGAGCAGCACGGACGACCCAGGAGGACATCGACCGGAGGGAAGAACCAGCGATACCCGAGGGGAAGACCGACGAGGAGGGTTAGACGTCCGCGAAGCTGAAGCGGCGAGCGAAGGGGAGGCGAGAACCGAAAACGCCGGGCTGCGGGTCCGGTGTAGGACGCCGAAGTCCGAGGGGGCGTACGCAAGCGAGGGGCGAGGAGCTGAGTCCAGGCGGTCGCGAACCCGTAGTCGCATGTCGAGGGTCGTACGCAGAAGCCGAGGCTTCTCTCGTCTCTTATCTATCTTCTTCCGGCGTCGGAGAGAAGCGGCGTTCAGTTCTGCCGGAGGACTTGTGAGGCTTGGGTTCCGCAAGGCGGGGCGAGCTAGCTCACTGTGGACCTGGCTCGAGTGAGCCGGTGCGCAAGGGGGGAGAAAGGCGTCCCCCAACGTAGAGTGTTGGGGTTTGTTTTCCGCAGAACGGGGCGGGCGGACTTGCTGCGGACCAGACTCGAGCGAGTGGGTGCGCAAGGGCCGTCCCCCAACGGCAGCGAAGTGCGATTCTGCTGGATCCGACGCCGAAACATGCTTGTGGCTGCGGGCGGTGCGGCGACTGTCACGCCGTAGGCTCCGCAGCTGGGTGTCCCAAGGTCCTCTACCCAGAGCGCAGACATCACAGGAGTGGCCCTAAGCACAACCAGCGCTGGGGAGGTAGACTGCATGCTTGTCACTCGGCCACTGCAAGTCGCCACATCGTGTGCAGGTGCGGATTTGACCACTGCAACATAGAGTGAAACAACGAAGCGACTGGGCATAGCAGAAGGCCACGTTTTCTCAAAACGTAAACCGCGCAACACTTTTCACCTTTCCCCACCATCCTGTCCTGAGCAATATCGCTTTCTTAATAACAAGCAACGATATAGTAAAAGATGCCGGCGCACACCATCAGAGGCACGGCGCTGGCAAAACATCGAGACCTTACCTGGACATCTCGCAAGGGGCAGGGGAAGGTAGCACCTGTAGTCGAAGAAGAAGAAGAAGCGCCCACGCGGCAGAGGCCCAGAAGCATCCAGGAAGAGGAAGGCTGGGTCCTCGACGAAGGTCCCGGCCGTCCAACCGGCGAACTTGACCGGCGAAGCCGAAGCACACCGGACGCCAGGTCGAAGGCTCCGAGAGGCACCGCACAAGCCGGAAGTCTCTCAATGCTGGAACCGGTGCAGGACAGCGCTCCCACGAGGAACAAAGGCCGGCCAGACGGCCCGGGGACCTATCTTCCAGCAGCGACGCAAGAAGCACCAGTCACACTTATTCACTTCCTAAAAGTCACAGAAGGCGACGTGCAGGCCGGGAACGAAGTCACGCTAACGAAAGTCCAAGGGCTCCAAGAACCATACACAGCCGTAGGTAGCACGGTAGAGGTCTAAGAACACGACCCTACGCTACAACACGGGCAGAAAAGTTCCAAGGCAAGGCGACAGCACAGGCCAGGAACGAAGTGCACTGTCGAAGGTCCAAGTACTCTTGAACCATACACAGCCGTCGGTACACACAAGGCCAGAAGTTCCAAGGCAAGGCAAAAGCACAGGCCGGGAACGAAGTCCACTGTCGAAAGTCCAAGTACTCTTGAACCATACGCAGCCGTCGGTACACACAAGGCCAGAAAGTTCCAAGGCAAGGCGAAAGCACAGGCCGGGAACGAATTCCACTGATGAAGATATTAAAGTACAGCTTGAACCATACACAGCCGTAGAAGCACAGTAGAGGGCTAAGCGAACACGTCTATACGCTGCAAGCTAAAGGAAAGAACTGGTTTGGCTTGGCTGCTCGGGCAGTTACCCGTAACGGGTGGGAAGGGAGGCTACCCGGGTACCAGGTCACGGCACCCCTGGTGGCCTCCCCTGGCCCTAAAGGTACACATCGTAAGTTTTGGGGCTAAAATTACGCTAGCTATAGGTTGTTCCTTGTAGTAATGGCATCGGTAATGTTTTTGAGGAAACAAATCTGAAAGTGAATGCCCTTGTCGGAAGGTGTCGGAACAAGGCCAAAGTAGCCGACAACGTGCCTTGGATCGTCTCCGACGATGAGCTTGTTCGATTCTCATGAGCGCGGTTTCAACAGTGATTTTTAGCTCGTAAAATCGTGATTCAAGAAGGGACAGATCTCTTGTGTGATTTCTTGGCTTGTGGAATACAAATTTCTGCCATGTTGGTGAGTAAATCTGGGTTTTTCATTGTATGTGCTTACACTGTTGCTACCAAAACCGAGTTTCTCATTTTTTGCTCCGCCATGTTTGTTCTGTTGCATAATAATCAGATTGGTTTGACTTCCCACTAAACTGATGCACAAACAAGGCAGTTTTGAAAAAGTACTTTTAATGCTCTTTCCAACGATACCCAATTTATCTATGGTTGTTAGCTTGGGAGGCTGTGAAAATTAATTCAGTCTACCCCAAAAATGTACGTCACCAGGGAACACATCCTTTTCCTGCTACGTCTGCAGGGAACTGATCTCTGAGAATGTTACGATGGGAAAGAGTTAAGTTCACCTACCTTTCCTTCTCTTTGGGTCGGTGGGTGCGTCAGGAACCAGCAGTTTGTCCAGTCTTATCAGCAGCTTGTTGGTTTCCACCACAAAATGATCCACACGAGTCCCGCGAATCGCCTTGAACAAGTCCAGATGACTCCGACATGCACCTGCAATGTACAACCAATGTTGTATAACGCTGTTGAGTGCAGACTGCCTGGGAAGAATTCTCAAACATGTTCAGCCCTGAAGCACCCGTGAAGTGGGCGAGTCTCTGCTGCATGGCATCAGCCTTCCCACAGGGTCCATAGGAGTCGACCCAGGTAGGAAAACTCTCGAATCTCCTGGCTGCCAGTCCGACGTGCTAACCACTACGCTACGGAGGCTGGTTCACACTGATTCGTAAAGTAGGTATACGATATTTAAATGGAGAATGGAGAATGGTTCTCTCAAAAAAGAATTATTACTCTCAACTCGCAAATCTGCATGCTGACTGCTGGATCATCTTGTCACAGCTGTCAATTGCAATCTCCCATTGTTTGAGACTGTGTTGTCTAGTCCCTTGTGGGTGTACATTTTGGGTTACTTAGTCAGTTGAACTTGAAACATTACAGAAAATGCCTTATCTGCATTCATGCATGATGTGACATGTTGTCCACTAAATTCTGGATGTTTGCTGAAAAGCGAAAGTCTGGATGTGATGAAACTCTTTGCTCACACATAGGGTTCACCCAGTGGGTTTAATACGGTACAGTTTTGTTAGCGGTTTGTTTTTTGACGTTATTCCGTGAGGCACGTGACCCATGTGGAATCTTTAAGAAACGGTTAGCACGGGGAGTTTTAGTGAGCTCAGGTGAACAGAGCTGTAGGAATGTTAGTACGGGGCTTTACTGTCAGTGCGGACAGACGTGTGTGAGATACCTTAGCCCGTATTCCAAGACTCTGAAACCTAGAATTCAAAGTGCTTGTCGGAGAGTGGAGCGACAGATGCCGAGACGTCAGTCACCAGGGACCTATTGTGAGGTCATCTCTTCATCTCTTCACTCAGGGAGTGAGCGACCGGTGCCGAGACACCTGGGTCACAGTAAGGACTGCGCTACAGAGCGAGCTACGAGGACGTCCACGGTACGAGAGACGGGAAGTCTCAGGAGCATACGACAAAGGACTTGCACGCCTAGACGTGAAAGGGACAGAACGTAACCAGGTGAGAACACCAAACAGTTTGGATTGTGAGAGACAACTACCTAGCGAGAGTCTGTGCGTATGACTGGGAAAAGTCTGCGTGCGTTACAGTGGTGACCCTGTTTTAGCGGTAGCTTAGAGTAGCTGCGGGTGCTTGAGAGTAGCGATATTAGAATAAGGTTTGATTGCTGTGTGCGTGTTTAGTTGTCTGTAGATTCGCCTCTCCGATTCTAGGGGGTAAGATCCGTCGTTTTAGTAATTTTCTGGATCTTACGTGGAGCTAGTTCTTCTTTCTTCCTTTTGTATAGCTTGTGGTATTCTTTTTCCTTGCTCTTCTTTCTCTCGTTTTATTTCTCGTTCCATCTGGTCGGCAAAGTAGGTCACTGTTTCTTGTGTGTAGGTTGTTGGTATTTCTGTGGGCCTTCTTTTAAGCTCTTGCCGTTGATTTGTTGTGTTTTGTATTTTTACGTTTTTTTCTAATTTTTGGTAGTTGTTGTTGTAAATATGGAGTCGGACCAGGTAGAGGTGTATATTAAGCAAGGTGAGAGGCTAGGTCTTAAAGAGGACAAACATTTTGACTATGTTGAGAAATGTAAGGATAGGGAGGACAGGGAGAGAGAAAGAGTCCTTAGGAAGAAGGAATTAGAAGCTCAGAGAGAGAGGGAAGAGAAGGAAAGAGTCCTTAAGAAGCTGGGCACACGCTACCACAAACACCTATTGCCAGGCGCAATTTTGTGGCGGCAATGTTGCCACCACAATTAGGGGCGCCTACAATATTGCCGCCACAAATTGCGACCCGATACAAACCGAGTCTATTTTTTTGTGGTAGCCGGCAAGGCTCAAGGAATGTTGCCGCCTCTCAGCCAATCAGCGGTGTTCTTGCGCCACTTCCCGTTTCTTCATCTTCCGGCGAGCCGGAAAAAATGGCGGAGAAGCTGAGCGACGGCCGACGGCTTTGAGACTGTTAACTCATTGGAGACGCGCCGCATGTGGAAACGCTGCAAACAGCTGCGTATCCGTATGCGGCACGTCTCCAGTGAGTAAATTGATCAACCTTGTCCGAGAGTTCCCATGCATACGGGACTCCCGCAGCTCCGAATATTTCAACCGGGCGCACCGTGAGAGCTGTTCCATATATGGTAATGGCAGGTCAGTCAGTACAACACATTGCGCGCACATTGAAACGTGTGCCACGAAGCCGATGTGGCAGGGGGCAAATTGTTGCTTACCACACATTGCTAGTGGCAAATTCTGGTAGCGTGGGCCCAGCCCCTAAGAAAGAAGAATTATTAATTCAGAGGGTGAAAGACAAGAAAGAGTTAGAGTTTCGGAAATTTAGAGAGGAGAAAGAGCTGGAAATACAGATACAGAGCGAGGAGAAAGAGCTACAAATTCAGAGGGAGAGGGAAGAAAAAGAGAGAGTACTTAAGAAAGAGGAACTAGAGTAAAAAGACAAGGAATTAGACGCTCAAAGAGAGAGAGAGAGAAGAGAGAGAGTACTTAAGAAAGAAGAACTAGCGTTTCAGAGAGAGAAAGACGAAAAGGAGCGAGCCTTGAGTGAGAGAGAATTAGAGTATCAGAGAGAGAAAGAGGAGAAAGATAGGGAGTCAAAAGAGAGAGATAGGGCGTTGCAGCTGCAGTTAGTTCGGGATGCGCGGTCTAGAACAGCTTCAGAGGGTGATTCAGTAGGTCGGGGATTACGTAAGTTCCCTAGGTTACCGATGTTTAAGGAGTCTGTGGACTCCATTGATGGTTTCTGTGTCGCTTTGAGGCTCATGCGCAGGCATTGAGTTGGCCACCTACCAACTGGCCCGTTTTGCTTTCGTCGGTGCTAAAAGGTCAGGCCTTGAGTCTTTTCCATAGTTTGAACGTTTCAGGGAATGTAGATTACGATACTTTGAAGGAGTGTCCCTTGCAGAAGTTCCAGTGTAGTGCAGAGGGATTCAGGGAACGCTTGAGAGCTTGTCGGCCAGAGACAGGGGAATCGTTTGTGTCGTTTGGCAAACGGTTCCTCGTACGTTGGGTCGAACTGTCCAAGATCGACCGCACGTACCAGGCATTATTTAATCTCGTGTTGGCGGAACAGTTCTTTGGTAGCTTTTCCAAGGATCTAGCAGTGTTCTTGAGGGAGCGTAACCTCAAGAGTACAGAGGAATTAGTTCAGAACGCGGAGGCTTTTCGGCTAGTGCATCTGACGAAAATCCTAGCACGGAGGAGTGAGTCACCGCCAGTCGGGTTGCTCGCTGCTAACACGACTGGGGGATATCGGGGTGTCAATACCTTGTGAGGGGCCCAAATGGTTAACGGTAGAGGTATTTTCCATTTTCGACATGGGGATAGAGGTAATAACAGTCGCAGTCGCGATCCTTAAGCACGAGGAGAGAAATCTGGGCATGGGTACGGACGTAGTTGTATGGCTAATTCGGACACTCAGTGTTTTGCGTGTCATGAGTATGGTCATTTAAGTCATAACTGTCCTAACAGTAGTTCAGGCGCTCAGTGTTTCACGTGTCTGGGATACGGTCATTTGGCTCATCACTGTCCTAGCAGTCCTGGTATGGTGGAGGGGGTGGAGTGCCCACTCACATAGCCAGCATTGCAGTGCCAGTCGGAGAGGAACCACAGATGGGAGGAGTGTGTTCAGCAGAGGGAGGTGGTTGCCTGCCGCTGGTGGATGGTATTGTAAACGGATGTCTTGCTTCTGTTCTCCATGACTCTGGTACAACGACTGCAGGGGTCAGACGTAGCCTCGTTAGGAAGGATCAGTTCACAGGGGAGACGCAGAAAGTGATTTCATTCAGAGGGAAGGTAGAAGTTTTCCCTTTGGCCAAGGTAGAGGATGACACGGAGTTTTTCTCAGGGGATCTGATTTCTTGTGTCATCGACGAGCCAGTGGTTGATTTAGTGCTTGGCAACATGAAGGGTGTGCAGCCAGTCATCGGTAGGATCGGGGCGATAAAGCGGGCTTGTGATCCTCGCGGTGCAGTTGCATCAGTCGCAACGAGAGCTCGAAGCAAGCGTGATCATTATCAAAAGGACCGTGTTATTGCCGTCGAGAGTAAGGGGAGCGGTCCGCGGGTTTAACCCACCAGTCGGGTTGGCCAGAGACGACATAGTTCTGTTGCGGACAGAAATGCCGCTCACCAGGCCACCCCGTCTTTAGGTAGGTCGGACGCTGTCGATTCTCACTATAGCGGGCCCATCCTTAGGTCATTTCCATAGTTCAGAGATATTATTGCGTTTGCTCTCTCTTTTCATCCAGTAAGTGTGCGTTGAATTTTAAGGCTGTTGTTTAGTTCATTTGTTAGTAATAATAGTGTCTTGCGTCCAGTTGTCTTAAAAAGAAACTCGGCCGTTTCTTTTTTTCCTGAGGAAGGGGGAATTGTGATGAAACTCTATCCTCACGCATAGGGTTCACACAGTGGGTTTAATATGGTACAGTTTTGTTAGCGGTTTGTTTTTTGACGATATTCTGTGAGGCACGTTGCCCACGTGGAATCTTTAAGAAACGGTTAGCACAGGGAGTTTTAGTGAGCTCAGGCGAACAGAGCTGTAGGAATGTTAGTACGGGGCTTTACTGTCAGTGCGGACAGACGTGTGTGAGATACCTTAGCCCTTATTCCAAGACTCTGAAACCTAGAATTCAGTCAGAGTGCTTGTCAGAGAGTGGAGCGACGGACGCCGAGACGTCAGTCACCAGGGACCTATTGTGAGGTCATCTCTTCATCTCTTCACTCAGGGAGTGAGCGACTGGTGCCGAGACACCCGGGTCACAGTAAGGACAGCGCTACAGAGCGAGCTACGAGGACGTCCATGGTATGAGAGACAGGACACGGCTGTGCAGAACCACACTTTTAGTTAGGAGCGGACCGGGGGCCACTGAGCGCAGATAAGCCATCTGTGGCAGTTTCCGGGCATGGGGGCAATTACTCATTAGCGCGCCCCTCTTCAGACAGAGTGAAAGAGCTATTCATGGTCCTAGAGAGAAGTCCTCTTCCAATACCCTACACTATGTGTACGTGCTGACAGCCACCTACTGGCGCACTGCAGCAGAAACGCTGAAAAGTGTTAGTAACTGAACATTCACAAAATTCGGGTTTTTTTCTCAAAAATGTCATTATAACATGAGTGTAAATTTGTAGCTGATAAAATTTGCTTTCTTTTCATACTAAACATGCCCATGCTGCTTACTACCAGCACACCTTCAAGAGCAGTTGCATTTCATATTTGCAATACAATGAACATGCACTGACAAAAAAAAGCATCAACTTTAAAGCTCAGTCTGTTGTGCATGTCATTTTTATGTGGGATGAAAAGTTTATGTATCTACGTAGCATTCTAGCCTCTATTGTTATCACTTACTAGAATTCGGGTTCCATTCCTGCAAGAGCAACACTAGCGTCAGAAAGTACTCCACTGCTGAGAAGCTGGTAAGCTGGTAATCCGTTAGGTCCATCAAGACGATCAACACAAACATGCTGATACCAGCATTTGTGTACTGTGTTTATGCCGTACACTTGGGTTTACACAATAAACGCATATCCACTAACACAAGTAACAGGTCTTAAGCACATCACACTGGTTCCTTTATATTAACATTAACACAAATAACAGGTCTGAAGCACATCACACCGGGCCTTTATATCAACACGAACACAAGTAACGGGTCCTAAGCATATCACACTGGTGGTTCCTTTATATTAGCAGTTTTTAGAATTTTGCTTTCAGGGGTAAATACAGTTTTTGTTATTGATTTGAATTACGTCTCCTTTTTCCGGTTCTTTCGTTAATTATGTGTCCCTTTTGTTTGTTCATACGAAAAGGGGAGACTGCTAGTTCAGCGATTCCATCTATTTCCTGAAGTTCAGTTACATACATTTTACAAAGTTTGATTGTTTTTTTCATCAAATCTTCGTTTTGACCTTCCTCCACATACTCTACATAAAGAATTTAAACGTTTAAAATGAAAGGCTTTTGTATGTGCAACAGTTTCTTGTGAATGTTTTAGTATTCCCGCCATAACTGTACTGTCTTTTCCTTAGACTGCACCATTTGGAACAAAGGAACCACGATAATATAAATGAGCATACAAGAGTTCAGTAGTATCTGATACTATTACTGAACAGTATCACAGAGAATACTGGAGGCTAAAAAGCTGAGCATAAAGCACAGGGATAACACAATACCAAAAGTATTCCCGAATAGAGAATGAATGCTCAGAACTACTCAGTACTGTGAGACTCCGATAACTTATTGTTCAGTCACACACAAACACGGTACCTGTCTTTATCCTCGGATTGCACCCTTAATAAAAGTGTAACCCGAATAATACCACCAACACAGGAACCAGCAGACAACAGTACACAAGTGTGTCAAACGGTTTCATGTACAAAAGCGCTGAAGAGAGGATAGAGACGATTAAACACAGGCAAACACATCACACATCGGTAGTCCGTTACAGAGATTATAGAAGGAATAGTTGGCGCCAGCCAGTGACCTAGATAGGCTCCTCGCAGCGGGAAGTGGCGGCCGCACACCACAGCAGCAGCTGGTGGGCCAAACTAAAGAGTGCAAAATCTGGCAGCCTACACAGCCGTGAGGACGACTTGGGAGCGTACGACAAAGGACTTGCACGCCTAGACGTGAAAGGGACAGAACGTAACCAGGTGAGAACACCAAACAGGATGGAGTGTGAGAGACAACTACCTAGCCTGGCATTTACATAGTGTGTGTGTATGCGGTGTTGAGGTGCTTGTAGTGGGGAAGGTGTGGTGTACATAGTTGTGATAATCTTTTGAGCGTCCTTTTATTATTTGGTTATAAACGTCTTTATTAGAAAGGAAGCCCGTGTGTTGAGTTTTACCGCGTGAGTGCGCCCGTCTAAGTCAGTGGCGGTGTATGCGTCTGTTGTGCAAGAGTCTGTGCGTACGACGGGGGAAAGTCTGTGTGCATCACTCTGGACAAACAACTCAAGTCCACGTTCATACATGACACCCCAGATAACCACATAACTGTTCGGGACCAACCATAATAGTAATAGTTTAAGGGTGGTGCTATCGTGGTTTAGTGCCTACACAAGCTATTTTAGCATCACCCTTGAACAATCACATTCATTCCATATGCCCTATAAGGAATCATATTAATATAATTAATCTTTTTTTAAAATTCACCTAGTTCTTGTGATTCCCACCAGGATGGATCATATCCCGACAGAGCCGTCCCAAACTGGCCCCCATCACTGCCTGAGGAGGAACCTTGCTCCATGAAGGTGTTTGTGTCCTTGTCGCCCATGATCTTCTTCTTCGCCTTGTCAAAGAAGCCTGCAAAACAATGGGTGCAAGACAACTTATTTCCATGCCAGACAAAATCTCACTCCATACTGAAAACATGTTACAAAACTAACAGGGGGGAAGATCTGGTGGTGCTATATGTTCAGCGGGAACCTGCCTCCTCAGGTCTAACCCCCCCTCCCCAGCCCCTTTAAATAAAAAACCCCAAACAACAATGCTGAAGGAAGTTGGATCTGCCATGATAGTTCCTGAGAATGTCACCAAGTTAATTTGGCACTACCACTGAAATATCATTGCCAGTCTCCTGCTGTCTTTAGGGTGAATGCATGTTAACTTTTTTAGCCCCAAGATCCCATTTCTCAAATTTTGGAGATGTTGCCTAACGACTATGTACCAGTTGTAGGAGATAGACTGATCATGATAATTCACAGGTAGTGCCAAATGAACGTGGCGCCTGAAGGTGCCAAGCTCATCTGACACTACCCTTGAATTATCATGATCAATCCATCTCCTGCTGCAGGGTCCCAGGGCTAAAAGGGTTAATCAACTGCAACCTAAATAGAGAAACTCCTTTACAGCAATTTTAGTATACATGTACCTTTGAGCTGCTGAAAGACAGCCTTGTCCTCTGAAGTGTGGGCATCCTCGAAGTGGTGCTGTAGTTGTGTTACAGTGCCAAAATCTTTCATACACATGGGACACAGGAAGCCCTCAATAATCTCTGCTGGAGCTGCCATGATGATTGGCAGTAGAAATCTTGATGGTGTTGGAGGATGGGACACTTAATCAGCCTGCTTGTTAAAATGACCTGGTCTTGTACTGCAACACAAACCACAAATCTTTTTACAAACACACACACCTTCATGATAATTAAAATGAAAGATATGAAGGTAAGCATGTAGCAGGGAAGAGAATTTAATTCATAGTTTCTCAGTGCAGTGGCATTAATTTTCCCCGAGCACACCTGCAAGCTTACCTATGCTAATAGTACCAGAATGAGCAAGTTTGCCAGTCAGCATTAAGTATGCTGACAGTGCCTAGCTGGTACAAGATATAAATAGTAATGCTTAACCCTCTTCATCCTGATACACTGCTGCCTGACATTAATTTGACTCTGATAGTTCAAGGGTGGTGCCAGAATAGCTTGGCACCTCAGGCACCAAGCTATTCTGGCACCACCCTTGAACCAAAATGGTTGATCTATCTCCTCATCTGTAATGTAGCCTTCATAAACAATAAGCATTTTTTTTTTTAAATCAGCCTCAGAATGTAATGGGTTAATAATGTTGACAGGCCTCTTGTGAGAAAAGACTTTGAACCTTCTGCGCAGAAAATATCATCGGTGTAGCTGGAAAACCTTGCATTTGACACACATTTGTGTCTTTAGGTTTTCCACACAGGCAACATAATTATTAGGAAGCTTTTACTAATAATTATATTACCAGAAGAGAAATTTAGTACTTTAAATACTGCCCTCTAGCACACTCTTGTTGGTTAGCGAGAGTCCAGTAATGGACTTGCTGTAGTAAGGTATATTTCTGCAAATAACTGATTTCATCAGGTAAAGGACTGTAAGTGTGCTGTCCAGCAATGGATACAAGTGTTCAATTCTCCAGAGAAAGGCAGCCCAAAAGTAAAAAAACAAACTTACCAGTGCATTCTCTTTGTCTCACAAAGGACATTTAAACTGTTATAAGTATATATAACTATATCAAAAATTTAGCCCATTGTCAAGTTCTGTACCATAAGAGTTTGGTTAAATTAGAATTTGTGATTGTCACTACCTATAGCAGTCTTGTGTGTAGGCTAGTATAGTTCTGGTTCATAGGGCTTAGTGAGTAGGCAGGCACAAGCACAGTCATAAATTCAGGTGTTGTATGTGGGTGTCATTGCCTTACTCTTTGTGCATTATGTTTGCTTTGTCAGAGATTCTTTATGTACTCAAAACTGACATAAAGTGTACATACCATAAATGAAAGCTGCATACTTTTGATAAATCTCATTACAGTAACTAGGTGCATGAAAAACTGAGAAAGATACTGAGAAAGAGTCAGTAAAAATTGTTCGTTCTGAGTTTGTGTCCCCGCTGGAACAAGCACAAGACTGTGCCTGTGCAAGCTGTGATGTGTGCAAGTGAGAGTCTTTTAATGCATTCAGTTCACTAGTCATCGTGTTTGCAAGCATTGAGGCATATTACAAATAGACTACAATCATGACAATAGGCCAGGATAGGGTTTTCTGCGACACTGTGGTCAGTGCAGTTGTGAACGTTATATTAGTATATAGATACGAACACAACGCGAAGCTATTGACTGACAAATCTAAAAGACACACTCACTACCGCATGCGCGACTACCCACGCCCAACATCCCACAGGAGTCTCCAGTCTTTCCCCGAATCACAAAAAGATGAGGACCATTATGATTCATACTGGATCGGGCGACAAGCATACACGGCAATGAAAGAAGGAACAGAAAGGCCCTCCAAACCAGTAAAGAAGTCATAACTTGCACTAAAATGTCACATATGCACCTGAACTGAGGAGAAATGGTGTGATGTGTAGATAACACTCGTGCCACCAACTCCGTGATCAGACAGTGAAGTCGTGCAACAGATCAACCAAATACCAAACAAAAATCGTCTGCTAGAGACATTTTTTGATGTAACTCGCTTTGTACTCCAATGCAGCCTAAATGTGAGTATTAGATGGGTATCCACTGCTTAGCCAGTAAAAGAAAGAATTGACAGAGTTATTCCAAACCTCCATATTACATGAAATTGGACTCATAGTTTGAAATGGTGATCTCTCCTCCCCCGAGTTGACCCGAGTCAGTCGCCATTGCTAGATGCGGTGAGGGGGCGACTAAAAATCCAGACAGTCCAAAATTGATATTGTCTGTATATTTGCTACCTTTCTGGAATACGTAATACTATATATGGTATAAGTATAGTATTTTATTAGTGGCTTGAAAGTAATATTCCTATTTTTAAATTATTATTTTACTCAATGGAAATTTAACATTCTTTTACTGTGAAACTATAAACGGTCTTTCTTCCGGTTTTCGCATCGTTCGGAAAAAAATATGGGGGGATCAGGGAGCACACGGCGAGTTGTCGTGGAAGACACAGAAGGAGCCGGTGTTGTGAAGGTATATTGTATTGTTTGTTTACTGAAATATTTTATTTTGCATGGGAAAGCCTTCTAACTTGTATTTTATGTCGCTTGCTCTCACAAGTTACAGCCGGCACCCCAAGGACAAACTGCCAGGTCAAAGGATCACTTGAGTTCACGTTCTTTCACTGCATGCTCAAAATTATTATTTATTACTAAAACACAGCGATTGTACAGTGCCTATTTAGTATCTGCTGTCTGCTGCGTACCTACGGCACAATTGACCACACCATGACATTCTCGAGCACTACATCCCACCTCTTTCTGCACTTATTAAGTACGATGATTTCTCAGTCACTTACAGTGTCAGAGAAGAGGAATTTAGATGCCTCATTTTAGCACAGTGACATGAAAGACAAGCAGTGTGAAATGAATAATAAAAGGACATTGTTTTGTCTGAGACTGAGAGAATGAAATGCTTGCCACGCAGATTCACTGTGACTGTCTTGCAAGATGTTTACATTTTGAGAAAACGATTGAGAGGGTGTGGGGGATGATTGAATGGACAGGTTATATGAGTACATGGTGTCATTGACATAAGAGAGACTTTCAGAGTATTACCATGATGTATTTGTAACTGTATTCATATAGTTGTAAAAAAAAAAAAAAAGGATCTTCATTTATTTACGCGTACGTTTTTACTCGTGTAGGTATCTAAATTGATTGACTGAGAGCAAGATCAGAACCACAAGTTATGGCAGTTCCTTTGTTCCTGCTGCAGTCAATGCTTATATCCAGTGTAAGAAATTATTTGATAACATTGTCATACACAAGTAATTTAATTTATGTTGCTTAATTTTTTTCCCCAAAAATGTTTCTACAGCACTTATGACTTGTGTATGCTGAATTGTTGGGAGTGTGTTCTGATGTAGAAAAGGGAGGAGGAGGGTAGGAGCGTAATTGTCATGCGGGTGTGGTGGACGGGCGTGATGTGGTTGTTACTGTAAACTCTAAAATGAGTGCAATCAATACTTGTTTGTATGCTATGGCTTTGCCTCACGGTTTTTCATTTAACATTTATCCCAAACACTTTGAATGATATAATTTTTGCTGGTATTTAATTTACTGAAGGCCATACTTTAAATCCTCATAATCTGTTTTTCTTTTGCAGATATCAGAGTCAGTTGTAAAGCGAATCCGTGGACAGGCAGACCAGTTTAAAGACCAGTTTCACTGTAAGAAATCAACAGTCTCACAACCATATTACACCCTCACTCCCCAATACCCCCTCACCACCCGTCTCCACCCCCTCCTTGGGGGTGGTGAATAAATAAAACAGTAATAAATTAATGAGCAGACCAGTTTAAAGACCAGTTTCACTGTAAGAAAATCAAGTCTCACAACCATATTACACCCTCATTCCCCAATTATGCCCCACCCCCAACCCCCCTTTTGGGGTGGGGGGGGGGGGGGGGGAGGGGTTAAATAAATTAAACAGGAATAAATTACTCAGAAACTAGACAACATTGTTGACATCTTTCTCCATCTGACACTGTCTGCCCATTCACTTGAGTGCACTGTGCATTCTTCATAAAATTTATATTTGAAAAAAATACTTGTACAATATATTACTTATTAGTGATTACAAATACATGTTATGATACAGAAAACATCCTAACAAGAAAAGAAAAACGCTGAGTAGTTAGCATGGGTGGGACTTTTCCGGCTACAGTCGGAATTCTGGATTCCCAAAAAGTGCCTCTTTTTTTTCTTTCGTTTTCTGCTGCCCCCAGACCCCCGCTTCAGGATTCAACTTTTTTTCTGACCCACCCATGAGTTAATTATTTGGGTTTAACGTAGAGCAGGTGATTAAGGCCATCACATTGCGGGCTAAGAAGAGACAGTTGCAACACAGTTTATTAATATTTTAGGTCTTGAATTACGAACAGTAACACAATTTGCTACTTATCTTTTGATGAAGGGAAAAGCTGCCACTTGCCTTCTTCACCAAAAGATAGGTAGCAAGTTAAACCGCCTTATGCCATCTGTGGGCCTATATAAACGTGCGCACAATTCCGATGAGTCATTTGAATCTAGCAATCGGTGCGACAACATAGTGCCGCCTGCTCTGCAGCTTTTGCTAAAGGTACACCTACAGCACACGGCCCTTTACAGGCTTTGCCTTTCTTGTTTAGACTTGCAACACAGTGTATGCATTTGTCATTTCTTCACGTAGTTCTTTTTGTGCTTACTGCATCACGCAGAAAAATACCACGGATCCTTAACCCCTTTTAACCCACAGACCACATTTACCAAATTCTGGAGGTGCTACTTGAGGACTATGTATCTGTTGCAGGAGATGACCATGATAATTCAACTGTAGTGCCAGATGAGCTTGGCGCCTGAAGGCGCCAAGCTCATCTGGCACTACAGTTGAATTTTCATGGTCCGTCCATCTCCCGCTGTAGGGTGATGGGGCTAAATAGGTTAAAGTGGTAGTTTGTACAGCGTGCATTTAGATTATTTCAGTTGCTTCTGGAAATTCTAATTTAAACGAACATTGCATTTTTTTTTTTTAGCCAACAATTTTTGCTCACAGTTACATGTTTCTGTCAACAGTGAAGGAAGGCACGCAAGATGTTCCATTTCAAAGTCTGCCTCCTCGTTCCCCTGTGAGTACATGAATAACACGCATTACTCTTGTGTAGCATTGCAATTTACTGCATCTGACACTGAATACCTGTGTGTTTGTTTGTGTGTCAGTGTTGATGGGGATGTGTGTGTGTGAAATACTTTATGGTTTGATTTATTTCTTCTTTTCTATTGTTATATTAAAAATAAGATTATTGAAGGGTTAGTACCAGATTCGCTTGGCGCCAAGCAAATCTGGCACTATCCCTGAACTGTTTTGGTCAGTCCATCTCCTGCAACTGGTACAAAATCGTTAAATGGAACCTCAATGGAGTTAAAAGAATTATTACGTTTGACCCATATAACACTGCGCCTAAAAGCTTCAAATGTGTACACTGCCATAATTATAGTACTTACAATGTTACAGATAAGGATATAGACCAATGGCTTTAGTTCAAGGGTGGTGCCAGGATAGCTTGGCGCCTCTAGGTGCCAAGCTATTCTGGCACTACTCTTGAACTATTTTTTAGTCAAACTTATTTTACACTGGTGTATTCTGAATGATAAGGGTTAAAAAAAGTTGAGGGGTGGGGGGGGGGGGGAGGGGGGCGGGAGAGATTGTGGTTCTCAGACTCTTGTTATCCTGCTTTAGATTTTCACACCAGAACTGGTACCACTGCTTGTAGATTTTGTCATCTCATTCATAACAGTACAGTGTCTTCATGTGTTGTTGCATGTGATTTCAAAGTTGTGGTGAATATGACAACTCAAGGGTGGGATTTGTTTCCTCAAAAACATTACCGATGACATGACTTTGTGGAAATGTCTACTACTAGCTCAATTTTAGCCTACTCACCCGTTGTGTGCCCACACAACCCGGGAGGCACTCGGGGAACCCCCCCTAGAGGGGCCGAGAGTTGTCTCCCGTTTCCCGCCTTACCGGCTCCGGTCACGAGACCGGCCAGTTTTGCTACTTCGCTCGTACAGAGAAGACGTGTCTGGCCTTGCTCTCGCGCTGCTTCGACCGGTCTTCCTCTTGCCTACGCTCGTTGCTTCTTCGTGTGCTCTGCCGCCTTCTAGCGCTGACCTGCCTTCTTGTTGCCTGCCTCTGCTGGCGTCGTTCTGCTGCTCTCCTCTAGGCTGTGGAGGTGTATGGCTACCCTTCCCCCCGTTCCCGATTCGTCTCGGAGGTAAGGTAGTGGTAGCTTCCCACAGCCGGCCCTCGGGCCGAGAGCCGGCTACCATTGGGCTTCCCTTTCGGCTTTGTTACTACGTGGGCGCCAGCTGTTGAGCTTTCGTTTCGGCACCTTGCACGACCTTTTTAACGAGTCTCCTCGAGGGACGTCGCCTTTCTCTCCTTTTGTGTTTCACTGTTACGAGAAGACGTTGCCTTGTAGACTAGGGTTTCTGTTCTCGTAGGGCCTTGGGGCACTCACACTCCGTTCGTCTACCTTAAAGGCCCTTTAGCTCTTGGAGACTGTAGCCACTATTTTACGCGCCGGTGGTCACGGCGCTTGGAGTACCTTTGTGTGGGGCTAGGCTCCCTTGTCCGCCTTTGCGACCTTGTGCTCTTTGTCTGTTGCAGGAACCAAATGCTTACCTGCTCTCAATGCGGCGACTTCCAGTGGCCGACGGACGACCATGCGGTCTGCCTCCCCTGTTCGGGCTGCGCCTCGGACCATCTCTGCGATGTCTGTGCGACCTGGCCGGAGATCCGTTGGTCTGACCTCTGGAGTTTTTACCGGCGAGAGCGACCTCCGTCTGCTATCTCTCGTCCCACTCCTGTTGACACTTCCGCCGCCCCTGTGGTAACGACCGCCCTTCCTCGCCTCGGCCTCTCGGAACGGATTGATCGTCGGGACCCTGCGTTGTTCGCTGACCAGAGGACTGCCACTGCTGCCACGCCCGCTGACCCTTCCGGAGGGTCTGTTTGCCGGCAGAGCGCCCGCCTCACTGAGCCCGGCCTGCAGCAGTTCGCCATGAGCCGTCCCACGTTGACTGGCCTTGCTCCTCTCTCTCTCCACGATAAGCCCGCTGATCCTTCCGGAGGATCTGTACGCCGGCATAGAGCCCTTCTCACGGAGTCCGGCCAGGAGAGACGTCAGCCTCAACCTACGCGACACAGTCGCGCCCCCGACTTTTCCCGTTCCACCGTCAGTGCTAGACACTTGCGCTCGCCCTGCGAGCGCCGCCGGAAAGATCATTCCCCCCCGCCGGAAGCGTCGCCGCTCCCCCCGCCACTCCTTGTCGCGCGCTCGGTCGCGCTCGCCCTCGCACCGTTCGATGCGTTCGCCGCGTCACCGCCATTGTCGGCCATCTTCCCGTGATCGGCACTCCTCTTCGGTTGTCCGCCGTCCTTCGTCCAGACGTCGTTCCCGCGCACCGGACAGGACCCCTCCTCGCTCTTTCCCGCGTTCGCCTCGGCGATCCCCGCCTCCGTCGTCGCTGCCGGCTCGTTCCCGGGCTTCCCGCGAGGTTCGAGATGTGTCCCCGTCCAAGCTTCGACCTTCCTTGGTGCCTCACCCGCCTTCTCGCCACCCCCTGGACGAAGAAGCCCTCAGTTTGCTGCCCGAGGACTCCGTCTCAGCCCTTTTGGAGGAGGATGCTCGCTCCCTTTCGCCCGCCGACGTCGGTGATGATGTCCCCTCGACCCTTCCGTCGTCGTCCCGTGCGGAGACCCTCTTAGCCTTGGATGAAGCCGCCAGGATCATCGCGGCCACTCTGCCAGCGGACTCCTGCCCAGCCTCTCCCCCCCTGAAGAGGAAGGTCTCGGCCTTTGTGGATGCCGAGCGTCAGGTGAAGAGGTTCAAGTCGCTTCCCCAGCCGCCGGGATTTAAGGAGCTGCGAGATGCCTTCTCAGCGCACCTGCAACTTCCCGCGTCTCGAGAGCCGGTGTTCTTCTCCGATCGTCGCTGGCCGGCTGGCCTGGACATCGCCTTCCGTCGGGACTGGTATGCCGGTCATTCCCAGGCTTTCTCCATCCCTCTTCCTGCGATCGACCCCCCGGCCGTGTCGCAAGCTGGCGGCTCCGCCCTTCTTCGCCGTTCCCTCCCTCGTGGCCTGGATATGACTGCGTCTCTGGTGCGGAACACCTTAGCCTGCGCTGGGTTCCTGGAGCTGCTCACTCAAGCCCTGGTTCGTCGTGTGGAAGACGCTTGGCATCCTTCTATCACGCCTCTCCTTGGGGATTTACTCGTCTTAGCGGAACCGAGCCGCCTACCACTCGTCCGTCAACGCTATGGCTGCCTCCGCCAACTGTGACCTGATGCGTCGAGACGCCCTTCTGCTTGCCTGCCGAGGAATACCACCTGACCTACGTGCGCAGCTTCGTCGTGCTCCGCTGGGTGGTCCCCTGCTTTTCGGCGACACCTGGTCCTCCGTTCGAGCCTCCAACCCCGACCGCTGGCCTGTGAGTGCTCCTCCTCCCCGCCGCTTTCCGTCCTCCCGCCAGGCTAGGGGTCGCGCCTCGCGGTCGGTTAGACCCTCTGCTGCTTCAGCCCCTGCTTCGGCCCCTGAGCAGGCCCCCGCCTTTGGCCGTCCTAGACCCTCCAGGGCCCGTGTCCCCGCTTGGCCCCGTCCCGCCCGGCGACCGGGTCGCGGGCAGGCTGCCTGACTGCCCCCCAGCCTTGCCCCCACCGACCACTTCGGGGTCTCCGGTCGGTGGGAGGCTAGCCTTTTTCAGCGGAAATTGGCTCACACTCTTTGCCGACGACCCCTGGATTTGCGACACCGTCTCGGCCGGCCTCCGGATCGCCTTTCGCAGCCCGCCTCCTTTGCGTCGCTCCCCCCTTTGGACCGAGATTCCCAGCGACCTGTTGAAGGCCTCCGCTCTTCGGGGAGAGGTCTCCTCCCTCCTGAGGAAAGCCGCCACGGAGGTGGTACGCGTCCCCGACTCCCCAGCCTTCTACAGCCGCTTGTTCGTCGTTCCGAAGCCTGGAGGGAGATGGCGACCGGTTATCGATCTCTCGGCCCTGAACAAGTACATTACGGCCCCCTCCTTCCGGATGGAGACTGCTCGAGCCCTGAAAGCCGCGGTCCAGCCTCTGGACTTCGCAGTCAGCTTGGACCTTTCAGATGCGTACCTGCATGTCCCAATGCACCAGGCCTCCAGGAAGTTCCTCCGGTTTGCGATCGACGGCGTAGTATACCAGTTTCGCGCGCTCCCGTTCGGTCTCAACCTCAGCCCCTGGGTGTTCACCCGGCTGATGGACGCCGTAGTCGCCAAGGCCCGACAGTCTTCCTCCAGTCCGACGTCGAATTACCTAGACGACCTCCTCCTACGCAACCAGTCAGAGACCTCGCTCGCGTCGGACAGGGATGCGCTGCTGCTGCTTCTGGCACACTTGGGCTTTCTAGTGAACGACGGCAAGTCGGATCTCTCTCCGTCCCGCCGCTTCGTGCACCTGGGCATGGAATTTGCGAACGACCTCAACACGGTGCGCCTCCCGGCCCCCCGGATCCAGAAGGTTGCGGACCTAGCCGGTCAGTTAGCACGACAGGATGTGGCCCCCGCAAGAGTCTGGCTCCAGCTTTTGGGCCTGCTGAACGCCGCAGCGGATCTTATACCACTAGGTCGTCTCTACTCCCGGCCGATCCAGCTGCATCTCCTACTCCATTGGCGCCCGTCGTCGGGCGACTTAACGACTTTGGTTCCGGTGCCCCAGATGCTGCTTCCTCATCTTCGTCGGTGGACCGACCACTCTTGGCTAGCGTCGGGAGTTCCCCTGGCCTCCCCTCCACCCCAGACCTCGCTTTGTGTCGACGCCAGCCTCACTGGGTGGGGCGCTCATCTCCTTCCTCGGTTCCTCTCGACTTCGGGGCCCTGGCCCGCGGACCTAGCGCACACCCACATCAACTGGCTGGAGATGCAGGCTGTTTGGCAAGCCCTGCAGTTCTGGGAGAATCTCCTCAGACACCAGGAGCTACTCGTCCTCTCGGACAACACGACGGTGGTGGCTTACATCCAGAAACAAGGTGGCACTCGCTCTCCCGACCTTTGTATGCTCCTCTACCGGATGATGCGTTGGTGCGAGGACCGCGGTATCACCATTCGAGCCCGACACATCCCCGGACACCTGAATGTCTTAGCCGACTCGCTGTCTCGCCGCGGCCAGCTCTTGCACACGGAATGGACCCTTCGGCAGGACATCTTTCAGATGATCTGTGCCCGGTGGGAGACTCCCCAGGTCGACTTGTTCGCCACGAGGTGGAACCATCAGCTGCCTCTCTTCGTCTCCCCGATTCCCGATCCCCTTGCCTGGGCTGTCGATGCGCTCTCCATTCCCTGGGACGGCCTTGTGGCTTACGCCTTCCCCCCGACGGTTCTCGTACCCAAAGTCCTTCTCAAGCTTCGGGGCTGCTCGGCGGTCCTGCTGTTAGTTGCACCATTCGCCTGGAACCGCTCCTGGACCACCGACCTTCTCAGCCTCGCCACGGACCCGCCCCTGCTGCTTCCCGCCCCACGCACCATGCTCAAGCAACCGCGTCAGCCGCTGTTCCACCCCTGCCCGGAGCGGCTCCTCCTTCACGCCTGGAGGTTGTGCGGCAAGCCCTCGGAGCTAGAGGCTACTCGGGTGCAGCAGTGGAGGCGATCGCTTCGGCCCGCAGACCTTCGACCATCCGAGTCTACGAGGGAAAGTGGCGAGTCCTGTGTTCCTGGTGCTCTGAGCATGGCCTGTCACCCACGGAACTGACTAATCCTCAGCTGGCGGACTTCTTCCTCTGGCTCTTTCGAGACTTAGGCCTGGCCCCCATCACTGTGAGGGGTTACCTGTCCATGATCGCTGACACTTATCGACACCTTGGACACCCAGACCCGGGCGCCTGCAAAGACTTAGCCGACCTTATGGGGCACTTCGGCATCCAGCGCCCAACACACCGCTCACTCCTCCCCCGCTGGGACCTGCCCTGGGTGCTAACGTGGTTGAATTCTGACAGATTTGAACCCTTACCTTTGGCCCGTTTCGCAGATGTGACACGTAAGACGTGCTTCCTGCTGGCCCTTGCTACCGCCTCTCGGGTGAGTGAGCTACACGCACTCTCGGCGCGGCCTACCTGCCTACAGTTCCGAGCGGACGGGTCTGTTCAACTCCTCACTGACCCTGCCTTCCTGGCCAAGAACAGGTCTCCTCTGACTGCGCCTCAGGTTATCACCTTACGGCCGCTAAGAACCAACCCTCTGTCTCAGGAGACCAGGCAACAGGATCCCGTGCGCGCCCTTAGAGTTTATCTGCGACGATCTAAAGCCTTCCGCAGAGGGCGTTCGCGCCTCTTCCTACCTCTGAGACCCAGCAGGAATGACATAACAGCCCAGACGATCTCATCCTGGCTCCGCTGAGTTATACGCTCCGCGTATCAAGATATCTCCCCGCAGGGAGCGAAGAGGCTGCACATTCGCGCACATGAGGTACGAGCCATGGCCACGAGCCTCGCGTTTGATCGAAACTGCGCTGTCAAGGACATCGTGGCAGCTGTGGGCTGGCAGACTGAATCTGTATTCGCCCGCTTCTACCTCAGGGACCTGGCAGGCCAAAGAGAGAATCTCGCACTAGTGGGGGACATCGCCGCGGCGCAACACTCCCTCCCGGCGCCGTAGGTATGCACTTCGCTAAAATTGTCGGGAGTTTGCGACTGGGAGGACGGCGCTGTTTACCATTAAGAAGTTTGCGCGGCACCCTCCTCCTCATCGCAATTCTTCCACAAAGTCATGTCATCGGTAATGTTTTTGAGGAAACAAATTCATTTTTCTCTAAAAGGTATTTTTTCGAAAAATACTTACCGATGACATGACTCGGATGACCCTCCCTCCTGCCCTGCTTGCCGCTTTCGAGCGAAGTATCAGAAAAACTGGCCGGTCTCGTGACCGGAGCCGGTAAGGCGGGAAACGGGAGACAACTCTCGGCCCCTCTAGGGGGGGTTCCCCGAGTGCCTCCCGGTTTGTGTGGGCACACAACGGGTGAGTAGGCTAAAATTGAGCTAGTAGTAGACATTTCCACAAAGTCATGTCATCGGTAAGTATTTTTCGAAAAAATACCTTTTAGAGAAAAATGAACTTTTCAGCGTTTTCGCGGATACTCTTTCACAATTCCGCTGAAGCAGATTTATTTTCCACGTCTAAAATAGTAAAAACATCAACAACAAACACTAAAAAAAAAAAAAAAATTCTTATATAGCTAAAAATTCTCAAATGGATCGGATTTGTATGTAGTTTGTTTCACTATAGGTCGCAGTAGAAAATGACGGTGAGAAAGGATATTGTTCAAAGACAGAGTGTGCTATCCGTTGATGAAAATTGTTTGAAAAATAAGTGAAAGTGCAAGTGGACGGAAGAGACAGTTAGTGAAGAAGTCATCAGTGATTTCATTAGGAAGGTTGAGGCATGTGGCATCTCCTATTGTTCGCTTGAAGGTGGAGCATCGATTTTCCTCGTTTTCTTTGTTACTAGAATCTCACTCCTGCAACTGCTTTTTGTTTTGTTGTGGTTTGTTTGTTGTTGTTTTCTTCTTTTAACCCATTTAGCCCTGATGCCCTACAGCAGGAGATGGATGGACCATGATAATTCAGTTGTACTTGTAGTGCCAGATTAGCATGACAACTGAAGGTGCCAATCTCCTTTGGCACTAGCTGAATTATCATGGTCCATCCATCTCCTGCAACTGGTATATACTCATTAAGTGACACCTCCAAGATTTAGGAAATGAGGCCTTGGGGCTAAATGGGTGAATAAAATTCATATACATTTTTTTCTGTTCAGTTTTCACCACCACCTCCAGGGTCTGAGGACCTTGAAGAATACTACATGGCACGCTTGAAACAACTTGAGGACAGAGTGAGTTCAATGTGTATTGATATGCTGCTCTGTGATTTTGAACCTTATGGCTTGGGAACTGAGGCCGTCAAGTCCGAAATTGCAGACTGATGTACTTGTAAATTTTACGTGTTTAGTGCTCCAGTTTGCTACTCCTACTAGTATTAGAGATATGTTCTTTTTGGCTCACGCGCGAAGCAAAAGTGAGTATGATTTGGGCCAGTGGTCGTCCATGGTAAACTTTAACGTTGGCATTTTCTCGGAGACTATTCAAGCTACAGTCTTCAAACTTGGCCCAAGAATACTTTGTGTTAAGACCTTTCTAAGCATACAAATTTCAGTGATCTCTCACAAAGGTCAAGGTTACAGGGGCTCAGGAAATAGGTCAAAAATAGCTATATTTTGACATAATTTATTTTTTCTTAAATACTATTCACACACTTAGTAGAGAGATACCTGATGGTAAGACCTTTCTATGCATAATCATTTGGTTGCTCCTTCAGAAAGGTCAAGGGTCAAAAGAGCTCAGGAAATAGGTCCAAAATAGCCATTTGACAAAAGATGTTGTTTTTTTTTTCAAATACTATTCACAACTTCAAACCCAAATTTGCTACAGAGATACCTGATGGTAAGTCCTATCTATGCATACTAATTTAAATGACCTCTCGGAAAGGTCAAGGGTCACAAGAGCTCAGGAAATAGGTCCAATATGGCCATATTTTGACAAAGATGTTTTTTCTCAAATACTATTAACAACTTCAAACCCAAACTTGGTACAAAGATACCTGATGGTAAGGCCTTTCTATGCATACTAATTTGGTTGATCCCTTGCAAAGGTCAAGGGTCACAAGAGCTCAGGAAATACTCAAATAGGTCCAAAATAGCCATATTTTGACAAAGATGTCTTTTCTCAAATACTATTCACAACTTCAAACCCAAACTTGGTACAGAGATACCTGATGGTAAGACCTATCTATGCATACTAATTTGGATGACCCCTTCGAAAAGGTCAATGGTCACAATAGGTCAACAACTGTGTATAAAATGCCATTTTTTTTTTAATATAGAATTTTTTTTGTTATCAACTTTTTTTGCAAACTTTTCAATCAGGTTTGGCACAAAGGTAGCTGATGATAAGACCTTCCTATGTATACTAATTAGTCGACTCATCGCAAAGGTCAAGAGTCACGGGCGTTTGGCAGATGTTTGAAAATTGATTAAATTTTGAGAAAACATGGATATTGTTGGTGCAGAAGCCATCCCTTTATTTATTCTCACACTTGTGTGGATCGGTAATACACATGAGCCATAAGGGCCTTGCCTTTCTTGTTGTTTTTTGTTGTTGTCTCTTTTGGTTTGGGGGGGGGGGGGGGGCAGGGGGGTGTACGAAGAGTCATGTGGACATGAGTTTCTAAAGCATGCAGAGGAGTAATCAGGGAGGGCCAGATGTTAAAAGTAATACATTCATGTTTTTTTTAAAATAAATATTACTCTTGAATATCATAATCGTCATGTCACATCACCTTTTACTTCTTTCACACACCACAGTGGGAGATGAAATGTTTTGTTAGCACTAGTGTTGTGCCTGATTAGTTTGATTCTCTAGAAGGTGGTGAGCTACTCTTGCCGTACACTTGGAGATGATTGTAGCAGACATTTTTATTCCATGCCTTTCCATCAGACCATAACAGTATAAACTATGTGCAATTTGTTTTTGAATTTGTGTGTGGAGATGTGTTTCACATCATACACTATATGATAAAATGGTCTGGGTTTTTTTTCGAACGGCCGGCAAAAAAAAAAACCCAGGCCATTGCATCATATAGTGTGCGATGTGAAATACATCTCTACACACTGTCAATGGTACCAATGGCTGTAGGCAC
Organism: Semisulcospira habei; assembly: GCA_036245525.1. Lineage (NCBI taxonomy): Eukaryota > Metazoa > Mollusca > Gastropoda > Semisulcospiridae > Semisulcospira > Semisulcospira habei. The sequence goes on along the minus strand of BTPG01000003.1, from coordinate 212,503,876 downwards.
AAGGGTGTTCATCCTTTTGATTTTTCTTTTGCATTATAGGCGTACTGAGGGTACTTGTTTTGTCCACAGAATGCTGAACTACAGAAGATCACTAATGAACAGTTTATAAAGGCAGTTCAAGAAATTGAACAAAAATTCTTGTAAGTACATGTGCTTGAATGGAGACTACTGGTCCAGCACAGGAGAAAACACAAAAATAAAAAGTAGAGAGGCAGATTGCCTGAGCTCTGTACCTTTCTATCTGTTGATTTTTTTTTGTATTCTTGTAAGTACTGTTTGGCAAATTTGCAACTGAAAACTTTTGGGCATCAACAATATTGATGATTTAGTCATGTAGGTTTGGTGAAACCATTTTTGGGCCAGTGGTCGTCCATCGGCATCCATGGTCAGTGTTCCGCAAAATGCACAGTTCTGTGTCTATTACGCACATAAATCTGAAAAGGACGCATAGATTTTCAGTCTGTACATCCGAAGGATGCACACATATCATAGCGCACAAGCTGCTATCAAAAGTGCTCACATGCCTGTGAAGCTAGGCTTGCCACACAAACGCTTCTCAGACAAACTTGTTTCAGCGAACCGGCTCTGAGTTCTGAAATCTGACTGGCCATTAGCAGGGAGCTGACACATTCTTTTGAGAAATTGGCTTAAAGTGAACCTTGACAGATTGCAAAGCGAGTACTTTCCCTTGTAAGTTATACTTTTTGCGCAAAGTAGCTGACTGAGAATGAGGTGAAAGCTAAAGACAATTTCATATGCCAGCTAATTTTGTGAAGAATTTCAATGAAGGGACCCTCAGTTTTGACAAAAGGACCCTTGAATTTTCTGGCAGAGGGTTCAGGGACCCTTAGTTTAGAAATAAACGGGGATCACTGATGGTTAACGTTTGCATTTTCTTGGAGACTATTCAAGCCGCAGTCTTCAAATGTGGCCCAAGGATACTTTGTGTCAAGACCTTTCTAAATATACCAATGTCATTGACCTCTCTTAAATGTCAAGGGAACAGAAATAGGTCCAAAATAGCCATATTCTGACAAAATTTGTTTTTGGCTCACGTGCAATAGCAAAAGTGAGTATGTAATGGGCAATCCGGCATCTGTCGTCTGTGGTAAACTGTAATGTTGGCATTTTCTAGGAGACTATTGAAGCTTCACACTTCAAACTTGGCCCAAGGGTACTTTGTGGTAAAACCTTTCTAAAAATACCAACTTAGTGACCTTTCAAATGTCAAGGTGAAAGGGGGTCAAGAAAGAGGTAAAAAAATATCCATATTTTGACATCGATTGTTTCTCTCCTCAATACTATTTTCATCTTCAAACCCAAACTTGGTACAGAGATGCCTGATGGCATGGTTTATTTTTCTAAAAATAGTCTGTGGGCCAATTGGCCCACTGAGTCAAAATTCAATGAACCAATTTAATGAGTAGTGGGTCAATCATTTATCGCCAAGGTGATCGGCCAGAAGAAAAAAAAAAGAAGAATCTTACAGCGATCACAACGAACGGCACCGATCGAATTGTCAGGGTACTTTTGTTCAGTTTCAGTCTAAGCGAGTTGTGGTTAACTGGTTTGTTTCAAGCATCAATTATTGAGTTGTGCAAGAAATAAACACAAGCCTGGCATGCGTGCACATAAAAACGATGCGCCCTATGTCGCGCACCCGGGAGAAGCAATGGACCAACATGAGACTCAATGCGTCAATTAGCACTGGGCACATTAAAAAATAAACCCTGTGATGGTAAGACCTTTCTAATTCTATGCATACTAATTTGGATGATCCGTCGAAAGGTTCAAGGGTCACAGGAGATCAGCAGATGTGTGAAAAATGACTTGGCTCAGATACCAAGCAAAAGTGAGTTTATGTTTTGGGGCAGTGGTCGTCCGTCCATCTGCCGTCGTCCGTGATAAACTTTAACGTTGGCATTTTCTCGGAGACTATTAAAGCCACAGTCTTCAAACTTGGCCCAAGGATACTTTGTGGCAAGACCTTTTTAAACATACCAATTTGAGTGACCTCTCACAAAGGTCAAGGTCACAGGGGATACTATATTTTGACATAATTTATTTTTTCTCAAATACTATTCACAACTTCAAACCCAAACTTGGTACAAAGATACCTGATGGTAAGACTTTTCTATGCATACTAATTTGGTTGATCCCTCAGAAAGGTCAAGGGTCACAAGAGCTCGGGAAATAGGTCCAAAATAGCCATATTTTGACCAATTTTTTTTTCTCAAATACTAATACACAACTTCAAACCAAATTTGGTACAGAGATACCTGATGGTAAGATCTATCTATGCATTCTAATTTGGGTGACCCCTCCATAAGGTCAAGGGTCTCAAGTGGCCCACAAATGTGTGTAAAATGCCAATCTTGATAAAATGATAGGTATTATCAGTGTTTTTGCACATTTTTCAATCAAATTTGGCACAAAGGTATGTGATGATAAGACCTTCCTATGCATACTAATTTAGTAAGGTCAAGGGTCACAGGTGGGGTGGGGGGGGGGGATGTGTGAAAAATGCTTACATTTTGAAAAAACATGGATTTTGCTGGTCTTATTGTCACAAAGGTCACACATATGTAAATAGGTCATACACGTGAGCCATAATGGCTTTGCCTTTCTTGTTATCATGCGTAAATTTAGAGAGAACATGGATTTTTCAGGTACACATGTGAACCCTTTACTTATGTTAGAACACACTTGCTTATTTCAGTTGCTTGTTGAAAGGTCATGGTCACAAGGTCATTATGTGGATTGGTCATGCACGTGAGCCTTGAGAGCTTTGCCATTCTTGTTATCAAAGATTTTGCAAACTTTTCAATCAAATCTGGCATGAAGGTACGCTGATTATAACTCCTTTCTATGCATACTTATTTAGCTGACCCCTCACAGAGATCATGAGTCATGGAGGGTCAACAGATTTGTGAAAAATGCATACATTTTGAGGAAACTCAGATTTTGTTGGGAAAAAGGTCTACCTTTTACTTATGTTTAGACACTTGAACACTTGCTCATTTCAGTGACCTGTAAAAGGTCAAGGTCACAAAGGTCACACTTATGTGTATTGGTCATACACTTGAGCCATAAGGGCTTTGCCTTTCTTGTTTGTTTCAATATAGACGAGCATTTTCTACTTTTCTTTTCAGTGTGAAGAAGTTGTCAGTAAGTGGCAACTTAGTTTCTTCCCACTGACTAGATAAGTAGCAACTTAGCTTCTTCACAATGACAAAATAAGTAGTGAATTGAATTTTCACCAGTAAGTCTTGTTTTTTTTTCATTTATTTCTTTTTTCACCAGAAAACAGACATGCTCGCCAGTATGCCAAGACCTGCAGTCACGAGTGTACGACTGTTATTTAGCTAACCCCAGCCATACGCTAAACTGTTCCGCTCAGGTGCGGGCATTCTCCAGCTGTGTTGAGCGGGCCAGACAGGTCAGTGCAGCAGTAGGATTACAGTCTCGCTCTTTTCCAGCTCTGACTAAACTGTGATCAAAAGTGAAAGCTCTGCTAGAGTCTCAGTAGTTTTAGCTCCTCTAAAGCGTCACATGCAGCTTGCAGTGGAAACTGTCAGCTAATAATAATAACAGGAGGGACGGTTGTCAGTCCTGGAGATTGACTCAGCTTTTACAAAATCCCAGAAAGCTGAATTTCAGCTCTTTGGTTCAGGCGGAACACAGTCCCTCAGACAGCCTTGCTCCATCCATAAGAGACATAAATTCTCATGAGCCTCTACGTACCCAGGGGCTCTTGAGAACTTATGTCTCTTGCTGGCCATGGATTATGGGACATAGCCTTCACTTTTTCACACTGTCACTCAAGTAATGATAATACAGAGTTTTATATGGCACCCTTCACTTAGGAAAAGCAAGCTTTTAAAGCTTTGTGAGTTTTTAGGCTTTGAGAGTTATGTGACCTTTAACTTTAAGTCTAAAGTGATATTGTGGTTTTGAGTTGTCAAAAGTTTTATATCTTTGATTATAGTCTTTGGAAACAGTGTTATTACAATATTAGTCTTCAGGAATGAATAGTAGTGTAGTGTAGAGTTCATTAGGTTATGGTGCATGTAGGTCCTGTAGTGTTGTATGTTGACTCAGATTATTTTAATCCTTTTCTAGGGATTGAAGTGTATGTGATCTAAACGCAGTGTTGTAGCATCTTATTTGTAATATTACACCTTTTCATTGGTATTTCTGTTCAACAAGACCAGTTATGCTTCGTAGAAATATATAATTAAGGTCAAAAGACAAAGATTTATTCGGGCGTACAAGCTGTAGCTTAGCTCAACTTCTTTAAATAGTCGTTCAGAACTTGACACTCTTGTACAGACATTGTTTACCCATTACGTCCTGAGGCTGACTTTTATCAAATTTGCATATTGGTGTACGAAAGCTACATTACAGATTAGGAGATAGGTCAACCATTTTAGTTCAATGGTGGTGCCTGGTGTATGCCAAGCTTGGTGCCTGTGGGTGCCAAGCTATTCTGGCACCACCCTTGAACTGTCATAGTCAAATTTATTTCAAGCCATAGTGTATCAGGATGAAAAGTGTTATTAACCCTTATCTGGAATACACCAGTGTGTGAATTAAGTTTGACTAAAATAGTTCAAGGGTAGTGCCAGATTAGCTTGGCACGACTAGGCACCAAGCTATTCTGGCACCACCCTTGAACTAAAGCCATTGATCTATGTTGTTATCTGTAAGTACTATAATGTAGCTTGCATATGGCGGTGTACAAGTTTGAAGCTTTTAGCCTCGGTATGATATGGGTTAACATGTTAGAATGACAGTGAAAATTATTGTAAGTCATCGTTGTTTATTTCTCCAGAATGCACTGATACGGAAAGGGTGACCTCTCTACTGATCGGACTACCTTCTAGTTGTGTGGACTCTGAAGAGACGTGTCTTCTTGATTTCTGTGTTGAACTGGAAACGAATGGAGAGTAGTTTTACAAGTATCTGTCTTTGCAAATGCCATACCATGCTGTTAGACCATTTGTGTGCCGGTCTGTGATTTTGGACCTTTCGGTCAATGGCTGTATGGTTCAGAATCACAGACCGCACACATTTGTACAGGTTTACGACTGACCATAACGTTTATAATCACACACTGAGTGATCGCATGTCTTTGTGAATGAGTGAACGTAGAATGTTCCTGTGGATGTTCTGATATGGTCAGAACTTTCATGTGACAGTACACAACTCATTTGCAATGGTTGACTGTTGTACATTAAAGAGTTTAAGACTTGCTTCAATTCTGTGCTTTGTTGTCACTGGTAGCAAAGACTGCTTGCACAGCTCATTGCAGACTACAGATCTAGACTGATCAATTTTTAAATGCAGTTTGACTTTAGCTCCTGACATTTTGCTGGAAAAATAATTCTAAACACAGATGAATAAAATTGTATTCATTATGAAGAACCAAAGAAAAAGGGCATACTTACAGTACACAATCCAAACACAAATAGCTACTACCATGTGTTTTTTCCAACAAGAAATATGCTTTGGAAGGAGTCCCTGTTGGGGTTTTGTCATCGTTGCAAAGCAAGTTACCATATTCTTTTCTGGGTATTCTATAATGACTCGCACTCTGAACAAACACATGCTGAACACGACACCAAATTTGTGAATAGGTGAATTTTATTGACGATCAATGCTAGGGTCATGGGTGCTTCTGTGCTGGTTATGTGCCGCAATTTACTGCGTTCAGGTTTTGGAAAATTACCTGCGATAAGAAATTACATGCTCCGGAGGCCAGGGGTTTTTGGACCTTTCAGCTTTTTACAAAATTCAACAGAAGCACCCATGTACTGATGTAGGGTGAATGACAGCTGACCGAAAAAATGGAAACAAACTGAAAAACTGTTCAGTGATGTGCCTGCATGTGGGAAGTTTGTACGTAAAACAAAGCTAGCAAATTCAGTGCTCATAAATTTGAGAGAGATACAGGTGATGATGCTAGTACACTGAAAACAGTACTGGTGGCTGCTTGTTCAATGGGGTAGGTGGTTTCAGCAAGAGGCATAGATCTTCATAAGCCCCCACAACTGAGGGGGCTCATGAGGATCAATGTCTCTTGCAGCTGGGCTGCGTTGACTATACATGTAACATTCTTCTTAAACTAGACAGCGAGGATGTCTGTAAGCAGCTTGGCATACAGCTCCTTCTATCTGAAAGAGACACGGATACACGTGTCCCTGCGGTGCTGGAACACAGAGAATCTATGCCTCCCACTAAGATTAGCATCAGCCTCTTGTCAAAGTGAGGGTATAGGTTAAGCCATTTAGTCATGACGCTTCAGCAAAATTGGGTGGACCGTGATAATTTAAGGGTAGTGCCAGATTAGTTTGGCGCCTGATGGTGCCAATCTAATCTGGCACTACACTTAAATTATCATGATCAATTCATCTCCTGCAACTGGTACGTAACAAAATTTAGGAAATGCCACCCTGGGCTAAATGGGTCTTTCACAGCCAGTCAACACAGACTTTTTTTCGGGAAGTCTTTGTAGATTCAATGCCCAGGAGCTCCCAAGAGGCACAACTGTGGGGGGTCATGAGGATCTATGTCTCCTGCAGTTGCATTGGGGGGGGGGGGGGGGGGACAGTAGGGGGAAAGTGAAGGGGTTCGGTTCAACTTAAGTGAACAGCTGTAGATTTGTGCACAATATTTCTACTGGTTACTTTGTGAAAGGGTATATTTGTGATTCTCTGAAATATTCATGAGGTGGAAGTCTCAAGAAGACTCGCTTTCCAGTTGTGACTTTCATGTTCTGTTGTGACTTTATTTTGAGCTTCACGTCACATCGGGCCATGAATCCAACAGAGATGTCACATTTTGGAACAATGAAAGAAGAAAAGTGCAATGGATGATGTCAAAAGAATGTTGAAGGTTACAGCAATCCAAACATAAGGCGAAGGCCCGAAGAAGCGTGCTTTTGCTTGCTCATTAACCCCTTGCATGTCGGTAGTGGTTTTAGTCGATGATTCTTGTAGGAATCATCTCCACTAAAACCACTACCGACTCGCAAAGGGTTAAGGGTGGTCCATGCGTAGTGGAGATTCAAAAGGAGACTCCGTTATTTCACAACTTGTATAATTTTTTCATCACCTCTACAAAATAACTCGAAACCCTAGTGTAAACGCCCGCACTGGTCCTATAAGCAGTAGTGGTGTTTGCATGCACAAGCAGGGTTCAGACACACTCGATACTGATGGTATGAAGGGTTTCTAATTATCACCACGTTTTAAAATTAAAAACTTCTTTGTTGGGAAAATGGTAGAAAAATTAGGGCCATGACATTAGTCTGTCATCTCCTCCAAAAGTGTGGATACATGTATAGAGGGTATGTTACACATTATACGAGCACACATGATAAGCAGTATATCAAGAAGTAAGGTTGTGTGATTCTTGACCATATAGCTTTAGGCTGTAACTATGCAAGGTCCAACATCACAGACCAGCATACCGAGCCCTTGATTTGAGCATGAGCATGAAACAGACACTGAATTATGAATACTAAAAAAGAAATGTCAATTCCACTAGCAACAGTGAATTAGCTATTTTCCAAAATGGATGAAACCATCAAAAGTAAAAAAATAAATGTAAAAATGATTGAAAGTGTAAATAAAAACTTCAACAACAAAAAATCAAATGCTTTTCCTTGATACAAGTTACAAGCAACAAAGCATTCTTGTACAGATACACAGTATGTATGAAAAATAAAAGTAAAATAAATGTGTATGCTTGTGGAATAAAGGCCATATATGCATGAACATATAAAATTAAAATAGTCGCCTAAAAACCTTCACTACAATCAGAATGCTTCGTGAAGTTGTGAACACCATAACACACCGGTTATCTGCCTTGACGTGATTTGCAGGCAAAGCAGCTCGATGGAGGGAGGTAAACGGTGTGTGTTAGGAATATACTGACAAGCAAAGGAAATGCAACACTTTTGGAATCATCGGAAACACAAGTGATTCCAATGATCCCCAAAATGTCATTTCTTTTGCTGGTCAGTATAGTAAACAAATTTAAATGCACACACACTATAAACATGAACTCATTCGCCACCAGCTGCATCTGGATGCGGCTGGCCGCGAATGAGTTGACAATCTCCAAAAAGACGCCACAGCACCAACTGATACTGTTGAACATGTACATACACCTTTTTTCTCCTCTACACCCTCCCTCACTGGGAGTATACAAAACTGACTTGACATCCAAAACGGTGTAAATTTGCCAACTAAGCATGTCACTCATGGGTATGCCAAACTGGTATGTGATGTCCAGCTCTGGCATAATTTTGTGTACTACTTGACAAAAGAACATCCTGAACACATATATCAATATCCACAACAAATAATTTTCATACAAACATGAAATGACTTGTAAACGTCTAAGTACATCATTACCAAAAACAAAAAGATTATTGGTCACAATAATAACCCTTTGCGTGTCGGTAGCGTTTTTGTCACAATGATTCTGCAGGAATAACAACTCCGACATCCTGAAGGAATCGTGACAAAAACTGCTACCGACACGCAAAGGGTTAATAAAGTCGCGCATGCTTTGTCCCAGATGCAATTCAGCTCTAAACAACGACTCTTTGAAAGTGCCACCTGTTCATTTTCATGACAATAAAAAATACATCTACATGGGTGAGTTCAGTATTGGGGGCTGATTCAGCTTTTTCAAAATTCAAAAAAAGAAGAGTTTTAGATGCAGACACAACAGTCCTTTGGCCGGGTTGTTTTGTCTGCAAGCGGCCTACTCTCTCATGAGCCCCGACATGTGCAGGACCTCGAGAGAATTTATGTCGTGCTGCCCATGCATCATGGGGCATAGTCCGTGGACTGGATTTTTTAAAAGTCATTTTAAGGTGTACTGTCACCCATGCATTTATATGATGTACAAAACAAACACGGGGCTGCCATATTTTTGATAAAGCAAATAAAGTGATTATTTCACATATCTAATTGTATAGCAGGCCAAAAGTAAATAATGCTAAGTCCTTGTACTTGTAGACAGCACTTGGTAACGCTACGTCTTTGTACTTGTAGACAGCACTTGGTAACGCTACGTCTTTGTACTTGTAGACAGCACTTGGTAACGCTATGTCTTTGTACTTGTAGACAGCACTTGATTCTTGTTCATGACACTTCTCCGTACCAAGAACTACAATCAACTAAAATGTGAGTCCAAGACACTGCGGGGGCAAAGTGACTAGACAGACAGATGTATACAAAGACATGGCAAATCCACTACACAGGTTAGATGAAAGGGGAACTTTTTTCCTGACAAAGTGATCTACTCATAGGATTCAATAAACTTGAAACTGCGGATATTTGTTTACAGATAAGCAGACTGTGATCACAGAGATATAAAAAAAACACGCAGTCTTAACGACAATGTGTCAAAGAGATTTCAAAACAAATGTACCCAAAATAGCTCCATGTCGGCCACTCAACGACAAATGTGAAGGTATGAGATGGTGTCAAATTTTCTTCTTAAAAAATATCCTTGGTGCAAATGACAACATACGTGATGATTTGCAAGGTGTATCATTTCCTTCTTGACTACAGATACTCCATAATATCAGCGCCTGCTATTGAAGACAAATCAACCAAGATAGGTCAAGGGTAGTGCTGATGAGCTTGTTGCCACACTGATCAGGCACTGCCCTCACCTCCTTCTCTGCCGAGAACAATTGAAACACCATCCAACTGCAAGAGGTATCGGTCCTCACGAGCCCCTGTATTTGCAGGGGCTCATGAGAATCTATGCCTATTGTTGAAATCGCTTTGAATCCATGTTCCTTTGATAGCCGGGAATGTTTGAATTGGCAATGATTTCAAAAACATGATTTGCATTTACTGGTAATGAAAAGGCTAATCAATCTGTGGTCTTAGCTCATGGGTGATGCCTGACAAGTTTGGCATCTTATGCCAAACTTACCAGGCATCACCCATGAGATGTCTTGTTACCATCTGTGGCTTAACTCATTGTGTCCCAGGTGTGAAATATCCACATTTTGGAGTTGTCCTCTCAGGACTGCATTACAATTTAGGAGATGGATCGACCATGATAGTTCAAGGGTGGTGCCAGAATAGCTTGGCGCCTACAGGCGCCATGCTATTCTGGCACCACCCTTGAACTATCATGGTTGAGCCAAATCTTGCTGTGGTGTGTTGGGACTGAATGAGTTTAGACACTTTTCGTTTCTTGCTCTGCAAATGAAAGCGGTAAGAATCCCATCACACCTGACCTGCATCCGTATTTTCCATCTTCACCTCCTCAAAGGAAGAAGTTGACTCTTCATCAGACCCTTTACCTTCTTTTTCTCCGTTGGCTGCTGTAGAAGAGGAAACCAGACCTTCTTCACTTGCTCCTGGCTGTTCACTCACACTTTTCTCTTTTGAAGCTGTCTCACGTTGAAATGACTCCAGGAAACTGGCCTGCGCACTCATGCCTTCTTCAATGGTTGTGGTAAGATCGCTTTGACTCTGAGAGGTGTCTTGAGCAGCCTCAGGGTAGTACTCCTCATAGGGGGCTTCGCCTGCATACTGCTTGTATGTCTCTGGCATGTAAAACTCCTGCTGCTTGGACAGAGGCGCCATGAAATGCATTGTTTTTCCATCATAGATTTCCAGAAAAGGGTGAGCACACAACTTGTGTTCCTGGGAGAAAAACAGCAAAAAACAAGACAGTGTACAGTTACCATTCAGAACTTAAGATAGCTACGCACAATGACTTCAGATATAAACCGAACAAAAAACAAATGAAAAATCTTTTTGTGGCAAAAATTCATTGCATTAACATGCGCATTCAAACATGACATAGACGATATAAAACATTACAAATAAATACAACAGGACCACGGATCGATGACTGAGGAAAAGCAAGCTGGAAGAAGTGAGTTTTCAACTGAGCCTTAAACTGAGAGTAGGGAGATTTAGCAGACTGGCAGGCAGCGAGTTCCAAACTGAAGGTGCAATGAATCAGAAAGAGTGTGCCCCAACAGTTTTCAACTTTACGTTTATCAGCCTTCTAAAGTTTCCCACTGGAGGACCGCAGAGAACGTGAAGGATGGTATGTGCAGAATGAAGCAGAAAGGTAAGCCGGGAGAGACCCATCAAAGTGACGGTATGCCAGAGCTGCCATCTTGTGCTGGCAAGGAAACTTCACCGGCAGCCAGTGGAGTTCTTTAAGCATGGGTGTCACATGGTCGTGTTTACTTTTCTTCAGAACAAGCCGTGCTGCGCTGTTCTGAACCCTTTTCAACCGACATACCTGTTCCAATGGCAGACCCGAATAGAGGGAATTACAATAGTCGAGGCGGGACGTTACCAGCGCAGTGACTAGTCTAGTCTAAAAAAGAAACTTTGCTGTTCCTAGATTATTATTCAGAGTAGTAATTTTACACAGAAATGTTATGTTGGAACCTCAGTGAAAGTGTTGTCTGCATGGCATTTTCAAGATCAGTTGACTATTTTACCTTGCAGAATGGCAAAATAGTTGGTAACCTAAATACTATCGTTTTTGTCTATGTCTTTATTTCTAATTTTACACTTTTCATGAAGATTTGAAATATACAATTTGAGACTTGGAAATAAGAGTAAGAAATGAACACAAGAAAACACTATCATGGCTGCAATTGTGCACTACTCACAAACCAGATAGGGGAGGCTAGCGCTGGCAGAATTGTACAACAAACCAAGGGGAATCACTCAGCGCTGGACAACAGTTAGATCCCCTGCCCCCGCCTATCAGGCACCCAATCGCCAGCCCACAGAGAAATACGCAGGTATAGAATAAGACGATCATATAGCAAACGATCGTCTTATTCTATACCTGCGTATTTCTCTGTGGGCTGGCGATTGGGTGCCTGATAGGCGGGGGCAGGGGATCTAACTGTTGTCCAGCGCTGAGTGATTCCCCTTGGTTTGTTGTGCAATTGTGCAAACACACCAACCATGAATATTTATGGTGGGTGTGTATGCTGCACACATCACATTGTTTTTGTGCCATGTCCCATCCACTGTCTATGCACGACACAATGCAGAGCCATTTACTTACCCCCAGTTAACCTTTTTTAGCACCACAGGTGCATTTGCCAAATTTTGGAAGCATTACTTAACAACTATGTACCAGTTGCAGGAGGTGGATGGACCATAATAACTCAAGGGTAGTGCCAGATTACCTTGGCACCTTCAGGCACAAAGCTAATCTGGCACTACCCTTGAATTATGGTCAATAAGTCTCCTGCTGTAGAGACTCGGGGCTAAATGTTGTAGCTCTATGGCTGGAAAAAGAGGAAAGACAATAGTCAAGCCCTACCTCAATATATTCAGCAAGCTTTGGGTAAACCTTCGACACGGCAATGAAGATGGACATAGTGCTGATATAGGGAAACTTGGTGCGGACAGCAATCTCAACTTCAGGGAGGGTGGTGATCCTGAACCCCTCTGCTTCAAACTTTCCTTTCAACTCCTCATCAACTTTTTCGTCCCCCTCAGCAAGGACGCTGGCCACTGCATAACGTAGGCGATGAGCCGCCACCTGTCAGAAAAGAGCAGGTGTTTAATTCACAACCTTAGGTTAGATGGCCCACATCAGAAAGAAAACTTCATGTGCCACAGTGAGCCAAAGGTCATCGGATACCAAAAAAAAAAAAAAAAATCAAATTCATAATGCTCCAGTAAGTTAAACTAAATTAAAGAAGGTCAATAGGCCATGCCAACGTGATGACCTTGCGGTACTACAAATTTAACATCAGAGTTCACACTTACAAATCAATTATGTGTCTCAACCTATCATAAAATAACAAGTCTTTGTTATCCAAAGGTCATCTTTTGTTGAGGTCCAACATTCCTGCGCTGTCACACGGATCAATTTATTCATTCAATCCGCAAATCGACCAATATGTCGTCCGAACGAAAGCAACAAACGCCACAGGTATTAAAGTTATATCAAACGGTTAACTTCGCAATAAATGGACAAAACGGCTGCTAGATTATGAATTATAGACTACATAGACGCGATTCCCTTACTTTCTTCGGATCGTCATAATAGAGGCCCAGGCATTTGTTGTCGGGTGCGATCTTGCACACTTCAGTGAAGAGGGGTCCCACTTCCTTGTAGGGTCCACGGGCAAATTTGTAGGCGATTACGACAGCCCCTATTGGCGGACGACCCGCCCCAACCTCAACTGTCTCGAACAAACCCGAGTAGACAAGCAGCACGACGAGAGTGAGGATTAGGCAGACGATGAGCGCTATGATACCGATAAAAATCAGGAAGGTATCCATGATTCCAGCTGGCGACGTCAGAATAGAGTGGCTTCCCCTTAGCATCCAGATTTCCGCGATGGCTCAATTTTAGCTCACCATTCAGTGACTACAGACCAGGCCGGGCGCAACACAACTGAGCAGATCTTCAACTGACCTGAGAGAGAGAGTTCTATGTGAGAGGTACCTCCAGCACAAGCAAGACCTCTATCATGTTTTTGTGGATTTTAAGAAAGCGTTTGACAGGGTGTGGCATGCAGCCCTTTGGCGGCATGGTCCACCCGGCCACTGATGAAGCCGCCGCCTATACAACAATTACATCAATGCGGCCGCAGCCACCTGACTTTCAGTCATAGCAAACCTTTACAAGACTCAGTCATGGTAGCGCAGTCTGTTTCAACGGGAAAATAAAAATTTAAAAAACTGGTTTAGGACTACAGTCGGACTGGGGAGTCAGACAAGGCTGCTTGCTCTCACCTACACTTTTCAACATCTTCAGTCCTGGAAAGAATACTCACGACAGACGCGGCTCTGATGAAAGATCGTGAAGGAACTGTCAGTATTGGAGGCAGAACAATCACGAACTTGCGTCGCTTTGCAGACGACATTGATGGCCTTGCAGGAACAGATGAGAGAAGGAGCTAGCTCAGCTGGTGGAAACGCTGGACAGTCACAGCCATTGCGTATGAGATGGTTGAAATCAGTGGAGACTAAAAGACAACTGCGGATGACAAATAACACCAGTGGCCGCACTCACTGACAGTCATGATGGGAATCCCAAAACTGGAAACCGTTAATAAATTCAAATACTTAGGACGCCATTGTGACAGATGAGGGTCAAAACCAGAAATACTGTCCAGGATTGCGCAGACAACAACAGCTCTGACAAGATTGAAGACCACTCGGTGATATGGCAGGACGGAAACATCACACTCTCCTCCACTGAAGATCAGACTGATGCGGCGCTCCGCCTTAGTCCTGTCCACTGAAGTTCAGTGTATGCCCGCTGTGAGTCATGGAACCTCACAGCAGACCTTCAAGGATACAAGCCACTGAAATGAGATGTTTTCGAAGGCTGCTTGGCATCATTAGTCATACAGAGATCACATCACGACTGAACTGACGAGGAAGTCACGGGGTCTGCAGAATCAGGCAAGCCATCGGGCCACTGATATGAAGACCTATTAGCCATTATGAAAAAACGCAAACTGAAGTGGTATGGGCATGTCACACGTTCAGCAGGGCTTGCCAAAACAATCCTGCAAGGCACTGTGCAAGGAGGACGAACTGAGGCGAGGAAGACAGAGGAAAAGATGGGAGGACAATATCTCAGAGTGGACAGGACTGAGGCTGGGCGATACGCTAAGAATGGCAGAGAACAGAGAGGAATGGAGGGAGCTGGTTGCCAAGTCATCAGTGGTGCCCCAACGGTCGGCAAGACTACGGGATAGATAGATAGATAGATAGATAGATAGATAGATAGATAGATAGATAGATAGATAGATAGATAGATAGATAGATAGATAGATAGATAGATAGATAGATAGATAGATAGATAGATAGATAGATAGATAGATAGATAGATAGATAGATAGATAGATAGATAGATAGATAGATAGATAGATAGATAGATAGATAGATAGATAGATAGATAGATGGATGGATGGATGGATGGATGGATGGACGGACGGATGGATGGATGGATGGATGCCGGATGGATGGATGGATGGATGGATAGATAGATGGTACTGATAATAGTGGACGGCCCTAACAAATAAACCCTGCACTAAATGTTAGAGACAAATTAATCACCACATAGCGTTGTAAACATACAGGGACGTAGCGGGCCACTCCGGCGCTCCGGCGACCGCCGGAGTACTTTTTGGACAAAAAAAAAAAAAAAAAAAAATAGAGAGAGAGAAAGAGAGACTGAGAGAGCAAACCTGTCGTGGTGTCAAAACTTTGCAAGTGTATTTATCAGTGTTTACCAAAAATGACAACATAATTTTGCGCCACGAACTCATTGCACCACTTAGCAGTGGCTGGTAAACAGCGGAAAAGTGTCGGCAAAATCACCGGCCCAAGTACGAAGTGCATCAACACAACAGACTTCTGTACCACTAGCTCCACCAATTTTGCAGTGGTAAAAAGCAGAAAGACTGAAGAAGGACATGAGGCACCACTAGCTCAATCAAATTAAAAGCCGCACGCCGACTCAGTCCAAACGGAAACAGCCTCATGACACATTACACGAAGCAGAACGACCTCCCAATAAGAAACCAACTGGCATTGGAAATATCGTATTCCTACGCGCCATACCGCAACCAATACAAATGCCCCCCCCCCCCCCCTCCCCCCACTCAAACAACGGGGAAAAGAAAACGGAATGAACCAGAAACAGAAAAACCGCCAGACTTTTGAACTATGGAGCGACATCCAAGAAATCATAGGACCAGCACACAAATGGCCGAAAAAAATAAGAAAATACATGTGGACGAAATACATCCCGTACTTTCACAGTCAAAGAATTCTACTAGCCGCATTCATCTTCTCCAATGGACTGAACCCTACTGACGATATTCTTTGAATGGGTCGACTTCATGGGCCTTTGTAGAGACAAGGGAGCAAGGAAAACAATTAGAATACCTCTTCATATACTTTAAAGAGGGGAGATACAGCAAAGCTTGAACGGGCGCTACAAATACTTAGACCGGCGGAACCCGAAACACCACAGACAACCACGGAATTGCCTCACCAACAATCAAAACTAAGGACACGACATGAAAAGAACACACCATCACTCAGTCTCCACTAACCTTTCCAAGTGATAGTGTGAGCGAGAGTAGATCCTCTTGAACAATACAAAATGAACCACAAAACAAACTACCATAAACCTAACAACAAAGGTTTACTTTAACAAAACCAATAGGGTCAGCACGCCGATGAAGGCAGCCCTTAGCCAATAAAGGCTTAAACATGCCCTAAATACATCTGACAGCTAACACAAAACGTGAATGATTTGTGAATTGTCATAAAAATATACGGCTGGTCACATCAAGCCATCACATAGTGGTGTGCGATGTATTTTTTTTTTAATTTTTACCAAAACAAAGATCACGCATGCACGAGGCTCGATTGAACCATTTAATGGTACTTCACGTCCACAAGTCTAAAACTGGCCCACTCAACTTGATTCGTGTTGCCAACAACTTTGTGGCTTCTGCAGCACGCAGGCAAAACAGTTTTTAGGACATTTTCTGAGCTGGATGTGTCAAGATTGATTGATTGATTGTACATTGCTTAACGTCCCGACAGCAACAAGACTTTCTCAGGACGTGCCTGCACTGCTTGTTAATGAAAAAACAAAAACTAACAGAACATTGAATGTATGTCGCCAGCCGGTCCAATACGTTAAATAAACCTACGACATGGGGCCTAAATAAAGCTAAGACCATTTAGCAACACACATCCAATATCAAGAGCTACAGGCAGCGCAGACAGTAGGGAGAGTTTAAAAAAGGAAAATACAGGTGCAACACAAACGTCTGCTGTCAAAGTTGACTCAGGAGATGCAAAGCTTTTGTACTGAACATTTCTTCATGGATTATTTTTTTTTTAAATTTTGTTTCGGAAGTCTCATGTACAACAAACGATCTTTAACTCTGACATATTGTGATCTTCTAACTACAGAAAGGTGAGTTTGTTTATTAATTGATTGGTTTCCCCATGGCCACTTGAAGGATATAAACAATTGTGACATTTCCCAATTTTTTTATTCCAAGCCAGCATATCATAGGTAAGTCTGTCTTTGGATGTGAATGTTGTTTCTTTAAAACAGAGTTAACATTTTAGTATCAATAAATAAGCTTCTGGTCGCCATCGTCCCTCAAATAGTTTTAACTCATTCTACCCCAACAACGTGCCGTTGTTCTCTGAAGACTGCACTCTAGTGCAGGACATAGATCGACCATGATAGTTCAAGGGTGATGCCAGAATAGCTTGGCGCCCATGGGCGCCAAGCTATTCTGGCATCACCCTTAAAATATCATGGTCGATCCTTATCTTGCTGCGGTGTGTCTGGGGTAGAAAGAGTTAAAACTGTCCGACTTTCTCGGGTAACCTCCGGAATACTTTTCTCATGTCCGCTACGTCCCTGACATATAATACATATTTTAAGTTGGGACCCACGTTCACAGCATCTTATTAAGCCACACAAATTAGTTAAACTAATGACATCACTTTGTTCTGACAAAAGCGGCACATGCACACCATACACTGCGCTCACGAATGGAAGTTCCCTTGTTCTTCAGTCATTTACTGTCCCACTGGCACTAAAAGTGATTGAGGACTAGCAGTTTTGGCGTAGTTTGCAGCAGTTTTGGCGTAGTGGTTTTTTTTAAATTTTTTTTTTTAAAGATTTGGCGTGGGTTTCCCCTCCTCCTTTCTCATCCGGGCTGGGACCGCCCCACCTTTGTTATAGTATAGTACCGTATGGTAAACTGAAGATGTTAGAACAGTTCGAATTTTCCTTATTGAAATGTGTCATAGTCTTGCAGGAGGCCAAAACCAGTCAGTACGTCGAGCTGTGCGGTCGTTGACTGATTTAGCGTTCCATAGTATGAGTAGTATCCGTTTTAGTAGTTTGTATTTGAATAGAGCTGAGATACTGAAGTACATATGTACCTAGGGCACTCTCCGCGGCAGGCATGTCAGTCCGGCCGCATAACACTACTATTACATCTTGGTCACCGTTGAGTACACAGACACCACAGCAGCAATCCGTTGAGGATACAGAAGGCCGTATGCCTTAACATAATATTGCCTGATTTGGGCTTCCGGGAATGAATTCTGATTTATTTAGAGGAAAGTGTTTATCAACCTCATTTTAGCATCCGCGAAGAGCGTGAATGGGGGTACCATTGCGCCATCGGCTATATCTCTGGTGTGTTCCTTAGGATTTTAGGGGAATATGGCTTAAACATCTCAGGACATACTAAGGTACACTTGGAAACCCATCTTATTGAGTACTGAGGGGGGGGGGGGGGTGCACGGTAGTTAGGACTGGTTTATGGTTTATTTGAGTTCAGTGAAGTACATGATGGACTGACAAACTCGAAAGCCTGAGGTCTCCGTTCCGGCGGCCATCCGACAACGCTAAGCCGGCGGTTCCTACGCCTCTGAAATACTGCTGATTTAATTAGTTATTAGGGTTTAACGCGGCCGAATAGGCGACTCAGTAAGGCCCTCTCACGGCGGGACCGTAAGTGTACTAGTAAAAGTCTGGCCAGCCACTGTGACTAAGAAAAAGCGGGTTATAAAGCATGATGTAAATATAGTTTGACTGAAAGTATCCTTGGCTAAAATGCCGCATAGGTCATTCATTCAGACTAGTCTACAGACTTTTTTTTTTTTAAGTCGGTCATAAAACAGTCAGGTTTATTACAGTATGAAGAGACTCCGTCAAATCTTGTTAACAAATAATAATTATTACGAGTGCGACATTGACTGATTTGAAGGCGACCGACGGCTCCACCCCGCCCCCTTCCCCCCCCCCTTCCCCCCCACCCCCCAGTCAATTAAAATACTAACCCCTTCGCTGTCCGCAGTGATCACGAATCGCGCGTAAGTCTGACTGAACTTAGTAAAGGCCCACTACCGCCGTAACTGTTCAAAAATACACTTCTGTAACAGATGGTTACGAAACGCTACACACAGGTCTAGTTATGGTTCATTTAGGCACAGGACAATCCAGTTCAGCACACGTCGTCTTATATCAAGTAACCTGACAATAAATCCACTCCGTTCTAGAAATTCAACGGTATCCGGAGTACGCGAGCCTGAACTAAAAATTAATTAGATTGACACCCTGACGGCTGCGCAGAATAAATAAGTGCGATTACGCGTGTGTGTTTGCTGCGTGTTCAAACTGTCGATAAAGCTCATTAGCTGTGACGACAACTGAAGGCATTATAAACACAAATGGTGCTGAAATGTGTCTTCAGCTTTACGCGTAGGGATATTTTGTCGTTAATAATGCTCTTTAAGTTTTAAATAATGTTTTAGTAATTGTATTAGTTTAGAATTTTAATATGTCTTACTATTAGCTTTATAAGTCTTACAGATTTAGAATATTAATATCAGGTACAAATGGGATATTAGAATGTCCTGATATTAATTAATTTTTTATTGAATGACTTTTATTTGATTGCCCCCCCCCCCCTCCCCCCTCCACACAAATGTAATTGCCCTTTAAGGAATAAATACAGTTATTTGAATTGAATTGAATTGAATTGAATTTTATCGACTACACACGCACCTGGCGGTGACATTCCCGACATCGAAGACCACAATGTAACTTAGCCGGCAGAACTTGACCAACAAGAGACAACAACCCTCATGAGGGCTTATGTCTCTTGCAGATGGGTGGCTTCAAGGCCCTCATGCTGTCGGATCTCGCACGGCTGTAGTTGACCGGACTCACATGCGTCCATCCGCGACTGACGTCCGGTCGGCCCGAGGGGTTTTCGTTCGGCACTGGGCTCGAGAGAGGCGTTCGAACCACGACTAACTGAGATGGATCGCGGTATTGATCCATTTCAACCGTAAAGCCGGCGCGACATTTTACAGATTTGTTAAGTGTCACATAAAGACTAACTATGTCAGACAGTACCACAGGACTCGAGATGGACCAACAGCGGTGAGGATTCAAGGGTAGTGCCAGATTAGCTCGGCGCCTGATGGCGCCGAGCTAATCTGGCACTACCCTTGAATTATCATAGTCACGGTCGGTCCATCTCCCGCTGTAGTGCGTCGGAACTCAATGGGTTAAAGGACTCAGGTCAGTGCCACTGAGCAAATAACCGCTATATCCGATTCTTAATGCTCAAGGACTCAGTCCCCGGTGCGGCATCAAGCCCCGCGCAGCTGCAATGGGCATAGATCCTCGTGAGCCCCCGCAGGCCTGCGGGGGCTCACGAGGATCTGCGACCGATTGTCGCTCTCTGCGGCGACCCTATGGGGTGGTGTTCGCCCGCCTCGCGCTGGACAGGTAGATAGGTATTAATTCAAGTGTAATTGTTTCTAACTGCTCGGTTTCCTGTAGATCGCATTGTTTATTTTAGTAGCACGGTTACACGCTGAAAGCCGGACCCTCGCCGACAAGAACACGCCGCTGCCCAGAGAGGCGGGCGAACACCACCCCAATTAACCGCAAGAGGTATAGAACTGCAGGGGACATTGTACCCACGTTGCATGACTGGTGCCACTGAGCCCGGGGGGATCCGGGCTGTGACGCTGAGGATGTTACAAACACAATCTGTGTCCAAGGTGGACAAGGAGTATATTGACAGGGTAGAGGAACACTTGAACACCTTGACAGCGGCGAGCCACATAGGAAGCAGGCGTGGATCACTTACCACCCTGTAGGGCCGGAAAGGGGGTGTGTGGGCGGGGAGGGGGGAAGGGGTGGGGGGTAGGGGGGGGGGGAGGTGAACCCGTGGGGGGTCTAACTTTTAGTTGAAACACAGTAAATGTTCAGTGTCGGTACGTCACATCCTTGAGTTGCCACTTTCCTTCTTTGCTGACAAGATAAGTAGCGACTGAGTGCTTCACTTGTTTGTTTGCCTATTTAAAAAAAATGTTAATAAATTGTGTTGCAACTGTCTTCTCTAAGGGTTTTTATTTTTTCTCTCTCTGTTGATTTCTTCTCTGCAGTTTACACGCTTTTTGGTCAGGAGTTTGCGCTTGGTATATGGGCTAGTTTGACAAAGTCAAACCCAATGCGCAAAAGGCCATCGGGCCGACCTCGTCTGCCGTTGGCCCTCGCCGAATGACTGCCGACGTCGGCCCGATGGCCTTTCGCGCATTGGGAACTTTCTGTCACAATATATCACCCCCTTAAATGACTGACCAAAACACCCGATCACGCCTACTGACAAACTTACTCACCGATTCCATGACTGACTGGTTGGCTGACTGACTGACTGACTGACCCACCGACACCAAGTCTGACTCACCAACTTCATGGCTGGCTGGCTGGCTGACTGACCCACCGACACCATGGCTGACTCACTGACTCCATGAATCACTGGCTGGCTGGCTGGCTGGCTTACTGACCCATCGACACCATGGCTGACTCACCGACTCAATGACTGACTGGCTAACTGGCTGACTGACCCACCGACACTATGGCTGACTCACCGACTTCATGAATGACTGGTTGGCTGGCAGACTGACTGACCCACCGACACCATGGCTGACTCACCGACTTCATGACTGACTGGCTGGCTGGCTGACTGACTGACAGAGTATCTGACTTCATGACGGACTCCCCAATGCGAAAAAGGCCATCGAGCCAACGTCGGCCCGCACTCGGCCATTCGCGGGCCAACGGTGGCCGACGTCGGCCCGATGGCCTTAGCGCCCTAGGTCAACGGTCCCTCGACTGCCTAACTCACTGATTCCATTACCGACTCAAGTCTGTATTTGTGAACTTTGTCTTTAACTATGTTTACTGTATATGTCCAAATTGTAAAGCGCTTCCAGCCATTTGCAATAAGCGCTATATAGATACTACATTAGTAGTAGCAGTAGTTGTTGTAGTACATGTATTATTATTATTATTATTATTATTATTATTATTATTATTATTATTATTATTATTAAAGCCATAAATACTATATGCATGCTCGCTTGACCTAATTAAAGAAGGGGGAAACTAACATCCAAAACGAGGTCACTGTCAAAGTGTTTCACCCTGCTAAAAAAAAACAGGAGGGACCCAACAAGTATCCTCATGCAAATAGTGTTAGTGACGAAATAAATAATGTATTACGATGACGCTACTGCCGGAGCAATTTGACGTAAGACGACGATGTCACAGTGTCTGTGTCTTTATAGCTCTGAGTGAACAGAACGAGATGAAGATCAAATTACTTTTCATGTTATCTATGCTGTTCTGCCTCATTGTGCAGTGTGCCCAGTTTGCCGATGAGTATTATTTAAGTATTGATGATTTTCCCCCAAAATCAGAGAATTCGACACGAGTGGGAAAATCAAGCGACGCCGTGCGACACATGACGCAGGTCTCTGGCCTGGACCAAGTGCTGATGGTTCTTGCCACCATTTTCGCCGTGGTGATGAGTCGCTTCTAAATCATCAAGGATTCATCCTCTTCCGACTGCCCACGTCCAGCTAACTCCACCTCTCATCGTTGCCACCCTCACCGCATTCCAGTTTGCATAAGAGCCAAACGACGTTTGTCTGATGCAGAGAAGAACCCAACGGAGAAAGAAACACGTTTAGAAAAGACAGTTACAACACAAAAATGTGTTTTAACTCATTTTACCCCAAGACCGGAATCCCCAAATTTTGAAGTCGTCCTCTGAAGACTGCATTGCAGTGCAGGATACAGATCGAGCATGATCAGGATAGTTCAAAGGTGATGCCAGAATAGCTTGGCGCCCATAGGCCGCGCAAAGCTATTCTGGCATCACCCTTGAACTGTCATGGTCGATCCTTATCTTGCTGTTGTGTGTCTAGGGTAGAGTGAGTTAACTGTCTTTTCTAAGCGTGTTTCTTTCTCCGTTGGGTTCTTCTCGGCATTTTACACGCTTGGCAGTCACCTGATGGCCTTGTCAGTAGCCATTGCTCGCTTTGTGCTTGCTACCTTTCACTCCCCCAATTACCCCCCGGACCCCATCTCCCACCACACCCCATCCGGTGCCGTCTGCCTCGCAACCTCTTCAAGAGTTCTGTTCAACAATCTGCAGTTTACGTTGAACCTTCAAATACATAGTTCTTAATGCTTTTCGCTTCACTTTGGAAGAGGTACGTTTTGTGTGTAAAGAAGGGCATTAATTTAAACCGTTGGCTTCCGGTAGCTGTTTTTGTCGCGATGATTTATTTTTTGTTTGGTACTTTTGTTTTGGCTGCAGGAACCGCTACCGACAGTGACAGGGTTAGCTTTTATGTTGCAACCACTTGTGTGTGCTGGTCAGTGATTTTGAACCCTACAGCTCTGAGGCACATGGTCCAGAATTACAGAGCAACGCAATGTTATGCTTGTTGTTTGTGGGTTTGTTTGTTGTTGGTGGTGTTTTATTTCTTTTCATTTTCCGTTCACTGCCTGCTTCTCGCTATTTCATTAACCCGGCAGGCGTCCAGTGCCGAGAAAATTTGAACGCCACCCGGCTGCAAGAGGTATAGATCCTCATGAGCCCCCGCAGTCGCGGGGGGCTCATGAGGATCTATGCCTCTTGCTGACACCACTTTGAATCGATGTTCCCCGGACAGCGAGGGGTTTTCCGTGTTGAGTTAACGAAGATTGCAAGAAACACAGCCTGCGTCAGCTGGCATTGAATGGGTTAATTCATTCGAGACGTGCCGCCACCGGATACGCGGCTTATGCCGCGTATCCGGAGGCGGCACGTCTCGAATGAGTTAAGTTTATTTTTATCTCCTGGTTTATGGCTCCGCTTCTAATGCGAATAATCATGGCGATGTTTTGTCGCATGATGTTTTTAATAACTAACACCGAGATGTACTTCTGTGATGTTTCTACTTTAAAAAATGTCTTCCAATGCAAAGTGGGTTTTTTCTTCCCCAGGAGGTGTCTATCGGGTCCTTGTCTTTCGTGTTTGTAAATGAGTTGTTTCCCGGTAAAAGGAACTTGTAGGGAACATTTGGGTTACCATATAACTTGAAATATTAAGTAAGTTCCAAACCAGTTGCTTTTGACTCACTGAACAAACATTTTACTTGAAACATAATCCGATTTTCAAACTCTCGGTGTTACGGACTATTCTACTATTGTCAAGAAGGTTTACCTTTACATTGTTGACCCCCGCCCCCCGCCCCCCCCCCCCCCCCCCCGGGTCTGCCACCACAGGGTGGGTTTTTCTCTCTATTCTGGGGCATATGTTTCTGTCTACCCTTGGTCCATTCACCTGTATTTCCCTTTTTAAAACTCTGCCTACTGTCTGCGCTGCCTGTAGCTCTTGATATTGGATGTGTGTTGCTAAATGGTCTTAGCTTTATTTAGGCCCCATGTCGTAGGTTTATTTAACGTATTGGACCGGCTGGCGACATACATTCAATATTCTGTTGGTTTTTTTTTTTTTCACAAGCAGTGCAGGCACGTCCTGAGAAAGCCTTGTTGCTGTCGGGACGTTAAGCAATGTACAATCAATCAATCAATCAACATTGTTGGCTGTGAAATATTGGAAACAAGAGCCGGAGCGCGCAAATTATAGCACTGGATGTCCGAATGAAAGCGTGTGTGGACTGCACTCTGTGGACAAGTTTGTTCTGGTGACGCAGTTCTAGCACTGGATGTCCGAATGAAAGCGTGTGTGGACTGCACTCTGTGGACAAGTTTGTTCTGGTGACGCAGTTCTAGCACTGGATGTCCGAATGAAAGCGTGTGTGGACTGCACTCTGTGGACAAGTTTGTTCTGCTGACGCAGTTTTTTTTATGGCAAAATCTACAGTCATAAAACTGACCCGCGATGAGATGGCCTTAGTCACCTGCTCGGCGTTAAACTCAGCTAACTGTAAGCAAAATCCATGACACCATGTGTAGGGCACAACATGCGAAGGGCATGTTGCGCCGATGTTAGCTGTGAGGTATTTACAAAATGGTTTGCGAGTGGCAGATCTTCACATATCTGTTGCTGGGCCAGTCGACGTCTCTCAAAGCCATCACGTGCTGTGCTGTAATTATTGCCGGATTTCTCCTGGGTGTTGTTGACAAGGAGGGCACAGAAGGTGGGTAACGATACATGTTTAACCTTTTTTTTCGCCTTATGGGTGCATTTCCCAAATTTTGGAAGTGTTACTTAACGACTATGTACCAGTTGAAGGAGGTGTATTGACCATGATAATTCAAGGATAGTACCAGATTAGCTTGGCGCCTGAAGAAGGCGCCAAGCTAATCTGGCACTATCCTTGAATTATCATGGTCAATCCATCTCCTGCTGTAGGGCGTTGGGGCTAAATGGGTTAAGATAACTGATTTCTGTCCTCAGCTGGCAAAATTAGATCGACTATGATACTTCCAAGCGCGGTGCCAGAATAATTGGCGGCGCGTAGAGGTGCCATTCCGGCTATTCTGGCACCAGCCTCGAACCATCGAGGTCAGTTGATCTCGTGTGTGGGTAGATTTTTGTGACAGTCATCCATCTAGGCTGCCAACACATTTCAACAAGGACACAAAAGGTCTACCCCATGTAGGCACCAGTTTTGCAGAACAACTCATATAAATTCAGCAATCCATTGCTTGTATTACTGGTTTTGGCGGGTTTGTGCCAACCGAGCTATCAGCCATTCAGAATCATACACACTATAAGTATGTTACTATAAGTGTGCAACGCCTATCAAAAATTGTGGACGCCAAGTGTCGCGAGCGAGGTGCGTTTGAACCGGTATTTTGCAAGTGCCTAATTGAAGACAGGGCGTCGAGAGCAAACGCACGAGCCAGATACCCAGAAATCTTTTACGTAATAAAATGTACTTCTCATGATGTATTGGAATGCAGACGTAATTGTAATGTTCTAAGCATGCCATTTTGCAACAACAACAACAACAAAAATGTTGGACAGTGCAAGAATTTGCGTAGTGTGTGCGGGGGGGAGGGATAGGGGGGTAGGGGGAGGGGGGGGGGTTGGTGTTCTAAGCATGCCATTCTTGAAAAAGATGAGGATTTCATCCCAAAGTCTACCGTATTGTTTGGACCTCAGATGCGTTTATCTTGTAGGAACATTCAGAGTTGTTCATATTTTTAGCCTTATTATGCTGATCCATTTTCCTCCTCTCTAAGCCAACCCCTGATCAACACACGTCGGCGCACACAAATAAAGACGGACACACCGCGCTTCCCGCCATTAGTACGCTCTGTGGGCTCGTGTAGCGACAGGAATCCATCTCCTTCTACTCTAACCCACCCTGTGATCCACACACACTGGCACACAGAAATAAAGACGGACACAATTCGATTCGTAAGCCGCTCCGTGGTCTGGCGTAGCATAGCTATTCTGAAGAAGAATAATAGCACGAGCAGCGAATAAAAAATACTTGAAGCTTCACGCCATGGCAGCATTAGCCCCACGACGATGTTATACGACACTCATCGCAGTACTAACATTTGACATATCAGAAAATCAACTTTACAAATTTCTTGCTGATTTTCACGCCTAGGGCTTACGGGTCACAATTTGACCAAATCCTACCCCAGGGCCGGGACGGCAAACAGCAGGCTTATGCAAACACTGTTTATGAAAAATCATGCGGATATTAAAGAGAAGATAGGTGGGGTTTTTTCGTAAAAGAAAAATTAAAGTTATGTTAGCTGTTTTACAAATGACTCCTAAAAAAGTGATGCAGAACATTGTCTGATTTTCACACATAGGGCATACAGTACTCACAAACCAGACAGTTGAGGCTAGCGCTGGTATTATTGTACACATACCAATGGGAATTACTCAGCGCTGGACATACTGGTCACAATTGACGTAATCGTACCTGACAGCCGAGACAAACTGTAAACTTATGTAAATACAGTATACAAAAAAATCATGCGATTATAAATGAGATGATTGGGTTTTTTTTTTCGTAAAAAAGATTCAATTGTTCTAAGATTAACCAATATAATTCGTGAAATTAATCCCAAAAACGTGAAAATATACTTTTTCAAAAGATATTTAATTAACACTCAAAACGTTCTAGAGGTACAATGCTGGTTAACAAATTCATTCAATATCTCCCTTTTATCTAGCTATACGCAAAATATCTAGAAAAAAATAAGAAAAATTACGGACTCCAGAGTGGATCAACCAGTTGTTGTGAAACGGTCATTTCTCGTCAATGAGCATCTTAATAAAAAAAATCGAAAAAAAGTATCCCGAGATAATTCTTTTAGGGACAATATCCTAAAATTTTAAGCTTGTCAGTCCACAAACACGGGTTCTGTTCGCTCACACACACACACACACACACACACACACACACACACACACACACACACACACACACACACACACACACACACACACACACACACACACACACACACACACCATCACACACACACACACACCATCACACACACACACACACATACGCACACACACGCGGGCGCGGCGCCTGGCGCCAAAAAGACGTTCTCAAGCAAGGTTTGCGTAGCTAGTTGTGACGTCATTTTTATCGTGCTTTTTCTTTGCCAGAATTTCTGCGCCGCACGCCAAAAACGTCATGTGCATGCTCCGGAATGCGCTCCGACCCAGCCCCATTTAAAAGTCTACCGTCAATACGGTAGACAATTTTTTTTTTAAATCCACTTTTGTTGCACAATGCAATAATTTGCATGATGTGTGCGGAAGCGGGGGGAGGGGAGGAGGGGGGTAATGGGGGGATGGGGAGCTGGGGAAAGGGTGTATTTGTTATTTTTTTTCTCTGCACCTGTACAAATGTAACCCCCAGGGAAAGAGGAAAAGAGGTAGGCCGAGAAACTCCTGGCGTCGAGACCTCCAAGCAGACATCAAGAGACTGGGAACCACCTGGAGTAAAATCGAAGGAGAAGCACAGGCCAGGAGTCGCTGGAGGTCTCTCGTCGACGGCCTATACCCGGGTAAGGGTGACAGGCGTAAGTGAAGTGAAGTGTACAAATGTAGCAAAGGAAACAAGAATCCTGCTCAAGGCCCGTCTCATGATTATCAGACAGAAGAATAGTTACCGTCCAGGTAGGTTCTACACGTCGTTTCTCTTCGTCTTCGATCTTTTTCAGAAAAATTCAACAAGCATTAAATAACCGCATTTGTCGCCATGTTGCATATTTTCTGATTACAACACCTTGCCTGAGACAATGGCGTAGTGTCCGGAATTTCTAAGCAACCTTCCCATGATGCCTGCCTGATTTTTGGCTCACGTGCGAAGCGAAAGTGAGTCTATTTTCTGGGCCAGTGGCCGTCAGTCCGTCGTCCGTCCGCCGTCGTTCGTCGTCCGTGGTAAACTTTAACATTGGCATTTTATTATATAATAATACCGGTTATTATATAGGCGCTTTTCCCAATTCTACGAATCGGCTCAAAGCGCCGCGAACTGAACCCAACACGCACGCTCACGTGACACACACACATACACTCTGAAGACAAACACAGTACAAGAAAACACAGAACATTCACGTGGTGCGAAGGGTCAGCTCAGCTACTGAGGTTTCGGAAATTTTGATCGCTTGTATTTGAAATTTTATTAAGTGGCCTGAAACCGGTACCATAGGGGAGGGGGAGGAAGAGCCGGAGTACCCGGAGAAAGAACCCCCGACGGTCCGCCCGAATTAACGCTGACACTTACTAGAGGAGAAAAGTCCGACGCTGGAACCCGTAATCGAACCTCGCACCTTTAGCATTGGTGGGAGGCGCCTTTTAACCACTGCGCCACGGACCGCCCCAATTTTCTCGGAGACTATTCAAGCCACAGTCTTCAAACCTGGCCCAAGGATTCTTTGTGGCAAGACCTTTCTAAAATACCACTTTGAGTGACCTAGCACAAAGGTCAAGATCACAGGGGATCAGGAAATAGGTTAAAAAAAAAGCTATATTTTGACATAATTTATTTTTTATCAAATACTAATCACAACTTCAAATTAAACTTGGTACAAAGATACCTGATGGTAAGACCTTTCTCTGCATACTAATTTGGATGACCCCTCGGACTTCAAACCCAAACTTGCTACAGAGATACCTGATGGTAAGACCTATCAATGCCTACTAATTTGGATGAGCCCTCAGAAAGGTCAAGGGTCACATGAGGTCAGCAAATGTGTGTAAAATGCCAATTTTTGATAGAATTGTAGTTATTATCAACAGGTTTGCAAACTTTTCAATCAAACTTAGCACACAGGTAGCTGATAATGATACGACCTTCCTATGTATACTAATTTAGTCGAGTCATCGCAAAGGTCAAGGGTCACGGGGGTTTGACAGGTATGTGAAAACTTTACACTTTCAGAAAACATGGATTTTGCTGGTGCTGAAGCCATCCCTCTACTTATTGTGACAAAGATTACACATGTATATCGGCTATACAAGTGAGCCATAAGGGTTTTGCCTTTCTTGTTGTTCTTTAAAGTCTGCTTACTTGTTTTTTTACGTCACTACGGAACCTTCAAGCGAGGGCGATCGAACATTTACGGGGGACTAAAGTTACAACATGTGCGGCCGACGTGTTGCACACTTATAGTAACAGACTTATGTACACACTGATCACAGTGTTTTTGACGAAATAATTGATTATTGCTATGACGTAACTGAACCCAGGAGGGGGGCGGGGGGGGGGGGGGCGCAGTTTGACGTCAGAATACGATAAGAACTTATGGACTCATAGGCAGCGAAAAAACAAAGGATGAAGCTGACAGTACTTTTCATTTCAGTTCTGCTGTTACGCACAGTTGCGCAGTTCGCAGGCCTGGATGAGTACGAGTATGGAAGTGATGTCAGTAACAGCTATCAAAGAGGAAACACTGCACGCTTGGGACAATCAAGCGATGCCATGCGGCATATGCATATCTCTGGCCTGGAACAAGTGCTGATGGTTCTTGCCACCATTTTCGCCGTGGTGATGAGTCGCTTCTAAATCCTCAAGGATTAACCCTCTTCCGACTCCCCACATGAACCCAACTTCACCTATCCGCCGTTGTTACCACTCTCATCCACTTCCCAGTTCCCATGAGGTCGTCGAGCAATGCTGTACGAGGTTCGACGATGCCGTCATTTTGTACTACTATAGTCACGATGCAAGGGCGTCACGAAAAAGGAAGTTATACAATTTGCAATTTTATTATGACAACCTTGAAGGTATGCTACGAAGAATAAATTAGTCAATCTACAGTTGCATAGATTATATCAACAAACTTGTTAAAGTGGTTAACCCATTCTGCCCGCGACACACCACAGCAAGATATGGCTCGACCATAATAGTTAAAGGGTGATGGCAGAATAGCTTGGTGCCATCACGTACCTTGAACTATCATGGTCGATCTGTCTCCTGAATTGCAATGCAGTCCTCAGATGATAACTCCAAAATGTGGGTATTGCGTACCTCGGGCACAATGAGTTAAATCAGGGGAAGAGGGCCGAAATCACTTCAAAAATGGCGTCCGGAAAGAGGATATCAGCTACCTTACTATGGAAGGTGTGCTGTGTGCATTGAATGGAGTTTCGGAAACAATCTCCAGTCATTTTCACCTCAAACGCGGGAAATCGAGCCTGAAACACGACTGATGACTTTTTATCGGTATACTACGAAACCCGGGTTTTCTATGTCCTCCAAATGCGACGTGTCACAACTCAGATGTCACCTGAAGCGGTAAAAACAGGCCGGCTACGCTTCGCCAAGTTTCTTTAACTCATTCAGCACCGACGCACTACAGCAGAAGATGGATTGACCATGATAATTCAAGGGTAGTGCCAGATTAGCTTGGCGCCGACAGGCCGACCCATCTCCTGCAACTCGTGCACAGTCGTTAGATGAAGCCTCCAAAATTTGGGAAATACGGCCGTCGGGCTGCATGAGTTCATAATATGCTTGTTCTTCTATTGATTATCAGTGTTTTAAGTTGAGCAGTTTCACATTATTAAAAAAAAATGTATTAAAAAAAAAATTAGCGTATATTTAACCCTCTTAACCCCAACATTTCTGAAATTTTGGAGGTGTTGCCTACGACTATATACAGTTGCAGGGGATGGATTGACCATGATAATTCAAGAGTAGTGCCAGATTAGCCTGAAGGCGCCGAGCTAATCTGGCACTACCCTTGAATTATCTTGGTCAACCCATCTCCTGCTGCAGGGACTCGGGGCTAAATGGGTTATGCAAGGCTCTGCTTGTGAATGGAAAGTCTGACGGCTACACTCACTGACAGCAAAACGAGTCTCTTGAAGAGCTAGAACCCTAAAACACTGGGGCGCACTTTTATTGATATTTTCAAAGCTGAGTTAGCATTATAAAACATCGTTCACCATTGTTACCCTAAAACAACACCACGACGCACCTTTATAGATAATGGCCGGATTTACAATTTAGACCCTACTAGACCTGAATTTCCGTGCATCAAGGGGCTGGAAATCCAATGAATGTGCAAGGGGCGGGGGGGGGGGGGGGGGGGGGGGAGGTTGTTCGGGGTTGTCTTCGGCATTCACTGCAATAACACAATCAAACGTTTACTTAGTATCACCCCCCCCCCCCGCCCCCTCCATACCCCCATTCCCACCCCCACCCCTCCCTCCCACGTACGAGCGTGACGGCACTTGAGGAATTTTTTTTAACCCTTTTCAACCTGATACACCCATTGCTTAAACTAAATTAGGCTATGATAGTTCAAGGGTGGTGCCAGAATAGCTTGGCGCCTGAAGCGCCAAGCTATTCTGGCACCACCCTTAAACTAAACCAGTTGATCTATCTACTAATCTGTAACATAGCCTTCATAGGACAATAAGCACTTTTTGTTTACAAAATCAGCCTCGGGATGTAATGGGTTAAAGTCGAAGCACTCAGGTGCACTGTGATTTCAAATCCATGAAAATACTTTAGGAATGACTTTTTTTTTTTTTTTTTACACGTTCCCTACTTTACGCTGACGCTGCATTTTGTGTGTCCGCGTATAACCCGCGGGCTCAGATCAGTGTCAGTTTGACTGTTCGGTGCATGAGTGGCCGGCCTTTCCAAATCAGGGGCTGCTTGTAACCCTTCAAACAGTGGATATGTGATACGCCCCCCTTCGGGGGGGCTTCCATATGCATTGCTTTCAGTCACTTTCTTAGCGCCCCCTCTCTTTCCTATCTTTTTTTTTAATTTTTTTTTTGTGCTTTGGCCACAGTAGATCTACGATCACTGGTCGATCATGCACATTTCTCTCCCCTGACAGTGCTATAACCTACTTTACTTTGTAACCTTCCTAAAATATTAGCACTGGCAGTCTCCCCTTTTCTTTTCCTTCCAACACGCGCTTGGTTTTAAGGACGCAGACAAGAGAGACTATCTTGTCAAAACACAAACAGTACGAATGCGTACTTACCCACTTTAAACGATAATAACGAATGTTAGGGGAGCTTGAGCAGGGTAGGCATTGTGTCTGGTGAAGGCTACGAATGCGTACTTACCCACTTTAAACGATAATAACGAATGTTAGGGGAGCTTGGGCAGGGTAGGCATTGTGTCTGGTGAAGGCTACGAATGCGTACTTTAAACGATAATAATTAATGTTACGGGAGCTTGGGCAGAGTAGGCATTGTGTCTGGTGAAGGCTACGAATGCGTAATTACCTAATTTAAACGATAATAACGAATGTTAGGGGAGCTTGGGCAGGGTAGGCATTGTGTCTGGTGAAGGCTACGAATGCGTACTTACCTACTTTAAACGATAATAACGAATGTTAGAGGAGCTGGGGCAGGGTAGGCATTGTGTCTGGTGAAGGCTACGAATGCGTACTTACTATTTTAAACGGATAATAACGAATGTTAGGGAAGCTTGGGCAGGGTAGGCATTGTGTCTGGTGAAGGGTTGGAGCCCCTAAGGAACTTAATGAAATCATTTCTAAAGCATGTTCGTGGATTTGAAATCAGAGTGCATTCGAGTTTTCAACCTTAACTCATTGGAGACGTGCCGCCTCCGGATACGCGGCATAAGCCGTGTGTACATATGGAGCCGGCATAAGTTTCGTATCCGGAGGCAGCACGTCTCCAATGAGTTAAAGATGTATTTAAGAAAGCCTCTGAGAGTATATGAGGCTAATTGAAAGAAAAATATCCGTTTATATAGAGTCGCTTTACCAGTCCGTAGTTTTCGTTATATTCACTTAAACCTTTGGACACCTCCCAGAAAGATATTGGGTGAGTTCGTTTGCCAGCTTTGTACCTGTTCGACATTTTTCGTAAACAAGAATGGTAAAGCCCTTAAGGCTCACGTACACGAACGATCCCGTTTTAACGTAAATAAAGGGCTGACTTTTGTACCTGCAATTTTTTTTTTCCTCAAAATATAAGCATTTTTCACATTTTTGTCAATCTCCCATGACCCTTGACCTTCGCGAGTACTGAACCAAAATAGTACGCAAAGAAAGGTCTTATCAGCTACCTTTCTGCCAAATTTGATTGAAAGGTTTTGCAAAAGTGCGGATAAAAGCTATAATTCTATATTGTTCACATAATTTGCCGATATCGTGACCCTTGACCTTTCCAAAGGGTCTTCCAAATTAGCATGCATACAAAGGTCTTACCATAAGGCATCTCTGGACCAAGTTTGGGTTTGAACTTGCAAATAGTATTGGAGAAAAACATTTATCAGGAAATACCTGTTTGTGATCTATTTCCTGATCTCTTGTGACCTTGACCTTTCCGAGGGGTCATCCAAATTTGTATGCATAGGAAGGTCTTACTATCAGGTATCTATGTAACAAGTTTGGGTCTGAATCTATGCCGACGTGAGATAGCTTTAGTCACCTGCTCGGCGTTAAACCCCAATACAAACTAACTAACTAACTAACTAACTAACTAACTATCTAACTAACTGAATTTATGATAGTATTTGAGGGAAAAAAAACTAACTCTTTTGTGCAAATAATGCTATTTTTAAAACCTATTTCGTGATATATTGTGACCCTTGGCCTTTCCTAGGAGTTATCCAAATTAGTATGCATAGACACGTCTTAACATAAGGTATCTTTGTAATATTGAGAGAGAAGAAAATTGGTCAAAAATGGTAATTTTTTTTACCTATTTCCTGATCCCTGTGACCTGAGCAAACATTTACATACACATTCACCGGTCACACAAACATTGCACACGGTCAGCGACGCTACAGATTTTGGTGTCGAAGGCTGGGAGTGAGGCGACACTACATAATTTTGGTGTCAGAAGGGCGACATTACACAACGACATATAACTCCGTAGTCCTGAGGCGGAGGCGACGTCAGTACGCAGTTTGTTACCCCCTTCCCTGCCACTGTATGCACGTTCTTTTTAAAGTCTTTTCTATTTATACAAGAGACTTTTTAGGACGGGAGGCGGTGGAGCGATTTCAAAAGAACACACACGATGTCATAGGCTGGCTAGGCTAGTGAAGTAACAAGATACAAAATGACGTCATGTCTAGTTACGCAAACCTCGCTGTAGAACCTATTTTTGGCGCGAAAAGCCGCGTGTGTGCGTGCGTGCGTGCGTGCGTGCGCGCGCGATGTATATAAACAACAAAATCTCAGACAAAAAGACAGACTAATTTTGAAAAGGCAACACCTATATGCAATTTTGTGGTGCAATTATTCTTTACTTTTAACAAAGGCATCGCCCAAAGCCAAAAATGCACTCAACCAGATTAACTCCAATAGACGTAATTTTTCTTTCAATTCTGAGAATGCTCTTGCTGTGCTAATGCCATGGAATTCCAGGCTGGTAAGCTTGCATTGTGTCATCAGGACATCAGCTGCCCTTTTTGTGACTGCATCGCTCACCAGATCTAGAAAGAAAGGGTAGTGGGATCCGGGAGAGAAGGAATGACAGACCTATCATTTTGAGCCTTCCACTGAACACCTACTGCATATAGCAATAGGTTCTACCCCCAGGCACCCCGCAATCCGCTGAAGAATATTCTGACTTCCACCCGAGAGGGGAGTAGTACATGAATATTCCCAAACAGATCTTGGACCTGCTGGGTAGATTTTTGTTTTTGCTGCCTACGTCCGGTTTCGCCCCACGGGAGAGGGGGGGGGGGAGGGGAGGGAAGGGGGAGGGCTGTTCAGGTAGGCATACCGAGTAACCTTAAAATGCAAACACAACGCATGTACTAGAAGCCGCCTCCAGAATTTACTGGTAGCACCACCAGTACAGCGCGGATTGCAAGCCTAACGCTTTATGAGGTGTTGCAGTGGAAGAAGACAGACTAATTTTGAAAAGGCAACACCCTAGGCAATTTTGTGGTGCAATTATTCTTTACCTTTAACAAAGGCGTCGCCCAAAGCCCAAATTGCACTCAATCAGATTAGCTCCAAGGGACGTAGTTTCGGTATATATAACTATGAGGCGTAAAAAACGCAAAAAAGAAAAGAATCATTAAAACGTTAATAATTTGATTACAGGTCAAAGTGAATGTTGTCAGCACGTGCAGCAAGCTTAGTTTTCGCAGTACTAGCCGTTGTTTTACCCATCTCACTGTGCGATTAGTGC
This sequence comes from Semisulcospira habei, assembly GCA_036245525.1. NCBI lineage: Eukaryota > Metazoa > Mollusca > Gastropoda > Semisulcospiridae > Semisulcospira > Semisulcospira habei. The sequence goes on along the minus strand of BTPG01000003.1, from coordinate 212,468,370 downwards.
TGAGTCCGCCTTCTCTGCACGGGGTCAGCATGCGTCATGTGATCCACTTGCACCACGTGCAGAGATGTGAACAGCAGCTCACTCTGCTCAATGAACCCAGGTTATAAATATTTCGCCTAGAAAATGTTATAAAAAGTCCAAATCTGCTGCTAAATCGAGATGCCAAGAGAAGTTTACAAAGTAACGTAGGTAAAAGCACTGTCAGGGGAGAGAATTGTGCTGTATCGACCAATGATCATAGATCAAGTTTGATGGAAGCACAAAAAAAAAAAAAAAGAAAGAAAAAAAAGATAGGAAAGAGGGGTGCGCTAAGTAAGAGACTGGAAGCAATGCATTCGGAAGCAACCACCCCCACCCTCCCCCTCCCGAAAAGGGGCGTATAACATATCCCACTGTTCCAGCTTCTTGGTGCATGGATATGTTGTAAATCTAGGTCCCCTAAAGGGGGGGGGGGGGGGGGCAGATATTTGGCCGGTGTGGACAGCTGTTTAGGTCTTGCGACCTCGTCAGCACACCATTGAGCATACTGGTGGAAGGCAGGAACGTTTGCTTACCTGCAAAGACAGCCACATTTCACTGTGGTGTCTGCAGGGGCATACATCCCATGCCTCCCCCTAGATCTAAATCACCATGCACCCTAAGAGAGAACCTACTAAAAGGGGGGAAGGGATTGCGGTCGATAGTGTAGTAATAAATGAAAAGAAAAGAGGAGTCTGCCAGTGCTAATATTTTAGGAAGTTTACAAAGTAAAGTAGGTAAAAGAACTGTCAGGGGAGAGAATTGTGCTGTATCGACCAATGATCATAGATCTAGTTTGATCGAAGCACACACACACACACACACACACACACACACACACACACACACACACACACACACACACACACACACACACACACACACACACACAAAAGATAGAAAAGAGGGGTGCGCTAAGTAAGTGACTGGAAGCAATGCATATGACCCCCCCCCCCCCCCCCTTGTCCCCGAAGGCTTCCAGTCACTTACTTAGTACATGAATATTCCCAAACAGATCTTGGACCTGCTGAGTAGATTTTTGTTTTTGGCAAAAACAAAAATTTTGGAGGCGGCTTCTAGTACATGCGTTGTGTTTGCAATTTTCAGGTTACGCCGTATGCCTACCTGAAGAGCCCCCCCCCCCCCCCCCTTTTGGGGCGAAACCGGCCGTAGGTGGCAAAAACAAAAGTCTACCCAGCAGGCCCAAGATCTGTTCGGGAATATTCATGTACTACTCCTCTTTCTAGATCTCGTGAGCGATGCAGTCACAAAAAGGGCAGCTGATGTACTGACGACACAATGCAAGCTTACCAGGCTGGAATTCTATGGCATTAGCACAGCAAAATCATTCTCAGAATTGAATGAAATATTATATATATATATATATATATATATATATATATATATATATATATATATATATATATATATATTATATATATATATATATATATATATATATATATATATATATAAATTATATATAAGTTATTGGTCGGAGGGGTTCGCTACAGCTATTTCGCTTCGTATTTGTTTTCATTCCTTCACAATTTTCGTAAAAGAAATCAAGAAGACATCTTACAACCTGGATCACGTCAGACATGACTGACGTCAAAGGAATATACATTCATACATAATAGACTTATGACGTAATTTAAAATGTCACGACGTTGTCGTCTCAGTACTGAGTGTGCTTGTTGTTTCGAACAACACTATGTAACTTTGTACTTTAGAACGTTTGGTGATCTTTTATAGAACAAAACTGGCATGCAAGATGCGTCATCGAGAGGGCTACAAAACGTCCGCCATTTTTCGCTACAAGGGTTTTTATATCACGGTCACATGGTACGGGTTTCGCTAAAGTGACTGGTCGTGTGACGTAGGGGGGAAAACAAATATATATACTCTATAAAATTTCCCCTTCTTTGACACATGTACTGATATATTGTATAATATTAATGAACTTGCTTGATATAATTTCCTTCCCATAATCCCTTGTAGACCAGAAAGACGCAGTCTTGATGCTTGCCTCTGTCAAAACAAACACGCTAAATTTGCTCAAACTGTCGCATTAGCAAGCTCCTTATGTTCACTAGTAATGAAATACTTCTTAGTGTGTACGCACGCTCGAAATGTCTTTCACATACAGACACATAAACGAAGAATAGACAGCAGCGAACACACGAATCGAATCGCCCATACTATTAAGATTGACGACACTGATGTCCGCTAGTGATAGTGACAACCTTAGAAAAGGACTAACTAAACAAACCTGTTGTCATTTTCCGTCATTATCTGTGTTTTAATTACAAGTAGACTTTACTCAACAACACGCATGATTATAGAAAGCACCGATGTCTACACAGTCAAACGAAATCTCCGCCCCGAGTCAATCGGCATCCAATACGTGGCACAGAACAGGTCACCATTTGGCCAAACAAATACACATCGGAAGTATCACACCCAGGTTCAAAAACAGACATAGTTATTAGTTAGCTTATCCGCCTGTTTTCTCCAACGTGATCGGAGGCGTGCGAGAGGGAATTTGCGCGATGAAACATGTTCAGCAGTGTCGGAGTTGCTGGGTTCTGATTGTTTGAAGCATACATTTGGTGTTGGACGGTAAAGTTCCCTTCAGCCTATGCGCATGTAAACTTTACGTCATGTCACCTCCTTTGCAACATTTCAGAAAAATCTGACGTGAACTCCAGACTATGTGGGCCGTAGATTGTGAAGTTAAAGAGGTTTGTGATGATGTGATTTTTCTAGTATGTGCAGTACACACAGTGCCACAATCAGTGGCGCTTAAGGGGTAAAATTTGCTATATTTTAGCGCAAATCTAAAAAAATAAAACATGAAAATATCCAGCGAAAGTATACACAGCCTGAATGAACCTGAGCGTAAATCTACCCAGTGTAAATGTGTGCTGTCACTATTTCAATGAGATTTTTGTATTTAAGTAAATTCAAGCCTTTGTCGATATATGCTGGGTGGAATCATGCTGTGAAGATTCATACTGAGTTTATTTAGTTCTAAAATAAATGGAAAATCAGAAGAACACATTTGCACTGGGTGGATGTACGCCTGGGTGGATTTGCGCTGAGTACATTTCGGTCAACAGCATTCTCAGAATTTAATGAAAAATTATATATATATATATGAGCCCAGTACTGGTTGGCCAACAATACATACTTCACGTACGAAGTCAAACCTACCGTATATCGTCGCTTGCCACGAAGTACTGTGCTAAAAATTTAGAAGTTCTATCACTTGAACCCAGTGTGAAAAGTCGGCACTTCCGTGCCACAGATTCTGAAATTGGCATTGGCTGCTTAGAAGCAACACTGCTGGTAAACGTTTGAAACTCTAGAGGCAAAAATCAAGCACATTTGCACGACTGGGCATGGTGGCCTATGCATAAAAGAGTCGCGTCCCGTGTGTATTTTCCAGAAAATTTAGTCTGAAGTCAGAAATATTTTTTTTTTTACTCCTGACGTCAGTCACACATTCGAGTCTTCAAATAGTGCGTAATTTAGGCTGCACGACAATGGGATCAAACCGTCTGTGTTGGGTTACTTCTCGGGTTACATCGTGGTTTGCGTCGGTCTGATAATCATCTTCATCGGACTATAACACCACGATGTAACTATCGAAGTAACCCAACACAGACGATTCAATGCCTAAATGTATTGCGATGACGCAACTGAACCCGCGGCAATTTGACGTCAGAAGACGATGCGAACTTATAGACTCACGGACAACAAAAAACAAACCATGAAGCTCAGTTTACTTTTCAAATCATCTCTACTGCTCTGTCTCCTTGCGCAGTCCTGTGCCCAGCTTTGGTTTAGTATGTACCCTTGGGACTACGAAGAGTATTTTGAGGATAGGCCTGCTAAAAGCTCAGGAAATGCGACACGAGTGGGAAAATCAAGCGATGCCTTGCGGCACACGCAGGTCTCTGGCCTGGAACAAGTGCTGATGGTTCTTGCCACCAATTTTGTCGTGGTGATGAATCGCTTCTAAATCATCAAAGATTTACCATCTTCCGACTCCCCACACCCACGCAACTCCACTTCTCAGCCATTGCTGCCACCCTTACCGCCTCCCAGTTTGCAGAAGATCTACGAGCCGAGTGTCAGCCGCACATGGCCGACGTCTGTCCGATGATACTGGGTTGTACCCTCATCTCCAACATCAAGAATGTGTTAAAGAAAGAAAAAAAAAACAACAACAACAACACATCTTAACACATTCTGCTCCAGGACTGAAATCCCCAAAGTTTGAAGTTTCTATTTGAAGGACTGTATTACAATTCTACAGACAGATCGAGCAGGATAGTTCAAGGGTGGTGCCAGAATAGCTTGGCGCCTATGGGCGCCAAGCTATTCAGGCACCACCCTTAAACTATCATGCTCGAACCATGTCTGGCTGTGTGTCGGGGCTGAATGAGTTAATGCTTCTCGCTTCACTCTGGAGGAGGTACTTTTATGTACGTTTTATGAAAAACGGTATTCACCCTATGGCCTTCGGCTTTTGTCGCGACGATTTTGCTGCAGGAACCGTTACCGACACCCAGAGGGTTAATGTTTTTATTGCTTCATTTTTGTGCTGGTCAGCGATTTTGAACCTTACCGATGTGAGGCACATGGTCCAAAATTACAGACCAGTACAATGTTATAGGCAGAAAGGGGACTTTGTTATAACATTTTAAAAATCTTTTGGTGTGATGTGGGGCGTTTCGGAAGACAATATGGAGTTTTCTGTTGCAGAAGCCAGCCATTTACTTACTGTCACAAAGGTCACGCATAATTATGTAAATTCGTCATACACGTGAGCCATACGGTCTTTGCCTTTCTTGTTATTATTTATTTTAAAAGATACGATGTGTTTTGGGTTGTTTAAGCGTCCATGTATATTTGCGCGAATGTTGGGGAAGGTATTTTCCCCCAAAGTGTCTGTCGGGCCCATGTCTTCGTGTCTGTAATGTAATGATGTCGCCGCCGGAAGTGATCGTCATCTGCGTGCGAAAGGTATTGAGCCTCATGGAGACCCGGAGTCATGCAGCTCATGTGGATCTGTGTCATTTGGCTTGTAAAACTTCTTCGCTCTTTCTTCATATCAGCAGTTAACCCCTTAACTGCCGAAAAACGGTGAACACGATCCAACTTCAAGAGACACAGATCCTCACGGGCCCCAGCGACTGCGGGGGCTCATGAGGATCTATGCCTCTTGGTGAGACCAATTTGTGTCCATGTTTCCTGGACGGTCTTGGCTTTTTGTCGTTGATTTCAGAAACAAAAATGTACGTACAACGACATTTAACTCCCGTAGTCCTGAGGCGGAGGCGACGTCAGTACGCAGTTTGTTACCCCCTTCCCTGCCACTGTACGCACGTTCTTTTTAAAGTCTCTTCTATTTATAGAAGGTACTTTTTAGGTCGGGACGCGGTGGAGCGATTTCAAAAGAACACACAGGATGTTATAGGCGGGCTAGGCTAAAACTCTGACAGTGAAGTAACAAGATACAAAATGACGTCATGTCTAGTTACGCAAACCTCGCTGTAGAACGTATTTTGGGCGCGAAAGGCCGCGCGCGCGCGCGCGCACGCGCGAGCGTGTGTGTGTGTGTGTGTGTGTGTGTGTGTGTGTGTGTGTGTGTGTGTGTGTGTGTGTGTGTGAACAACAAAATCTCCGAAGTTTGCGCCGCACGTACAAGCTTGAAATTAGGGGAGTTGCTTCATTCAGGTGGTACCTAGGAGCCACTGCGAGCTTTTTAAAATTGGATGTCTCATTGAAGAGTTAAATGACCGTTTATAGGAAGTCGGTTGACCCACATTAGAGTCCGCTCTTTTTATTATAGTCACGTGCGGTTTTGGATATAGCCGGATTAGAGAAAGACATTGGGCGAGTTCGTTAGCCAGCTATATATACGTTTAAACATTTTTAGTATAAAATAATTCTATGAAGACATAGTTTTTTTAATGTAAAAAACCTCAAAGAAGTAGTCAACAGAGAAAAAAAGCTTAGATAAGACAGTTACAACAGAATTTAATAATATTAAATAATAATAATAAAGGTAGAAAAACAGAAGATAGTGGTAGAAAACCCTTTAAAATAGAAACAAATAACGACGTTTCGGATCAAAGATCCTTCCTCAGGTGACATGGAAACAAACGTAGAACAGAAAAGAACACCAGAAAGAAAAGACGTCATCCTGTATAGAGAGAATTTAGAATGACGTAAAAAAAAAAAAAAAAAAAAAAAAAAAAAAAAAAACACCCACACACACACACACAAAATGACGCAAATACACATGCACAAAACACGTAGCACAAAACTTACGTCTATATACATACACGTCACTGCATACATTCGCATTCACTCGTGCCTACTGCAGCTCACGCACATGCACACACACACACACACACACACACACACACACACACACACACACACACACACACACACACACACACACACACACACACACATACACACACACTCAAAGGTAGCATCCAGTATCAACAGTGAGGTCAAGCCTGGCACCAACTACCCATCAGGCCGAGCATACATCCCTAGGGGCGAATGTTCAAGCCGCGCGGATGGTAAGTGCCAAGCCTGTCCGCGAAAAAGGATTCTGTCATTTTGCGGCGGATGAAGTGGGATGTATTTTGCCAAAGGATGCGTATGCTGAAATGTGTGAGGCTATGAGGCGGTTCGTTGAAATGACGTCCAACCTGGTTGTTGTATCCGAGGCGGATCGAACGAACATGCTCCTCGCAGCGTTCAGGGAGTGTACGGTATGTCTCCCCCACATACAACATCTTTGGGCAGTGAGAACATGAGATGACATAGACAATATCCGATGACTGGCATGTGAATGATCGGTGGACATGAAAAGATGACAGGGGTCCGGTGATGACGGGGGATGTGTTGATGTACGGACATGCTTTGCAGTGTGGTTGCTGACAAGGGTGTGTGCCAGGTGGTAAGGTGTTAGATGCGCGAAGTGAACTGTGAACAAGATGATCGCTTAGGTTAGTGTCACGTTTGTAAGCGACCAGCGGAGGCTCAGGAAATATGTCTTTCAATACTGTGTCATTCTGAATGATGTGGAAGTTCCTGAGGAGAATGTTTTTGATGGGGATGTTGTGAGGATGATACGTGATACACAGGACCGGCCGGTCCTCTGCAGCACTGTGAGTTTTCTCCCTCAAAGCTTCACTTCTGCTTGTGGCCTCAGCCTTAGAACGAGCGGTGTTGACGATGTCTTGGGGGTATCCCTGGTGTGAGAAGAAAGTGGCCATGGTTTGGGTCTGGTTGGTGAAGTCGTCGTCGCTTGAACATTCGCCCCTAGGGATGTATGCTCGGCCTGATGGGTAGTTGGTGCCAGGCTTGACCTCACTGTTGATACTGGATGCTACCTTTGAGTGTGTGTGTATGTGTGTGTGTGTGTGTGTGTGTGTGTGTGTGTGTGTGTGTGTGTGTGTGTGTGTGTGTGTGTGTGTGTGCATGTGCGTGAGCTGCAGTAGGCACGAGTGAATGCGAATGTATGCAGTGACGTGTATGTATATAGACGTAAGTTTTGTGCTACGTGTTTTGTGCATGTGTATTTGCGTCATTATGTGTGTGTGTGTGTGTGGGTGGGTTTTTTTTTTTTTTTTTTTTTTTTTTTTTTTTTTTTTTTTTTTTTACGTCATTCTAAATTCTCTCTATACAGGATGACGTCTTTTCTTTCTGGTGTTCTTTTCTGTTCTACGTTTGTTTCCATGTCACCTGAGGAAGGATCTTTGATCCGAAACGTCGTTATTTGTTTCTATTTTAAAGGGTTTTCTACCACTATCTTCTGTTTTTCTTTCACGTGAAACCCTAGCGGCAACAGTTTTACTACATTTTGATTAATAATAAAGGTAATTTGTATAGCGCCTAATCACCAAGGTGCTCTAGGCGCATTACAAGCTCAGTAATGAAACACAAGGCAAAATACAAAAACAAACACATACAACAACAAAACAACAAACATACATTGATTTACAAAGAGCAGAAAACTCACACACATACACGCACGCACACATGATGAGCCGGCAGACAAAATAGTCTTTAAGTATATGCAACAGAAAAAAGGTGTGTTTTAAGCTTGGATTTAAAAATGGAGAGAGAAGATGAGTGACGCACGTCAGCTGGGAGCGCGTTCCATGTAATGGGACCAAAATACGAAAATGCACGATGACCTTGAGTGACCTTATTACGCCTAGGGATACGGAAAACACGAGTGTCTGAAGCAGAGCGTAGTGAGCGGGACGGTGTATACAGCTGGACAAGGTCAGATAGGTAAGGAGGGGCAGAACCAGAGATGATGTTGAAACAAATAACACAGAATTTATACTGAATTCTGTATGAAACTGGCAGCCAGTGCTAATATTTCGGGTAAATACCCTTATTCAAAATAGACAAACAAACAAATAATTATAGAGATCAGTCACTTCTTATCTTCATTTATCACAGAAGGAATGTGGCCTTTTCTAGTTCATTTCCCCAGCCATGCACAATTCATCACCACTGTCACGTGTGTGTGCGCGTATGTTGTGTGTGTGTGTGTGTGTGTGTGTGTGTGTGTGTGTGTGTGCGCGCGTGCGCGCGCGTGCGTGCGTGTTAGCTGTTAGCTTTTCATTGTATCGGTGCTTAGAGTTACTTTTAGAATAAGCGCTTAACAAATCTCCATTATTATTATTATTATTATTATTATTATTATTATTATTATTATTATTATTATTACTATTATTATTATTATTATTATTATAAATGAAGATAAGTAGCGACTCATCTCTATATTTGTTTGTCTATTTTGAAGAAGGGTATTTACCTGAAATATTAACAAATTGTGTTGTAACTGTCTTTACTAAGCGTGTTTCTTTCTCCGTTGAGTTCTTCTTTGCATTTAAGGAGCTTGGCAGTCACCTTTTTGGTCTGAATTGCGTTTTAAAAAAAACTCGACTGCTGGAGAAAGTCAGAGAGTGACGGTGACGTAAAAGCAGAAATTTCTTCATCACACAGACATCGACGCTATACTCTAGAAGTGACGTATTCTCTCTCTCTCTCTCTCTCTCTCTCTCTCTCTCTCTCTCTCTCTCTCTCTCTCTCTCTCTCTCTCTCTCTCTCTCTCTCTCTCTCTCTCTCTCTCTCTCTCTCTCTCTCTCTCTCTCTCTCTCTCTCTCTCTCTCTCTCTCTCTCTCTCTCCGTTTCCCTGGCGCGAGGTCTGGTTGCAATGGCGACACGGCGGCTCCGGCAGTACAGATGACCGCGCCCCTTCCACGCCGACACCCGGTCCAGCGAGGCGTAGTTGGTCCTAATGCCTGTCGGCCCTCCAACTGGTCCCGACCCCGAACGTCAAAAATGCAAAACAAAAGCAGAAGCCTAAACGGCCCCGTAAGCAACGTAAACCAGTGGGTCGTTAAACAGCTAACCTCCAATACCCACCCTGCTTGGTTTACAAAAACACTACCACTAACCGTTCAAGCACTCGACCTTCACCCATGTGACACGTGCTTTCCAAACCAAAAATTACACAAAAACCAAAACAATGAAAGTTCTCAAACATTATAAAAGCCTTCCTAACATTCTCTGCACTTTCACACCAGCCAATACAACATTTCACTAACATATTCCACTAACCAATGCAACATTTCGCTAAACAGTTAAAAACACTAATAATGAAATAGAACCAAACCAACAACGCCAAAACAATACTTCCCTTTAACACCCATCGAGTTCTACCCTCCGTTTCCCCCCACGATACCCCTAGACCTAGCACATAATACAAAACACCTATAACAACCATAACATGACAAAACATCCGCACGCGGGATTTTTACGCACTTACCTCCTCTGCGACCGGTCACAAACGTCGACACCCATAGGCACAATAACCCCAGTCTCCGACCTCCAACGACCACGGGACTGGACCGGCGCTGTGTCACTGACTCTCACAAACGGTCAGTCACTGACTACCAAACAGTCAGCTGGGAAAGACAACCTGGTCTAACCGAGTACAGCTGCGAACTAAACTATTATTCCCTTGCTACCGACAAGGTAAACTCGGCAGTGAACACACTACCGTATCCACTAGCGCGCCCCGCACGTGCAAAACAAGGAACACTAACCCGTCTCTACCAACATGAAAACAACTCACTATTCCTACACTGACCGGTGCTTCGGTAACTTTCGACTACCACTGTCAAAACAGTCACTAACAGTGACAAACAAGGAAAATACAGGTGAATGGACCAAGGGTAGACAGAAACACATGCCCCAGAATAGAGGGGAAAACCCACCCTCTGGGACTGACCAGGATTACTCTGGGAACTAAAAAGTAGTTACCCCACCCAAGTCCCCCAGGGCAGACCCGGGTGGGGGTGGCCAGGGACCACGCACCGGGGTCTTGGGATAGAGGGATGCTATACTAGTTCAGAGGGATTACACACGAGGGTGCCTCACAAAGGCCAAGAGGCCCTAGACTAGGGTGACCCCGGGGGAGGTGCTGTAAGTGTTTCCCACTACCCGCACCACCAACACAACTCGTCCCCTGAGTCAGGCAGAGACCCCTTGACTTTTGTTTTTTTCATAAACAGTGTTTTGCAAAAGCTGCTGCTTGTCCCGGCCCTGGGGTAGGATTAGGTCAAATTGTGAACTGTAAGATCTAGGCGTGAAAATCAGCAAGAAAATTGCAAATTTGATCCTCTGATACGTCAAATGTTAGTACTGCGATGAGTGACGTATAACATCGAGTCGTCACTATGAACACGGCGTCGTCGGACTAATGATGCCATGGCGTGAAGTTTGAAGTGACGTCATTTCACTGCTCGTGCTGTTATTCTTCTTTAGAATAGCTATGCTACGCCAGACCACAGAGCTTACGAATGGCGGGAATCGCCGTGTGTCCGTCTTTATTTATGTGTGCCAGTGTGTGTGGATTAGTGGGTGGGTTAGAGTAGAAGGGGATGGATTCCTGTCGCTACACTAGCCCACTGAGCGTACTAGTAATGGCGGGAAGCGCCGTGTGTCCGTCTTTATTTGTGTGCCGACCTGTGTGTTGATCAGATTGGTTGTAGGCCTACATTGCTTAACGTTTCGACAGCAACAAGACTTTCTCAGGACGTGCCTGAAGTCTAATACGCTAAATAAACCTACGACCATTTAGCAACACACATCCAATATTAAGAGCTACAGGAAGCGCAGACAGTAGGGAGAGTTTGAAAAAGGAAAATACAGATGAATGAACCAAGGGTAGACAGAAACACATGCCCCAGAAGAGGGAAAAACCCACCCTGTGGGTCTGACCAGGGTGACCCTGGGAACTAAAAAGTAGTTAACCCCACCCAAGTCTCCCAGGGCAGATCCGGGTGGGGAGTGTTGATCAGAGGTTGGATTAGAGAGGAGGGAAATGGATCAGCATTATAAGCCTAAAAATATGAACAACTCTTAATGTTTCTAAAAGATAAACGCATCTGAGCTCCAAACAATACGGTAGACTTTGGGATGAAATCCTCATCTTGTTTGTTTTGACAGATGCAAGCATCAAGGATTATTCTTTTGGGTCTGCAAGTTTTTTTGTGTGTGTGTTTTGTTGTTGAAGGAATGCATATCACGCAAGTTCATGATGTTGGTTTGCTTCCTTCGATATTGGTTTGGATTCCTTCTGCGAATGAAGATAAGTAGCGGCTGATCTCTGTTTGTTTGTCTATTTTGACAAAGGGTATTTACCCGAAATATTAATAAATTGTGTTGTACCTGTCTTTTCTAAGCGTGTTTCCTTCTCCGTTGGGTACTTCTTTACATTTTACACGCTTGGCTGTCACCTTTTTTGGTCTGGATTGGTTTGCTTGTTATAAATATTTCGGTACATGTGTCAAAGAAGGGGGCATTTTATGGAGTGGGTACATTGACAAATAATTGATAATAGCCGTGACGCAACTGAAATCAAGGCAATTTGACGTCAAAAAACAATAAGAACGTATGGACTCACAGACAGCGAAAAACAAACGATGAAGCTTACAGTGCTTTTCATTTTATCTGTACTGTTACGCACACTTACGCAGGCTTATGCCTCGTCACTGGAGACCTATGGGGTAGAACACAGTGAGGATGACGACGAAGGGACTGCAGAAGCTGACAAAGCAAGCAATGCAGTGCGGCACACGCAGGTCTCTGGCCTGGAACAAGTGCTGATGGTTCTTGCCACCATTTTCGCCGTGGTGATGAGTCGCTTCAAAATCATCAAGGATTAACCGTCTTCCGACATCCCACACCATTCAACTCCACTTCCCAGCCATTGCTGTCACCCCCACCCGCTTCCCAGTTTGCATAAGGTCTACGAGCCGAATGTTGGCCGTCACTGGCCCGCGCACAGCAGTGTTCTGGACGACGTCTGTCCGATAGCATTGTCAGTGTTTGTCATCCCCAACTCCTCAAATCTCTTCCCACCCCACCCCTTACCCGCATTTCACTCATCACCCTTCACTCACGCACCTACCCTCCCCCTTCGGGACTACGTCGGCCGCCGTTGGCATTGTGCATATTGGGTCCACCACACCCCTTCGTGGCGTACCTCTTCAAAATTTCTGTTGAACAATCTGCAATTCACCCTGAATCTTCAAATACACATTTATTAATGTTTCTCGCTTCACTTTGGAGGAGGTAAGTTTTGGCTTTCGGTAGCTGTTTTTGTCGCGATGATTTGGGCAGGTAGGCCCTACCACTGCTGTAACGCACGCAGACTTTCAACCTGTCGCACGCACAGACTCATAAATGCAACGGGCACATACACAAACACCGGTAACTCTTAGTCGATAAGTATGTAATTTTACCTGCGTGCTATCGCTTAGCAAGGACATGATTCAAAGAAAGGTAATTGAAGGTACCTAATCATTTATCCTTGAAAAATAAAGTTTCATTTCATTTTGGACGCATTCGTGCAGTATAAACGCAAAACATCATTTCTTTTTTTTTTCTGTGGCCCAGCGTATAATCCTAACTAACCAAAAAATACTCTTCACAAGATACACAATTCTCAACACTAGCATATCACACTCACATCTCCGCACAATATAAGAAAAGCCAGGTTAGGTAAACTGTTTTCGTTATCCAACCTGCTCAACTCGTGTTATCGTTCTGTATCGTTCGCACTTTCCTCCACGTCTAGGCGTGTAGTTTCATTGGTCACGCGTTCCTGAAAAGCTGTCCCACGCTCCCCGAGCTGTGGACGTCCTTTAGACACGTTCCTCTAGCGCAGCCTCTGTTGACCTTGATGGCTTGGCATCAAGTCTCTCGCTCCCCGAGTTGTGAATGTCCTCTCGACACGTTCCTCCAGCGCAGCCTCTGTTGACTTTGACGTCTCGGTATCAAGTCCCGCGCTCCGCACAAGAACTCTGTACAATAAAGTTCTAACGTCATAACACTTGCTTAACACACACATATCGGATGATATGAGGTACATTACGTAACCTGGCTGATACAAATAAATCTACACGTTCATTCACACACTCGTGCTTCATAAAGCAGACTAGATTCGCAACACACCATAACTCAGTCACTACAATGAAACAGACTATAACATGACGCACGCGTCATACACTAAAAGATTATACTTAACACACCCACGTACTACCTTCGAAAACAACCTAGGCATACACACATCACATTCCTCAGTTATCCATCCCGGTAAATAACTATATAGAAAAATCCCTGGTTATATTCTAAACCGCCATAACTGAACCAAATCAACGCTACACAACCGAGCTAAATCGTACTAACGCATACTACCTTTAACTCACTAGCTGTCGATAATGCATATAAAAACGTACCTGAAATCTCGGTTTCAGAGTCGTGGAATACGGCTACTGTGTCCGACATACGTTCGTCTTCTATGACAGAACAGCCCGTACTAACTACTCTTGGAATACGGCTACTGTGTCCGACATACGTTCGTCTTCTATGACAGAATAGCCCGTACTAACTACTCTTGGAATACGGCTACTGTGTCCGACATACGTTCGTCTTCTATGACAGAATAGCCCATACTAACTACTCTTGGAATACGGCTACTGTGTCCGACATACGTTCTTCTATGACAGAATAGCCCGTACTAACTACTCTTGGAATACGGCTACTGTGTCCGACATACGTTCGTCTTCTATGACAGAATAGCACGTACTAACTACTTTTGAGCTCTGTTAAGCTGAGCTGCCCCATTAAAACTCCCCCGTGCAGATCGTTGACCTTGCGATCACACGGAACCTCGTGCACACACTGAGTACCGATGACAGGACAGCACCACGCAGAACCCTTGTGTGAACTTTATGCGTGGACATAGAGCTGCATCACACTGCTAACATACAAAAGGGTTGATTTTACATTGTTCCATGTGTTTCGCTGGTCACATGGTTCAAAATTACAGACCAGTACAAAATGTTATGCTTGTTGTTGGAAGCGAAAGTATGTTCTGGGCCAGTGGTTGTTCGTCTGGCGTCCGGCGTCGTCTGTCGTCTGTAGTCTGTAGTAAACTTGAACCCATTTAGCCCCGATTCCCTACAGCAGGAGATTGATTGACCATGCTAATTCAAAGGTAGGGCCAGATTAGCTTGGCGCCTGACGGCGCCAAGCTAATCTGGCACTACCCTTGAATTAGCATGGTCAATCCACCTCCTGCAACATAGTCGTTTAGCAACACTTCCAAAATTTGGGGCTAAAAGGGTTAACGTTGGCTTTTTCTCGGAGACTATTGAAGCCACAGCCTTCAAACTTGCCTCAAAGATACTTTGTGGTAAGACCTTTTTATAATACCAATTTCATTGACCGCTTTCAAAGGTCAAGGGCACAGGGAATCATGGAATAGGAAAACAAATAGCCATATTTCACAAAAGGTGTGTTTTTCGCCAAATACTATTCACAACGTAAAACCCATACTTGGTACAAAGATTCCTGATGGTAAGACCTTTCTATGCATACTAATTTGGATGACCACTCGGAAAGGTCAAAGGTCAAAAGAGATCAGGGAATAGGCTTTTTAAAAATCCATATTTTTTAACAAAAGATTTTTTTCTCAAACACTATTCATAACGTCAGACGCTCCTGAGATAGGTCAAGGATCACAAGAGATCAGGAAATAGGTCTCAAATAGCTATTTCTTAACAACAATGGTTTTTTCCTCCAATTCTATTTACAAACTCGAACCCAAAATTGGTCCAGAGATACCTTATGGTAAGACCCTTATATGTATGCTGATTCTGATGACACATCCGAAAGGTCCATGATGACAAGATCGGCAAATGATGTGAAAAAACCCCTGAATTTTAGCTTTTATCAGCACTTTTGCAACACATGTGGCAGTCAAGGTAGCTGATAAGACCTGTCTATGCATATTATTTCGGTTCACTACTCGCAACGGTCAAGGGTCATGGGAGATTGACAAAAGTGTGAAGAACGCATAGGTTTTCAGAAAACATTACAGATACAAAGCAAACCGTTTACGTTAGAACTGGATGGTTTCACATCCACTTCATGCCCCTTGTTATGTTATTCAGTTTTTACAAAGCAAACCGTTTACGTTAGAACTAGATGGTTTCACATCCACTTCATGCCCCTTGTTTATTTTTTGTTAAACCCAAGTTTTCGCGGCCGCTTCTAATACGAACAGACATCGGGCGATTTTCGCAAAATTGCTGTTCTTTCAGCAGTAGTGTGCTTTCTTTTTGTAAAAGCAGAAAATAAGATGCGTTTCTGTTATGCTTAACACAATCTGCCCCAGGGCCGAAACCCCAAATTGTGAAGTTGCCCTCTGAAGGACTGTATTGCAATTGTCGAGAAAGATCGAGCATGATGGTTCAAGGGTGGTGCCAGAATAGCTTGGCGCCCATAGGCGCCAAGCTATTCTGGCACCACCCTTGAACTATCATGCTCGATCCTTGTCTGGCTGTGGTGTGTCGGGACTGAATGCGTTGAACGTCCAAACAAGTTTCTTCGAATGTTGGGTAATGTGTTTTTCCAAGGTAACAATCAGGACTATGTCTTTCGTGTCGGTAAACGTAATCTCGTTTAACTGCTTTTCATCTGCACAGAAAAGCTGTAGATCCTCATGAACCCACACAGTCGGCGTAGACTCATGCGGATCTGTGTACTTTGACTTGTACAAACCTCTTCTCGAGTTTTTTTTTTTAAATTTTCATTTAATAATAATAATAAAATAATACATAGTATTGATATGGCGCATTTCTCATATTTATAGTATAACTCAATGCGCAGGACATGGCCTCGAACTGAACCCAACAAGCACGCTCATCATTTTAGTTGTTAGGTGTTTTCTCTTTCCTTAAAAATGAAAGAATTTCGCTCCTCTTCGAAAGAAAAGGGTCCCAACGGCCCTCTCTCTGTTTCTTTGTTCTGGTTTTATTTAACTCTGTGCTCCTCAGGCGGAGGATGTCAGTGAGCTATTTTCTGTCAATGGCGATTGTGTTATGTCTTCTTAGCCAAGCCCTTTGGAAACGAGTACCCAGTGAGGAAAAGGTCAACGGCGGCCGACGTCGGCCGGATGGCCTTATGCGCATTGGGTAGTCCGCTTACTCAGGCAAGTATTTGCATTTCGCGAGGTTGTGTTTTAGACTTTGAAGAAACAACTTTCTCTCGGGTCACCGTCAGCATAAAGACGTTGATCTGCAAGAGGCGTAGATTCTCACGTGACCTAGCATCTTCAGGGGCTCATGAGGATCTACGCCTCTTTCTAACAAGACACGCCGAGACGGGTACGATAAAGCCGATCCGCTTTTAGGAATAGGTTCGTTGATATAATTATTATATGTTTTGGGAAGAAATATGCCATTGGCTTCCTTTTAAGAATGAGGTTATTAAAATTTACATCTGGTTTTCCTCTCCATGAAGAGGGTCGTTAGAGTTCAGTTTTGAACTTGGACGCGCTGAGGGTCTCGAACGAATAGTTTCAGTCAGTGCTACAGAATCCATTCAGAACTTTAAACACCCAAAAAGAATTTCTAGCACGTTGAAAATGTCGCGGACCCTTGCACTTTCAAAGTCATCTGGTTCACGCTTTCTACACGCATGTGCCAAAGCACTAAGTACAAGTCATAGGAGACGGATGGGTGATCATTCTAGCTGAAGGATTGTGCTAAAGTGACTCTAATTGTACTACCAGACGGTCACTTACGCAAGACCTGACGTGGTTAATGATATGACGTAGCACCCGCTCAATGGTGCCTTCTTTCTTTTTTTTAATTAATTAATTAATTTGTTAATTTTTATTTTAATTTTATTCTTTTTAATTGTATTTATTTTATTTTAAGTTTATTATTTATTTATTTATTTATTATTATTATATTAATTTTATTTATTCATTTATTTATTTATTATTATTATATTATTATTATTATTGGTGTGGGGGGGGGGGGGGGAGGGGGGGGGTGTTTAGTTCGAACACGTAGACACACGGCGTGTGTGCTGGTCTATGATTATTATGGTGTGGGGATGGGAGGTGGGGGTAGGGGGCGGGGGGTGTTTAGTTCGAACACCTAGACACACGGCGTGTGTGCTGGTCTATGATTATTATTGGTGTGGGGGTGGAGGGTGGGGAGGGGGGGGGTGTTCAGTTCGAACACGTAGACACAAGGCGTGTGTACTGGTCTATGATTTTTTCAAGCCGTAAGGTCCAAAAGCACAGGCCAGCACACATTTGTTAACTTCGATTTAGTCTACTTCAGCTGTTATTCAGAATATTCCCCTTTCTTTGGACATATTGAGACATCACAGCTCTACCGAATCTAGCCTGCTTCGTTCCTTCGAAATAACCGTGCGATTTCTCAGCTTACTCAACGACAAAAGACGTCGGTAGAAGTTGACCTATTCCATATGACCAGAAAATCAATGCGCCGCACTTTAACTCATTCTACCCCAACACCGAAATACCCAAATTTTGCCGTTGTCCTCTGAAGACTGCACTCTAGTGCAGGACACAGGTCGACCATGAAAGTTCAAGGGGGATGGCAGAATAGCTTGGCGCCCATAGGCGCCAAGCTATTCTAGCATCCCCCTTGAACTATCATGGTCGGTTCTTATCTTTCTCTGGTGTGTCTGGGGTAGAATTAGGTAAAAAAGCAAACCCCAAAACATGTCGTGTCTATGAAGTTATTTATAGTCAACGCGTGAATCACAATAACAAAGAATATTTTCATAAGGAAAAAATAAACAGTTTGTAATTAGGTCAACTTTGACCTGATGGACTATTTTAAAAGCCATTCTGCTCTCCCCGCTGGAAAGTTGCCGTCAAAAATCGTGTATCACGGTTTATATCAAACTTTGCCTGTCAATATTCTTTGTTCTCGCACAACTCTGGGGTAAGTGACGTATTTTGTTTCTTGTTGAAATAGCACGGGAAAGCCCCTAGCTTTCTGTCCAATCATTGAAGACACAAGTGATAACGTTTTATAGACATAGTAGGTCTGTATGGAGACTACTCCGAATCCGGGTTCAGACTTCCAGTACCAAAAACAAGCGTCAGTTGGTCCGAAAACAAATACTGTCGTTCAGGGACTCCTCGTGCAATACGTGATGTTTCATTCACATCTAGTCTCTTGGAACACTGTATAATTTGTATCCATGAATACACTTCGTGCGACAAGTCACGTCCGTGCAGCCATTGCTCAAATCGAGCGTTCTCCCCGGCTCGGGATTCGTGTTTATGGAAACGTAACTGTTGAGGTTTCGTTTGAAACAAACGACTCCTAACAACGAACAGGAGCGAAGTCACGACGGATGATCAACTTGACAACACTGTGACAACACTCATGAGGATCTATGCCTCTTGGGGATGTTTGAAGTGTTGTCTGTCCGCGTGCCTCCGCCCTTGTTCGCTGTTGCGAGGCGTTCGTTGCAAACAAAACCTCAATAGTTACGTTTCCAGAAACACGAATCCGATACGAATACGACCCGATTTCGACCCGGCAGTGCAGTGTTTTCGTTCGCAATTCGTGCAGCGCTTGTTTGCGTGTGTCCCAATTTCGCGTTTGTGGGAACCACTGATGTGACGCGAAGATCGGAATGGCACGAGAACTTGCGACAGATGACACAATTTCTACGTTATTTATTTCTATCGGAACACACCCGACATTAAAAAAACAACAACAAAACAAAACAAAAAATCGTTCCCTTGAGCGAACAAAACATCGTGTCGTGTTCGTTTTGCAGTCGGATGCGAAATTTGATACTGCATCGGACACGGAAACACACAATCATAAACTGGGGTCACATGACTTGTACGAACTGTTCTGGCTGGGACTCGCTTAATTCGGATTCGGGTCGTATTCGTATGGGATTCGTGCCTTGGAAACTTAGCATTAAGCTACGTTCCATAGCACGAATCCGATATGAACACGGTCCGAACCTGATACGGTGATGTAATTTTCCTTAAAAAGATGCGTCATTACCGTTTGAAGTCGGATGCGAATTCGTTTCCGCATCGGGCATATGGAAACACACAAACATGAAAAGAACTTGCACGCACTTTTCTGTTTCGGACCCACTTCGGTTTCGGATGACATTCGTATCGGATTCGTGTTCATGAAAGTGCAGCTTTCTTTGCCTGCTCTGCGTTAAACCTGACCCTAATAACTAAAGCTACGGTGCCATAAGCACGAATCCGATACGAATACGATCCGAACCCGATAGGTGATATTCTTTCAAAAATGGCGATATTTTTGTGGGAAGTCGGATGCGAATTCGTTTCCGCATCGGGCATATGGAAACACACAAACATGAGAAGGACGTGCACGCACTTTTCTGTTTCGAACCCGCGTCGGATTCGGATCGAATTCGTATCGGATTCGTGTTCATGGAAACGTACCTTAACTCATTGGAGACGCGCCATATACGGATACGCGGCGATTCGCCGCGTATCCGTATACGGCACGTCTCGAATGAGTTAACTCTTAGTCTTGGGTCCACACGAAGCACACATTTGATACACTCCTTTGAAAAATCAGCTCACCTGTCCCTAGACTGCAGGAAACTTGGGCACTACACTTGAACTGTTTCGTTGGACCATCCCCTTACAGTTAGCCATTGAAGCGAAAGAGCTTTTGGCGCGGTTACAGGCTGGAGGAGTGAGTGTGAGTGTATTGACATAGTCACTAAGCTGTCCACCTTTTTCTGGCCTCTCTTCCGGCTTTCACGACAGGCGTCTGATGAGATGGTCATCGGAGAAGTTCGTATTTTAACCCTCTGGCTGTCGGTAGCGTGTTTTTTTTTGTCGAGATGATTCCTGCGGGAATCACCTCGACAAAAAGCGCTACAGTGTTACACAACACAAAACACAGGTGTCAATAGAAAACACTCGTGACGCCACGAGTTCTTTTCCATAGCTGAGCAAGCCCCGTCTCTTTTTCGTGCGACCTCAAAAGCGGCCTCGAGACTTTGCTTTTATTTCTCTAGCTATCTATCTAACAATTTCCCGTAGAGCCTTTCTAGGCTTGTTCCTAAATATACATCAAAGGGTGTTAACTAATGCAACTCCACAGCGCTAGTCGCCATAGAGTCCTAACGTGATGTCTAGTGGTCCATGTCTCTCTCTCTGCCGTATTCTGCTGTCCTCTGCTTCTCCTTCTCTCTCTCTTGCTGTTCTCTCTCTGTCTCTGTCTGTCTCTCTGTCTCTCTCTGTCTCTCTGTCTCTGTCTCTGTCTCTCTGTGTGTGTCTCTCTCTCTCTCTCTCTCTCTCTCTCTCTCTCTCTCTCTCTCTCTCTCTCTCTCTCTCTCTCTCTCTCTCTCTCTTGCTGCTTTCTTCTCTGCCTCTCCAGTCCAGCCCTATTTAAGCGCTGGCGTGAAATGTTTGAAGAAGACGTATCGCCCGACCAGGTGAAGGGTACTGTCAAGAAGACAAGTCCCGGCTACGATCAAGCACTCCCCGGCGGCGGTCTCTCCATCAAGGCATGACCGATAACTGTATATGCTTGTCACGGTTGCGGTCACAGTCCTACCGGACAGCGGTCAGTAGTAAGCTTCTGAAGGCCCCGCTACACGAGCCCGGTTTTCAGGCCGATTTCCGATCAGTTTTCGAATCGGTAGGTGATCGGGCCGGACTAAAATACGTGTGTACTGCCACACTGACATTTCCCGACTTGTTTAGCCGACCGGTTTGAATCGAAGATCAAAGTCGTATCTGTTCTGCAAAATGACTGCTAGTTTTGACAGTGATGATGATGTGCTTGCATTATCAGCAGTTTTGCATCGTGTTCGGGAAGAGGTGTGCGAAACATCAGCCGCAACGGCGGTGGTACTGATCACAACAGGCGTGTTCGGCCATTTGCAAACTGTAAAACGTGCTTTCCGAGACGCGCTCTGATTGGTTGAAGCTTACAACCGGGGCCGAATCGGAACGGAAAAATAGAGCAGGTTCTAGACACCCGATTCCCAGCCGATTGGGACCGGATCGGATAATTGACGTCATCCGATCGAAATCGGATCGGAATCGGCTTCAAAATCGGGGCACAACCGGCTCGTGTGGCTGGGCCTTAAGCCAAATGAAAGATTAGTCTTCTAAGCAAAATTGACACACATCAATCTACTTTAAGAAACTATAATCACGATTACATCCAGGCGATTAGTGGTCATCCGTCACTATAGCGCATTCCTGACACGCGTGATGAACAGCCGACCGCTGTTGTCCCGAGCACTACGTGTGAGCTGCGTACATGGTCGTTGTGTAGCAACCGACAGCCAACAGGTTAATGTACCATTACGCATAAATCTGAAGACAAATTTCAGCAGCAGTTGCGTTTGCTATGCCTTGTCGACACAACTAGTGAACTTTTAACAACATTTTGGATACGCAGCAAAATGCTCACGCGTAATCGCACTTATTTATTCTGCGCTGCCGTTAGCGTGTCGGTCTATCTTTAGCTGTTTCTCGTACTAATAGCGTTGTATTTTTAGAACGGAGTGGAGTCATTGTCAGGTTACTTGACATAAAGACGACGTGTGCTGAACTGGATTGTCCTCTGTCTAAATGAACCATATCTAGACCTGCGTGTAGCGCTTCGAAGCCGTCTGTTACAGAAGTGTGTCTTTGAACAGTTACGGCGGTAGTGCGCCTTTAACTCATTTTACCCCAGACACACCACAGCAAGATAAGGATCGACCATGATAGTTCAAGGGTGATGCCAGAATAGCTTGGCGCCTATGGGCGCCAAGCTATTCTGGCATCACCCTTGAACTATCATGGTCGATCTGTGTCCTGCACTGCAATGCAGTCTTCAGAGGACAACGGCAACATTTAAGGATTTCGGTGTTGGGGTACAATGATTTAAACAATCCAGATTGCAGCATTATGCACAGTGTGGCGGGGACAGTAAAGATGAAAAGACAGTTGCTTGATTTCAATGTCCTGGTCTTGGTGGTCATACCTTTTGCTGTCGATAGAGCTTTTTGTCGAGGTGATTCCTGCAGGAATCACCTCGACAAATATCTCTACCGAAAGTAGTATAGCAAAACCTGTACAATAGTTCAGCAGGCATTTACTTGATTTCCGTTTCCCGCCCCTGAAGTATAGCTTTACTGTGTGCTTGGCAGACTTGCCGTATCACACTTTGCCTCGTTACTCGGCTGACTGATTGACACTCGCCCCTGCAGCAGTCTGTGATAGTCCATTGTTTGTTATCCAATGCCTGTAACAACTCCCCTTCCACAGCCGTGCCTTATACGGCGTGTACGCAGTACGTCAGCATCCCATTCATTGGAAGTGGATACTATAAGCTACAGACACCAGCTTGCGGTACTTACTCGAGGGACAAAAAAAAATCCTGGTTTTTAGACGAGCGGAGGAAATTAGGACAATCAGTCACGTCATTACAGTAGTAGAGGTGGGACGCGTTGCCTTCGATCGTTAAAACCGCAGGCTGCGCTCTAAAAAAAAAAAAGAAAGAAAAGAAAATGCGTTTTTCATCCCGTGTATCAGTCTACAGTTTTGGCTTCTTTACTTTCGCTTGAAAATTGAAACAGGGGTTCGAGTACCGTGAAAATCGCGTTTTTAGACTTCAGACTGTGACGAAAATGTGTGCACTAGTCCGTGATTTTGAGCCTTACGGCTACGAGCCGTAACATGCAACATCCCAGACCAGCACACACTTTACTGTACTCGTAGTCTACTTCCGCCGATGGCCGTTTTATATAGGCTGTTGTCCTTATTTTGACATTCTGAAACAGAGTCTTCATTGCGTACTTCCCGTTTCGTTTTGGACTTTCCGGCCGATGACATCAAACGCTTTGTTGTGCAACGGGACCTGCGCTGAACTTGACATTTTTTTTCTTGTTTGTTTCGACATTGGATTTGGATGTGAAACTTGATACTGCGTTCAGCTTCCGGGGGTGCTTAAACTGAAGAGATACAGAAAGGTAGGAAGTTTTGATGTACTTCTTTCGTTTGTGTAGTCGGCAACAATAACTGTGGTCCTTCAGAATGCCACCACGTCATTAGGACAGTTTACATCGAGCTTTCTCGCTAAGCAGGCCCTATCCCGATGCTCAAATGGCCATCGGGCCGACGTCGGTCGCCGTTGGCCCGCGCACGGCATTGCGCAGGCCAACGGCGACCGATGTCGGTCCGACGGCCTTTGCTCACTGAGATATGACTGAATTGTATGGCGTGCTCTCACAAATCGGACAACAAATTAAATTATTTATTTTAGTACTGTACGCCAGTAAAGGATCAGAACCGTACATCACAGAATTTAGATGTTCAGCTGTTTGGAGAATTTTACTGACTGTCTTTTTTTTTTTGTCTTTTGACTGTACGTTTGAATTTCTTTAGGTCCAATCTTTTTCTAGTAATGAAGATGGCCAGATTGTGTTTTTCGCAAATTCACTCATGCGACGAAGTATATTTTTAAAAGGTTCTCAGCAAGAGGCACACATATAGTAGCGCACCTTCATGTTTGTGTATGTATGTTTCTCCTGCCTACTTCCTAAGTTCCGGAGAAAGACATGGGTTATATAAGAGACCTGATCCATTCTTTCTGAGGATGGAAATGATCGTCTTGTTCTATACCTGCGTATTTCTCTGTGGGCTGGCGATTGGGTGCCTGATAGGCGGGGGCAAGGGATCTAACTGTTTGTCTGTCCAGCGCTGTGATTCCCCTTGGTTTGTATACAATTCTGCCAGCGCTAGCCTCACGGTGAGTATCTATAACTAGAGGCAAATTTGTATCGTTACATTGTTGTGTAAAGTTCTGTGCATCTACTGAGGGAAATCAGGGTATTTACCCGACCACATATAGTAGCGCACCTTCATGTTTGTGTATGTATGTTTCTCCTGCCTACTTCCTAAGTTCCGGAGAAAGACATGGGTTATATAAGAGACCTGATCCATTCTTTCTGAGGATGGAAATGATCGTCTTGTTCTATACCTGCGTATTTCTCTGTGGGCTGGCGATTGGGTGCCTGATAGGCGGGGGCAGGGGATCTAACTGTTTGTCTGTCCAGCGCTGTGATTCCCCTTGGTTTGTATACAACACTGCAGGGGCTCATGAGGATCTATGCCTCTTGCGATTAAAAGGTTTCCTAGCAGTCAAGTGCGAAGACGGCCTGATTTCGAAAAGGTGTGTCACGCGTCTCTGTCGGGCATGGGTCGCAGTTTTCGGCAAGGGTGGGTTTGCAAAACATTTGAAGTACCCAAGCTGTCGATTCCAGTCAGGTTTACAGTTTGGGCTGAGTCATTTCGGTGCCCCTTGTCGCATTCATTTGAAAGACTCAGTCCCGTGTTCAACCATTTCACCCAAAGACCACATTCCCCCAATTTCGGAGGTGCCACTTTAACTCATTCTACCCCAGACACACCACAGGAAGATAAGGATCGACCATGATAGTTCAAGGGTGATGCCAGAATAGCTTGGCGCCTATGGGCGCCAAGCTATTCTGGCATCACCCTTGAACTATCATGGTCGATATGTGTCGTGCACTGCAATGCAGTCTTCAGAGGACAACGGCAAAATTTAAGGATTTCGGTGTTGGGGTAGAATGAGTTAAAGGAATATGTATCTGTTGAAAGAGATGGGTTTACCATGATAATTCAAGGGTAGTGCCCGATGATCTGGGCGCCTTCAGGCGCCAAGCTCATCGGGCACTACCCTTGAATTATCATGGTCAACCCGTCTCCTGTTGCAGGGACTCGGGGCAGCGTGGGTTAATCGGTTAACCCTCTACTCAGACCCGACGCCCGGCGGGTCTTTGGCACCACACCGTGAAGATGGTATTTCCGCTAATTAACTCCTACGACTTGGCAAATTTGAACGGATCCTGAGCAAGAGGCATAGATCCTCATGAGCTTCTGCGACTGCACGGGGCTCGTGAGGATCTTTGCCCTTTGCCAGAAGAGCTTTCTAACAGTAAAGTAATGACAGAAGATGGCCAGATTGTGTTTTCCGCAAACTAACTCCTGCGACAAGGTACATTTTGAAAGGTTCTCAGCAAGACGCACACTGCAAGGGGCTCGTGGGGGGATCTATGCGTCTTGAGATGAAAAGGTTTCCTCGCAGTCAAGTGTGAAGACGACATGATTTCGAAAAGGTGTGTCACGCGTCTCTGTCGGGGATGGGTCGCAGTTTTCGGCAAGTCTTGAGTAAACCGCCTTCCTACCCCTGTATTGAATACCGCCCATTTTGAACGGGCATAGACGCTCATATGCCCCCGCAGACGTTAAGGGCTTATCAAAGTATGTACCTATTGCTTACAACCTTATTGCATCTATGTTTCTCATAAAAGTCCGATCCTAGAGGTGAAGATTCTAGAGGTGAAGATTCTAGAGGTGAAGATCCTAGAGGTGAAGATCCTAGAGGTGAAGATTCTAGAGGTGAAGATCCTAGAGGTGAAGATTCTAGAGGTGAAGATCCTAGAGATGATGAAGATTCTAGAGGTGAAGATCCTAGAGGTGAAGATTCTAGAGGTGAAGATCCTAAAGATGAAGATTCTAGAGGTGAAGATAGGTGAAGATTCTAGAGGTGAAGATTCTAGAGGTGAAGATCCTAGAGGTGAAGATTCTAGAGGTGAAGATTGGTGAAGATTCTAGAGGTGGAGATCCTAGAGGTGAAGATTCTAGAGGTGAAGATTCTAGAGGAGAAGATTCTAGAGGTGAAGATTGGTGAAGATTCTAGAGGTGAAGATTCTAGAGGTGAAGATCCTAGAGGTGAAGATTCTAGAGGTGAAGATCCTAGAGATGAAGATTCTAGAGGTGAAGATTCTAGAGGTGAAGATCCTAGAGGTGAAGATTCTAGAGGTGAAGATCCTAGAGATGAAGATTCTAGAGGTGAAGATTCTAGAGGTGAAGATCCTAGAGGTGAAGATTCTAGAGGTGAAGATCATAGAGGCGCAGATTCTAGAGGTGAAGATTCTAGAGGTGAAGATAGGTAAAGATTCTAGAGGTGAAGATTCTAGAGGTGAAGATCCTAGAGGTGAAGATTCTAGAGGTGAAGATTGGTGAAGATTCTAGAGGTGGAGATCCTAGAGGTGAAGATTCCAGAGGTGAAGATTCTAGAGGAGAAGATTCTAGAGCTGAAGATTGGTGAAGATCCTAGAGATGAAGATTCTAGAGGTGAAGATCCTAGAGGTGAAGATCCTAGAGATGAAGATTCTAGAGGTGAAGATTCTAGAGGTGAAGATCCTAGAGGTGAAGATTCTAGATGTGAAGATTCTAGAGGTGAAGATCCTAGAAGTGAAGATTCTAGAGGTAAAGATCATAGAAGTGAAGATTCTAGAGGTGAAGGTTTGCACAATTCATCAAAGAGAAGACCTTTCTTGGCTTATCCGCGCATCTGCGCATCTAACGCCACGTGTCTGGTCACCTCCTGTATGTCTCTTAGCGCATGGGGATCTAGCTATAGTTTCATCTTGATGCGCGCATTGCAGTATACACCCTGTGGCCCCTAAGGCAATGATGTTTCCATGCAATTTTGGGAGGCAATTCATATCAACCGTTATCCTACTCTTTTTACGATCTTCAAACGGCGTATCTAGATGCTCATGGCCCTTTCGGACTTAGCTGCTCATGACCCTTCCGGACTTTGGCGGCGCATCAGGATCTATGCCCCCAGCTGGTTCACTTTGATTTCGTCTATGAATCCGCAGGCGGAGGAGATCTCGGGCGTTGAGTCTATACATTTCTCAAGTTTCTCATTGAACATTCTTGTCAGCTGCGGGCTAGGGGTTTCTTTCAAGTTCAGTCATTACCTTTTTCAGGTACATTTCCCTCCCCCCCCCAGATCCCGGTCCTTTTAACACATTTTAAACGTGACGTATGCAGATACGGGACTATTTGCCGCGTATCCGCACACGGCACGTCTCAAATGAGTTAATTTCCCCGGCCTTTCATTGTCAGCAGCTGTGAATGCAATCTGTGACATCGTGTTACTTTGTGCTAGGCACACATATATGCATAGAGCCAGCAAGAGACATAGATCCTCATGAGCCCCCGCATCTGCGGGGGCTCATGAGGATCTATGCCTCTTGCAGCTGGGTGGAATTTACCGTGTCCCGGTCGTACAAGGTTAATTTCCGCTTTTTTTTTCAAGTTTTCTCTCCGGTTTAAAATTCCAGTCACACCTCATCCCTCGTGGAGTCACTAGGTCACATTTGTCACTTTCAGAGCCAACTGCGCGAGGGATGGATCGACAGGGGCAGTGCATGGCCAAACTGGTGATACAAGACTGCCATAATCAATGTAACTTTCGTGACACGTTACTGACACGTCGGTGCGAACCGTGATTGAAATTCTTGAAAAATCTCGTAAAATATAGTTATGTGTCAATTGTATCTTTTTTTTTTCAATGCGAAATAAAATATCCAACACCATATTTGGGAGCACGTCTGTTTGACTAGCCTTCTTTAGCTGATTTTTTGTTGGCTCATGTGCGAAGCAAAAGTGAGTCTATGTTCTGGGCCAGTGGTCGTCCGTCCGTCTTCTGTCGTCCGTGGTAAACTTTAACGTTGGCATCTTCTCGGCGACTGTTCAAGCCACAGTTTTCAAACTTTGTCCAAGGATACTTTGTGGCAAGACCTTTCTAAACATACCAATTTGAGTGATCTCTCACAAAGGTCAAGGTCACAGGAGATCAGGATATTGGTAAAAAAATAGATATATTTTGACAAAATTTATTTTTTCTCAAATACTATTCACAAACTCAAACCCATTTTTTTTTTTTTGGGGGGGGGGAGGGGGTGGAGGGTGGGGGGGGGGGGAGTGGGGGTACTATGGTACCTGATGATAAGAATTGTCTATGCATATTAATTTGATTGAACCCTCGAAAAGGTCACGGGTCAAAAGAGGTCAGCAAATGTGTGTAAAATGCCAACTTTTGATAGAAATATAGTTATGATCAAGATTTTTGCAAACTTATCAATCGAATTTGGCACAAAGGTAGCTGATCATAAGACCCTATACATACTAATTTAGTCGACATCGCAAAGGTCAAGGGTCACGAGGGAGTGTAAAATGAGTTACAATTTGAGAAACATACAGCAACGTCCACTCCAGGCACAGGACGTCTATAATCTTACTCCCACCACAGGATTAGGACACCCGTCGAGGGCTCCAAGCGTCAGTAGGTATGCTAATGACGCTCGAAGACTTTGAGGGGTACTACACTCTTGAAATTCTCTGGCCTATCCCGGTGCTTTCATCTCGACTACAAATTTACACTACGATTATGACTTCTGTGAACCACATACTCGTTCAGTAGTTGTGACTGATCAGCTTCTTACATAGCTAAGGGTTGTGACTGATGATTTTGTTGTGCTAATCAGGCTGTGTCATTGAGCTATCAAGTCTGAGTGTACGGTTTACTGCTGCCTTTTGCGCATTGGGGTGCTATACAGAAGAATATATATATATAGAATATATAAAATATATATATAGAATATATATATAGAATATATAGAATATATATATATAGAATATATAGAATATATAGAATATATATATATAGAATATATAGAATATATATATATAATATATATATATAGAATATATAGAATATATATATAGAATATATAGAATATATATATAGAATATATAGAATATATATATAGAATATATAGAATATATATATATAGAATATATAGAATATATATATATATAGAATATATAGAATATATATATATAGAATATATAGAATATATATATAGAATATATAGAATATATATATAGAATATATAGAATATATATATAGAATATATAGAATATATATATATAATGAATGCTACTACATGTACTTTCGATTGAAACTCACTTGGGTTGTGTGGGGCTGGGGGTCTGGGTGGGGATGGATGGCGTGTGTGGTGAGGTGAGAACTAGAGAGAGAGAGAGAGAGAGAGAGAGAGAGAGAGAGAGAGAGAGAGAGAGAGAGAGAGAGAGAGAGACAGAGAGACAGAGAGACAGAGAGAGAGAGAGAGAGAGACAATGACAATGACAATGATCCTTTATTTGACAACGGTAAAAGTTTTGGTAGTAACAACCATTTTTCGAACTTGCCGTTGCTAATCTACTGATTACAGAGTTACTATCGTACTAATTGTTTTCTACTAATAAGAAGGAAAAAAAAATACATGACACAGCACAAGCCAAGAATGAAAAATAAATAAATAAATTTAAAAAAAAAATAATGTTGGGGGGAAGTGACATAGGAATTACCAACTTTACTGGTCGGGCATAATGACATGTTGTGAGGTTTAATTAAAATAATATAATAAGAATACACACAACCTAATACGCATACATAACGCATGCACATTTGAGCACGCCACTCTCTATCTCTAATATACACGTGCGCACACGCACACACGCACAACGCACACGCACACACGTGCACACACACGCTTACGCGGCTTAAGCTAGTCAGTCATATGAGTAGCTGGCTACATACAAGCTGTACCGAATAAATATGAGTCATCAGTCGAAACCTGTGATACACGCAATTAATGATCTAATGAGAATTAGTATTTTTCAATATGTGCACAGTCACGGGGATGCTGCTGACAAAAATAAGTACTTGATGAGACTGACTTTAAACGAGGAGAAAGTAGCTGATGTCGTGACGTTTCTAGGCAAGGCATTCCAAAGACTAGAGCCAGAGAACGTCAAACTCGTTTTATAGAGATCAATTCTAGGTCGCGGCACAATAAGGGATTTTCTTGATCTGGAGTATGTTAATGACTGGACGGTAAATAGCGAGAGAGAGAGAGAGAGAGAAAGAGAGAGAGAGAGAGAGAGAGAGAGAGAGAGAGAGAGAGAGAGAGAGAGAGAGAGAGAGAGAGAGAGAGAGAGAGAGAATGAATGAAAGAATGAATAAAACTTTATTTTCCAAGGATAAAAGAATAGGTGCGCAGACCTGTTTTCATTCTTGTCCTTGCTACACACTACAAAACAAAATAACGTACATAAAATCACTCTCTTACACACACACACGCGCGCCGGTGTGCAATTGCCGCGTGCACAGGTTTGTGCCAGATTAGCTTGTAGCCTATAGGCGCCAAGCCAAACCTGCACAACCCTTCACACACACACACACACACACACACACACACACACACACACACACACACACACACACACACACACACACACACACACACACACACACACACACACACACACACACACACATCAGTATATCATGTACACATACATTCTATCACTTAAAACTATACTACAGCAAGTATAACAAGTATAAAGGATTTTGTACATAAAACCACTATTGTTCTCATCATAAAAATCAACACGGCTCACTCCAACAAACATACAACAGGCATACACACACACTGGCAAACACACACGCGCGCTAGCGCGTGCGCAAGCACGTAGGGATGCGTGCGTGCACACACATACACTTGCACACACACAAACACACACCCGCACACACATGCTATAGTCTGCAGTAAAAGTAATGTATAGCGATCCCGCAACCACCGCGCAGAGAGAGAGAGAGAGAGAGAGAGAGAGAGAGAGAGAGAGAGAGAGAGAGAGAGAGAGAGAGAGAGAGAGAGAGAGAGAGAGAGAGAGAGAGAGAGAACCACAACAACCCCCCTCCCACCCCCAAAGATTAAAAAAAATCCATTATAACGTAACGCAGGTGCGCAGTTACATTATCATTTCAGTTTTAGAAAGTTGCACACCCAAATTCAAACCTGTATGACATGCACGCTTTGGATCAGTGAGCATGAATGCGCACATGCATATTGACCGACTTAGCTACGACGCACTACAGCAAAACCCTCATTAAAGCTGAGGTGCAATGAGAAAAACCCGCCCAGCGCGTGTTTTAAAAAGACTACAGGACCCAGCTTGGGCCCTGCCCCTAAGTGGGTCAAATCGGTTCGTAACTCAGTTGACGGAGTTGGCAGCTGCGTATCCCGAGCTTGCAAAACTCTCGGAAAACGACAGACCACTTCCTGTTGCACGGAAATCATCGCGATTAGCAGATCGGACAACAGCAGACGATTCTGTGACACTTTGAAACTGACCGACAGCCACGGATTTTACGCGCTGGGGACTATGATGGCAGAATGCACGGCTGTACATGCTGTAAGTATGACTCCTGACACACTTTGTAGTTGTGAACGAATTTTTTCAACACGTACCTCCAGTCCAATATAGGCTAATATAAATAAATAAAGAAGCATTGTGATGTACAACCAACACAGTAAATTGGATGAGAGAGAGAGAGAGAGAGAGAGAGAGAGAGACAGAGAGAGAGACAGAGAGAGAATCGACTGTTTACATAGATGCCAAAAGATACAAGGTCGCCATGGGTCAAGCTGATTTTTAGTAGCTGCCCTTCGTATGGAGAAACAAATTTGCTGTAGGCCACTCCAGATGAAAAGATATAACAACAAACACTAAACGACAAATAACCCCTCCTTCCTCACCCTTCCGATATCAAATAAGCTTCAGGCTGTACTGTGTAACTTACGGATAGCTCGGCCTGGTCCATATCCAGTGTAGTGCGTCCAGGCAAGGCACAAATGGCCTGCTCTGTCCGTCGGGTGGTCGAGTGTCGTCTGCTACTGTTATCAGTAAAATTATCGCTGGTTTAGATCAGTGATCGCTGTCCCCACTCGCTGCAAACAGGAAGTGGCCTGTCTTTTTCACGGGAGTTTTGCCAGCACGACAAACGCAGTTGAAAACTCAGTCAACTGAGTCAGTTGCAAACCGGTTTGCCGAAGTTAGCCGAACGTTCACGAAGACAGGGCCCTCGCTGGGTCCTGCAAAGTTTTTTTTAAAACACGTGCGGGGCGGAGTTTTTTTACTATTTCTCAGCTTTAAGCGGCACTATTATGCAGACTGGCAGACCCAACACAACCCACCGTCTGATGACCAGTTAAAACACCTCCAGCGCCTCCAGCGCCACCAACAGACCACCATATTCCGTCTAAGGACTGGCCGGTCACTGCCGACTGCGTGCACACCTGTACCGCCTTGGACTGTCACACACTGCAGACTGTTTGTGTGAAACTGGTTTACAGACCCCAGAGCATGTACTGCAGTCCTGTCTCCTGTACCAAGACGCCAGGATACAGCACTGGCCATATGGAGCGACGCTGTGAGAGAGGCTCTGGGGTCCATTCTAGACCTACTGCAGACCACGAACTTTATCTCAACAACCAATCTTGACATCTGAGGCAGATTCTCGGGAACGCTGAAGAAGAAGAAGAAGAAGAAGAAGAAGAAGCACTACAGCAGGAGATGGATCGACCATAATAATTCACGGGTAGTGTCAGTTGCCAAGCTAATCTGGCACTACCCTTGAATTATCATGCCCCCACCCGGGTCTGCACTGGGGGACTTGGGTGGGGTTAACTACTTTTTAGTTCCCAGGGTCACCCTGGTCAGCCCCACAGGGTGGGTTTTTCTCTCTATTCTGGGGCATCTGTTTCTGTCTACCCGTGGTCCATTCACCTGTATTTTCCTATTTTAAACTCTCCCTACTGTCTGCGCTGCCTGTAGCTCTTGATATTGGATGTGTGTTGCTAAATGGTCTTAGCTTTATTTAGGCCCCTTATCGTAGGTTTATTTAACGTATTGGACCGGCTGATGACGTAGATTCAATATTCTGTTTAGTCTTTTTTTTTTTTTTTTTTTTTTTTTTTTTGACAAGCAGTGCAGGCACGTCCTGAGAAAGCCTTGTTGCTGTCGGGACGTTAAGCAATGTACAATCAATCAATCAATCAATCAATTATCATGGTCGATCAATTTCCTGCAACGTGGTCGTTAGGTGACACCTCCAAAGTTTGGGAATTGCGTCCTTGAGGTCAAATGGGTTAACGGATGTAATCGTCTGTTTGCTGCACGATAGCATACTGCCAGTGACAGCTCTGTCGTGTGTTGCAGTAAATATGTGCTGCAATGTGAATTTTGGACTTTCCGGAACGAAGCCGGGGTGGCCAGTCCCAAATGACACGCCCGCGCACGGCAACACGTTCTTGTAATTGATGTGCTCATGTATGTAAGGTTGTCCTTTGTCGGCCTCCAAAGGGAACTGAGTGGTATGATTCAGTGAAATTCTTGCCCTTCAAGTTTCATCTCGCACATGAATACCGCCCGAAATAAACAGGCAGTATTCGTGTCAGTGTAAAAACTCCGCGGGTTTCGTGCATGCAGTTTTTCAATGCTATAAATGTTAAATTAAAACTTGTCACAAACAGCTTGTTCAGCTCGCGTGGTGTAACTTTCCACGGGGTTCAATTCAGGGTCTCTTTGTCTGTGATTTTGGATCTTACTGGTTAAGGTCCTGAGGAGTAAAATCACAGAACAGCACAGAATTTTTCTCACAAAAAAAGATTGACGCCGGCAGGTCTTTAAAGCTGAGAAACAGTCAAAAAACTCCGCCCCGCACGTGTTTTAAAAAAACTTTGCAGGACCCAGCGAGGGCCCTGTCTTCGTGAACGTTCGGCTAACTTCGGCAAACCGGTTTGGAACTCAGTTGACTCAGTTTTTAACTGCGTTTGTCGTGCTGGCAAAACTCCCGTGAAAAAGACAGGCCACTTCCTGTATGCAGCGCGGAGTGGGCACCGCGATCACTGATCTAAACCAGCGATATTTCTACTGACAGCAACAGTAGCAGACGACACTCGACCACCCGACGGACAGAGCAGGCCATTTGTGTCTTGCCTGGACGCACACTGGATATGGACCAGGCCGAGCTATCCGTAAGTTACACAGCACAGCCTGAAGCTTTATTCGATATCGGAAGGGTGAGGAAGGAGGGGTTATTTGTCGTTTTGTGTTTGTTGTTATATCTTTTCATCTGGAGTGGCCTACAGCAAAACAAATTCTCCATACGAAGGGCAGCTACTAAAAATCAGCTTGACCCATGGCGACCTTGTATCTTTTGGCATCTATGTAAACAGTCGATTCTCTCTCTCTCTCTCTCTCTCTCTCTCTCTCTCTCTCTCTCTCTCTCTCTCTCTCTCTCTCTCTCTCTCTCTCTCTCTCTCTCTCTCATATCCAATTTACTGTGTTGGTTGTACATCACAATGCTTCTTTATTTATTTATATTAGCCTATATTGGACTGGAGGTACGTGTTGAAAAAATTCGTTCACAACTACAAAGTGTCAGGAGTCATACTTACAGCATGTACAGCCGTACATTCTGCCATCATAGTCCCCAACGCGTAAAATCCGTGGCTGTCGGTCAGTTTCAAAGTGTCACAGAATCGTCTGCTGTTGTCCGATCTGCTAATCGCGATGATTTCCGTGCAACAGGAAGTGGTCTGTCGTTTTCCGAGAGTTTTGCAAGCTCGGGATACGCAGTTGCCAACTCCGTCAACTGTGTTACGAACCGATTTGACCCACTTAGGGGCAGGGCCCAAGCTGGGTCCTGTAGAGTCTTTTTAAAACACGCGCTGGGCGGGTTTTTCTCATTGCACCTCAGCTTTAACTCGAAATGATGCGTAGTAAATGTTGATATTTTCAGGACTCCTGCAGGGCGAGTTCCTTCACGGTAGAATACCGGGCCAGGTCATCCAGCACGGTCGTTGAAAATTATGCAAGCTTTCCCGGTGACACAAGGCAGAGGGACTTAACATGTAAACGTCAGTATGTCTCTCTCTCTCTCTCTCTCTCTCTCTCTCTCTCTCTCTCTCTCTCTCTCTCTCTCTCTCTCTCTCTCTCTCTCTCTCTTAACCGTTTTCCGTCGGTAGCCCTTTTTGTGCTATTCCTACAGGAAGGGTTTTAGTCCTACAGGAATCACCTCGACAAAAAGCGCTACCGACCGCCAAAGGTTTAACTAGCACACGTAGTCCGTACCGTCCAAAATCCTAAGTTGGGAGTTCAGTGCAGTGTCCTCTTCAGTCTTCAGTACACGGTTCACGGATGAGAGGATACTCAGGCCGACTATGATAGTTCTACGGGTGGTGCCAAAATAGCTTGGTCTAGGGTGATGTCAGTAGTGCCTTCAATAGCGGCGCTCAGCTTATTCTTGTACTTGTACACACCACCCTTGAACAATCGTGGTCCATACATATTTTGTTTTAAGTCAGGGTTGCATTAATTAACTGAATTAACTGTACGGTCCTGTGGAGGTGCTACAGAAGACCACAGATTCCATTTTGAGAGCCAAACTCCAAGTGTGACGGCGTTCGAGAAGAAGAAGAAGATTAACTGAGTTGTTGCGAGAGGTGGGTGTGTGTGTGTGGGGGGGGGGGGAGGTAAGGGGAGGAGGGGAGGGAAGTTTATGTTGTTGTCTTATTTTACTTTCAAATGACTGAGACTAAACATCCTGACTGACGAATATTTTCTGTCAGCTCGCCCGTGTTCGACATCGCCCCTGAAACAGGTCACATTCCGCGCTAAGTTCACTTTCTACGTGAATGTAGTGAGTGCACAAATCTGACGGCGACATGCAAATGACACGACAAGGACTAGAAACTCACAATTTTTTTAAGTTCCTTCAGATAGATAAGAGCGGCTCGTAGCGTCAACGATGTTGATTTCAACACAAGGCTAGGGAGCCTACACGAGTCTAGTCCCCTGGCCGTGACAGCGCTCTCAAACCAAGGCCGCATTTCCCATATTCGGAGGAGACACTAACGAATAAGTACCAGTTGCAGGAGATAGATTGGCCATGATAATTCAAGCTAATCTGGCACTACCCTTGAATTATCATCGCCGATCCATCTCCTGTTGTAGTGCGTCGGGGGACTCGTGTATGATTTTTGGACCTGTGCTTCACACAGCCGTGTCCTCGGTGCCTCAGCTAAAGTATACATCTTGCAATGCTTGTCTGAAACAATCAGACAATGGCAGCAGATACCGCAATGCCAAAACTTTAAGTATACACTGTTCATGGCTTGTCTAGAATCAAGATAGATGACCAAAAACATTCCTCGGTGCCGGTGTCATGGCTGCAGCATGCGACTTGCAAGGCTTGTGTGCCACAGTTAAAGTATACAACTTGCAATGCTTGTCTGAAATAATCAGACAATGACAGCAGATACCGCAATGCCAAAACTTTTAAGTATACACTGTTCATGGCTTGTCTAGAGTCAAATTTGATGACCAAGAACATATATTCGTCAGTGAGGGTGTCAAGGCTGCAGCATGCGACTTGCAAGGCTTGTGTGAAGTAACGCGGTCGTTTGAAAGTGTGCTGACAGTCTTTGAGAAACATGTGTCCTGAAGCCGTATCAGGCTCTCGATGACTTTTCAATGCTTTAATGCTGTACTGAGTGTTTTGCTGGACGAAAGTCGCAAAAGTTATACATCTGAGATCAACGGCGACCCAAGGAAGCTACTGAGTACTCATTGTACGTTCATGACAGTGTGATTATGAAAGGAGCTTACTTCAAATTTTTATCTTAACCCGTTACTTGCCGAGAAAATGAGAAAACCCCACCCAACTGCAAGAGGCGTAGATCCTCATGAACCCCCGCAGCTGCGGGGGCTCATGAGGATCTATGCCTCTTGCTGACACCACTTCGAAGTCACGTTGCAGAGACAAAACCAGATTCGTTGGGTCTAGAATTCAAGCAGATTGAAGAGGCACGGGCGGCGTGAGCTGACGCTGAACTGGTTAATCCATGAGAATGTTATTTCTCTGAGCTCTTTGCCTGGTAAGCTACCTGTCTGTATTATGTACTTTGCCACTAGCTCATTTTATTAACCCATTCGGCCCCGACGCCCGACAGCAGGAGACCATGAAAATTCAACGGTAATAATAATAATAATAATGAGTATTTTATTAGCGCTTAATCTTAGTCAAAAGCTCTAAGCGCTTTACAATCTGTACACAAAAATAAAAATACAATGACATACTGTATGCACATTAACAAAACACAAGACCCGAACACACCACTTTCACAGTGAACTAAACAATTATGCATACAAAATAATTTATGTTCTAATTAACATTCAGTCTAAACAAGGAGGATTGCAGAACTACAACTAAGGCACCAAACACTGGCAGTTATTTAAAGTAAAGCTTGAAGAGGTGAGTTTTCAACGACCTCTTGAAGTCAGAGACAGGCTCACTGTCTCTCACCTCAAGAGGCAGTGTATTCCATAACACTGGGGCTGTCGGCGCCAAGCTAATCTGGCACTACCCTTGAATTATCATGGTCGACCCATCTCCTGCAACTGGCGCGTAGTCGTTAGATGACGCCTCCCAAATTTGGCAAAAAGGTGCGTCGGGCTGAATGAGTTAACTCATTCTACCCCAACAACGAAATCCCCCAATTTGGCCGTTGTCCAGTGAAGACTGCTTTGCAGTGCAGGTCACGGATCGACCATGATAGTTCATGGGTGATGCCAGAATAGCTTGGCGCCCATCGGCGCCAAGCTATTCTGGCATCACCCTTGAACTATCATGGCCGATCCATATCTTCCTTTGGTGCGTCTGGGGTAGAATGCGTCTGGGGTAGAATGAGTTAAGCGAACATTTCTGGACCCGTTGCGCGCGCAAAGTAACAGCTCGTGAGGACACGGCCAGCGCTAACATTAGCCAAGCGCGCGCACTGTACGAACCTTGGCCGTGCTGATCTCGCCGCCGATAGTGTTCTAAGGGAAATAATCTCGCGCCTATTGAATTCGACATCCGGTAGCAAAGAGCGATTGAAACACGCAATCATGCACACTGGTACAAGAAAATATCATTTTAACATGTCATTTTAACTCATTACATCCTGAAGATGAATCTCTCTCTCTCTCTCTCTCTCTCTCTCTCTCTCTCTCTCTCTCTCTCTCTCTCTCTCTCTCTCTCTCTCTCTCTCACCGCCAGCAGTCACGTGTGAAGATTGTTTGAGCGTGTGATAGTTTGTTTGAACCGCCTACAGCTCTTGACTATTGGAATCCTCTAGTACCAATTGGATACTTAGACACTTTGTGTTGTGTAATTACACGCTAGGTGTCTATACGATTTTTTTTTTCTTCAGCCCACACATTGTTTTTTTGTTGTTTGTTTTGTTTGTTTTTTGTTTTGTTTTTGTTTATTTTTGTATTTGCTGTTATTATTGTTTTTGCTCTGTTCTGCTTGATTATCTATACGTTCGCCTTTAATATGTCAACAGGTGGCAACAGCATTCATTCTTTAAATATCGGTCATCTTAATGTGTATCACCTTTGTCACAAAATACCAGATATAACTATTCTCCTAAACCAGTCCTCACCATTTCACATTTTTGGATTTACGGAATCTCGTCTAACAGCTAACATTAGTGACCATGCCATAGCTATATACAATTACTTCCATTCTCAGGCGAGATGCATCTGCCCCCGGACATACTGGCCTAGCTGTGTACGTACACAATTCCATCAACAACTATGTAAAGAGGCGTTGTGATTTAGAATCCCCTAATATAGAGTGCATGTGGTTAGAAGTTAAAACGACCAAGTCCTCGCCTGTTCTTATAGGTTTTGTATATAGAAACCCAGCGGCCTCAGCCTCCTGGCAGGACGAGTTTGTGTTAATGATGGATGTGGTTCAGGAGTCCAAAGGTGATGTACATATTTTGGGAGACTTCAACATAGACTTGCAAAAGCAAGGACACACTTCGTGGAGATCTATGTTGAATTTTTTAGGGTTGAAACAGCTTGTCCAGTCACCTACTAGAGTGACTTCCTCATCTTCAACGCTGATAGACCATGTATATAGCACAAATGTCAGCGTTGTAAAAAATGTTAGCGTACCTAATATTTCCATTAGTGATCACTTTCCTGTTTGTTTTACGTTGTCTGTTAGGTTAGCTAAACAGTCAATCAAAGGACACACTACCATAATGTATAGATGTTTTAAAAAATTCGACCAAACTGCTTTTTTATATGAACTATCTTTAGTACCATTTTATGATATAAAAAACTGCAAAAACCCTAATGATGCCCTGTCACGCTGGTACGAGCTGTTTCTCGCCGTTCTGGATAGACACGCGCCTAAGCGCATCAAACGCGTCAAATATCCTGTTATGCCAAAATGGCTCTCTGGTGAGATAAAACAAGCAATGGAAGTAAGAGATGAATTAAAACGAGACAAGAAATTTACTGAATACAAGAAGCAGCGAAACCATGTCAAATCTCTAGTTCGTAAAGCACAGAGGCAAAATGCAGAACAAATTATTGCCGACGGCAAAGACATCCGTTCAGTCTGGCAAGTAATAAACAATTTCACCAAAGGTAACAGTAAACGATCGCCTAATATTCCGCCCGATCTTACTGCTGAAGCATTCAACGCTCACTTCATAACTGTTGCTCAAACTCTGGCCAAGTCAAATACACCTAACCCTGTAAACTACACTTGCTCTCATCAACTACGTCACCATAGTCAACAGAGAGCCTGCGGCCCATTTTTAGTACCGCTTATGACTGTCCTAGATGTAGGCAAATCTATTTCCAGTTTAAAGAACAAATCGTCTTGCGGTCCAGATGGCATTAGTAGTCAGATTTTAAAACTATCTCTGCCCTACGTCGTCGAATCCCTGACCTTTATTTATAATTTATCGATCACACATAACGTTTTTCCCGACGAGCTGAAAAAAGCGAAGGTAATCCCGCTTCCCAAAAGCAAAGATTTATGCAACCTAAACGAGTACAGGCCCATTTCCATATTATCCTGTATTTCAAAACCGCTCGAGAGACATATCCATACTCATCTTCTAAACTTTTTGGAGCAAAACCATCTGATAACTGCAGCACAATCAGGATTTCGACCTCTACATTCGTGCCAAACTGCCCTCAATCATTTAATTGATAAATGGCTCTCTGCCATAAATGACAATAAAGTATCAGGTACAATCTTTCTTGACCTGAAAAAAGCTTTTGATCTTGTCAACCATTCTATCCTACTAAAAAAAACTACCATTCTATCACATTGACTCAAATACTGTCTCCTTTATATCTTCCTATCTCAGGGACAGAACACAGAAAGTACTGCTAAATGGCAAGTATTCCTCTGAGGGTTTAGTAACTTGCGGTGTTCCACAGGGGTCTATTCTAGGGCCCTTGTTATTTAATCTTTTTATTAATGATCTGCCACTGTGCATATCTCATTTAGACGCAAACTGTGATCTGTTCGCAG
Organism: Semisulcospira habei; assembly: GCA_036245525.1. Lineage (NCBI taxonomy): Eukaryota > Metazoa > Mollusca > Gastropoda > Semisulcospiridae > Semisulcospira > Semisulcospira habei. The sequence continues at coordinate 212,427,754 of BTPG01000003.1, read as the reverse complement.
ATGACACGACCATACACACATCTGATAAAGATATCACAACCATTAATAAGGTACTCCAACAAAGTCTTGATGAAGTAGCAGGCTGGTGCAGTGATAATCACATGATTATTAGTATTCCAAAGACAAAGAGTATGTTAGTTACTACACGTCAGAAACACCAGCATGGCCTACCACCTTTAACACTTTCCTTAGATAGGCAGCTTGTTGAACAAGTAACTAGGCATCGCTTATTAGGCGTTATAGTGGACAACCAATTAAGCTGGGAGCCGCATACTGACTCAATATGCAAAACAATATCCAAAAATTTGTTCCTGTTATCTAAACTACGCCATATAGTTAATACTGATATCCGTAAACTCTTTTTCCATGCGCATATCAAAACGCATTGTGACTACAGTTCTACCGTCTGGGATGGATGCAGCGAAGTTCACATGAAAAAAGTTAATTCCTTGTATCGTCGGGGCATTAAATTAATACTTCCCAGTCCTACTTCGACTGATGAAAAATTAAAATCTCTCAAGTTACTAACATTGAAGAAACAGTTTGAATTTAATCGCTGTGTTCTACTGCACAAGATCATGCATGGAAAAGCCCCACCCTATCTAAAAACTCTATTTTCCGACAATAATAGGAAAAATACGAGAAATAGTTCGATCCACCTTCCAAAAATTAGATTAGACATCTGTAAAACCAGTCTGTCTTTTTCAGGCGCTAAAGCGTGGAATATGTTACCTCCACACCTAAAATCAATTTGTAAGATTAGCGTCTTCAAAGATCGCCTCCATAAATATTTACTTCAGAAGTAATAGTATGTTCGGCTCCCTTATGCTACTATTCGTATAGTTAGTGACAAGTTTCCTATTACCTAATACTCTTCTACTGTTGCTACAGATTATGTAATAGCTCGACTGTCTGCATTAACATGTCAGGTTCATACCTGTGTATATAATTATGTATATATATATATATATATATATATATATATATATATATATATATATATATATATATATATATATATATATATATATATATATATATTCTTTTAATTTCTATTTTTTTCCCCTCTGAGTGGTGGTGGTGGGGGGGGGGGGTAGAGGGGGGGATGGGTCTTTTTACTTACATATGTTTTATTTTTTGATGTATCGTCTGATATATTTTTATATGTGTAGAGTAGCAGGACAGTTTGGAAGATAGGCATTGCTATGCCTAAAACTTTTTATCCTGAATAAAAACGTTTCATCATCATCATCATCTCTCTCTCTCTCTCCTCTCTCTCTCTCTCTCTCTCTCTCTCTCTCTCTCTCTCTCTCTCTCTCTCTCTCTCTCTCTCTGTGTCTCTCTTTCTCTCTCTCTCTCTCTGTGTCTCTCTTTCTCTCTCTCTCTCTCTCTCTCTCTCTCTCTCTCTCTCTCTCTCTCTCTCTCTCTCTCTCTCTCTCTCTCTATATATATATATATATATATATATATATATATATATATATATATATATATTTAAAGATATTCTGTAACGTCTGCGTCACAGTACTGGAGTCATATCGACCATGATTGTTCTAGGGTGGTGTCGGAATAGCCTGGCGCCTACAGGCGCCAGGCTATTTCGACACCTCCCTTGAACTTTCATGGTCGATCCAAATCCTGTCGCGGCATGTCAGTGTTTTATCGATTGACCCTTCTATTATTGTGAAGCCAATGTTACCAATCATGCGTGACAAAAGCTGGTGCCTAGTCAGTCACGCACAGAGTCGCTAAGTATGCACTCTTTGTTACTGATCTCCCTCGATTCGCTACCTCTGATCAGCGGTAGCGAATCGTCGCAGACAACCAGTGCGCGAAGGGTGGTGGCCCCGTGAGGCCGCACTGTGTATGCTAAGCCCCTGTTGCCTATCAACCTTTTCAGTGGCTGTCGGTAGCGCATTTTGTCGCGATGACTCCGACAGGAAGGATCATAGTCCGACAGGAATCATCGCGACAAAACCGCTACCGACATCCAGTGGGACAAACTTAATCTCACACTGGCGGCGCTGCTTCACTGCGTCTCTTTCAAATCTGCACGCGGCAAAATGATCTGTACTGAAACTATCTCGGGACCGTTGTAGTTCAACTGCAGCACTTTCGACGCTGGACTTCAATTCACAGTTCGCATGTACCGTTCATTATTTGTGTACGTGGCCTTTACGTTGCCCCTCGCTCATTCCTTCGAATTCCTTTTTGGGGATAGGTGAGTGTTTGGCAGGTAGATTGGGGGTGGGGGATGCGAAGGGGGGGGGGGATGGGTGGGGGGTGGGTGGCTGGAGGGCAACGGAGGTGAGTGTCCAGTGTTTGTTGTTAGCATACAGTTGTAAACCTGTACAGGTAACCGGCATTCCTCAGTCTGAGTTGGTGACGGAGACCAAATATTGCTAGCAAGAGGCGTTGATTCTCATGAGCCCCTGTGCCTCTTGCTGGCTGAGGTCAGTGAGGCTGAAGGATTAGCCGTTCCTCAGTAGTAAAGACATGTCTGGTGTTTCATTCACAGGAGCGCACCAGGCTCAGCACAGGCTCAGGGAACTGGTTGGAAACATTCGTTTTTTTTTTTTTTTTTAATAAGCTGTACACGCGCACAACTAGCATAAACTTGTTTTCTTACAGGAAAGAAATTACAATTCAACAGTTAACTCGTGACAAGGCGGAGAAACCGACACGAGTTGCGTACCCTGACTGCGTGCTGAAGCGGGGGGGGGGGGGGGGGGGGGGGGGGGGGGGGGGGGGGAACCCAACCTACTCCTACGGGTAGTTAGCATACGAGGTGTGTAGTCAACAAACTTTTTTTTTTTTTTTTTTTTTTTATATTACCACCTCGAGGAGTGGAATCGCCGCCCCCAAATGCTCCACGCTGAACTGAACTGCACGGGCTAAGTGCTGCGGAGTTTACTGGCGTTTTGCTTTTGAGCTTCGCGCTTCATTTACTAGCTGCGCACTGGCTGGAATACTATCAGAGCCGCGCGGGACAGCGCAGTAGCAAACGACTGTGATTGAGAGGTAGTGAGTGCTAACGTCTCATGATCTCCTGTGTTTCAGGGAGTCGGTCGATCGGAAGTTGGAAGTCTCAGCAAGAGACTTAGATTCTCATGAGCCCCTGCGTTCGCAGGGGCTCATGAGAATCTATGTCTCTTGCAGTTGGAGGGCCCTGGGTGACGAAGAATATTCTTGTAGTTAGTTTTAGAGTGATCGGCGCCGCAGTGCCTTGTTTGTAGTAATAGACTGAAACAGTCTCAACAAGCGACACGTTGTCGCACCCGTTGGAAACACCTGGGCAATTTCACCTGCATTTTTCAGTGAATTTTTTTTGTTGTTGGTCTCTTTCTATGACATTCGCGCCGAGTACATTCTAAAAGGATTGTGTGTGTAGGTTGAATGATGACCAACGTACTTCGTTCATAGCAAAGCGAAACGTGGTGGAATCCAAGAGTTAACAGTGGTTTGCGAGACTTTCTCCAAAGTATTCAAAGAATGAAGAAACCCAGTGAAAATTTGAAAGGAAGCGAATGGAATTACGTTGACACGTGTGCCCAGGGTTGAGACAAAATTGTGTGTGCGTGATCAAATAAATGCGCTCTCCTGAATTAGGCTGACGATGATTTACAGCGGCTGAATTCCACCTGTATAATTGGACATGCTTCGTTTCTGACCAAAAAAAAAAAACCCCCCAAAATAACACACATGTGCGTCTGTGTTAGAACCGTGCTGTAACTTAAAAAAAGACTGTCATTTAATTCGAGCATTATAATACATGTGCTTCTGTCTACCCTTGGTGCATTCACCTGTATTTGCCTTTTTAAAACTCTCCCTACCGTCTGCACTTTCTCTGTAGCTCTTGATATTGAATGTGTGTTGCTTAATGGTCTTAGCTTTATTTAGTCCCCATGTCGTAGGTTTATTTAACGTATTGAACCGGCTGACGACGTAAATTCAATATTCTGTTTAGTTTTCTTTTTCACAAGCTGTGCGGGCACGTCCTGAGAAAGCCTTGTTGCTGTCGGGACGTTAAGCAAAGCACAATCAATCAATCAACCAGAGCATTCAACAGGCATAATATCAGGTTTTATATGAAGCGCCGGCATTACTGCCTTTTACTAACCATCTTCTGAAAAGTGCACGGGTTAACTCTTTAACTGCCGGGGCAAGGCGAACGCTACCCATCTGCAAGAGACATAAACCCTCATGAGCCCCCGCAGTCGCGGGGGCTCATGAGGGTTTATGTCTCTTGTTAGTCCTGTGTTCTTTGTGTTCACTTTTGTCTCATTTACAGCCGTGTTCCTCACGCGAGGGTCGCTCAGTGCGCCGTCGTTTCAGGCGCGAAAGTTGCACTGGGGGGAAGGGGTTAACGCAAAAAACGTGTGTCGGTATATGAGACATTCCAGTGGATAATATAGGCAGCGTTCTGTCCGCGTGATGACTTTCGCCTGAAATAGAACTACAATGCCGAGAGCTCCCGACGTCAAGAGCTGAGCACACGTACGTGTACCCGCGCTAATCCCTATCTGTATATGACATCGCTGGCACGGATCACTGCCTGCACGGGCACAATACACGCCGGGGGTATGTATTACAGCTTTGTATTTTTATTTTTATTTTTTAATAAACACCGCTCACCCTTCCTCCCTCCCAATCCCCCCCCCCCACACCCCTCCAAATTTGAGACTCGTACCCCTCCACTCTCTCCACCCCAACCCACCCCACCCTCGACCGCCCTAACCTTTCCCCCCACCCCCCATACACTGGTTGTCCACATCGATTTGCTACCGCTGATTAGCGGTAGCGCAAATCGGGGGAGACAACTAGTGTGCACCCCTTTACCTCTTCCCCCTCCCAAATCCCCCCCCCCCCCAACCCTGCGTCCCCATCACCACACTCATCCCTTTTCGTTTCTTGAGGAAACAATATTGAAGGAATGCATACTTAATCATGACTTAAGCATTTTTTGGGAGTCGTGTGCATAAAAGACAATGTACAGTGCAGAATGTGGCTGATGGTTCGGCCGTGACAGTTCAAGGGTAGTACCAGCCTAGATTAGCTTGGCACCTGGGAGATGTCATTGCAACGAAAAGACCTGATCCGGCTTTGCTTCACGACAGTGCAACACAAATACCCGCCACTCTAGGTAAACACCCCCCCCCCCCCCCCTGGTGAGAAGCTTTAGCGGTGAGAGCCCGTGTACGTGAAATCTACCCCGGGCCATTTTTTTGCGTACGCGAAAATGGCCCCGCGTAGATTTCACGTGCAAGTAATTCTCGTCTGTTGGCGCAGCGAAAAAGAAGTTTGCCTCTGAGTTGAGTTCTTGGAATTGAAACACTCAGCTTGAAATTAGATCTCTGTCCGTAAGTCCGTCCCTTCGTCTGCCTGCCTGTCTTTCATTCCGTCTGTCCGTCAGTCTTGTCTGTTCATCTGTTTGTGTCTCCATAACGAAGCGTGGCAGACGTACCAACTGCCCTAAAACTATTACCTGCAAATGATTGTGGTAGTTAGTAGTTTAGGGAGACGGGCCCTTTTCGCCTCAGTGACTACACCCCCACCCGGGTCTGCCCTGGGGGACTTGGGTGGGGTTAGGTACTTTTTAGTTCCCAGGGTCACCCTGGTCAGCCCCACAGGGTGAGTTTCCCCCTCTACTCTGGGGCATGTGTTTCTTTCTACCCTTGGTCCATTCACCTGTATTTGTCTTTTTAAAACTCTCCCTACTGTCTGCACTGCCTGTAGCTCTTGATATTGGATGTGTGTTGCCAAATGGTCTTGACTTTATTTAAGCCCCATGTGGTAGGTTTATTTTATAACGTATTGAACCGGCTGGCGACATACATTCAATATTCTGTTTTGTTTTTTTCACAAGCCGTGCAGGCACGTCCTGAGAAAGCCTTGTTGCTGTCGGGACGTTAAGCAATCTACAATCAATCAATCAATCAATCAATCAGTGACTACAATGCCAGTAGTCTGTATTATATGAGTGCTGGTCTGTGATTTTAGACCTTACGGCCGTCAGGCCGTAAGGTCCAATATCACAGACCAGCACTTCGCCATTTCTTTGGGCTGTAAAATCTCTCTCTCTCTCTCTCTCTCTCTCTCTCTCTCTCTCTCTCTCTCTCTCTCTCTCTCTCTCTCTCTCTCATGTGTCAGTATTCCGAATTTTTCTCTTATTCGACGTGATGCAACTTCTCCTGGTCATACTGGGCTAGCTGTTTGTGCACATCACTGTTCAGCACAGGGTACGCAGACGTCTTGATCTTGAGACAAAGGAGGTGGAATGCGTGTTGTTGGAAGTCAAGCTTCCTAACACTTCGCCACTGCTAGTTGGCTTTGTGTATAGGAATCCAGCATCCACTGCCGAGTGGTATGACGACTTTGTACAGGTGATGGATAAAGTGAATGACACAGGCAGGGATATACTCATTCTCGGTGATTTTAACATTGACATCTCAAAACCCCATTCGATGTGGCAATGTACAACAATGCTTTTTGGACTAAAACAGATGATTACCACTGCAACCAGAGTAACCCACTCTTCGTGTACTTTGATTGACCACATCTATACTAACAACCCTCAAGCTATCACTGAAACTGATGTCCCTTCACTAGCTGTCAGTGACCACTTTCCCATCACCTGTACATGGTCATGTTATGTTCCTAAACAGAGCCGAACCCAACATTTATACATTACTTATAGATGTTTTAGAAAACTAGATAGAGATAGTTTCCTTCATAACCTAAATTTGTTGCCGTTCCATGAAGTTTACAATCACAATGACCCTGATGTAGCGCTCTCACTGTGGCTTGAGCTGTTCCTCGGAGTGCTAAATAAGCATGTCCCTTTAAAAAGGAAACGAGTCCGGTGCCGTGACCCCCCCCCCCCCCCCACCTGGATTGCGGAGGAGATTAAACAAACCATGGAAGCCAGAAATCGAGCCAAGCGGGACAAAGATTTTATTGAGTTCAAAAGGTTACGTAACAGAGTCAAATACCTTATCCGGGAGGCACAAAAAGCACTGGTAGAGAAAACCATACGCGGCGGGAATCCGTCTTCAATATGGAAAGTTTTAAACTTACTAACTAACAATAGTAAAAATCGTTCTGCAAATACGACTGCCAACCTTACAGCCGATGCATTTAACGACCACTTCACTTTAGCCCCGAAATCTTTACTACATGCTGAAGGTTTGGATCAGGTTGAACATGTCGCATCGCAGAAGCTTACTGACTTTTGTAAGCAAAGACTGTCCGCGGGCGATGCTTTTAATACCCCCTGCATCGCTGTACATGAAGTGGGCAGATTTATCTTTAGTCTCAAGAACAAAAAGTCAGCTGGCATTGATGGTATCAATGGTTTTATCCTCGAACTTTCTCTTCCATACATTGTGGAAAGCTTAACCTATATTTACAACCTATGTATTCAAAATAATATTTTTCTGGCGGCTTTCAAAAATTCTAAAGTGGTACGTATACCTAAAACAAAAGACACATCTGATCCAAATAATTTTCGGCCTATATCCATATTATCTATTCTATCGAAGCCTATTGAGAAGCATGTACACAAACATCTTCTCGAATTCCTGGAAGAAAAGTCTCTCCTGAATAAATATCAATCTGGTTTTCGCCCTAAACATTCGTGTCACACTGCCTTGGTTCATATGATTGACACTTGGCTGCTCAACATCAACATAAACAAAATGTCTGGTGCTGTCTTTCTAGACCTAAAAAAAGCGTTCGACCTTATAAACCACGAAATATTATTAGAGAAACTAGACTGCTACTTTTACAATAACAGCCCAGGGACACTCTCATTCGTTCGTTCATATATCATAAGGAGAATTCAAACTGTGTACATCAATGCTACCTTCTCTTCTGAAAACGTGTTGAGTATGGCGTGCCCCAGGGATCCATACTAGGACCGTTACTTTTCTGTTTGTTTATAAATGATCTTCCACTTCATATATCCAATCCAAATACCGAATGTGACACGTTTGCCGATGATTCAACTCTTCACGGTGGCGGGGAAAACTGTACCTGAAATATCAAGCAATCTTCAGCTTGGTCTTCAGGAGGTCTCGCTGTGGTGCAAAAAATATCAAATGCTTGTAAATCCATCCAAAACGAAAAGCATGCTAATCACAACACGCCAAAAACATCAGCTTCGCCCCCATTCACTTAACCTCTCTTATGATTCAGTTCCCATTGAGCAAGTCAAGGAATATCGCCTCCTCGGGGTAATTGTTGATGACCAACTGTGCTGGTTGCCACATCTAACACAACTAGGGAAAACATTATCAAAGAAGTTATTTTTACTGTCAAGATTAAAATTTATCATTGATATTAAGACACGAAAGCTATTTTTCAAATCCTACATTAAACCTCACATTGACTACGCATCTACTATTTGGGACGGCTGTAGTAAGGCTAACCTTAAGCGGATTAATTCTCTATACAATCGCGCAGTTAAACTGATCCTCCCACATTCCCCACCCGGGTCTGCCCTGGGGGACTTGGGTGGGGTTAGGTACTTTTTAGTTCCCAGGGTCACCCTGGTCAGCCCCACAGGGTGAGTTTTTCTCTCTATTCTGGGGCATGTGTTTCTGTCTACCCTTGGTCCGTTCACCTGTATTTGCCTTTTTAAAACTCTCCCTACTGTCTGCACTGCCTGTAGCTCTTGATATTGGATGTGTGTTGCTAAATGGTCTTAGCTTTATTTAGGCCCCATGTGTTAGGTTTATTTAATGTATTTGACCGGCTGGCGACATACATTCAATGTTCTGTTTAGTTTTTTTTTCACAAGCAGTGCAGGCACGTCCTGAGAAAGCCTTGTTGCTGTCGGGACGTTAAGCAATGTACAATCAATCAATCAATCATGATCCTCCCACCCCCACCCGGGTCTGCCCTGGGGGACTTGGGTGGGGTTAGGTACTTTTTAGTTCCCAGGGTCACCCTGGTCAGCCCCACAGGGTGGGTTTCCCCCTCTACTCTGGGGCATGTGTTTCTGTCTACCCTTGGTCCATTCACCTGATATTTGACCGGCTGGCGACATACATTCAATGTTCTGTTTATATTTTTTTTTCACAAGCAGTGCAGGCACGTCCTGAGAAAGCCTTGTTGCTGTCGGGACGTTAAGCAATGTACAATCAATCAATCAATAAACCATTCACCTGTATTTGTCTTTTTAAAACTCTCCCTACTGTCTGCACTGCCTGTAGCTCTTGATATTGGATGTGTGTTGCCAAATGGTCTTGACTTTATTTAGGCCCCATGTGGTAGGTTTATTTAACGTATTGAACCGGCTGGCGACATACATTCAATATTCTGTTTTGTTTTTTTCACAAGCCGTGCAGGCACGTCCTGAGAAGGCCTTGTTGCTGTCGGGACGTTAAGCAATATACAATCAATCAATCAATGATCCTCCCAATCCCCTCTCTAACTTTGGAGGAAAACTTCAGGCAACAGGGCTCCTTCCTTTACATCAACACCTTACGTTTAATAAGTGCGTACTTATGCACAAAGCACTAAACGGGAAAGCCCCCCTCTACCTGGCTAAGCTTTTCACTGAGAGCGAAAGGGTTTACAGCACTTTGAGGAACAGTCTCGCCATTGAACGGCCCCGAATCGACTTGTTTAAATTCAGCCTTTCTTACGCGGGTGCCTATTTATGGAACTCACTTCCTTCACATATATAGCAAACGAGACATTTTCCATTGTTTAGGACGAAAGCTTTTAAATACATCTCTGAGCAAACTTGAAAGAAACGTAGATAATATGTCCAAAAGAGTTATGTCAATGATTTCCTGTGGTCCTCCGTTTTGCACTTGTTAGCTTTTACATAATATCTCTCTTTATCGTGGTGTTTTGCCTGCTCACTAAATTCCTACACATGAGTAGCTGTATCATAAGTGTGCAGTCGCTTTCTATAAACACACTTTACATCGCACCACCTCCCCCCCCCCACCACCACCACCCCCACCCCCCTACAAGTGACCTGTGGGTGTAGCCGCTTGTTTTGTGCTGTTAACATAATTATTGTTTTAATGTTGCTTTTAATGTTGTAGTTTAGCAAGGACAAACATGAAAAGAGGCCTGTGCGCCTATTGTTTCCATTCTTGAGAAATAAAGTATCATTCATTCATTCATTCTCTCTCTTTCGGTCTTATTCTGTGTATAAGCCGGCGACACATTTTTCACGTGTAATGGTGCCGTGGCGTATTCATCCGTGCACAATGCAGCATAACGGGTATAATTCCTATATTGTTGTAAAATGGACTGGGACACAATGCCGGGGTGGTTCTCATAAATTATGTTTGTACAAGGAGCGCCAGTGAAACGTTCAAGCCCACAGCCAGTCGGCTCTATTTTGAGTCCCACTACGCAATTTTAAGCGCTGCGTAGATCGCGTCAGGTGAAGTGGAGGTGGTAGCTGATGGGTGGTGCCTAATGAGGACTGCAGTCAGGCCATTTTTCAGTGTCCTGCTTGTACTTTCGAAGCATGTTTGTTTGTTTATTGAGAATTTTTTTCTCCATTTTACACTCTTGTCAGTCACCATTTTGGTCTTGACTCTACTTTTTGTGTTGTTCGGCTCGGTCCATTTTACACTCTTGTCAGTCACCATTTTGGTCTTGACTCTACTTTTGTGTTGTTCGGGTCGGTCCATTTTGCGTATTATCACTGACTACCTCCGAGACGGCCTGGTCGATCTGTCTCCCTGCGTTAGCGCTGGGAGTGAAGTTATTTCGAGGTAAATGAAGCTTGAAGCGTGTCACTAGCGTGCTAAAAGCTTGTCGCGTAGACTAAAAAACAACCTTTTGCGACGGTGTGCACGAAGCGTCTCTCGACAACCATCGCACATGCCACACGAGATCTGCACAGGCCGCGGACATGAACGCGGCCAGTAAAAGGATTAGATCCTCATGAGCCCCCGCAATTGCGGGGGCTCATGAGGATCCATGCCTTTTGCAGTTGGTTAGGGGTTGAGCGTTCCGGCGTGAATGGGTTAAGGAAGCCTTTGGTGTCTGTGTACTTACGCACGTCAAGAGCGGCACGCCGTGGAAAGCACGCCTTTGAGTCTGAAATGTCACGGTGTCGCAAGCACTCAGAGAAGGGAAGAAGGGGGGTGGGGTGTGTGTGTGGGGGGGTGGGGGGTGGGGGGTGGTGAGGGGGGGGGGGCGAGGGGGCAGGGGGCGAGGGGTAAAGGTAAGGGAGGGAGAGGAGATAGAAGTAGGCTATGCCACCTTTGAGAGAGAGAGAGAGAGAGGGTAGCCATTTTTTAAAAACAGGACTTGGAAGCTTTTTTAAAAATTCTCTCCAAATTTCGAATAGAGATTTGCACTTTCACGAATATGATTAACAGACGCTTAAGAAGTACTAGCAATTTTATTAGAAAAGAGAGCAGGTTGTGAAAGGCAGCCTGGTTACGCCGGACTAGCATTAGCATCTGGACGAAGCCTGCAGTCAGACCTGTTAGCCGCGGTCACCAGCAGAAAATTCCTCTTTTACGACACAGGAGAACGCGCGAAATCTCTAGTTGGTTTAATACATTATGCGTTGGTGAAACACATATTAAACGACGCGGGCGAACTTGCTTGCATCAAGAACACAAAAAACCGTCCGACATCTGCAACAGGCATAGATTCTCATGCGCCGTCTCATGTTGCGGGGGCTCATGAGAATCTATGCCTCTTGCTGACTGGAGGTACATCTATGTTGTTACGTTTACGAGGAATTCATCGTATGCTGTATTACTATTACCCACAGTAACAGGCACCAAGATCAGCGTGTACAGAGCTGTGGTCCTCACCACCCTGCTGTATGGTTCCGAGTCCTGGGCCCTCTACCGCAGCCAACTACGACTCCTCGAACGCTTCCACCAGCGCTGCCTGCGTACCATCCTTGGCATTCACTGGAGTGACTATGTCACCAACGTCGAGGTCCTTGAACAGGCTGAAACTGTGAGCATCGAGGCTTTGCTGCTGCGGACACAGCTCCGCTGGGCGGGGCATGTCTCCAGGATGGAGGATCATCGCCTACCAAAGATCACCCTGTTCGGCGAGCTTGCTACTGGACACCGTGACAGAGGGGCACCAAAGAAGAGATACAAAGACTGTCTCAAGAAGTCACTTAGTGCCTGCCAAATCGACCACCACCAGTGGTCTTCGCTTGCTGCGGACCGTGACACCTGGCGCTCCACCATTTACAAGGCAGCTGTCTCCTTTGAGGACTCTCACAGAGCTAGCCTTAAGGACAAGCGGCTCAGGAGAAAAAACAGAGATGCCGCAGCTCAGAACCCTGGCCATACCTTCCCCTGCAGCCACTGCGGTCGAACCTGCCTGTCTCGGATTGGCCTCCGCAGCCACGAACAAGCCTGCAGACGTCGTGGGCAACTCCTATAAAATCTTCGTTCGCGAAGTCAAGCCAAGAGAGAGAGATTACCCACAGTGTATCTCTACGTGATGCTGATTGCTTCTGACAGGACCTAGAGGCAGTCTGCAGGGTCTTTCAAGTCGGCCCCGGCAGCCTCTGTAGATGGGCTGATGAAGGTCTGCACTCTGAGAATCGGAAAGGGTGTTCGGCGTGGTACGGAGTGACATTTTCTGATAGGTCATCCGGCTTTTGCTGTCATGTCCAGCTGCGAGCCCTGATTTGAATGAGACTAAGATGGATGGTGGAACGGGGGGGGGGGGGGAGAGGGGAAGTGGGGGGATGCGGAAGGGAGTGGGGGGGGGGTAGATTGGTGGTGGGATAATAGAGGGGAGGGTGGGGATGAGGGAAAGGCGGTCACATCTTCATCATCAGCTGCATTTGCCCATCACGCAGCGCGGCAATTAGAACCATCGCAATTTATCACAACAAAACACGCGTGAGTGACTGATGTCCTGTCACCAACACCAACACAATTATGACTTGCGTGTCACGAAATGTACTCTCCCTCCCCCCCCCTCCCCGCCACCCCTCCTTCCCAGAAATGTAGTGCCTTATTCATTTGGCGCTTTGCGTCGGCTACCTTTGAGCTCTTTGCGTCAAGTCGATCTGTCTCCTCCACTGTGAAGCCCGCCTTGACTATTACGTGCACGTTAGCTTACGATTCTAAAATGTGTGCTGGGCTGTGATTTTGGATCTTACGGCCACAGGCCGTAAGGTCCAAACTCACAGACCAGCACACAATATGTCAACACTTGGCGATGGAAACGAAAGAGGTAGGTCCTAGTCATTACTGGCCTATATAAACTCGTCACGGACAAGCATGCCAAGAAATCTCCTTTGCTGTGCTAGCTGAACCAACCAGAAGTCTCCTCGTCGACAAGAACGCAGACATAAAGTGCTTCGGCAAGGGGCATAGATCCTCATGAGCCCCTGGCAAATTGTGGGGCTCATCATGATCTATGCCTTTTGCAGAGGATTTGGGGGATAAAAGGATGTGGCCGCCTTCACCTAGCGACACTTTGTCGGTGACGCCCACGTCTATTTTCGAGAAAGACGGTTTGTTCGTGAAAGGGTAACCCCCAGAGAGAAACGGTTCAACGATGCTTGTATAGTGAATTCTGGTGCATCAGTTTCGGATGCAAGAGCTGCTTCTGACAACCCGTCGATCCTCCCCTCCCTCCCCCTCACCCCCCCCCCCCGGCCCCCTCTTCCCCATAACTTTGAGACCCCCACCCGGGTCTGCCCTGGGGGACTTGGGTGGGGTTAGGTATTTTTTAGTTCCCAGGGTCACCCTGGTCAGCCCCACAGGGTGGGTTTTTCTCTCTATTCTGGGGCATGTGTTTCTGTCTACCCTTTGTCCATTCACCTGTATTTGCCTTTTTAAAACTCTCCCTACTGTCTGCACTGCCTGTAGCTCTTGATATTGGATGTGTGTTGCTAAATGGTCTTAGCTTTATTTAGGCCCCATGTGTTAGGTTTATTTAACGTATTTGACCGGCTGGCGACATACAGTCAATGTTCTGTTTTTGTTTTTTTTTTTCACAAGCAGTGCAGGCACGTCCTGAGAAAGCCTTGTTGCTGTCGGGACGTTAAGCAATGTACAATCAATCAACCTAACTTTGAGAAATGGTATCCGTTATTTTTTTTTTCCAGTCACTTGTTTTGATACATCCCTTAGCAGAGTGACAGACTTGCCGCATTCCGCACTATTCCACGCAGCAGAACAGAAAAGGCATTAGACTTGCTCAGGTCTAACGACAAAAAAGTCCTTTACGTCTGGCATTTCTAGTGAGGTGCCGGATTTAGTTTGGCGCCAAGGTCATCTGACACTACCCTTGAACTAGTTTGCCATGGCTGATCCAGCCAGTACAGTCTTTCTTAAAGCTGGAAAGTATTGGTCAGGAAATCACGTGAATACAAAACGCAGCAAGCGGCACTTAACTCGTTGTGCTCGAGGTATGAAACACCCACATTTTGGAGTTATCCTCCGAGGACTGCATGACAATTTAGGAGACCGATCGAACTTGATAGTTCAAGGGTGGGGGCAGAATAACTTATAACTCATTCTGCCCGCGACACACCACAGCAAGATATGGCTCGACCATGGTAGTGGCAGAATAGTTTGGCGCCTACAGGCGCCTAGAATGAGTTAAAAGCTATGGCCTTGGAGACAGTCGAGCGTCTTACCTTAGTTGTCCTTTAATGCCGCCGCGGTAACCTTGATTAGCGGAAAGCAAGGGTCATTTGAATGAGTGAGCTTAGTCCTGCGCCTGCCACTAAGCTTAGTGGCTGGCGCAGGACCAAACTCACACATGCAGCAGGCCCAAGGACTGTTAACATTTCTAGTCATTCATAATCCGTCTCCCTTCTAGAGCCAAACAGCTCGCATGTTGGAGTCGTCTTTTGAGCACCGTGTTCGCACGAGAACTGAATCAGCTTTGATAGCGCAAGTGTGATGCTTGGATACATCTGCGCTGGAGTTGGGCCACGCCTCAATTGCTGTTGGGTGGTGTTCGCCGCATTTTCTCCGCAGTAAACGGGTTAAGGAAAGTGACAGAATGCCGGGAGGGACGGAGGGAGGACGGCAGTAAAACTGCTAGTCCATGGCTACGGCGTTTGTTATGTTTCCTTTTGACGAGGGCCGTGTTTTACAGGCGACCTGACTTGCTCTGACCGCTCTCTCTGTAGCTGTCCAAGAGTGCATGGCCAGGAGCTAGTGCGTCTCTGATCCATATACTTATTATCCCACAACGCCTCACGCACTACGACAGGAGGCGGGTCGACCATGATAGTTCAAGGGTGGTGTCAGAATAGCTTGGCGCCTCTGCTCTGCCAGCATCAGTAAAACATTAATCTCATGAGCCCGGGCGGGCACCAGATGGAATAATAATAATAATAATTACGGTATTTATAATAAACTTTAAATTATAATAATTATAATTCAAGTTTGATGTTTGATGATATCCCGCCGTTCACAAAACCACTTGAGTTTGAATTCATCAAAACGTTTTGGTCAGCTTTTCCTTTTGTTGTTGTCATAGTTTCTTTTTCTTTTTCATATACAACAGACAACTGACTGAGGTACAAGTACTTCGGGCTGTATGGCTACCCTATACCTTCATTCATGTGCTCCAAAGCTAAAGAATAAAATGCGGTCCGAATGTTTTCCCTGCTGGAGCGGTGCCTGAACACACACATGGCAGGAGTACAGCAGCACTTGAACTCGCCGGCCTTGCTGGACTTTAATTCTTTTACTGGGCCGGCCGCCAGCGTAATATCATTCCCCAACCGAGCTGCGTAACGCAAGCTGCGCGCATAGTTTGCAGAACTATGATTGGAGATTGCGTTACGCAATTCGGTTGGGAAAAGAAATGACGCGGCTGCTGTCGAGATTGCGTCATTGTCGTGAACTAGGTCAAACGACATCATCCAGTCTCACCGCATACACCACCACCTCTACGCTGACGACTCACAACTGCTAGACAAAGACAAACTCGACAACACTCAGTCACTACTGACTCACACGGCTGACTGCTACGAAGACGTGAAAAACTGGGTGACAGCAACTTGAACAAGCTAAAACTGAACGACGACAAAACAGAAGCCATGCTGGTAGGCACTCGCCAGAAACTCTCCCAGCTAATAATAATAATAATAATAAAAATAATAATAATACCGTTATTATATAGCTCCCTCCCTCTCTCCACCTTCAACTCGATAGCACCCCCATCTCCCTCTCTGACTCGGCCAAGAACCTCGGCGTTATCCTCGATTCCTCTCTTTCCATGACCAGCTTCATCTCCGCCACGGCCCAGGCATGTTATTTCCACCTCCGCCGCATCAGTCAGATCAGAAAATACCTCACTACCGAAGCTGCCACCAAGCTTGCTGTCTCTCTCATCTTATCTCGCATCGACTACTGCAACTCTCTCCTTTCCGGCCTCCCTCACTCCACCATTTTCACTCTCCAACGCGTTCAGAACAATGCTGCCCGCCTCGTCCTCAGAAAGAAAAAATCCGACCACGTCACACCCCTGCTCAAACTCCTTCACTGGCTCCCCATCCCCCAACGCATCCAATACAAAATTCTGTCTCTCTGCTACAAATCCCTGAACAACTGCGCTCCTGCCTATCTCTCCAACTTACTTCACCCCTACACACCTTCCCGCTCCCTCCGCTCTGCCTCTGACCCTCTCCGCCTCCACATCCCTCGCACCAAACTTAACACTTTCGGCCCCCGCTCCTTCTCCGTCTACGGTCCATCCACCTGGAACACTCTCCCACTCTCTCTCCATCAGAAACACTCTATCTCCTCCTTCCAGTCCGCCCTCAAAACTCACCTCTTTCAACAGTTTTAGCACTATATCACCACACTCCCCACCCCAAGCTCACCGTCGTAATGTATTCCACTGTTTGTGGTACGCAAGTCATTGTCTGAAGCGTGCGCATGCGTGCGCGAGTTGTGAGTGCGCGCTTAGAGTTATAATTATTATAAGATAAGCGCATTATAAATACCGTAATTATTATTATTATTATTATTAACTGGTCACTGTCTGCTCAGAGCGGTTGTTTTTAAGTCCCTTCTATTTATGGAAGGAACTTTTTTTAGGGTGGGTCGCGGTGGGGCGAATTTAACAGCATGTCCATGATGTCAAAGGCGGGCAGGTCTAAACCTCTGACCACTGAAGTAACAGGATAAAGATTGCGTCATGTCTACCCAGCCTGCAAGCCCATGAGTACCGAGGTGGGGCCGACGCCGGCTCTGAGTAGTTTGCCTGTGGCTATCTAGGGTCCGCGTCGGTACGCATGGGCTTGCAGGCTGAGTAGTTACGCTAACCTCGGTGCTGAACGTACAGTTCAAGAGAAAATTGTGTCTCTCGACAGAGGTTTGTGTGAGTTGATCCGGCCAAGTACAGGTTATTAAAGGAATGATTTTTTTCCCATGGCAATAATAATCCGCGGGTTTGCTTTATATGTGTCACTGTCTGTATCGTATCCGGCTGGGCCGGTTCTGTACGGTCTGCCCTCAGCCACCCTCTTTCATGTGGCCAAATAAATGTGTTCAGTGAACAGAAAATCTGAACGCAACTCGACTGCAAGAGGTGTAGATCCTCATGAGCCCCCCGCAACTGCGGGGGGCTCATCAGGTTCTACGCCTACTCCCCCACCCGGGTCTGCCCTGGGGGGCCTGGGTGGGGTTAGGTACTTTTTAGTTCCCAGGGTCACCCTGGTCAGCCCCACAGGGTGAGTTTTCTCTCTATTCTGGGGCATGTGTTTCTGTCTACCCGAGGTCCATTCACCTGTATTTGCCTTTTTAAAACTCTCCCTACTGTCTGCACTGCCTGTAGCTCTTGATATTGGATGTGTGTTGCTAAATGGTCTTAGCTTTATTTAGGCCCCATGTTGTAGGTTTATTTAACGTATTTGACCGGCTGGCGACATACATTCAATGTTCTGTTTATTTATTTTTTTTTTTTCACAAGCAGTGCAGGCACGTCCTGAGAAAGCCTTGTTGCTGTCGGGACGTTAAGCAATGTACAATCAATCAATCAATCTACGCCTACTGGTGACACCACTTTGAGTCCATGTTCCTATGACAGCCGGGGGCTTGTTGATGTTGATTTGATGAAGACTGCAGGAAACACAGTTTCCGTCAGCGGACACTGCAAGTGTAAAGGGCTGAGCACACGCTACCACAATTTGCGACTGGCAATGTGTAATAAAAGCAACAATTTGCCACCTGCCACATCGGCTTCGTGGCACACGTTTCAATGTGCACGCAATGTGTTTCTATTGACTGACCTGCCTGCCATTTACCATATATGGAACAGCTCCCACGCGGCGCGCGGTTGAAATATTCGGAGCTGCGGGAGTCCCACATGCATGGGAACTCTCGGACAAGGTTGATCAATTAACTCACTGGAGACGTGCCGCATTCGGATACGCGGCTATTCGCAGCGTTTCCGCATGCGGCGCGTCTCCAATGAGTTAACAGTCTCAAAGCCGTAGTTCAGCTTTTCCGCCATTTTTTCCAACTCGAAGAGTGAAGAAACGGGAAGTGGCGCAAGGACACTGCTGATTGGCTGATTGGCGCAACACTGCTCCAGCCTTGCGGGCTACCACAAATAAATAAGACTCGGATTGTATCGGGTGGCAATTTGTGGCGGCAATATTGTAGGCGCCCCGCAATGTGGCAGCAACATTGCCGCCCAAAAATTGCGCCCGGCAATAGGTGTTTGTGGTAGCGTGTGCGCGGCGTCTTAGACGGACGGGCTTTCTCTCAAGAGAAATCTCGAAGGGCAAAAAGCGTCCCCTGTCAGTAGAGACCGCCACGCAGGTGGCTAGTGTCGCCTAAATGCTGGTCCTTGATGAAAGGTGATCGGTTTTAACTCATTCCGGCGCACGCATTTCCTAAATTTTGGAGGCGTCATCTAACGACTATGCACCTGTTGCAGGAGATGGATCGACCATGATGATTCAATGGCAGTGCCAGATTAGCTTGGCGCCGATAGGCGCCTGGCACTACCCTTGAATTATCATGGTCGAGGGTTAAGGGTGGTCGCAGAAAACAGGTTCTGCACTACTTTTACTGCTGTGCGTGTCAGTCAGTAGTCATCGTTTATGTGCTCATGCAACGTAGCAACATCTACACTCGCTCACGTGTGCTAGTCTGTGATTGTAGACCTGGCTTGGGACTGTGAGGTTCCGACTCACAGACCAGCACACTGTACATCAGTAGAACCTTTCAGGACCACTTTGCCATAGACAGCATCCCCACCCTATAAATTATGTGATAGTCTTACCGCGCTAAGGCGTATGTGATAATATAGTCAGCCTGTAGGCAGTTCGCAAGTCTTACCGCGCTAAGGCGTGTGGGATATCATAGTCAGCCTGTAGGCAGTTCGCAAGTCTTACCGCGCTAAGGCGTGTGGGATATCATAGTCAGCCTGTAGGCAGTTTGCAAGTCTTACCGCGCTAAGGCGTATGGGATAATATAGTCAGCCTGTAGGCAGTTCGCAAGTCTTACCGCGCTAAGGTGTGTGGGATATCATAGTCAGCCTGTAGGCAGTTCGCAAGTCTTACCGCGCTAAGGCGTATGGGATATCATAGTCAGCGTGTAGGCAGTTCGCAAGTCTTACCGCGCTAAGGCGTATGGGATATCATAGTCAGCCTGTAAGCAGTTCGCAAGTCTTACCGCGCTAAGGCGTATGGGATATCATAGTCAGCCTGTAGGCAGTTCGCAAGTCTTACCGCGCTAAGGCGTGTGGGATATCATAGTCAGCCTGTAGGCAGTTCGCAAGTCTTACCGCGCTAAGGCGTGTGGGATATCATAGTCAGCCTGTAGGCAGTTCGCAAGCCAGAGTGTGTGACTGTTCGCGCATAAAGCATGTTCTTAATTAAACGAACTTTAGTTCGCGAACTCTGACGATCTAGACTTCACGATCTCGGGCGAACCAGGTTGGTTCTTAATTGGCCGATCCAAAGATACGGCGAACCTAGTTCGAAGTGGTTCACGAACCTCGGCAAAACCATAGTTCGCTATCGGAAAAGGTTCGCTGGACGTGTTGAACGATCCAAGGCGAACCTTTTCTCTGATTGGTCAAAACGTTTACCCTCTTCTGCGTTGGAGATAAGAAGATAGTCACCGATTCAAACAACTATGGCGGACGGCGATATTTCACTCGTGCGAAGAACAAGACCTATTTTTATTGATTTGTGTGAGGCGCAACGCTGTTTGTGGGATCGCTACTGCAAGGAGTACAAAAACAAAAATCGCTCAAATCGCGAAGCGGCATAGCGGCAGCCCTTTTGAACACCTTCGCAGACAGCAAGTACGCCGAATCAAGCACTTCAGTTAAGAAAGAGAACTATGCAAATCTGGTTTGCTGAAGTTCGCCTAGGTTCGTTCAACCTCAATTAAGAAACAAGCCAAAAGATCGCCGATCTTCTCCTATCTAGGTTTGCCGATCAAAATTTTGTCCAATTAAGAACAGCTCTAAAAAACACATATTCCGTATTTGATTGGCTTAAAGGCCCATTACCGCTGTACCTGTTTAAATATACACGTTTGTAACAGATGGTTACGAAACACTACACACATGTCTGGCTACTGTTCATTTAGACACAGGAGAATCCTGTTCAGGTCGTCATAATATCAAGTAACCTGACAATGACCCCACTCTGTTCTATAAATACGACGGTATCAGTACGAGAAACAGCCGAAAATAGACTGACACGCTAACGGGTGCACAGAATAAATAAGTGCGATTACGCGTGTGATTTTGCTGCATGTCCAAACTGCCGTTAAAGTTCTGTAGGTGTCTCGACAAGGCGTAACGAACACACATGGTGCTGAAATGGGTCATCAGATTTGCGCGTAATGGTACTTTAAGCTCATTTCTTACACTTAGAAAGGTTGCGCACAATACGAAAATAGACTCATTTTCCCATTATTTCGAAACAAGAAGTTTAGATCGCGAATCGCACGTAAAAAGTCCACATACCACAACTACCACAAGAACGTTAGAAACAACCTCACATTTGCCTTTTAACTCATTCTACCCCAAGACCGAAATCCCCAAATTTTGCCGTTGTCCTCTAAAGACTGCACTCTAGTGCAGGACACAGATCGACTATGATAGTTCAAGGGTGATGCCAGAATAGCTTGGCGCCCATAGGCGCCAAGCTATTCTGGCATCACCCTTGAGCTATCATGGTCGATCCAGATCTTGCTGTGGTGTGTCTGGGGTAGAATTAGTTAAAAAAGAAATTTCAGTTTATAGATACTGAGTTCAAAATCGTTTCGTATTACCTTTTGTTGTTTCATATGTTGCAAGTTAAATTGCATCCTATTTTTGTCGTTATGCAAAATGGGCATTTGTTACGAATTTTATTTGTTGATTCAACTGTTGAGTTGGAGTTATTGTGGACTAATTACAAAAGTGCGTCGCTCCTGTTGAAAAGACGGCCTCGACCTACATCGATATTCTGCGGCTGTGAACGGTTCTGTAAAACATAGAAGTGGAGTATTCTAGACAGACCCCACGGCTGACACTTCTGCAACTGCTGGATCCATAGTCGCCGACCGCGTTCAGGATCAAACAGTTGCAGAAGTGTCAACCGCTCGGTCTGTTTGGAAATGATAGTAATCGAACGCTCCACTTCATTGCTGTATAATCACCACGCGATAGATGAATACCTCATGTTTTTTGTTGTTGTTGTTTTCACCCTGTGTTCGTTTAATCTGTGCACAGGTAAGTAAGTCCAGAGAAAACGATGAGTCGCCTGTCACGCAGCAGTTCCGGGGCTGGATACCATCCCCACCCCTCCGATGCCACCCCCGGGGCAACGTCGGTATGGGTGGGGTCTCCTCCCGCAACCCAGAACACCCACCAGCTCTCATCACAAATGCCAGCTTTGCGCTTCAGCAGTGACAAGGATTCGAACCCGAGATACCATGGCCACGTGAAACACCAGAACAGTCTTGGCTCTTCTTCATCGGACGATGTGAACAATACCTCAAACGAAGGTCAATATTTTTTGGTTTCCGTTCGTGAATCAACGTCTAGCGGTGATGGCGACAGCGGATACAATGGGAGTGCTGTCTTCTCACCGAGGTCTCCCATCGACATTGTGTCACCGTCAGGCAAGGGCAACAACAGAAACAGCACAACCAACTCTCCGAGTCGGAGGGTGTCGGCATCGGGTAGAGATGAGAATAACAGCAGTGCAGTCTATTCACCCCGGGTATCCACACAGACTGTGTCGCCCTCCAGTGCAGGCAATGTTCAGATGAACCACTACGCGTCTTTGCCTTTGCTGAATGCTTCAGGGAGCATGGAGACTCAGTCACAGACACAGTTTTATCCCAGCTACCTCCAGCCAGGGACAGGTGTGGGCGGTGCATACAGTAATACGGGCGGTGCGTACAGTAATACAGGCGGCACCTCGTACGGCAGTTCAGGCTTTCTGCCCGCGGCAGGCGGTGTGAGTTACGATCCCAGCTCGAGTCTCTCTCAACACATCTACGATCCCAATGCCTTGGCTTCGCAGTTCAGAACGCAGCCCTTCACCTCCACGACGACCATAAGCCCTGAGCTGCTAGCTGCTTTCGGCCAGCACGGCCTGAACGATTCACAGGCGCCTCTGTCATCCCTGACCTACCTCAACCAGCTCAACCAGCTCAGCCAGCCCGTGGATGTGAACGCCTTGGCTGCAGCCATGGTGGCTAATCAATCCATGATGGCCCCGCTACAGTCGCCCACTTCCCCGCTCTTCATGTCGCCGACCTTGACCTCAATGCCTTTTCCCTCTGCGACCTTTACCTCAATGCCTTTTTCCTCTGCGACCTTCACCTCACCTTTACCTTCAGTGCCATTATCCACTCCGACCTGGACCTCAATGCCTCTCTCGCCCACGAGCCTGACCTCACCCCTGCCCGTGTCGTCTCCAATGTTTACAGGAGTGTCGTCCCCTCTGGTGCAAAGTTCTCTCTACCTCAACTCGCAGCCCGGGTTTGCTAACGGTTATCAGCCTCAAGTCACCCTCTTCCCTCACTCCGACCCTGTCCACATCCATGGAGCCGCCTCCACAGACCAGGTCGTCACCCGCAAACGCAGCAACCTCAGCAACACCGGCTCTTTTGACGACCAGGCCACCTCGGGGTTGGGGTCCTCCGTGCCGTCCACCCCCTCCGACTCCTCCCCCACCTCTCCCCGGTACGAGCACGGCGACCACCACCCTCTGGCCGATCACGAGGGGTCTAACAACGCACAGTTGGCTGGAGTACCGCCATGCTACGATCCTCCCGCTGACAAGAACTCCTGCATGCGCTGTGGGAAGAAGGTATGATGGCATTGATTACGAACATTCAGGCAGTGTAACAGGAACAAACGTATCTGACACAATCCAGACCAAAAAGGTGACTGTCAAGCGTGTAATATGCAAAGAAGTACCCAACGGAGAAAGGAACACGCTTAGAAAAGACGGGTACAACACAATTTATGAATATTTCGGGTAAATACCCTTTGTCAAAATAGACAAACAAAAGAGAGAGATTAGCCGCTACTTATCTTCATTGGCAGAAGGAATGTGGCAACTGAGTTGCCACATTCCTTCTGCCAATGAAGATAAGTAGCGGCTAATCTCTCTGTTTGTTTGTTTGTCTATTTTGACAAAGGGTATTTACCCGAAATATTCATAAATTGTGTTGTACCCGTCTTTTCTAAGCGTGTTTCTTTCTCCGTTGGGTACTAATTTGTATCTGACACAGACGTGCGTGAGACACTGACGATTTGTCAATGCCATTATCGTCATCGATTTGTAACTATTGGTGAGGTTTCGTTTGCAACGAACGACTGGCAACACCGACCGACTGCCAACAACGACCGACTGCCAACAACGACCGACTGCCAACAAGGAACGAGAGCGAAGTCCCGGCAGATAGCCAGCTTGTTTCATAAGCACAGACAACACTCCAAACATCTCCAAGAAGCATAGATTCTCATGAGCCCTCCGGGCACATGCGGGGGAGCTGGGGAGCTCAGTTGGTAGAGCGTTCGACTCTTGTCCGAAAGGTCGTTGGTTCGAACTCAGCTGGGGTCAAAATTTGTACAGACCTCTTTTCGGTGCCCCCCGTCTTTGAAATCACCTTCGTGGTGGACAAAAGACGTTAAGCCCTAAAACCATTTCCACATACGGATCTATGCAACGAAACTTTACTAGTGACAATTCAAACATCTCCAATAGGCACTGATCCTCATGTGCCCGGAGGGCTGATGAGGATCTATGCCTCTTGGAGGTTTTTGAAGTGTTGTCTATGCTTATGGTAGGAGCATGTTGTCCGCCCTGCCTTTGCTGGGAGTCGTTCGGCGTAAACGTAGTGATACTGTCATTATCTTCTGCATCACCAGTAAAGATGCGTTTCCATATACACGAATCCGGTACGAATGCGATCGGAACACGATACGGCAATGCAAGCTTCGTTTAGAATTCGTGGCGCGCTTGCTTCCAAGTGAAACGTTCGACATCCGACCTCCACCTTTGAGGCAACTATTGGGCAATACGGCGCAGAGATGAGAGTAGTGCGAGAACGGGCGACTGATCACACAGTTTACGTCAAACTTTCAATCCGAGCACACCCGACACGCGAAATGACTGAGCGAATAAAAACTCGTGTCCTGTTCGTTTTGCGGTCGGACGCGAAAGTCGGTTTAAAAATAAAAAAAATGCATGAACTGTTCTGTTTCGAAGCTGCTTCGGATCGCATTCGCATCGGATTCGTGCCCAGGAAAACGTGCCTTAACTCATTTGAGACGTGCCGCCAATGGCGGCACGTCTCGAATGAGTTAACAAGCATTATCGCCATCATCTTCGTTGTCGCCGTCCTCCGTGTCAGTTTCATCAGCCCATGCAGGCGTCCCGTTTTAGCAGCCACAACTGCCTGGATATGCGCCGCGCTGAGTGAGCAAAAGATTGTCAGGACGACGTCGGTCGCAGTTGACCGGCGCGCGGATGTGCGCCAGCCAACCGCGGGCCGACGACGGCCCGGTGCCGTTGTCTGCACTGGGAAGCTAATCAGGCACTATCTTTAAGCCGTGATGGCCGACCCACCTCCGCAGGCAGTGCGTGGCAGCAGACGCCAAAATACCGTCCACTCCGCTTATGACAAGGTCGGATATAACACACGTCGGATATAGCAACACTTTTGTCAGAGGTCCCAACAGCACTCTATGTAAATAAGTTCGCTTATAACAACACTTTGGATACAGCAGCAATCAAACTTGGATCCCCTGGCGACTTGTTACATTACGCAGTTTATTGTATAAGAAAGAGTCGGCCGGCACGTGCGCGGGCCAACGGCGGCCGACGTCGGCCCGATGGCCTTTTGCGCATTGGGGGTAGTACTGTTTCAAATGATTTCTTTCCCGCTGTAATGCCTGCTGCAGTACCTGCTGTGTTCACTTAGATGTCTTGTCTGCCCGTGTCCTTTTCCAGGTGTACGCCATGGAGAAGCTGGGCCCGGTTAAGGACGCGCTTTACCACAAGGCGTGCTTCACGTGCGCCGCGTGTCACGCCACGCTGACGCTGCAGAACTTCCAGCACAGCGATGCGGACCTGGCCGACCTGCACGTCTACTGCCAGTCGCACAAACCCGCCGCGCGCGCCAACCCCGTCGACTCGTGCGCGGTCGGAATCCAGCGAGCCCTCTCGGTACCGAAGCTCGGGAAGTAAGTCAGCTTTCTCCGTCCCACCTTAATGCGCTAAAGGACCTCGGGCCTCCGTCGGCCTGATGGCCTTTTGCGCACTGGGACGGTTGACCCCTTAACCTGCCGCTGTACGTGTATTTCGTTTTCAGATGACTCTTCTTTCACTCAGCGACCGAAAGACACACGACCGTCCGAGAAACATGGATACAAACTGGTCTCAGCAAGCGGCATAGATCCTCATGAGCCCCCGCAACTGCGGGGGCTCATGAGGATCTATGTCTCTTGCAGTTGGGTCGTGCTTGTTTTTTCCCCCCTGTAGTTCAAAGGGTTAATATCTCCTAATGGCCCCCATTGTGTTTCTGAAAAGTGTGTTAAATAAACGCCAGAGAAATCTTCAGCCGTCTAAGGACCATGGATACAAAGTGGCGTCAGTACGAGGCTTAGATCCTCATGAGCCCCCGCACCAGCGGGGGCTCATGAGGATCTAATCCTCTTGCAGTTGGATTAGTCTTGTTCATTTTTTTTTTCTTCTCGGCAATGAAGAGGCTTAACTGTCATGGCCAACTCGGTTTGAGTAAAAAACCGGCTTTATGCGTGTCGGAAGTCTCCAAGCCAGTTTGTGTCATGAGCCTCTGCAGGGACTCGTGAGCACCTACACCCCCCCACCCCCCCCCCCCCCCCACCCCCTTTGCAAGGGACCGTGAGGATCTCTTCCTCGTGCAGGTGGACCCGTGACCTGTTTCATAACTTGGGGTTTCTGTGTCTCGGCAGAATTAACGACCAGATCCGCGGTGGCCCCGAGGCCAGCAAGCACGTTCTGGACACCCAGTCCGTCAGCATCCGAGCCGCCATGGCCGCACCCGCGCCCACTCTTCAGGTGAACTTGGACCTAAATACACAAAAACCTGCTTTGAGCGACCACCCTTGGACAGGTCACTGGTCATCAGAGACGAACATTTAGGTGGCTGCAGCTGTGACTGGCTATCGCCACCTAAATGATGGTCTTTAATGACAGGTGACAGTGTTTGCCCTGCACGTCTTCTGTTGAAAGAGAACCTGTCTTTTAAGAGCAGGTTTCTTGCAATAAAAGTGGTCGCTCAATAAAAGTGGTCGCTCAATAAAGTGGTCGCTCAATAAAAGTGGTCGCTCAATAAAAGTGGTTGCTCCAAACAACGACTACTGTAGTACTTCTACTGTTTCTGCTGTAGTACGCGCGCTGGTGTGTGGGAAATATCTGATCGAGGCACGTTTGTATTTTGGAGACAACCTCCACATTACCGCTGAACTGATAAATTCAGTTGCATGCGTGCTAGTCTGTAAATTCCAAAATCACAGACCAGCACACGTGTATTGTGTTTCTGTGCCGGCACATCCAAATTCACAACCGGAAAACCGGCGCACACGTTTTTGAGACGGCCAAAACAATTCCAGACAGTTGTTTCTTACTGACTACCTTCAAAAAGTCCGGGCAAACGGAAGAGGCCAGTGATATTTATTATCTAGGAAATTCTGAATCCGGTGTGTGTTTATAAAGTGATCACAAACGTCTTAAAGTTTGTGCAGTCACGTACTACCTTCGGAAGATTTTTAGTCTGAATAAACAGCCACGTCCGAAGTTTGACGTACTTCTTAAGCCTTTGCGTGTCGGTAGCGGTTTTAGTCGCGATGATTCTTTCAGGAATCATCACGACTAAAACCGCTACCGCCACGCAAAGGGTTAAATGTACTCTTACTCGGCATCTTCAAACTCTATGTTTAATTCGACAGACGTCCATCAAGACACGAGAGGGCCACACTGCCTGGTTCCGGCAACACCGGCAGTCTGAGCGCATGCCGCCACAGGATGTTGTGAAGCATGACGGGAAAGACCAACGCTACGAGGGCAGCAGGTCGCTGTACATCAACACGACACACTGATTGGCCAGCTGTTTTTTTTAGCAGACTCGACTTTATGATAACAGTTATCTGGATCTGATTGGGTGACAGTTTTCCTTAGTGGTACGTGATTGGATAAAATAGAAAATAGTTAATAATAATAATAATAATAATAATAATGAGTATTTATATAGCGCTTAATCTTACTCAAAAGCTCTAAGCGCTTTACAATCTGTACACAAAAATAAAAATACAATGACATATGCACATAACAAACAAAGCACAATGCCCGAACACACCACTTTTACAATAAACTAAATAACAATACATACATAATAATTTATATTCTAATTAACATTCAGTCTAAACGAGGAGGATTGCAGAACTACAACTAAGGCATCAAACACTGGCAGTTATTCAAAGTAAAGCTTGAAGAGGTGAGTTTTCAACGACCTCTTGAAGTCAGAGACAGACTCACTGTTTCTGAACTCAAGAGGAAGTGTATTCCATAACACTGGGGCTTGATAAACAAAAGTGCGCTGACCAAATGATTTAGTTTGGACAGAAGGTACACACAACTTCCGTTTATCAGAAGAGGAGCGGAGCTCACGAGAGGGTGTATACACATGCAGCAAAGAGGACAAGTATTCTGGGCTGTTGCCTGAAAGGCAGTTAAAACAGATTGACATAACTTTGTATTGAATACGTGAGGACACAGGTAGCCAGTGAAGGGATTTCAAGATGGGTGTGACATGCTCAGTCTTACGGACTCTCACAACAAGCCGGGCTGCATTGTTCTGAATTTTTTGGAGGCGATCAATGAGATACTGAGGGCAGCCACAAAGCAAAGAGTTACAATAATCTAGCTTGGACAGCACAAATGCACAAACTAGTGTTTTAGTGGCTTCCACGGTCAGCAGGTGACGAACTGAACTAATACGACGAAGTTCCAGATAAGCGGATCTACACACTGCACTGACATGCTGTGACATAGATAACTCGCTGTCAAGTGTAACACCCAGGTTTCTCACACTCGCAGAGAAGCCAATGAGTGTTCCATCCACAGACAATGATGACGGTAAAGGCAGGGACGAAGATAATCTTGGATTAGCTACCAACATTGCCTATCAGGACAGCATAAACAAGTAATTTCATTGGATAAAATTATATATATATATATATATATATATATATGATAAAATTATATATATATATATATATATATATATATATATATATATTATATATATATATATATATATATATATATATATATATATATATATATATATATATAATATATATATATATATATATATATATATATATATATATATATATATATATATATATATATATATATATATATATATATATATATATTATATATATATATATATATATATATATATATATATATATATATATATATATATATATATATATATATATATATATATATATAATATATATATATATATATATAATATATATATATATATATATATATATATATATATATATATATATATATATATATATATATATATATATATATATATATATATATATATATATATATATATATATATATATATATATATATATATATATATATATATATATATATATATATATATATATATACACACTCAGTTCTAGACTGGATATAAGAAAATGAATACGTTTGACGTGAAGTTGATGAAGAGAAACTTTGCCTGTCAGACACGCTTGTAAGCCCCTGTGACTGATTTCGTCTGAGGACCAGAGAGATAAATAAGTAGCAGTACGGTCAATTCAGACAGATTACTAGCAAGGGATGTATTAGTTGAGATACTCATAAACCCCTGCGACTTCTGGTGCCCATGCGAGTCAATGCCTCTTCAGTATCAATGAATGCATTCATGGTATTGATCGTTTTGAACGCACATGGACTGACGGAAAAATGTCGTTCTGTCGGTACTCCCTCAGTTGTTGAGTTTGGTTTCCCGACCCTGTGGGAGGAGAAGGGATTCGGCATGGGAGAGGGGTTGTTTGTCGGACTGAAAGTACAAGCGGAAGAGGCAGACACAGCCGGAAGCCAAACTGGAAGTAGTGAACTCGGAAGTTCCCTTCTTGTAGTTTGGCTGACAGTTTCAGCGTAGTAGCTGAAACTGTCAGCCAAACTATAAGAAGAGAACTTGAGAATAAAATGAGTAGACAGACGATAGTGAAAAAAATGGCACTTCTGACACTAGCAGATCTGAATGAGAAATTGCGCTTTATAACTTACGACCAAGTACCGCAACATGTACTGGAAAAACTTGGACAACGGTTTAAAAAAAAACAAAGTGTGCCGTGGTTCGTGGTTTTGGACCATAACGCTTCGAGCCGTGAGGTCTAAAATCACTGACAGACCGGCATAAAATTATGTACCCACTCTCATAATTATGATATCAACCATGTACCTTTGCTTGAATATGAAATAATACTTAACCAACTGCGTCGCACAGTGACGTGGTATTATCAGTTTCTGATGTATATTTTCTCGTAAAGGCAGCTTGTTGTGAGTATGTTTTCCATGCAGTACTATAGTACCTGTACTTTCTGTTACGTCAAGTTATACATTTCAAGGCAACGATTTGGTATCTATGAGAGCGTCCTGCGTAAGCCATCGCGCAGGGCGAGCCTAAGAGCGCCACGGTAAACTTAATGCAATGCCGGCTGCAAGGATGACCACTCCTTCATGTGGGCCCCATGCAATAGGGCTCAGGAAGCTGACGTCATCACGCGCGCTAGTCGTGGCGGCCATCTTGAGAGGATACGCGACTAGGGCGCTCATAGTGAAATCGCTGTCAGGACAATATCAGGAAAGTCCTGACGTGCTTTAGGCAATAACAGCAAGTCTTGTCATCACGTAAGAAACCGCTAACCAGAATCTTTTATTTCCAAAGAGAAAGAAGCATGAAGATAAACGTGTTGAAACACTACTTCGCTACTATCTGAAGACTATCGTATCCTCTTAAGATGACGGCTGACGCTCCTAGACAACGCCGGGAACTTCCCAAGCCCTAAGGTGGTCTCCCGTGGTTTTCGGGGATTGGCACAATCGCAGTTCTGTCTCCTCTTGTGCTATCTCTAAACAGACGACCAAAAGTCCGTGTGCTTTGACAAATAGCGGATTGAAAGCCCGGACAAACATGCGATTTTGCATGTTTGTCCGGGCTTAATTTAATTAATTTAATTAACTGTTTATGTCGCAAACATTGCCGTGCTTCTTTATCCATTGTTTTCGGCGCAAACATGCGATGTGGCACGTGCAATGTTGACCTACTTTTGATTTCCGGCGCACGGCGTCTGTTCAGTCTCCGTTGCTGGCAGACTGCAATACGTCTGAGCAAGTTGCATGCAAACACAAGGAGCGGGTTGCATGCGAACACGAGGAACAAGTACGACTCTTGACCCTGTAGGTCGTTTTGTTTACCTCAGCATGTCCGTATAATATGGCCGCGTATCCGGACGCCGTTCATCTCGAATGTGTTGATACCAACCAGCGGCCGGTGCAGCCACTCTTGTGCCGGTACGAGTATTTCCCGAGACAGGTGCGCAGCCAGACTTGTATACACGTTTGAAATCTTTGTTGGTTCCAGGGATATTTTGTTATTGCTTGTATTCCTTGTCAGCGAACAACATGATTGCTGGTTTGTAAACCCCTTCACCGCCGGTGGACGCAGAATCATATGCCGGTTGAAAGCAGGGGACTTTCAGCCCTGAACAATTCCATCAAAGCAAGGCGGAACCGAGATCTTAAAACGGCCTGATACAGGGGGGAGAGCCTCGATGAGCTGCCGTATCTGCGTGGACTCGTGAGGACCAACGCCACTTGCAAATGGATATTGTTCATTTTGCCCCCGGCAGTCAAGGGGGTTAAATACATACACATGATGTGAGGTGACACGTAACAACCTCTTGGGATTTGCTACTCTCCCAGCCACACAACCTTTGGTAAGACGCATTAAAACTCATTCTACCCCAACACCGAAATCCTCAAATGTTGCCGTTGACCTCTTAAGACTGCACTATAGTGAGGACACGGATCGACCATGATAGTTCAAGGGTGATGCCAGAATAGCTTGGCGCCCATATGGGCGCCAAGCTATTCTGGCATCACCCATGAACTATCATGGTCGATCCTTATCCTGCTGTGGTGTGTCTGGGTGGAATGAGGTTAACCCCTCTGACCCCACGGTCAAATTTGGAGGTGCCACCTAAAACTAGGTACCAGTTGCAGGAAATGGCTCGACGATGGTAAATTCATGGGTGGTGCCTGATTAGCTTGGCACTACCCTTGAATATGAGCACGGTCGATCCATCGCTTGCTGTAGTGCGGATGGGGCTAAATGGTTTAATGTTCACGCCACTGTGTACCTTCTGCGGACGGTGGATCGATACTGAAGTTCAAGGGTAGTGCCAGATTGGCTTGGCACCTCGGAAGGCTCCCAGTTAATCAGGCACTACCCCGGCTTGATCTTTCCTCGTCGATGTAAACGACCCCCCTGTCATGCGGCACATTCCCTGTAAAGTGTCCACACTGAATAAAGAGTTCGCTAACTGTACCTCACCTCGCACACTGGTTCCTGGGTTACCTCACCTCACACACTGGTTCCTGGGTTACTCGTTGTAAACGACCTCCCTGTTATGCGGCACATTCCCTGTAAAGTGTCCACACTGAATAAAGAGTTTGCTAACTGTACCTCACCTCACACACTGGTTCCTGGGTTACTTTTGTACATCGACACTGACCTGGTGCGCAAAAGGCCACCGCACCGATGTCGGTCACAGTTGGCCCGCTGTGCGCGGGCCAGCGGCGGCCGATATCGGCCCGATGGCCTATGCGCACTGGGTACCACCTGTATTGACGAATAAACGTATCCGTTTACGTCTTTTTCTTTAAAGGCGGCTGGAGGGGGTGGAGAAGGGAGGGGGGGGGGCGGCGGGTGGGGAGGGGGAGGGGGGGGGGGGTACTTAGCCCGAGGAGTACGAGCTAGGGTCGAGGGCTGACTGATTTCTGTATTTTTACGGGTTTGGGTTTAGGTTTCTTTAAGAAAACCTACCCGATGTCGATGCATTATTTATTCTCTTATTAAAATAATGCTACTTTGTTGTTGAAATTTTTTTGGGGGGGTTCTTTTACAATGTTTTAAAAAAAACAAAAAAAAAAATAGCGAAATGAAAAGTTGTACTTCTTATGAATACTCAAACCGTGTACTGTTTTTATTTACCGAAAATACGGTAGACTTTGAGATCGGGCTGGTCGGAGCCCGTTTAATAGCATGCAAACGACGTTTTGGGCGGGCCGGCCTCACATTCTGGCAAAGAAGTAACAAGATAAAAATGACGGCATGTCTAGTTACGTTAACCTCGCTGCTGAACGCGCTCGCGCGTGCGTGCGTGCGTGTGTGTGTGTGTGCGTGCGTGTGTGTGTGTGTGTGTGTGTGAACACAAACAATCTTCTAAGTTTGCATACATACAAGCTTTAAAATAATAATAATACCGTTATTATATAGGCGCTTTTTCTCAATTTTGGGGAAATCGACTCAAAGCGCCGCGCCTCAAACCCAACACACACACTCACGAAACAGACACGGATTTACGCCATTTAACCCATTCTACCCCAAGACCGAAATCCCCAAATTTTGCCGTTGTTCTCTGAAGACTGCATTGCAGTGCAGGACACAGATCGACCATGATAGTTCAAGGGTGATGCCAGAATAGCTTGGCGCCCATAGGCGCCAAGCTATTCTGGCATCACCCTTGAACTATCATGGTCGATCCTTATCTTGCTGTGGTGTGTCTGGGGTAGAATGAGTTAAGACAAACACAGTACAAGACAGACCAAGGGCCAGTCAGCTACTGAAGTTAGAGATTTTTGATCGCTTGTATTTCAAATTTGTAAAGTGGCCTGAGACCGGTACCAAAGTGTGTGGGGGGGGGGGGGGGGGGTGGAAGAACCGGAGTACCCGGAGAAAGAACCCCCGACGGTCCGCCCGAATTAACGGTGACACTTACCAGAGGAGAAAAGTCCAACGCCGGAGCCCGGTATCGAACCGCGCACCTTTGGCATTGGTGGCAGGCGCCTTAACCACTGCGCCACGGACTAATAGGAAATGCTTCATTCAAGCAGTGTCTATGACTGAAATACTGGAAATACTGAGCATACTGAAATTCTGTCTCATTGAAGAGTAAAATAACCGTTCATAGAAAGTCGGTAACGTTGTCCCACATTGGAGTCATTTTCATTACATTCACTTGAAATATTGAATATAGCTAGTTTGGAGAAAGGCATTGGATGGGGCCGGGAGTGGGGTTGGGGTTGGGGGGGGGGGGGGTAGAGTGAGTTAACTGAGTTAGAGAGAGACGAATCAGAAGGATAAGCTTAAGAAACAGGAAAAACTCTGAAAAAGCATGTGAGCTCACAACAATACGGCAGACGTTGTGGTGAAATCCTCGCCTTGTTTGTTTTGCAAGTTTATGGGCTGCATGCGTCTAATAACTTGACTGTGAAATAAACTTTGACGCAATCACTAACTGACCTTTTGTATGTGTGTGTGTGTGCGTGCGTGCGTGCGAGCGAGCGAGCGAGCGAGTGTGTGTGTGTGTGTGTGTGTGTGTGTGTGTGTGTGTGTGTGTGTGTGTGTGTGTATTAATGGTAAGGTGGTCTGTGCTCAGGACCTAAGGTATGGTCGAGTGTGTGTGTATTAATGGTAAGGTGGTCTGTGCTCAGGACCTAAGGTATGGTCGAGTGTGTGTATGTGTGTGTGTGTGTGTGTGTGTGTGTGTGTGTGTGTGTGTGTGTATTAATGGTAAGGTGGTCTGTGCTCAGGACCTAAGGTATGGTCGAGTGTGTGTGTGTGTGTGTGTGTGTGTGTGTGTATGTGTGTGTAAGTGTGGTCTGTGCTCAGGACCTAAGGTAAGGTGGTCTGTGTCAGTGCCTAGGTGTGTGTCGAGTGTGTGTGTGTGTGTGTATTAATGGTAAGGTGGTCTGTGCTCAGGACCTAAGGTATGGTCGAGTGTGTGTGTGTATTAATGGTAAGGTGGTCTGTGCTCAGGACCTAAGGTATGGTCGAGTGTGTGTGTGTGTGTGTGTGTGTGTGTGTGTGTGTGTGTGTGTGTGTGTGTGTGTGTGTGTGTATTAATGGTAAGGTGGTCTGTGCTCAGGACCTAAGGTATGGTCGAGTGTGTGTGTGTGTGTGTGTGTGTGTTAATGGTAAGGTGGTCTGTGCTCAGGACCTAAGGTATGGTCGAGTGTGTGTGTGTGTGTGTGTGTGTGTGTGTGTGTGTGTGTGTGTGTGTGTGTATTAATGGTAAGGTGGTCTGTGCTCAGGACCTAAGGTATGTCGAGTGTGTGTGTGTGTGTATTAAGGGTAAGGTGGTCTGTGCTCAGGACCTAAGGTATGGTCGAGTGTGTGTGTGTGTGTTGTATTAATGGTAAGGTGGTCTGTGCTCAGGACCTAAGTATGGTCGAGTGTGTGTGTGTGTGTGTGTGTGTGTGTGTGTGTGTGTGTGTGTGTGTGTGTGTGTGTGTGTTGTATTAATGGTAAGGTGGTCTGTGCTCAGGACCTAAGGTATGGTCGAGAGCCGTTAACTCATTTAAAGCGCCCCGCATCAATAGCTGCAGAAATGTATAGCGTTGCCGTGTGTGTGTTAGTGTGTGTGTGTGTGTGTGGGTCAAGGGGTCTCTGCCTGACTCAAGGGTCGGGGCCCCAGGGGACGAGTTGCGTTGGTGGTGCGGGTAGTGGGGAACTCTTACAGCGCCTCACCCGGGATCACCCTAGTCTAGGGCCTCTTGGCCTTCGTGAGGCACCCTCGTGTGTAATCCCTCCGGACTAGCATAGCATCTCAAGATCGCCCGTGCATGGTCCCTGGCCACATCCTCTCCGAGGTGACCCCAAAAACTGGGCAGCACGAGCCCTCAGGCTAAACACGGCGGATCTAGAGGCGAGAACCTCCAAAATTAATCATTGTCCTGCTGCCTTGCAGGCCTGGTCGCTTGGCTGCGGAAAGGCTAAGGAAAGAAAACCCTGACATCGAAGCCGCCGTGTCTCCGGGGAAAGTTTTTGAGCCAGAGACTAGGACAAGGACAGTTTGATAATAAACGTACGACCCGAGGACCTCGATGCCACCGTCCCAGCTTGCTAGGCCATGGCAGACGAACCAAGGGTTTAAAGGGTGGGGCCAGTACTGCGCACACTGCACTCCACCAAAAAGCTCCACCGCGCAGGCTTTAGGAACGTCCACGGACCATGACACCGACCATTCGAAGTCCTGTAGCGACCGGCGAGGGGCGAAACGGCAGGTGAAAGATGTCACTGGAAGCCGCAGTCTCAAACCTGCATGCAGGCGGTTCAGGATATTGGTCGCCTGATGTTGACCTGGGGATGACAACGTCACTCGGCACACCCTGAACGACCAAGCAGCTTTCTCTAGGGACAGCACTTTCTTTTTCTTTGAAGCAATTCACAGTTTGAATTTAACAATAATATTCTTAAAAACTAAATTATGAATAAGGAGGATTGTGTAAGAAGCATTTACGTTGTAGGATTAAGCTGATATCGCTGAAAATTAGAACTCGAAAAATGATCGCCTCTAAGCTGACTGTCCGTCTGCGATTTTTGTTAGTACCTTGAAACAGAAAGTAGAGGAGTGGCAGTCCATAGCTGAACTCTTACTCTATCAAAGTACTAAAAAAAATAAATAAATAAATAAATAAATAAATATTGATCATAATACCTAAGCTAGATGTCCATCACAACCGAAAAATTCTGTGCTTGTCTGTCCACAGATCGTAACGACCGGCCTAGACTTTTCTCGCTATGGCGATAGTTAGTTTTAGACCGCATGACGTATTAGCATCGTTCCCGTCAATACCACTCATTTACATGTTCGAGCAGCACATGTGCTTTTGACAGTTTCTCGGTTACCTTTTGCGAATTTACGATTTTGTTCTGTCCGTCTGGTAACAACCAGTAATAACGACCTCTCAGCTCATCCCCTCGTAACCCCAGTTGGCTAGCCGCTGTCAACGGGCATCTTCTCCTGCGGTCAGAAAACAAGAAAAAACAATGGATCCACTCTCATGACGACCACGACCGGACTCAACGTAGCATGCTAGACACAGCAGACAACGGACGCCCCGAACGTAGCTCCGCCCTCATTGCCCATGAATTGCGGAGGTTAAACATCGACATCGCCGCGTTCAGCGAAGTACACCTCCCGGAGGAAGGCAACCTCCAAGAACTTGGTGCTGGCTACCCCACTCTACTGGTCAGGCAGGCCTGCATCAGAAAGACGGCTCTCAGGCGTGGGTTTCATGGTGAAGACCTCCATTGCGACTAAGCTGGAAAACCTACCAACGGGTCACTCCGACCACATCATGTCCATGCGCCTCCCACTGAGACACCAGCAATACGTCACCCTTCTCAGTGTGTACTCCCCAACCCTCCTGACAGAGCCTGCAGAAAAAGACAAGTTCTACTCTGACCTGCGCAGCCTCCTGCAGAGCACCCCTGCAGACGACAAAGTCATCATCATTGGTGACTTCAACGCCAGAGTGGGCCAAGACTCTGAAGCCTGAAAAGGAGTCCTCGGCAAGCATGGCGTTGGGAACTGCAATGACAATGGCCGCCTACTGTTGGAGTTCTGTGCAGAGCAGCAACTTGTCATCACCAACACTACTTTCCAGCAAAAGGACAGTCGAAAGACCACCTGGATGCATCCTCGCTCCTTATCGACTGTGTCCTAGTGCGTCAGAGGGACCGCAGTGACGTCCTCCTCACCATAATGATGCCCAGCGCAGAGTGCCACACTGACCACCGCCTTGTCCGCTGCAAACTCAGGCTCCGCCTCAAGCTGAAACTCAAGAAAGCTCTCCCCCCCCCCCCTCCCCAAGATAAAGCTTGATGTTGCCAGCTTTCAGCGTCACGACAAGAAAGCTGCCCTTCAGACAGATTTACAGCGCATGCTCAAAGACACAGTTGATCCAGCAGACTTCTCCCCTGAAACACTCTGTGAACAACTGAACACTGCTATTGTAAAATCTTCTGTGGAAGTCTTGGGCTTTGTTAGAAAGAGGAACAAAGACTGGTTTGACGAAAACGACGTAGAGATCCAGGAACGTCTAGCAACAACAACAACAAAAAAAGAGTCGCCCTCCAGGCCCACCTAGCCCAGCCTTCCTGCCCTGTGAAGAAGTCTGCCTTCCGCCTCATCTGCAGCAGTCTCCAGCGTAAGCTTAGAGAGCTCCAGAACGAGAGGTGGTCCAGACTCGCACAGAGGACCCAGCTTTGCGCTGACAACGGTGACTACAGGTGCTTCTACGAAGCACTTAAAGCAGTGTATGGCCCCAAGCACCTGGTACAAAGTCCCCTGCGAAGAGCTGATGGACAGGCACTCCTCACAGATAATACCTCCATCTTGAACCGCTGGTCGGAATACTTTCAGGACCTCTTCAGCGCTGAGCGCACTGTTCAAGAAACAGTCATCCTCCAAATCCCACACCTCCCACTAAAGGTTGAATTGGACGAACCGCCCACCGCCGAAGAGACCCTCACATCCATTCACCAGCTCAAGAGTGGCAAAGCAGCAGGCATTGACGGAATCCCGCCAGAGATCTGGAAACATGGAGGCCCAGCACTGCACAACAAGCTCCATGACCTCTTTCTCTGCTGCTGCTGGGAGAAAGGAACACTACCAAAGGATCTCCGTGATGCAGTCATCATCGCCATGTACAAGAACAAAGGAGAGAAGTCTGCCTGCTCAAATTATCGTGGAATTACCCTGCTGTCCATTGCCGGGAAAATTCTCGCAAGGCTGCTCCTGAATCGGCTGGTGCCTGCCATCGCTGAAGACCACCTCCCAGAGGGCCAGTGTGGCTTCAGAGCCAACAGGAGTACCACCGACATGGTCTTTGTGCTGAGATAGCTTCAGGAGAAGTGCCGCGAGCAGAACAAAGGGCTGTACGTAACGTTTGTCGACCTAACAAAAGCGTTCGACACTGTGAGCAGGCAAGGCATGTGGCAGACCCTGGAGCGACTAGGCTGTCCCCCGAAGTTCCTCAGCATGATCGTCCAGCTCCACGAGGACCAGCAAGGCCAGGTCAGACTCAACAATGACCTATCAGAACCATTCCCCATTCTCAACGGCGTGAAGCAGGGCTGTGTGCTGGCACTGACCCTCTTCACCATCTTCTTTAGCATGATGTTGACCAGGCCACAGTGGACCTCGTCGATGACGACGCAGTGTACATCAGGTATTGTCTCGATGGCAACCTGTTCAACCTTAGACGACTGCAGGCCCACACCAAAACCCTAGACCGACTGATTCGTGAGCTTCTCTTTGCTGATGACGCTGCCCTCGTTGCACACACAGAGAGAGCCTTGCAGCGCATCACGTCCTGCTTCGCAGATGCTGCCCAGCTCTTTGGACTCGAGGTCAGTCTGAAAAAGACAGAGGTCCTTCATCAGCCGGCACCCAAGGAAGAGCATCGCCCTCCCCTCATCACCACCGGCGAGTCCAAACTGAAGTCTGTACACCAGTTTACCTACCTTGGCTGCATCATCACGTCAGACGCCAAGCTGGACAAGGACGTGGACAACAGGCTGGCAAAAGTGAACAGTGCTTTCGGGCGACTATTCAAGCGGGTGTGGCACAATCAACAGCTGAAAATAGGCACCAAGATCAGCGTGTACAGAGCTGTCGTCCTCACCACCTTGCTGTATGGTTCCGAGTCCTGGGCCCTCTACCGCAGCCAACTACGACTCCTCGAACGCTTCCACCAGCGCTGCCTGCGTACCATCCTCGGCATTCACTAGAGTGACAATGTCACCAACGTCGAGGTCCTTGAACAGGCGGAAACTGTGAGCATCGAGGCTTTGCTGCTGCGGACACAGCTTCGCTGGGCACGGCACGTCTCCAGGATGGAGGATCATCGACTACCCAAGATCACTCTGTTTGGCGAGCTCGCCACTGGACACCGAGACAGAGGGCACCAAAGAAGAGATACAAAGACGGTCTCAAGAAGTCACTTAGTGCTTGCCAAATCGACCACCGCCAGTGGTCTTCGCTTGCTGCGGACCGTGACACCTGGCGCTTCACCATTTACAAGGCAGCCGTCTCCTTTGATGACTCTCGCAGAGCTAACCTTAAGGACAAGCGGCTCAGGAGAAAAAACAGTGTTGTCGTAACTCAGAACCCTGACCAGACCTTCCCCTGCAGCCACTGCGGTCGAACCTGCCTGTCCCGGATTGGCCTCCGCAGCCACAAACATGCCTGCAGACGACGTGGGCAAGCCCTATAGAATCTTCGTTCGCGAAGTCAAGCCAAGAGCCAAGAAAGAAGACAATTTCGAGCAGGACATATGCTTTTGGCAGTTTCTCGGCTACCTTTTGCGAATTTACGAATTTGTTCTGTCCGTCTGGCAGCAACCAGTGAAAACGACCGCATGAGAGAGCTTGAGGTAAGTCAATGATTCCATTTTTTTGTCGTATGTGCGCTTGTTAGGATGATTTATTTGAGAATAATCAATGCTTCCGGCTAGGTTCTGTGTTCAGAGATGGGTCGATTTCGGTCTTTGTTCTCTAGAAATAAACGGTGATGTCTCAGTGAATGCCAATTGATAACCAACGTTATGGCCAACGACGGACGGCTTGTGCACTTGACTGACAAACGCTACTCATCTGGACGGACTGATTTCACTTTGCTTTAATCAGCCTTATACAGAAATGACAAGAATAAACTTGTACGGCATGCTCTGAACGTTGTTTGCAACCATTTTAATCATGATCAATGCTTAAAACATGGAATTCGTGACCACTGGCAACAAAGGGGTTAGATGGCTAAACCATGAAAATTCAAGGGTAGTGCCAGATTAGTACTTGGCTACAAATGGCGCCGAACTAATCTGACACTACCCTTGAACTTCGAAGGTCGATCCATCTCCTGCACCTGATACGTAGTCGTCATAGACGACCCTTTCAAAATCTGCAAATTTGGGAAATGCGGCCATGGGGTTAATTATGTTGATCATTTTTACTTCGCATTGTCCATCCTGAGGGGTGCACTTGGATTTTGAAGAGTTCCTGCTTTGCTATCGGGCGAGAAGACTGTAACGGCTTGCTGATTGTAAGTGAGGCATTTGGAAATGACTCTGATTAGACAGACGGTAGCCTAGGAGACCTTGAGTGTTATGCGCCTGTTTGCAGTGGGTACATTTGCGAGAGACTTTTGGCTTCGGTGTAAAGTAACTACAGAAAACAAAACAATACATTAATGCATGAGGCCTTTTTGGCTCACGTGCGAAGCAAAAGTGAGTCTATGTTCTGGGCCAGTGGTCGTCCGTCGTCTGTCGTCCGTCCGCCGTCGTCCGTGGTAAACTTTAACGTTGGCATTTCCTCGGAGACTAACAAACTACAGTCTTCAAACTTGGCCCAAGGATACTTTGTGGCAAGACCTTTCTAAACATACCAATTTCAGTGACCTCTCACAAAGGTCAATGTCACAGGGGATCAGGAAATATATCAAAAATAGCTATTTTGGGACATCATTTATTTTTTCTCAAATACTATTCACAACTTCAAATCCAAACTTAGTACAGATACCTGATAGGCCGTCAGATAAGAAGTGAAACCTTCCCCACCCCATCCCCCCTTGCGGGGGATCGGAGACCACATTTTTTTCGGAAGCCTATCACCTATGAAGACGAACCGTATGTGTTTGCCAGAAATAAATACCGTATTGAATATAGGAGGACCTGTACTATGGACATATTTTCCTTCTTTGGGGCCTATATTTTGCTTTTGGGGGTAGGGTTGGTGTTAACGATGCGGCTGCCATAAAAAAACCACGCAGAACTAAATGGCTGGCGTGCTTGGAAACAGAATACATTTACCTACCTTTTACAATGATTTAATGTCTAAAAAAGCAAAATGGTGACGTCATCACGGCGCCATCTTTTTTACCTTTCATTATTCGCAAAATAACATTTTTGCTAGAAGAATAGGTGTCCAATCTTTCACATACAATGATGAAAACCAATATTCCAATGTTATGCTATATCATCAATGGAAACGTAAGCGACTTCGACTGGTGACCTTGAAAGGTGTTACTTAAAGGTCAAGGTCACCTAAAGTTGTACTTCATGACAAAAAAACTTATATTTCTGAAAATGTGATTAATTTTGTTTACTAAAATTGATAACATGTAAGGAATTGCTATGAATAGTTGATAAACGATTAGACGTGACCTTCACGAAGGTTAAGGTCATAGTTTTTGAAGAGATCGTAAGAATATTCAGTTTACTATAATGGCAAAACATTTGCTCTGATCAGTGTTAGGAAGATCTGCTCACAACACGTAAAGGATCTCTAACTACTGAATCGTATTCTTTTGAGCTGAGATGATCAGAAACAGTATAATATAGATACCCGTTATAATTAAGGTCAAGGTCACAATATGTACAATTGTGCATTTAATCTGATAAGTTAACTGCTCCGTGGTCCTGAAATTCTCTTTCTCTCTCTCTCTCTCTCTCTCTCTCTCTCTCTCTCTCTCTCTCTCTCTCTCTCTCTCTCTCTCTCTCTCTCTTTCTCTCCTCTCTAATATATATATATATATATATATATATATATATATATATATATATATATATATATATATATATATATATATATATATATATATATATATATATATATTGTCACAGAGTGCCTGGTCAGGGTTAAATTACTGATTAGAGTTAACATGTGGGGGGCAAAGCCCAGGCGCGTGATAAATGGGCACGCTGAAAAGGGAATCCCGGCGTACGTCGGTAGAATAATGTTTGAGCCAGGTTAAATAGACATCGGTATATGTCAAGGTGTCCAAAAGGCCGGAAGAAGTCAGGAGTATCTTGGGAGAGAATATGTCAAATAGACATTAATAAATGTATCAGGTGTCTAGGCACGGGTATGGAGGGTCCACGTGCCATTCCTCTTTATAATTAATATGCAAGTCCTTGGCTGCCGGCATGTCTGAAGAGAACAGTGTATAATTCCAATCTCCTTTCCAGAACGCGCCTGCCGCCAGGTTGCATGCATCAACATGGACATGTTCCTTGCTTTGTGGGTCATAATACACAGTGCCATTAAAAACATGCATGTAAGATAGCCACCACTGTAAGTCTGTGTGAAACCCTCGTGCGAGTCTCGCTTTATGCCTTTGCTGCTGAAGGGGTTTAATCGTATCAAGAATCCGCTTGAGAAAATTTTTTCCTTCCTTGACGGCTTGACACGCCCAGTTAAGGGACCCTGCTAGTGACTGCAAGATTTGCTTTGTCGCGTGTGTTTTGCCTTGAAACTGCTGCAAGAGTTTGTGAAGTTGCTGTAACTTGTCGTCGCCCAATGACAAGGTGCTTGTGCGGGTGCAGATCTGGATCCCGAGAAATGTAATGGTTTGTGTAGGCCCCGCCACCTTAGGCCAGCTAATATTGAACCCTAATCTACGTAAAAGGGCAATGAGCGTCATCATCATTTGAGTGCATTCCTCTTTGGACTTAGCTGCTATGAAGAAATCGTCAATATACGCTACTATCCCTGTCATGCCGCGCCGTAATATACATCTGCGAACTGCCTGCGAGAGTCTGTGGAAGTGCGAAGGGCCCACATTACTACCAAAGGGTAGCCTACTATCGAACAGGTATGTGGGATTCTGCTCGCCAGTAAAAATCCATTTTAGGCCTGTGACTTGGTAATTATCTGGATGGATACACACAGATCGGTATGCCGCCTTAAGGTCAACTTTCGCGCACCAGTAGCCGGGCTTGGCTAGTCCGCACGCGTCCGCTAGTGTCTGGAATTTTACTGTCTCAGGTAATCGTTCATTGCATGTCCTACAGGCTTGCTGCCGTCATGTATCAGGCATATGCTATTGTCGTCTTTTGGGATCGCAGCCAAAGCGCTAATTACGGTTGGTTTTTGAGATGCTACGATATAATGACCTTTGTTTATCTGATCAATGAGCTCCTGTTCTACCGCTACTCTGTTTTTTTTTTTTAAGGCAGATGTGTGATTTTTCGGCTCTACAGATCAAACAGTCTGATGTTTGTCCGTGATATAAAAACTATGTTCGATACCTTCAAGGAGAAAGTTTTTGTCTTTATCAGAAGCTAATTCGTCTTGCCACACTAAAAGCTTAGAACTAATGGCCGCTCCAGAACCTAACAGTTGACAGTTGTATGGACTTAGTGCAGGATAAGGGCTATGGTAAGAAGTGCTAGAATGGGTGGGGTCTACCTCGCCTTGTGCAACCTGCTGCGCTGTGTCCTAGGCTGTCCCGTGTTTGCCACCTGCCGCTGCTGCAGGTGTGTCACGATGTTCCCGCGCCGCGGGGTGATCTCTTCCGCAGGTGGCACACACATGGTCCCTCTGTTGTACTGCAGGCACACTTCCCTGCCAGAGGGGCCGATGGGGCCTTGTGGGCGCGGTCCGGCCGTTCCTCCTCCTGGTCTGCGAGCAGGTGAGCCAGCGGGCATCGCCGATTGCGCAGTACGGTCGCGCAGCACCACCGTGGACAGGTGTGGGGCGTCCGTGCCCCACTGGAATGCTTCGGCCGCTTGCCGCTGACGATACTCATCGTCGAACAGCAAGACACTTTGCCAGCTGTATCTGGCCGCCAGCTCCCCCACCATCGCCGAGTACTTGAGGTAGGCGTGCGGAGTGAAACCCGGTGTTGGTTTGTCCATAACGGCCGCCATAATACGGCTGTTTGCCACTATCCAGTGTGCAGGGGAAATCTTGTCCAACTTCGGTTTGCTGTTCACCTTTATAGCGACACCACCCCCAAGTGCCACTTCTTCCTCTGCCATTGCTGCTGAAGACAGAAAATCTACTTTACGTAAAGGGAGGCCCACCTTTTGCTGCCGCAATACCCCCGCTACTGTTGCCATTCATCCAGCCGTCCGGCACCTCTGTAGTGTGTACTGTAAAGGGCGTCCTGCAGGGTCTGTGACGCTCTACTGCCGCTGTTGTCACCTACCCCTCCCAGTCCACTGCACAGTGGGCCACCGCCGTTGTCCACCTGGAATTTGGCCACCGCTGCACGGAGCACTGCTCTGTCCCCACGTTTCAGCGCCAG
Source organism: Semisulcospira habei (assembly GCA_036245525.1). NCBI lineage: Eukaryota > Metazoa > Mollusca > Gastropoda > Semisulcospiridae > Semisulcospira > Semisulcospira habei. The sequence continues at coordinate 212,383,099 of BTPG01000003.1, read as the reverse complement.
AGCGTCAATGTCTTCGTCAGACATTAGCAGTAGTGCTTGTCTAGAGATGAATATTTCCCTGATCAGGGCACTCTGCACCTCTTCGTCGATGCCCCAGTCACTGAAAATATGGTCCATCTCACTATTTTCCAGTAAAGCCTTCTTTCTCGCTGATTTGGGAGCCATTTTAAAAATTCTACTGAGCTGTCGCCTTGCGGCTGCTGTGGCCCCGACGACCGGGAGATTGACTGGCGTACTTATCGGTACCGTTCCCTAGTCACTCCTGTACCGCCCACGCATCTCTTAACTCCCACACACTTTTGCACCTCGCATCCTCGGATACGCACTCACCCCCTCCAGACTTTCCCACCCTCTCTCTCTCTCTCTCTCTCTCTCTCTCTCTCTCTCTCTCTCTCTCTCTCTCTCTCTCTCTCTCTCTCTCTCTCTCTCTATCTCCATCTCTCATCATAGCATTCCACAGTCGGGAAATTCCCCCGCCTACTCAGTACTTCGGCTACCACCGGACACCGCCCCCCACCCACACATTCAGTCCTCTTTCCCTCCGTTTAAAATATGTTTATCACTCATCCCCTCGCCTAAACACCACGTTGGAGTGCGCCTGAGTTGATCAGTGTTCATTAGATTTCCCTGTCCCCCATAACGCGCCCTTCAGGGCCGTTCATTATCACTTCGGTGCCGTGGACGTTAAACCCCAAAGTAACCAGTTGCCCTGTAGACCTTCATCTTTGTCTGTAGACTAATGCCCCTTCTGTTCCATACATTGGCATGTAGTCTGCCGAAGACCTCACTAGCTTCTGCGATCCTGGCATTCACTTTATCGTCAATGACAACGTTCTGGGACAGTGTACTGCCAAGATAAGTGAACCTGTTCACTGTGCTTAGTCTCTGACTGTTGACTGTGATGTTGGGCTCAATGAATGTTTTCCCTGTGGTTGGCTGATGCATCACTTCGGTCTTTTTCGTGCTGATGGTAAGACCAAAGTTTGTGCAGACGTCAGAAAACTTGTCAACACTGTGTTACATATCAGCTTCTGGTGCAGCGTTGATGGCACAGTCGTCTACAAACAGAAAGTCTATGATGCTGTCAGTTATAACCTTGGTTTTTGCCTGAAGCCTCCTGAGATTGACCACTTTGTCATCTCTGAAAGCGTCAGTCAGTATAGCGGGAAACATGAGACTGAATAGTTTCGGTGCCAGGACACAGTCTTGATTCACTTTGTTTGAGGCAGGATAGCACTCGGACACCTCACAGTTGTCCTGGACCCTCGCCTGCATGCCGCCGTGGAACTGTTTCACCATAGAGATGAACTAATAATAATAATAATGGGGCGGTCCGTGGCGCAGTGGTTAAGGCGCCAGCCACCAATGCCAAAGGTGCGAGGTTCGATACCGGGTTCCGGCGTTGGATTTTTCTCCTCTGGTAAGTGTCACCGTTAATTCGGGCGGACCGTCGGGGGTTCTTTCTCCGGGTACTCCGGTTCTTCCACCCCCCCCCCACCCCCCACCCCCCACACTTTGGTACCGGTTTCAGGCCACTTTACAAATTTCAAATACAAGCGATCAAAAATCTCTGTAACTTCAGTAGCTGACTGGCCCTTCGTTTGTCTTGTACTGTGTTTGTACTGTGTTTGTCTTAAATGGCGTAAATCCGTGTCTGTTTCGTGAGTGTGTGTGTTGGGTTTCAGGCGCGGCGCTTTGAGTCGATTTCCCCAAAAATTGAGAAAAAGCGCCTATATAATAACGGTATTATTATAATAATAATTACGGTATTTATAATGCGCTTAACTTATAAGAATTATAACTCTAAGCGCGCACTCACAACTCGCACACGCATGCGCACGCTTTAGACAATGACTCGCGTACCACATATAATGAAAATACATTACGACGGTCAGCTTGGGGTGGGGAGTGTGGTGATATAGTGCTAAAACTGTTGAAAGAGGTGAGTTTTTAGGGCGGACTGGAGGGAGGAGAGAGAGTGTTTCTGACGGAGAGAGAGTGGGAGAGTGTTCCAGGTGGATGGACCGTAGACGGAGAAGGAGCGGGGGCCGAAAGTGCTGAGTTTGGTGCGGGGGATGTGGAGGCGGAGAGGGTCGGAGGCGGAGCGGAGGGAGCGGGAAGGAGTGTAGGGGTGAAGTAAGTTGGAGAGATAGGTAGGAGCTTAGTTGTTGAGGGATTTGTAGCAGAGAGACAGAATCTTGTATTGGATGCGTTGGGGGATGGGGAGCCAGTGAAGGAGCTTGAGCAGGGGAGTGATGTGGTCGGATTTTTTCTTTCTGAGGACGGTCATCTGTACTTTGCCTTGATCTTCCACAGGCCTTCTCTGCTAACTGTGTCGAAGGCCTTGGTCTGGTCGACGTAGGTGGAAAACAGGTCAGCATTCTGCTCCTGGCATTTCTCTTGCAGCTGTCTTGCAGAGAAACACCATGTCGATGGTCCCATGCCTTCTGCGGATTCCACACTGACTCTCTGGCAGGAGTCCCTGGTCAAGGTGTGATGTGAGACGGTGAGGAGGATCCTGGCAAGTATCATGCCTGCCATGGAGAGCAAGGAGATGCCTGTGTGGTTGTCGCAGGCCTGACTATTCCCTTTGCGCTTGTACAGGTGAATGATTGAAGGGCTTTAAATTCCTGCGGGATCGCCTCTTGTTGCCACATGAGCTGTAACAACTGATGGAGTTTGTCCGTCAAAGCTGCGCCACCTTTTTTGTAGACCTCAGCTGGGATGGAGTATGTAAGGGGAGCTTTCTGAGTTTCAAGTAGGGTTGGTAGGTCATCAAGCGCTTCGTTGACTGGGGCTTGGGGCAGACCATCGATAGCTTCAGCGTTGATGGAGGAGGGACGATTCAGCACACCGTTGAAGTGTTGTGCCCACCGAAGAATCTTCTCATTGTCAGTGATCAGCATGTTCCCATCTGCGCTGAGGAGAGGGGATGAAAGGTTAAATGTTTAGGGCTTAACGTCTTTGTCCACCACGAAGGTGATTTCAATGACGGGGCACCGAAATATGGTCTGAACAAATTTTGACCCAAGCTGGATTCGAACCCGGGACCTTTCGGTCGAAAGACCAACACTGCCACGAGCCACCCAGCTCCCCTAGGAGAGGGAATGAACCTGACGAAGTGGGGCCGTACACTTCCGTGCATCATAGAACTGCGTCATGTTGTGCCTGTCAGCGTAACTATGGATCTCGTCAACTGTGCTGCTCAGCCACGAGTCATTCATTATGCGCAGTTTCTGTTGGACAGTATGGCGGATGGCTGTAAAGGCATCTTTCTTAGAGATGGACTTTGGGTCACCAAGGTATGCTTGGTGGAGCCGATGTTTCTCATCCAGCTGCTGCTTGATGTCATCACAGTTATCATCAAACCAGTCTTTGTGTTTTGTCTTAGAGGGATCTAGGATCTCTGCAGCTGTGTTGTAGACCAGGTCTCTCAGAGTTGCACAGTCTGTTTCCACATTCTGGCTGTCCAGAGAGGTGGATCCAAGGCGGTCTTCCAGGGTACTGACAAATGACTGATGTTGGGCTTCTTCATATTGGCGATGTTCAGTCGCTTGGGAGCCTTCTTTCCTTGCGGGCGTCTCTTAGGTTGAATACGGACGGTGAGCTTGGATATAAATAATAATAATGTATATTTTTTAGGCGTCTATACTTTCGATAGAAAAGCTCTAGGCGCCGTACAAATGACATACAAACATACACACACCTTGCATCCTACAGCACATATATATGCCCTAACATACACACTCACGCAACAAGATATACAGGGAAAATAAACTTAGCAGAGTAAACACACCAACACGAAATGCTCACACACACCAAAGATATACGTGTACCATAAAACTAATAACGGATACACTAGGCATCTCTCACTGGCAGCAACACCAAAAACAAAAATAAGATAATTATAACGGTGAATGCACGTTTAAAGGAACAGATGTGTCTTTAAAGACTGCCGGAAACTATTGGCTGGTTCAAAATATCTGAGGGACTGTGGGAGTTTATTCCAAAGAAATGGTCCTTGGTATGAGAAAGACCTCTCGCCAAAAGACTTAGTTCTCACAGTCGGAAAGCGTAACAGTTTAATGTCTGCTGAGGAACGGAGCTGTCTTGAAGGTGTGTACACAAGAAGAAGCTCAGAAAGATAGGCAGGGCCAGTAGAAGTAGACAGACAAGTATGACAGATGGACAGAACTTTGTATTGTACTCTGGATGTAATAGGCAACCAATGGAGTGCACGCAGGATGGGTGTGATGTGGTCTGACTTCTTTGCCTTGACAACAAGCCGTGCTGCTGAGTTCTGCACCCTCTGGAGTCGATCCAGAAGGTACTGAGGACAGCCACACAGGAGTGCATTGCTGTAATCGAAGACAAAGGAGCGGACCAGCGTTTTAGTGGTTTCTGGTGCGAGAAGATGCCTAATAGAGCTAATGCGACGCAGTTCAATGAATGCAGATCTACAGGTATTCAAAACGTGTTGTTTAGTGAGAGACTGCAATCAATGGTGACGCCAAGATTTCTCACCTGAGCAGAAAAGCTAACTTCAGTGTCTAGGATTGTGATGGACTGCTGTAAGGAGGAAGATATTCTGGTAGAGGAAACTAGTATGGCTTCTGTTTTATCCTCATTCAATTTTAATTTGTTGGCTATCATCCATGTTCTAACATCGAAAACTGACTGTTGCACACACTTGATGATGGCATCGACCTGCTCAACATGGCCTGATTTAAACAACTGCGTGTCATCAGAGTACACGTGGTGAGAAATTGGGCGTGCAGCTATGACACCCGACAAGGGCCGCATATACATAATGAAGAGCACAGGCCCAAGGACTGACCCTTGGGGTACTCCGATCAACACAGGGGCTGCAACTGAAAGATGACCACAGACAGAAACAGTCTGTGACCGGTTAGACAAAGACACGTTCAAACCGACAGAATAGGGTGCTATGGTCAATCGTATCAAATGCGCTAGACAGATCCAGCAAAGCTAAAACAAAAACCTGACCATCATCCAGTGCAAGCAACAAGTCATTCATGATTTTCAGTAAAGCTGTTTCCGTGCTGTAACTCACGCGGTAGGCTGATTGTAGGAGACTTAAGAGATTGTTGACGGTGAGATGCTTCAGGGTCTGAGAGAGCACGACTTTCTCAATGACCTTTGATATAAATGGAAGATTTGACACATTTCTGTAATTCTTAAAGTCATTCTGATCTAAAGATGCTTTCTTCAAAAGCGGCTTGACAACTGCGTTTTTGTACAAGGTGGGAAAAGAACCAGTTTGAAGCGAATGATTGATGACATGGGTAATGTGGGGAAGAATGACATCTATACACTCATACAGGAGGGAAGTGGGCATGGGATCTAGTACACAAGACTTGGGGGCAGTTTTCTTCAGAATCACACACACCTCTTCGTCAGTCACAGGTTCAAATTTTGAGAATATCTGATCATCACAACACCTGTCAGCATACGAAGGGTCAACCTGGCATGGTTGCGCATCAATACCATCACGAATTAACTTCACTTTACTCAAGAAAATGTCTGAGAAAAGACCGGACAGCTCTGTGACTGGGTGAACACTTGGAAGTGGTGTTGACTTACTCTTACCCAACAGGCGGTTAGTTATGGCATACAACTCTTTGTTGGTGTTGCAAGCAGCAATTTTAAGGGAGGCAAATTTTTGCACTGCAAACAAGTTTTGTAACAAAATTAACAAAATTCTTTGCAGAGCAAAACAGTTGCTTATGTACAGTAAGACGAGTTTTGCGCCACTGCCTCTCGGTCTGGCGATGACACTGTTTTGCAGAGCGCATTTCATTTGCGACGGCACTGTACCATGGGGAAGGTGTTCTCCCAGATACGGTACGCTGAGTAGGCGGGGCGTGCTGGTCAAAGACGGAGCGAAGACAAGCATGACGATGCTCCGCGTCGAGATCACGAACGGCTGACAAACAGTTCTGAGTATCTGCAGTGAAGGATAAACGATCAATGGCGCGGATGTTACGCACAGTTCTTGTAGCAGAAGGATGGGGAGGTGCTAACACATTCAGTTCTGAAATGGCACATAGATAGTCAGAAGCAATAGCGTCAGTCACCAGGGCTGAACGCAAAATGTCACTGTCGCAACTGGAAATTACCCAACCTAGTATGTGACCATGCCTATGGGTCGGCACATTTACAGCTTGAGACATGTTGAACATGTGCAAAACGTCTAAAAGCTTGGCTGTGTAAGTGTGGTCCGGATGATCGTAATGAAAGTTGAGATCGCCCAGTATGAGCACATCGCCCTTACATGAGTTGCACATGTCCAACAAGTCTGGAAACTGTTAAATAAACATACTGTCAGTCAGTTTATTATTTCTATTTGGTGGATGGCGATATAAACAAAATAAATTGATGGGTTTGCATGGGAGGCCGAGCTTCACTTCGACAAGTTCAAAAGATGAATGTTCAAACTGAAAAGACGACGCGCACGTCAGATAGGGTCCGAGAGAGTCTCTGTAGATAACAGCTATACCACCTCCACGAGAGGAGCTGCGGGGGAAAGACGTGGCATGATATCCCGGAGGGGCAAGATCCAGACACTTGGCTTCATCACCGGACAGTCTAAGCCAAGTCTCGGCGAGCAGCATCTCTCTCTTAGATTGACTTCGCGAACGAAGATTCTATAGGGGTTGTCCACGACGTCTGCAGGCATGCGCGTGACTGCGAAGGCCAATCCGGGACAGGCAGGTTCGACCGCAGTGGCTGCAGAGGGAGGTCTGGCCAGGGTTCTGAGTTGCGGCATCTCTGTTTTTTCTCCTGAGCCGCTTGTCTTTAAGGCCAGCTCTGCGAGAGTCCTCAAAGGAGACAGCTGCCTTGTAAATGGTGGAGCGCCAGGTGTCACGGTCCGCAGAAAGTGAAGACCACTGGCGTTGGTCGATTTGGCAGGCACTAAGTGACTTCTTGAGACAGTCTTTGTATCTCTTCTTTGGTGCCCCTCTGTCTCTGTGTCCAGTGGCGAGCTCGCCCAACAGGGTGATCTTGGGTAGGCGATGATCCTCCATCCTGGAGACGTGCCCAGCCCAGCGAAGCTGTGTCCGCAGCAGCAAAGCCTCGATGCTCACAGTTTCTGCCTGTTCAAGGACCTTGACGTTTGTGGCATAGTCACTCCAGTGAATGCCAAGGAATGTACGCAGGCAGCGCTGGTGGAAGCGTTCGAGGAGTCGTAGTTGGCTGCGGTAGAGGGCCCAGGACTCGGAACCATACAACAGGGTGGTGAGGACGACAGCTCTGTACACGCTGATCTTGGTGCCTGTTTTCAGCTGTTGATTATGCCACACCCGCTTGTATAGACGCCCGAAAGCGCTGTTTGCTTTTGCCAGCCTGCTGTCCAGCTCCTTGTCCAGCTTGGCGTCTGCCGTGATGATGCAGCCAAGGTAAACTGGTGCACTGACTTCAGTTCCGACTCGCCGATGGTGATTTGGGGAGGGTGATGCTCTACCTCGGGTGCCGGCTGATGGAGAACCTCTGTCGTTTTCAGACTGACCTCGAGTCCAAAGAGCTGGGCAGCGTCTGCGAAGCAGGATGCGATGCGCTTCAGGGCTCTCTCTGTGTGTGCAACGCGGGCAGCGTCGTCAGCAAAGAGCAGCTCACGAATCAGTTGGTCTAGGGTTTTGGTGTGGGCCTGCAGTCGTCTGAGGTTGAACAGGCTGCCATCGAGACGATACCTGATGTACACTGCATCGTCATCGTCAAGGTCCACTGTGGCCTGCTTCAACATCATGCTAAACAAGATGGTGAAGAGGGTCCGTGCCAGCACACAGCCCTGCTTCACACCGTTGAGAATGGGGAATGGTCTTGAGAGGTCATTGTTGAGTCTGACCTGGCCTTGCTGGTCCTCGTGTAGCTGGACGATCATGCTGAGGAACTTTGGTGGACAGCCAAGTCGCTCCAGGATCTGCCACATACCTTGCCTGCTCACAGTGTTGAACGCTTTTGTTAGGTCGACAAACGTTACGTACAACCCTTTGTTCTACTCGCGGCACTTCTCCTGAAGCTGTCTCAGCACAAAGACCATGTCGGTGGTGCTCCTGTTGGCTCTGAAGCCACACTGGCCCTCTGGGAGGTGGTCTTCTGCAATGGCAGGTACCAGCCGATTCAGGAGCAGCCTTGCGAGTATTTTCCCGGCAATGGACAGCAGGGTAATTCCACGGTAGTTGGAGCAGGCAGACTTCTCTCCTTTGTTCTTATACAGGGTGATGACGACTGCATCGCGGAGATCCTTTGGTAGTGTTCCTTCCTCCCAGCAGCAGAGAAAAAGGTTATGGAGCTTGTTGTGCAGTGCTGGGCCTCCATGCTTCCAGGTCTTTGGTGGGATTCCGTCAATGCCTGCTGCTTTGCCACTCTTGAGCTGGTGGATGGCTGTGAGGGTCTCTTCAGCAGTGGGCGGTTCGTCCAATTCAACCTTTACTGGGAGGTGTGGGATTTGGAGAATGACTGCTTCTTGAACAGTGCGCTCAGCGCTGAAGAGGTCCTGAAAGTATTCCGACCAGCGGTTCAAGATGGAGTTATTATCTGTGAGGAGTGCCTGTCCATCAGCACTTCGCAGGGGACTTTGTATCAGGTGCCTGGGGCCATACACTGCTTTCGTAGAAGCCCCTGTAGTCACCGTTGTCAGCACAAAGCTGGGTCCTCTGTGCGAGTCTGGTCCACCACTCGTTCTGGAGATCTCTAAGCTTGCGCTGGAGACTGCTGCAGACGAGGCCGAAGGCAGACTTCTTCACAGGGCAGGAAGGCTGGGCTAGGTGGGCCTGATGGGCGGCTCTTTTTTCTTTTTGCTAGGAGTTCCTGGATCTCTACGTCGTTTTCGTCAAACCAGTTTTTGTTCCTCTTTCTAGCGAAACCAAAGACTTCTGCAGAGGATTTTGCGATAGCAGTTTTCAGCCGTTCCCAGAGTGTTTCAGGGGAGGAGCAACATAATGTCAGTGTTATTGTCTGTGATAAATTCACTGATCTCACAGCGTTTCTCCTGAGTTCCCACCGAACGTGCATTGCACAGTGCCACCGAGAGTGAGTGTCCGCTTCTGTGTTTAACAGATTCACTGAGATCAGGAACTGTTGTAAGATTCAGAAAGTCAACTGAGCGGGGCACAGTGATCTTGGGTGATGGGAAAGAGACAATGATTGGAATTGGCCTACCATATTTCAGTTTACGGCAACCACCTCTGCGAGGCCGCTTCCTTCTGTTGCTGTTGGAGCAGGTGAGAGTAGGTGACCTGGAATGAATATCCAGTGAACGCAGCCTTGTACACACACGGCCCCACAGCGGAACAGAGTGCTGAATACCAATGTCCAGCAAGGCATCTCTGCTATAGGCATAGTATTGGCGAGGTCTGGCAGCGACTGTAGACACACATGCACTGCACAAGAAGGCTTGACATCAGGTACTGCAGCACCGGCCGACGAGGGTAAACATGCGGCAAAATCAGGCACTGCAATAATGCAGAGTACATCTGTACCAGTGTGAGTGGGGCAGTGAAACTGTAAGTAGATGTGAACTCAGGTGTAGATGCACCAGTGTTGACAGGTTGAAAACAGTCATGCACAGTAGCACCACTGTTGAACTGGGTCACAGCTGGATGCACATAATAGCCAGCCAGACTTCAAACAGCTTCAGGAACATAAAAATCCATATAGTTTCTCATTTCTGGTGGCGAAATGGCACAAAAAGCACACCAAAACGAAGCCCACATCATGGCAGACACTCTGGTACCAAAAATCCACAGGACAAAAGACACTGTCTAAGACAAAAACAAAAACAAATCTACAGAGCGGTCTCACTCAGCCTGCTAGGCGTGTGAGCATCAACTCAGCTATGAGTAAGCGGTGGTCGGTCCAACACTCAGCACCGCACATGGACTTGGTTATCTGTACATCCTGTTTGTCCCTCTTCCTGACGATAACGTAGTCTATGAGATGCGAGTGCTTTGAGCGGGGATGCATCCATGTTGCCTGTTACGGGTAGGGAAGCGGATGACTTTTGTGATCAGCAGTTCATGCTCTGCGCAGGTCTGAAGCAACAGAAGCTCTTTGCTATTAAGAGGCCGACACCATAGTTTCCAATGACCTCATCCCAGGTGCTGTTGTCAGTGTCTACTCTTTTGTTGAAGTCACCAAGAATGATGAGCTTGTCAGCTTTGCGAACAGAGGCAATGACGGAGTGCGGTCTTCACAGAACTTGTCTTTCACATCTTCTGGGTTGGTCATGGTTGGAGCGTGGGCACTGATGATGGTAATATGTTTTCTTCCATACGATAGGGGAGTCACACTGTCATCAGCCGATCGTCCACACCCTTTGGAAGCTGCCAACAAGTGTCGTCTTCACTGCAAGGCCGACTTTAGCCTCACGCCGTTCTTCGGTTTCTTTTCCGCTCCAGAAGAAGGTGTAGTCAGCACCCTTTTCACAGAGTTTGCCCTCTCCTGCGAGCCGAGTCTCGCTCAAGGCTGATATGTCGATCTTGTATCGACCTAACTCTTTTCCAATGAGAGCAGTTCTCCTTTGAGATTTGTTGGCTTTGTCCCTGTCCAGGATTTCATGCGCCAAAGGTGAGAGGAATGATCCTCGTCTTTTTCTTTGTGTTTCGAGCGTTGATATAGGGTCCCCGCCAGCTCCGCTACAGTGAACAACGACCCTATGGCCTGAGTCGCCTGTGTGCAGGTTTGCGGCTACGGCTGCCTGTGTACCCACACCTGCCGCTTCGACGCTCGCCTGTCGCCGCAGGGCTTTTTGTGATGAAAGGGAATGACAGAGTGACTTGAGTGATGACTTGGTTTAAAGTGAGGAGGAGTTGCACACCGTCAACGAGTCCGAAATAGCTGTGTTCCTCGTCATGCTCTCCGCGCTTCATAGTGCGTCGCTGGGTCCGCCTTCCTGCCTGTTGAACCATCATATTTTGGTTTCCTCCTTGCATTCTGCCGAGTCAAGTTTTCACATGCTTAGGTAGGCAAGCTCTAACTCACCGAGGGTTGGAGACCATCCGCTACCCTCACCTGGTTTAGCCCGCCAGTAGAAGCGGAGTAGGCTTTAGGAGCTACATGCTGAGTATGGTTGAACCAGGCAGTAAGGACTCAGAACGACTCCTCACTCTTCGCCTCAACACCACCGAGGGCCCCGTTACCCTTGTCATCGCGTACGCACCGACACTGTTCGCCACGCCAGACGCCAAAGTTGAGTTCTACGAGAACATTGCAACTATCACCAGGAGCGTCCTAAGAAATGAACAGATTGTTATCATTGGCGACTTCAATTCCAGAGTTGGTGCAGACCACGATTTCTGGCCTTCCTGTCTCGGCCGTTTTGGTGTGGGCAAGATGAACGAGAATGGGCAGCGGCTGCTCGAGATGTGCACCTACCACGGCATGTGCATCACCAACCCCTACTTCAAAAGCAAGACTCAACTCAATGTCTGCTGGAGACACCCGCGCTCCATGCACTGGCACCAACTGGATCTGATCCTGGTCAGGCGCGCCAACTTGAAGAACTTTCTAAACAGACGTTCCTACCTTAGCGCGGACTGCGACACAGACCATGCGTTGGTGTGTTGCAAGATCAGGCTGCAACCGAAGAAGTTCCATCGCACGAAGCAGCTAGGGAAACCTCGATGTCAGCAAAATGTCCCAGCCCGACCTCGTGGAAGTTTGAAGAGGCCTTCCAGAAGGAACGTGAAACCTCACAGCCCGGTGACTCTGACTCTACCACAGAGAAGTGGGAAACCCTGCAGGACACCATGCACCGCACAGCCTTGGCCACCTTTGGGAAGAGGATCTCGAAGACACAAGACTGGTACGAGACCAAGTCGACTGAGATGTCCCCCATCATCGTAGCCAAACGAACTGCCCTTTCTGTGTACAAACGGTCACCCAGCAAGAAGAACCTGAAGGTTCTCAGGGCTGCCAGGAGCAAGGTCAAACAGACTGCCAGACGTTGCGCCAACGAATACTGGACGGAGCTCTGTGGAAACATCCAGATTGCAGCCCTTACAGTTAGTTAGTTATTTGGGTTTAACGCCGAGCAGGCAACTAAGGCCATCTCACGGCGGTGCAGCCGTTACAAGTAACATCAGAGGAATGTATGACGGCATTAAGAAGGCATTAGGACCAACCCAAAACAAGACGGTCCCCCTCAAATCCTCCACAGGGGAAGTTATCACGGACAAAGGCCAGCAGCTGGAGAGATGGGTGGAACACTATTCTGACCTCTACTCCAGACAGAACGGCGTGATCCCATCAGCTCTTGGCGCCATCGACTACCTTCCTGTACTAGATGAGCTAGATGCAGTGCCTACAATAGAGGAGCTCAGCAAAGCCATTGACAGCTTGGTTTCAGGCAAAGCCCCTGACAACGATGTGATTCCCGTGGATTTGATCAAGAACTGCAAGACCACCCTCCTTCTCCCCCAGCATGAGGTCCTACTCCAGTGCTGGCAGGAAGGAGAGGTACCACAAGACAGTAATCCCTCACGGACATGAAACGACCGGTTAGACAAAAAAATGTGAATAAAAACGGGCAGGTGCCCTTTAAAACCCATGTCCAACAAGTCAGACATTATACCATACTTCCAGGTAGTGTCATATGCCTTTTCAAGATCGAAGAAAATTGCACATACATGCTGCTCGTTGACAAAAGCATCTCGGACAAACGACTCAAAACGGACTAGATGGTCAGTTGTACTACGGAAGCGCCGGAAACTGCACTAGAGGTCTGTGATGAGACCCTGCTACTCAAGATGCCACACCAGGCGGGCGTTGAACAAGCGTTCCATAGTTTTACATAAACATGACGTCAACGCGATTGGCCGGTAGTTGCCCGGGTCGGAAGGATCCTTACCCGGCTTGGGGATCGGCATAACCACATCCTGGCGCCAAGCTGGTGGAAAATGGCCAGTTATCCAGATATGGTTAAAGGCCTTGAGAAGTACAAGGAGTGACTTCTCAGGCAGATGTGTTAGGAGTTGATAGTGGATAGTATCTAGGCCAGCAGCAGAGTCATTACATTTCTGTAGGGCTTATAGCACTTCTGATAATGTAAATGGGGTATTATAGGCTTCTGAGTTATCCGATTTAAAATCACAAATACGAGACTCTCGCTCTCATTTTCTCTCTGGAAGGCGGGTGAATAATGCTCTGTTGAAGAATTCTGGGCAATGGTGGAGGCAAGCAAATTGGCCACAGCTGTTTTATCTGTGACCAAGCTGGCACCATCTCTAAGATGGCCTACACAAGCCTACCCACCCTTGCCCCTAATTCTTCGAACAGCCTTCCGGACTTTCTGGGACGGAGTCCTAGAAGTTAATGATGAGACAAAACGTCTCCAGGAAGCACGGCGTTTACGTTTAAAACTGTAACGGGCCTTCGTCCTCTGTCATTTAAAGGTTAAAACATTCACTTGCGACGGATTACGAAAAGCGCGTCGCTGAGCAGATTTGCGCGGTGTTTTTAGCCTTGCGGCACTCTTTGTTAAACCATGGTACTCTCGGCTTCCGACGGACTGATGTGGAAGTTTTAGCCGGGGATGGTTTCACCCGCTACGTCCGACAAAATGGAAGTAAAAGAAGAAACAGGTTCTTCAGCTGACATGACCACCCCCTCTGTAGTACGAGACTGACAGAGGGAGGCGAACAGAGGCCAGTTAGCTTTCTTGAAATTACAGCGCCCCACCGGTGGGTCCTCCCCACAGCTGACTGATGACAGGACTACTGGGAAGTGGTCACTACCACACAGGTCATCGTTAACCTTCCAGTCAAAGTCCAGCATGAGAGAAGAATCACACACAGTGAGATTTAGAACAGAACTGGATCCTGAACCTGGGTTAGAGTAAGTAGGTGAGTTATAGGACTTGACTAAAAGACGTAATTCCTCAAAGTTACCGCGAAAACCACGACAATTCCACTGAAGAAGAGAGTGCATGGTTATGTCTTATGTGGGAGAGAAGAGTTTCTCCCCCACCCCCCTTGTCATTTACTTTGGAAGGAGTCGAAGGAACAGGGGGGGGGGGGGGGGCGGCTCTCGGGCCTCCTCTGGTTCTTCGGAGATGAGGGGAGTGGAGCTGCCGCAACACCAGCTACGACAACTTCCACTCCCTCCATCTGCTCCCCCAGTGTCCCCCTTCTGGGCCCGTGCGCACAGCGGTCCCGTAGCTTTCTTAGACTTCTGGTCCTGGGCAGCGTTTCTGTCGCTAGAGTTGGCGGCCTTAGAAGGCTGACCAGAGCCAGAAGCCTTTGTAGTAAAATTGACAGGCTTGGGTAGGAGCTGAGGCTTAGGGGCAGCAGAAGGCGGTGCCACCGGACCGGTAGCGTCCGCCCTCTGCGTTCCCTGGCTCCTCGTCACTAATGGACGAGGGTTACTCTCCAGGGGCGAAAGGAGCCGAAGCTCCGCCCCCAACCAAGAAGTTGGGGTTTGACAAGATAAATCTTTGGTGGGGCGCTTGCCTACCACCGCAGCACTGAATATATACACAGAAGTGTTACTTGAGTTTGTGGCAGCCTCAGCTGCATCAGGGCCGTCAATCAGTTTTTTGGGCGTCCGCAAAGGACAACCCCTTCTTCACACGCACCTGCTGAATCTTGCACTCGGATATCCAACGAGGGCATTTCTTGTCCGAAGCCATATGCGCCCCATGGCAATTCACACACAGGAGGGTGGCTGTGCAGGACTCAGCAGAGTGTCCGGGCTTAGTGCAACGGGCACATAAAGCCTCTGCCTGGCGGCATGTCTTCTGCCCATGGCCATACTTTTGGCACTTAAAGCACCGGAGGGGGAGAGGGACGTACTTCGTCACATTCAAGGAGTAGTAACCTCCCCAGATAGTAGTAGGAGGGGTGTGGGTGCCACATGTCAGGATGATGGTAGGGAGACGAATCTCCCTACCACCTCGCTTGGAAACGAAGCGCCTGACTTAAGTCACCCCCTGCGACTTAAGTTTCCGTACAAGTTCATCTTCCGACAGTTCTGCCAATGCTTGATCTTTAATCACTCCTCTGGAAGAATTTATCGTTTTGTGGGGTGTGACCTCCACCGGAGTGTCTCCGATAGAGGAGAGCCTCAGTAGACAATAATAATAATAATAATAATAATAATACCGTTATTATATAGGCGCTTTTTCTCAATTTTGGGGAAATCGACTCAAAGCGCCGCGCCTGAAACCCAACACACACACTCACGAAACAGACACGGATTTACGCCATTTAAGACAAACACAGTACAAGACAAACGAAGGGCCAGTCAGCTACTGAAGTTACCGAGATTTTTGATCGCTTGTATTTGAAATTTGTAAAGTGGCCTGAGACCGGTACCAAAGTGTGGGGGGTGGAAGAACCGGAGTACCCGGAGAAAGAACCCCCGACGGTCCGCCCGAATTAACGGTGACACTTACCAGAGAAGAAAAGTCCAACGCCGGAACCCGGTATCGAACCACGCACCTTTGGCATTGGTGGCAGGCGCCTTAACCACTGCGCCACGGACCGCCCCACAGACCTATGGAGTGTGCCCGGGTACGGCACTCTACCAGCAAGTCACCAGACTTGAGGCGCTGGGCTTCAGACCTGCCAACACGGCTCCTGAGGGTCTCCCCCACCAGAAAAGGGTGCAGCTTTGAAACAGTCTTCTCTTTAACTTTGCTGTGGACAATGAGAAAGCGAGGTCAGACGGCCGACGCCTGAGGCGTCGCTTCCTCACAGTCGGAGTCGCTATCATTCTCAAGGACAATGTTGGCGGCTATGTGCCGCTTTGGTGCCGGTTTTGTTTTTCGGGGGGTTTCCATGTTATAGTATGATAGATATTCATCCCCCGGGGGTCCCGGGGTCCCCGCCCACCACCGAACCCAACAAGGGAAAGTGCATTTGTCGGCGGGTCTCCAGCCGACGCACAATGGAGACTGCCCGAAAGATATACTTAGGCGGTTAAGCCCGATTGAACCGTCTGAGCCACCGACTTCTATCACACTGTTGAATGCAGGGGAATGCTGGCGTAAAGCACCTATTCAGCAACAGAGGCTATAGCATGGTGCTCCGTATATCAACCTGCATGTGAACAGTGGGATAGGGCTCAACGTGACAAGAGCCGATTGACTAGGCCGGTACTCCCAGCCTCCCGTTTAGGTAGAAGTCAAGGCCAAAGTGGAGTGTTTCGGCCACCAGAATCCTCTTCTCCCCCGACACGGGTCTCCAAGCACGGCAAACACTCGTGATCCAAGGGACCAAAAACTAATGAGTATTTTTAAGGACCAATCCAACATGGTAAGACCTGGGTTAGCACAGCTCATTATAAACCGGACCAGTGAAAAAGACTGAACAACATATCTGTTGACGTCAAGTCCCAATCCTGGACAAAGATGGCACCCCTTCGCTAACCCACTCAGTCAGCGACTGAGGAGACTACCTACCCACGCCACGTGGAGGCCGGTGCCGAGTGAGCCGAATAATGAGGCGGTTTCCCGGGGTGTGGCTGCTGCGCATGCTACAGCTACTCGATAACAGGTGAGAGCTGGGGGTCAGGTGGGGACCAAAGTCGGACGAACTACTTCCTGATGAAGCACGACATGTCCCCCCCCCCTCCCCTCTCCCCCCTCCCCCCCCCCCCCACCAGAGGTTTTACCCCTCACTGAACACCCCCATACACCCCGCAAAGCAAGTACGCACATTTCAAAGAACAGAATATCAATCCGGCATCACGGAAAACGTCACGTGGAAATGGCCAGCGTCAGATCATGTATGCATAATGACGTAATCAGACATGGTACGCAGCATGGCGACTTATATGGGCATTCACTGCAGATGCACGCAGAGCTCATGCGGATCTCTGCCTCTTGGAGATGTTGACAGTGTTCCCTGTGCTCCTGGTTATCCGTCGTGACATTGCTCTCGTTCCTTGTTGGGCGACTCCTTCCGCATACGTAATATCACTATTGATTCAAAGTTCACTGTATGCATATCACATTCTACCTCAGGGACGAAATCCCCCAATTTTGAAGTTGCCCTCTGAAAGACTGTACTACGATTCTAAAGACAGATCGAGCAGGATAGTTCAAGGGTGATGCCAGAATAGCTTGGCGCCTATGGGCGCCAAGCTATTCTGGCAGCACCCTTGAACTATCATGCTCGATCCAGGTGCAGTGGTGTGTCGGGGCTAAATATGAGATATGGGCTGCAGGGTCATTTTCTTTTTGTCTCCCCTTTTGACAGAGGCAGATTTGAGAAAAAGGTCTGCAATGGATTGGTATGATGCTGGACTAACGGAGCCCGAAACATCTGCCACTCCAGCTGGAGAAACCGCTTCCTCCATTCCCCCCGACACTTCTGCAAATCTCGAGCCGGAGGGCAATTCACCGTCAAACTCGTCAACTGACTCCTCTATCGACTCTGCAGAGTTTAACCAATGATAAGGATAGTGTTCATATGATCGCCGGCATGCACGCAAACATAAAAAGATAAAAAGTAACAAATAAAATATGTTTGAATGCATTTTTCTTTCTCATTCATTTATTTAATTGTTTGTTTTGTTTGCCTATCTTTGGGCGTCCGTCGCAAACGTTATCGTTGGCATTCTGTCGGCATGTATTGAAGTCACAGACTTCAAAATTGGTCCAAATATACTTTGTGGCAGACGTCTAAAAAATGCACATGTTTACCAACTTCTCAGTCCCAAATGACCTTGACCTTTTTTCTGAAATAATATTTTCAGCTTAACCCGTTCAGTGCCAGCTGACGCAGGCCGTGTGTCTGTAATCTTCGTCAATTTAACACCAAAAACAACAAGATGAGGATTTCATCCCAAGGTCTTCCGTATTGTTTGGAGCTCAAATGCGTTTTTCTTTTAGGAACGACACTCAGAGTTGTTCATATTTTTTAACTCATCCTTCCGATCCATTCCCCTCCTCTCTAAGCCAACCTCTGATCAGCACACAATCTGGCGCACACAAATAAAGACGGACAAACGGCGCTTCCCGCCATTAGTACGCTCTGTGGGCTTGTGTAGCGACATGAATTCTGAAGAAGACTAGCACGAGCAGCAAAATAAGGTCACTATAAGCTTGACGTCATGGCATCACGAGTCTCACGACGCTGTGTACACAGTGACGAATTTGATGTTTCACGTCACTCATCCGAAAGGCACGCAGCCTCTTCAAGGGCTGACTGTTTTGTTCCACACAGCCTCTTCCAGGGCAGACTGTTTGATGGGAGCATAATTATGAGCCTTTGCCAAAAAGTGTTCTGTGAGGACCCACCGTGTTTTTAACCTAAATATAATGGGAAAACTTATTTTCATTCGGAACAAACTTAACACTGTTCATAAGTGAATACTTCAAAGAGATAATAAACACAAACTTGAATCCCTTAGTGTTTGTTTAATTTATAAAACATACAAATACCAACTCGGACCAGGTCGGAAGCCATGTTTGAAAAGGGGGACATTTCAGTGCACACTGCTTGACACTGATTTTGCCTTCAGCCAGCTTGATTTGAAGCAACGTTTCTGCTATTGCTTTATAAAACATGGACAAAACTGTTGAATGTTTGCATAAACAAAGCATAACTGCCTGTAAACTTTGTATAAATTTAAGGCAAGTGCATGTTTCGCTCGTAACATGTCAGGTCAGTTCACAACGCCAGTGAAAACGTTCGTCTGCTACTTACATTCCAATACTTGACAATGCTTCAAACAAACAAAGTTTACAACGCAAGAAGCATTTTATTAGCTTTATAATACTTTTTTACTTTGTCTGGCGCAGACTACTGTTTGTCATGTCAGGTCAGGCCAGGCTGTAGACTACTGTTTGTCATGTCAGGTCAGGTCAGGCTGTAGACTACTGTTTGTCATGTCAGGTCAGGCCAGGCTGTAGACTACTGTTTGTCATGTCAGGTCAGGCCAGGCTGTTACCAGCAACAGTTGATACAGGCAACAGATCTGCAGTTTTTTAGATTTAATATGTGTACATGAAAAGCTACTCTTTTAGTTGGAATTGCATAGCGATATTTTAGTTTTTATTTTGGGCCCAAGTGTCCCACGTTTTGTCACCACCTTTTGGCACAGGCTCATATACTGGCTCCAAAACTTGCACAAATACATTATTATTCAAAACGTTGAAGAGATACAACGCTGGATTACAAACTGATCCAATGCCTATGTTTAATCTATCTATATACAAAGTTCCAAGTGAATAGAACGAAAATTACGGGCTCAAATGAAGGTCAACCGACTTTATATAAACGGCAATTTTTCTCTTGACCGAGTCACCCAATTGGAATATGCTCGGAGGCTCTCCAAAATGCATCTCGATCAAAACATTTCCTAACGATGCCGGCCTAAACGTACACAAACACCGGAGATATTCGTGTACACACACACACACACACACACACACACACACACACACACACACACACACACACACACACACACACACACACACACACACGGTCGGCCAGTCAGTGATTGCTTCAAATTTTATTTCTCAGAGAAGTTATTACACAAATGCAGCCCACAAACTTGCAAAACAAAAAACAGTACCCGATTTAATATTCGTAATAAGTGCAACTTTTCATCTCGCAGTTTCAAAAACATTTTGAACAACTTGAACAAAGTAACACTATTTTAATAAATAAAGAGAATTATTAGAGTACTGAAAACATAATAATAATAATAATAATAATAATATAATAATGGATATTTGCTATAGCGCCTAACTTCGTGACAGAGCTGTAGACGCTTTGCATGAATACACACAGTATGCAAAGATGAAAATTCATATAAGCATAAACACGATATAGGGCCGGAACAACCCTAAACAGCCGCAAATACACTGGTGTGTCCGTGCACATATTATACGATCACGAACACACACACACACATACATACAAAACACACACACACAAGCACGTACGCACTCATACAGAACACACACACGCACGCGCACACACACACACACACACACACACACACACACACACACATACACACACACACGAACGGGTCATAGGTGGGCAGACTTGAAGAGATGATATTTATGTGATATTTAATGTTATGTTTTAATTAATTAGCTTACATGTTTATGTGATATATCGTTAGAATGTGATGTGTATGGTGGTTGCATTCTTTATCGGTCTCATTTTAGATTACGTTTCTTATTAATCCTTTTACCTCTTGTTTATGAGCTGTAACAAGAATATCTCTTTTGGGACAATAAACATCTTGAATCTTGAGATATGTTTTGAGGAAGCCTTCCACACACACTCACACACACACACACACACGCACGCACACACACACACACACACACACACACACACATACACACCCTCCCCAGCCCCCCCCCCCCCGCCCGCCCCCCCACCCCCCGCCCGCCCCCCTCCCACCACCACCACCACCACCTGCAAACCCCAACCCCTCCACACCGCTCCTCCCCCGCCAAGAAAAATACACAAACCAAATTTTAAAAAACCACAAGAACAACACATAAACAAACAAAACAAAAATAACAACAAACAAACAAAATCAAGAACTCACAATAAACAATACAATACAATACAACTTTATTGTCTGTTCGAGTCAAAGCACGACAGAAATTTGCCTTTCGGCTCGTCATAAAACAACAATATAAGACACTAATAAACGCTACAAGAACATTCCATGAAAAATTATCATTGCAGCAATCTATCACAAGCAATCACTGAGTCACAAGATGAGAGATAATTTTAAGTAGATCACACATATCGCGGCGTTATAAACGAGAGTTCAAAATCGAGACAGCAGTTGGAATAAAAGGCTTTTATAAACGGATTCTGAAACCTTGGAACTGACATCAAAACTTCTCAGTTTCCTAAGAAGGTACAGACACTGGTTTGCTTTTTTCACAATCAGATCACTATCCACGACTGTGCCAAGGTATTTAAATTCAGTGACCACTTTTACTGGTTGATTATTAATTGAGACAGGTACAAAAATGTCATTAACTTTACTGTCATCAATGACGAGTTCCTTGGCTTTCTGTACATTCATATCCAGTAAACTGTCTCTGCACCATGACTCTAATACTGCTATCTGTGCAAAGTACTCAGCCAGACTGTCTTCTTTTGGGAGTAGGCGTACAAGGGCCAAGTCGCAGTGTGACAACGCATATGGTCTGTGTATACAGAAAACAATGTCGGAGAGAGGACACAACCTTGAGGGCAGCCTGAATTTAACACCATTTGGTCAGACAGACTGCCGTGTACATTTACACGTTGTGGCCTGTCCTTCAAAAAGTCTCGCACCCACAGAATAATGTTTGTGTTCACAATAAACACACACCAAGCCCCTACATGATCCGGCCCAGGTCGTACTCCTCCGATCGGGTGTAGCTACAATGTCCCAAAAGGGACCGTGGCCTCGTCGGCTTTAACACTTTCAGTGCCGATAAATTTAAAAAACACAAAACTGCAAGAGAAATACATCCTCATGAGCCCCCGCAGTTGCGGGGGCTCATGAGGATCTATGCCTCTTGCTGACGCCACTTTGANTCCACGTTCCTGGGACAGCTAGGGCGTGTTGGTGTTGGACTGACGAAGACTGCATCAACACAGTTTGAATCCACGTTCCTGGGACAGCTAGGGCGTGTTGGTGTTGGACTGACGAAGACTGCAGCAACACAGTTTGAATCCATGTTCCTGGGACGTCTAGGGCGTGTTGGTGTTGGACTGACGAAGACTGCAGCAACACAGTTTGACTACATGTTCCTGGGACAGCTAGGGCGTGTTGATGTTGAACTGACGAAGACTGCAGCAACACAGTTTGAATCCACGTTCCTGGGACAGCTAGGGCGTGTTGGTGTTGGACTGACGAAGACTGCAGCAACACAGTTTGACTACATGTTCCTGGGACGTCTAGGGCGTGTTGATGTTGAACTGACGAAGACTGCAGCAACACAGTTTGAATCCATGTTCCTGGGACAGCTAGGGCGTGTTGGTGTTGGACTGACGAAGACTGCAGCAACACAGTTTGAATCCATGTTCCTGGGACAGCTAGGGCGTGTTGGTGTTGGACTGACGAAGACTGCAGCAACACAGTTTGAATCCATGTTCCTGGGACAGCTAGGGCGTGTTGGTGTTGGACTGACGAAGACTGCAGCAACACAGTTTGAATCCATGTTCCTGGGACAGCTAGGGCGTGTTGGTGTTGGACTGACGAAGACTGCAGCAACACAGTTTGACTACATGTTCCTGGGACAGCTAGGGCGTGTTGATGTTGAACTGACGAAGACTGCAGCAACACAGTTTGACTCCATGTTCCTGGGACAGCTAGGGCGTGTTGGTGTTGGACTGACGAAGACTGCAGCAACACAGTTTGACTACATGTTCCTGGGACAGCTAGGGCGTGTTGATGTTGAACTGACGAAGACTGCAGCAACACAGTTTGAATCCATGTTCCTGGGACAGCTAGGGCGTGTTGGTGTTGGACTGACGAAGACTGCAGCAACACAGTTTGAATCCATGTTCCTGGGACAGCCAGGGCGTGTTGGTGTTGGACTGACGAAGACTGCAGCAACACAGTTTGAATCCATGTTCCTGGGACAGCTAGGGCGTGTTGATGTTGGACTGACGAAGACTGCAGCAACACAGTTTGAATCCATGTTCCTGGGACAGCTAGGGCGTGTTGGTGTTGGACTGACGAAGACTGCAGCAACACAGTTTGACTACATGTTCCTGGGACGTCTAGGGCGTGTTGATGTTGAACTGACGAAGACTGCAGCAACACAGTTTGAATCCACGTTCCTGGGACAGCTAGGGCGTGTTGGTGTTGGACTGACGAAGACTGCAGCAACACAGTTTGACTACATGTTCCTGGGACGTCTAGGGCGTGTTGATGTTGAACTGACGAAGACTGCAGCAACACAGTTTGAATCCACGTTCCTGGGACAGCTAGGGCGTGTTGGTGTTGGACTGACGAAGACTGCAGCAACACAGTTTGAATCCATGTTGCTGGGACAGCCAGGGCGTGTTGGTGTTGGACTGACGAAGACTGCAGCAACACAGTTTGAATCCATGTTCCTGGGACAGCTAGGGCGCGTTGATGTTGGACTGACGAAGACTGCAGCAACACAGTTTGAATCCATGT
The DNA here is from genome assembly GCA_036245525.1 of Semisulcospira habei. Lineage (NCBI taxonomy): Eukaryota > Metazoa > Mollusca > Gastropoda > Semisulcospiridae > Semisulcospira > Semisulcospira habei. The sequence continues at coordinate 212,359,969 of BTPG01000003.1, read as the reverse complement.
TCCTGGGACAGCCAGGGCGTGTTGGTGTTGGACTGACGAAGACTGCAGCAACACAGTTTGAATCCATGTTGCTGGGACAGCCAGGGCGTGTTGGTGTTGGACTGACGAAGACTGCAGCAACACAGTTTGAATCCACGTTCCTGGGACAGCTAGGGCGTGTTGGTGTTGGACTGACGAAGACTGCAGCAACACAGTTTGAATCCACGTTCCTGGGACAGCTAGGGCGTGTTGGTGTTGGACTGACGAAGACTGCAGCAACACAGTTTGAATCCACGTTCCTGGGACAGCTAGGGCGTGTTGATGTTGGACTGACGAAGACTGCAGCAACACAGTTTGAATCCACGTTCCTGGGACGTCTAGGGCGTGTTGATGTTGAACTGACGAAGACTGCAGCAACACAGTTTGACTACATGTTCCTGGGACGTCTAGGGCGTGTTGATGTTGAACTGACGAAGACTACAGCAACACAGTTTGACTACATGTTCCTGGGACGTCTAGGGCGTGTTGATGTTGAACTGACGAAGACTGCAGCAACACAGTTTGAATCCATGTTGCTGGGACAGCCAGGGCGTGTTGGTGTTGGACTGACGAAGACTGCAGCAACACAGTTTGAATCCATGTTCCTGGGACAGCTAGGGCGTGTTGATGTTGGACTGACGAAGACTGCAGCAACACAGTTTGAATCCATGTTCCTGGGACAGCCAGGGCGTGTTGGTGTTGGACTGACGAAGACTGCAGCAACACAGTTTGACTACATGTTCCTGGGACAGCTAGGGCGTGTTGATGTTGAACTGACGAAGACTGCAGCAACACAGTTTGAATCCATGTTGCTGGGACAGCCAGGGCGTGTTGGTGTTGGACTGACGAAGACTGCAGCAACACAGTTTGAATCCACGTTCCTGGGACAGCTAGGGCGTGTTGGTGTTGGACTGACGAAGACTGCAACAACACAGTTTGAATCCACGTTCCTGGGACAGCTAGGGCGTGTTGGTGTTGGACTGACGAAGACTGCAGCAACACAGTTTGAATCCATGTTCCTGGGACAGCTAGGGCGTGTTGATGTTGGACTGACGAAGACTGCAGCAACACAGTTTGAATCCACGTTCCTGGGACAGCTAGGGCGTGTTGGTGTTGGACTGACGAAGACTGCAGCAACACAGTTTGAATCCACGTTCCTGGGACGCCTAGGGCGTGTTGATGTTGGACTGACGAAGACTGCAGCAACACAGTTTGAATCCACGTTCCTGGGACGTCTAGGCGTGTTGATGTTGAACTGACGAAGACTGCAGCAACACAGTTTGACTACATGTTCCTGGGACGTCTAGGGCGTGTTGATGTTGAACTGACGAAGACTGCAGCAACACAGTTTGACTACATGTTCCTGGGACGTCTAGGGCGTGTTGATGTTGAACTGACGAAGACTGCAGCAACACAGTTTGAATCCATGTTGCTGGGACAGCCAGGGCGTGTTGGTGTTGGATGGACGAAGATTGCAGCAACACAGTTTGAATCCATGTTCCTGGGACAGCTAGGGCGTGTTGATGTTGGACTGACGAAGACTGCAGCAACACAGTTTGAATCCATGTTCCTGGGACAGCCAGGGCGTGTTGGTGTTGGACTGACGAAGACTGCAGCAACACAGTTTGAATCCACGCTCCTGGGACGTCTAGGGCGTATTGGTGTTGGACTGACGAAGACTGCAGCAACACAGTTTGACTACATGTTCCTGGGACAGCTAGGGCGTGTTGGTGTTGGACTGACGAAGACTGCAGCAACACAGTTTGAATCCATGTTCCTGGGACAGCCAGGGCGTGTTGATGTTGGACTGACGAAGACTGCAACAACACAGTTTGAATCCACGTTCCTGGGACAGCTAGGGCGTGTTGGTGTTGGACTGACGAAGACTGCAGCAACACAGTTTGAATCCACGTTCCTGGGACAGCTAGGGCGTGTTGATGTTGGACTGACGAAGACTGCAGCAACACAGTTTGAATCCACGTTCCTGGGACGTCTAGGGCGTGTTGATGTTGAACTGACGAAGACTGCAGCAACACAGTTTGACTACATGTTCCTGGGACGTCTAGGGCGTGTTGATGTTGAACTGACGAAGACTGCAGCAACACAGTTTGACTACATGTTCCTGGGACGTCTAGGGCGTGTTGATGTTGAACTGACGAAGACTGCAGCAACACAGTTTGAATCCATGTTGCTGGGACAGCCAGGGCGTGTTGGTGTTGGACTGACGAAGACTGCAGCAACACAGTTTGAATCCATGTTCCTGGGACAGCTAGGGCGTGTTGATGTTGGACTGACGAAGACTGCAGCAACACAGTTTGAATCCATGTTCCTGGGACAGCCAGGGCGTGTTGATGTTGGACTGACGAAGACTGCAGCAACACAGTTTGAATCCACGCTCCTGGGACGTCTAGGGCGTGTTGGTGTTGGACTGACGAAGACTGCAGCAACACAGTTTGACTACATGTTCCTGGGACAGCTAGGGCGTGTTGGTGTTGAACTGACGAAGACTGCAGCAACACAGTTTGAATCCATGTTCCTGGGACAGCCAGGGCGTGTTGGTGTTGGACTGACGAAGACTGCAGCAACACAGTTTGACTACATGTTCCTGGGACAGCCAGGGCGTGTTGGTGTTGGACTGACGAAGACTGCAGCAACACAGTTTGACTACATGTTCCTGGGACAGCTAGGGCGTGTTGGTGTTGAACTGACGAAGACTGCAGCAACACAGTTTGAATCCACGTTCCTGGGACGTCTAGGGCGTGTTGATGTTGAACTGACGAAGACTGCAGCAACACAGTTTGAATCCATGTTGCTGGGACAGCCAGGGCGTGTTGGTGTTGGACTGACGAAGACTGCAGCAACACAGTTTGAATCCATGTTCCTGGGACAGCTAGGGCGTGTTGGTGTTGGACTGACGAAGACTGCAGCAACACAGTTTGAATCCACGTTCCTGGGACGTCTAGGGCGTGTTGATGTTGAACTGACGAAGACTGCAGCAACACAGTTTGAATCCACGTTCCTGGGACAGCTAGGGCGTGTTGGTGTTGGACTGACGAAGACTGCAACAACACAGTTTGAATCCACGTTACTGGGACAGCTAGGGCGTGTTGGTGTTGGACTGACGAAGACTGCAGCAACACAGTTTGAATCCACGTTCCTGGGACAGCTAGGGCGTGTTGATGTTGGACTGACGAAGACTGCAGCAACACAGTTTGAATCCACGTTCCTGGGACAGCTAGGGCGTGTTGATGTTGGACTGACGAAGACTGCAGCAACACAGTTTGAATCCACGTTCCTGGGACGTCTAGGGCGTGTTGATGTTGAACTGACGAAGACTGCAGCAACACAGTTTGACTACATGTTCCTGGGACGTCTAGGGCGTGTTGATGTTGAACTGACGAAGACTGCAGCAACACAGTTTGACTACATGTTCCTGGGACGTCTAGGGCGTGTTGATGTTGAACTGACGAAGACTGCAGCAACACAGTTTGAATCCATGTTGCTGGGACAGCCAGGGCGTGTTGGTGTTGGACTGACGAAGACTGCAGCAACACAGTTTGAATCCATGTTCCTGGGACAGCTAGGGCGTGTTGATGTTGGACTGACGAAGACTGCAGCAACACAGTTTGAATCCATGTTCCTGGGACAGCCAGGGCGTGTTGGTGTTGGACTGACGAAGACTGCAGCAACACAGTTTGACTACATGTTCCTGGGACAGCTAGGGCGTGTTGGTGTTGAACTGACGAAGACTGCAGCAACACAGTTTGAATACATGTTCCTGGGACAGCCAGGGCGTGTTGGTGTTGGACTGACGAAGACTGCAGCAACACAGTTTGACTACATGTTCCTGGGACAGCCAGGGCGTGTTGGTGTTGGACTGACGAAGACTGCAGCAACACAGTTTGACTACATGTTCCTGGGACAGCTAGGGCGTGTTGGTGTTGAACTGACGAAGACTGCAGCAACACAGTTTGAATCCACGTTCCTGGGACGTCTAGGGCGTGTTGATGTTGAACTGACGAAGACTGCAGCAACACAGTTTGACTCCGTGTTCCTGGGACGGCTAGAGCGTGTTGATGTTGGACTGACGAAGACTGCAGCAACACAGTTTGAATCCACGTTCCTGGGACGTCTAGGGCGTGTTGATGTTGAACTGACGAAGACTGCAGCAACACAGTTTGACTACATGTTCCTGGGACAGCTAGGGCGTGTTGGTGTTGGACTGACGAAGACTGCAGCAACACAGTTTGAATCCACGTTCCTGGGACGTCTAGGGCGTGTTGATGTTGAACTGACGAAGACTGCAGCAACACAGTTTGATTACATGTTCCTGGGACAGCTAGGGCGTGTTGATGTTGAACTGACGAAGACTGCAGCAACACAGTTTGAATCCATGTTCCTGGGACGGCTAGGGCGTGTTGGTGTTGGACTGACGAAGACTGCAGCAACACAGTTTGAATCCATGTTGCTGGGACAGCCAGGGCGTGTTGGTGTTGGACTGACGAAGACTGCAGCAACACAGTTTGAATCCATGTTGCTGGGACAGCCAGGGCGTGTTGGTGTTGGACTGACGAAGACTGCAGCAACACAGTTTGAATCCACGTTCCTGGGACAGCTAGGGCGTGTTGGTGTTGGACTGACGAAGACTGCAGCAACACAGTTTGACTACATGTTCCTGGGACAGCCAGGGCGTGTTGGTGTTGGACTGACGAAGACTGCAGCAACACAGTTTGACTACATGTTCCTGGGACAGCTAGGGCGTGTTGGTGTTGGACTGACGAAGACTGCAGCAACACAGTTTGAATCCATGTTCCTGGGACAGCTAGGGCGTGTTGGTGTTGGACTGACGAAGACTGCAGCAACACAGTTTGAATCCACGTTCCTGGGACGTCTAGGGCGTGTTGATGTTGAACTGACGAAGACTGCAGCAACACAGTTTGAATCCACGTTCCTGGGACAGCTAGGGCGTGTTGGTGTTGGACTGACGAAGACTGCAGCAACACAGTTTGAATCCACGTTCCTGGGACAGCTAGGGCGTGTTGGTGTTGGACTGACGAAGACTGCAGCAACACAGTTTGAATCCACGTTCCTGGGACAGCTAGGGCGTGTTGATGTTGGACTGACGAAGACTGCAGCAACACAGTTTGAATCCACGTTCCTGGGACGTCTAGGGCGTGTTGATGTTGAACTGACGAAGACTGCAGCAACACAGTTTGACTACATGTTCCTGGGACGTCTAGGGCGTGTTGATGTTGAACTGACGAAGACTGCAGCAACACAGTTTGACTACATGTTCCTGGGACGTCTAGGGCGTGTTGATGTTGAACTGACGAAGACTGCAGCAACACAGTTTGAATCCATGTTGCTGGGACAGCCAGGGCGTGTTGGTGTTGGACTGACGAAGACTGCAGCAACACAGTTTGACTACATGTTCCTGGGACAGCTAGGGCGTGTTGGTGTTGGACTGACGAAGACTGCAGCAACACAGTTTGAATCCATGTTCCTGGGACAGCCAGGGCGTGTTGATGTTGGACTGACGAAGACTGCAACAACACAGTTTGAACCCACGTTCCTGGGACAGCTAGGGCGTGTTGGTGTTGGACTGACGAAGACTGCAGCAACACAGTTTGAATCCATGTTCCTGGGACAGCCAGGGCGTGTTGGTGTTGGACTGACGAAGACTGCAGCAACACAGTTTGACTACATGTTCCTGGGACAGCCAGGGCGTGTTGGTGTTGGACTGACGAAGACTGCAGCAACACAGTTTGACTACATGTTCCTGGGACAGCTAGGGCGTGTTGGTGTTGAACTGACGAAGACTGCAGCAACACAGTTTGAATCCACGTTCCTGGGACGTCTAGGGCGTGTTGATGTTGAACTGACGAAGACTGCAGCAACACAGTTTGACTCCGTGTTCCTGGGACGGCTAGAGCGTGTTGATGTTGGACTGACGAAGACTGCAGCAACACAGTTTGAATCCACGTTCCTGGGACGTCTAGGGCGTGTTGATGTTGAACTGACGAAGACTGCAGCAACACAGTTTGACTACATGTTCCTGGGACAGCTAGGGCGTGTTGGTGTTGGACTGACGAAGACTGCAGCAACACAGTTTGAATCCACGTTCCTGGGACGTCTAGGGCGTGTTGATGTTGAACTGACGAAGACTGCAGCAACACAGTTTGACTCCGTGTTCCTGGGACGGCTAGAGCGTGTTGATGTTGGACTGACGAAGACTGCAGCAACACAGTTTGAATCCACGTTCCTGGGACGTCTAGGGCGTGTTGATGTTGAACTGACGAAGACTGCAGCAACACAGTTTGACTACATGTTCCTGGGACAGCTAGGGCGTGTTGGTGTTGGACTGACGAAGACTGCAGCAACACAGTTTGAATCCACGTTCCTGGGACGTCTAGGGCGTGTTGATGTTGAACTGACGAAGACTGCAGCAACACAGTTTGATTACATGTTCCTGGGACAGCTAGGGCGTGTTGATGTTGAACTGACGAAGACTGCAGCAACACAGTTTGAATCCATGTTCCTGGGACGGCTAGGGCGTGTTGGTGTTGGACTGACGAAGACTGCAGCAACACAGTTTGAATCCATGTTGCTGGGACAGCCAGGGCGTGTTGGTGTTGGACTGACGAAGACTGCAGCAACACAGTTTGAATCCATGTTGCTGGGACAGCCAGGGCGTGTTGGTGTTGGACTGACGAAGACTGCAGCAACACAGTTTGAATCCACGTTCCTGGGACAGCTAGGGCGTGTTGGTGTTGGACTGACGAAGACTGCAGCAACACAGTTTGAATCCACGTTCCTGGGACAGCTAGGGCGTGTTGGTGTTGGACTGACGAAGACTGCAGCAACACAGTTTGAATCCACGTTCCTGGGACGTCTAGGGCGTGTTGATGTTGAACTGACGAAGACTGCAGCAACACAGTTTGACTACATGTTCCTGGGACGTCTAGGGCGTGTTGATGTTGAACTGACGAAGACTGCAGCAACACAGTTTGACTACATGTTCCTGGGACGTCTAGGGCGTGTTGATGTTGAACTGACGAAGACTGCAGCAACACAGTTTGAATCCATGTTGCTGGGACAGCCAGGGGGTGTTGGTGTTGGACTGACGAAGACTGCAGCAACACAGTTTGAATCCATGTTCCTGGGACAGCTAGGGCGTGTTGATGTTGGACTGACGAAGACTGCAGCAACACAGTTTGAATCCATGTTCCTGGGACAGCCAGGGCGTGTTGGTGTTGGACTGACGAAGACTGCAGCAACACAGTTTGACTACATGTTCCTGGGACAGCTAGGGCGTGTTGGTGTTGAACTGACGAAGACTGCAGCAACACAGTTTGAATCCATGTTCCTGGGACAGCCAGGGCGTGTTGGTGTTGGACTGACGAAGACTGCAGCAACACAGTTTGACTACATGTTCCTGGGACAGCCAGGGCGTGTTGGTGTTGGACTGACGAAGACTGCAGCAACACAGTTTGACTACATGTTCCTGGGACAGCTAGGGCGTGTTGGTGTTGAACTGACGAAGACTGCAGCAACACAGTTTGAATCCACGTTCCTGGGACGTCTAGGGCGTGTTGATGTTGAACTGACGAAGACTGCAGCAACAATGTTTGACTACATGTTCCTGGGACAGCTAGGGCGTGTTGGTGTTGGACTGACGAAGACTGCAGCAACACAGTTTGAATCCACGTTCCTGGGACGTCTAGGGCGTGTTGATGTTGAACTGACGAAGACTGCAGCAACACAGTTTGACTACATGTTCCTGGGACAGCTAGGGCGTGTTGATGTTGAACTGACGAAGACTGCAGCAACACAGTTTGAATCCATGTGCCTGGGACAGCTAGGGCGTGTTGATGTTGAACTGAGGAAGACTGCAGCAACACAGTTTGAATCCACGTTCCTGGGACAGCTAGGGCGTGTTGGTGTTGAACTGACGAAGACTGCAGCAACACAGTTTGAATCCATGTTGCTGGGACAGCTAGGGCGTGTTGATGTTGGACTGACGAAGACTGCAGCAACACAGTTTGAATCCATGTTCCTGGGACAGCCAGGGCGTGTTGGTGTTGGACTGACGAAGACTGCAGCAACACAGTTTGACTCCACGTGCCTGGGACAGCTAGGGCGTGTTGGTGTTGGACTGACGAAGACTGCAGCAACACAGTTTGAATCCATGTTGCTGGGACAGCCAGGGCGTGTTGATGTTGGACTGACGAAGACTGCAGCAACACAGTTTGAATCCACGCTCCTGGGACGTCTAGGGCGTGTTGATGTTGAACTGACGAAGACTGCAGCAACACAGTTTGAATCCATGTTGCTGGGACAGCCAGGGCGTGTTGGTGTTGGACTGACGAAGACTGCAGCAACACAGTTTGACTCCACGTGCCTGTGACAGCTAGGGCGTGTTGATGTTGGACTGACAGCAACACAGTTGGAATCCATGTTCCTGGGACAGCCAGGGCGTGTTGGTGTTGGACTGACGAAGACTGCAGCAACACAGTTTGACTACATGTTCCTGGGACAGCTAGGGCGTGTTGATGTTGAACTGACGAAGACTGCAGCAACACAGTTTGAATCCATGTTGCTGGGACAGCCAGGGCGTGTTGGTGTTGGACTGACGAAGACTGCAGCAACACAGTTTGAATCCACGTTCCTGGGACAGCTAGGGCGTGTTGGTGTTGGACTGACGAAGACTGCAGCAACACAGTTTGAATCCACTTTCCTGGGACAGCTAGGGCGTGTTGATGTTGGACTGACGAAGACTGCAGCAACACAGTTTGAATCCACATTCCTGGGACGTCTAGGGCGTGTTGATGTTGAACTGACGAAGACTGCAGCAACACAGTTTGACTACATGTTCCTGGGACGTCTAGGGCGTGTTGTTGTTGAACTGACGAAGACTGCAGCAACACAGTTTGACTACATGTTCCTGGGACGTCTAGGGCGTGTTGATGTTGAACTGACGAAGACTGCAGCAACACAGTTTGAATCCATGTTGCTGGGACAGCCAGGGCGTGTTGGTGCTGGACTGAGGAAGACTGCAGCAACACAGTTTGAATCCATGTTCCTGGGACAGCTAGGGCGTGTTGATGTTGGACTGACGAAGACTGCAGCAACACAGTTTGAATCCATGTTCCTGGGACAGCCAGGGCGTGTTGGTGTTGGACTGACGAAGACTGCAGCAACACAGTTTGACTACATGTTCCTGGGACAGCTAGGGCGTGTTGGTGTTGAACTGACGAAGACTGCAGCAACACAGTTTGAATCCATGTTCCTGGGACAGCCAGGGCGTGTTGGTGTTGGACTGACGAAGACTGCAGCAACACAGTTTGACTACATGATCCTGGGACAGCCAGGGCGTGTTGGTGTTGGACTGACGAAGACTGCAGCAACACAGTTTGACTACATGTTCCTGGGACAGCTAGGGCGTGTTGGTGTTGAACTGACGAAGACTGCAGCAACACAGTTTGAATCCACGTTCCTGGGACGTCTAGGGCGTGTTGATGTTGAACTGACGAAGACTGCAGCAACACAGTTTGACTCCGTGTTCCTGGGACGGCTAGAGCGTGTTGATGTTGGACTGACGAAGACTGCAGCAACACAGTTTGAATCCACGTTCCTGGGACGTCTAGGGCGTGTTGATGTTGAACTGACGAAGACTGCAGCAACACAGTTTGACTACATGTTCCTGGGACAGCTAGGGCGTGTTGGTGTTGGACTGACGAAGACTGCAGCAACACAGTTTGAATCCACGTTCCTGGGACGTCTAGGGCGTGTTGATGTTGAACTGACGAAGACTGCAGCAACACAGTTTCAATCCATGTTGCTGGGACAGCCAGGGCGTGTTGGTGTTGGACTGACGAAGACTGCAGCAACACAGTTTGAATCCACGTTCCTGGGACAGCTAAGGCGTGTTGGTGTTGGACTGACGAAGACTGCAACAACACAGTTTGAATCCACGTTCCTGGGACAGCTAGGGCGTGTTGGTGTTGGACTGACGAAGACTGCAGCAACACAGTTTGAATCCACGTTCCTGGGACAGCTAGGGCGTGTTGATGTTGGACTGACGAAGACTGCAGCAACACAGTTTGAATCCACGTTCCTGGGACGTCTAGGGCGTGTTGATGTTGAACTGACGAAGACTGCAGCAACACAGTTTGACTACATGTTCCTGGGACGTCTAGGGCGTGTTGATGTTGAACTGACGAAGACTGCAGCAACACAGTTTGACTACATGTTCCTGGGACGTCTAGGGCGTGTTGATGTTGAACTGACGAAGACTGCAGCAACACAGTTTGAATCCATGTTGCTGGGACAGCCAGGGCGTGTTGGTGTTGGACTGACGAAGATTGCAGCAACACAGTTTGAATCCATGTTCCTGGGACAGCTAGGGCGTGTTGATGTTGGACTGACGAAGACTGCAGCAACACAGTTTGAATCCATGTTCCTTGGACAGCCAGGGCGTGTTGGTGTTGGACTGACGAAGACTGCAGCAACACAGTTTGAATCCACGCTCCTGGGACGTCTAGGGCGTGTTGGTGTTGGACTGACGAAGACTGCAGCAACACAGTTTGACTACATGTTCCTGGGACAGCTAGGGCGTGTTGGTGTTGAACTGACGAAGACTGCAGCAACACAGTTTGAATCCATGTTCCTGGGACAGCCAGGGCGTGTTGGTGTTGGACTGAGGAAGACTGCAGCAACACAGTTTGACTACATGTTCCTGGGACAGCCAGGGCGTGTTGGTGTTGGACTGACGAAGACTGCAGCAACACAGTTTGACTACATGTTCCTGGGACAGCTAGGGCGTGTTGGTGTTGAACTGACGAAGACTGCAGCAACACAGTTTGAATCCACGTTCCTGGGACGTCTAGGGCGTGTTGATGTTGAACTGACGAAGACTGCAGCAACACAGTTTGAATCCATGTTGCTGGGACAGCCAGGGCGTGTTGGTGTTGGACTGACGAAGACTGCAGCAACACAGTTTGAATCCATGTTCCTGGGACAGCTAGGGCGTGTTGGTGTTGGACTGACGAAGACTGCAGCAACACAGTTTGAATCCACGTTCCTGGGACGTCTAGGGTTTGTTGATGTTGAACTGACGAAGACTGCAGCAACACAGTTTGAATCCACGTTCCTGTGACAGCTAGGGCGTGTTGGTGTTGGACTGACGAAGACTGCAACAACACAGTTTGAATCCACGTTCCTGTGACAGCTAGGGCGTGTTGGTGTTGGACTGACGAAGACTGCAGCAACACAGTTTGAATCCACGTTCCTGGGACAGCTAGGGCGTGTTGATGTTGGACTGACGAAGACTGCAGCAACACAGTTTGAATCCACATTCCTGGTACGTCTAGGGCGTGTTGATGTTGAACTGACGAAGACTGCAGCAACACAGTTTGACTACATGTTCCTGGGACGTCTAGTTCGTGTTGTTGTTAAACTGACGAAGACTGCAGCAACACAGTTTGACTACATGTTCCTGGGACGTCTAGGGCGTGTTGATGTTGAACTGACGAAGACTGCAGCAACACAGTTTGAATCCATGTTGCTGGGACAGCCAGGGCGTGTTGGTGCTGGACTGAGGAAGACTGCAGCAACACAGTTTGAATCCATGTTCCTGGGACAGCTAGGGCGTGTTGATGTTGGACTGACGAAGACTGCAGCAACACAGTTTGAATCCATGTTCCTGGGACAGCCAGGGCGTGTTGGTGTTGGACTGACGAAGACTGCAGCAACACAGTTTGACTACATGTTCCTGGGACAGCTAGGGCGTGTTGGTGTTGAACTGACGAAGACTGCAGCAACACAGTTTGAATCCATGTTCCTGGGACAGCCAGGGCGTGTTGGTGTTGGACTGACGAAGACTGCAGCAACACAGTTTGACTACATGATCCTGGGACAGCCAGGGCGTGTTGGTGTTGGACTGACGAAGACTGCAGCAACACAGTTTGACTACATGTTCCTGGGACAGCTAGGGCGTGTTGGTGTTGAACTGACGAAGACTGCAGCAACACAGTTTGAATCCACGTTCCTGGGACGTCTAGGGCGTGTTGATGTTGAACTGACGAAGACTGCAGCAACACAGTTTGACTCCGTGTTCCTGGGACGGCTAGAGCGTGTTGATGTTGGACTGACGAAGACTGCAGCAACACAGTTTGAATCCACGTTCCTGGGACGTCTAGGGCGTGTTGATGTTGAACTGACGAAGACTGCAGCAACACAGTTTGACTACATGTTCCTGGGACAGCTAGGGCGTGTTGGTGTTGGACTGACGAAGACTGCAGCAACACAGTTTGAATCCACGTTCCTGGGACGTCTAGGGCGTGTTGATGTTGAACTGACGAAGACTGCAGCAACACAGTTTGACTACATGTTCCTGGGACAGCTAGGGCGTGTTGATGTTGAACTGACGAAGACTGCAGCAACACAGTTTGAATCCATGTTCCTGGGACGGCTAGGGCGTGTTGGTGTTGGACTGACGAAGACTGCAGCAACACAGTTTGAATCCATGTTGCTGGGACAGCCAGGGCGTGTTGGTGTTGGACTGACGAAGACTGCAGCAACACAGTTTGAATCCATGTTGCTGGGACAGCCAGGGCGTGTTGGTGTTGGACTGACGAAGACTGCAGCAACACAGTTTGAATCCATGTTCCTGGGACAGCTAGGGCGTGTTGATGTTGGACTGACGAAGGCTGCAGCAACACAGTTTGAATCCATGTTCCTGGGACAGCCAGGGCGTGTTGGTGTTGGACTGACGAAGACTGAAGCAACACAGTTTGACTACATGTTCCTGGGACAGCTAGGGCGTGTTGGTGTTGAACTGACGAAGACTGCAGCAACACAGTTTGAATCCATGTTCCTGGGACAGCCAGGGCGTGTTGGTGTTGGACTGACGAAGACTGCAGCAACACAGTTTGACTACATGTTCCTGGGACAGCCAGGGCGTGTTGGTGTTGGACTGACGAAGACTGCAGCAACACAGTTTGACTACATGTTCCTGGGACAGCTAGGGCGTGTTGGTGTTGAACTGACGAAGACTGCAGCAACACAGTTTGAATCCACGTTCCTGGGACGTCTAGGGCGTGTTGATGTTGAACTGACGAAGACTGCAGCAACAATGTTTGACTACATGTTCCTGGGACAGCTAGGGCGTGTTGGTGTTGGACTGACGAAGACTGCAGCAACACAGTTTGAATCCACGTTCCTGGGACGTCTAGGGCGTGTTGATGTTGAACTGACGAAGACTGCAGCAACACAGTTTGACTACATGTTCCTGGGACAGCTAGTGCGTGTTGATGTTGAACTGACGAAGACTGCAGCAACACAGTTTGAATCCATGTGCCTGGGACAGCTAGGGCGTGTTGATGTTGAACTGAGGAAGACTGCAGCAACACAGTTTGAATCCACGTTCCTGGGACAGCTAGGGCGTGTTGGTGTTGAACTGACGAAGACTGCAGCAACACAGTTTGAATCCATGTTGCTGGGACAGCTAGGGCGTGTTGATGTTGGACTGACGAAGACTGCAGCAACACAGTTTGAATCCATGTTCCTGGGACAGCCAGGGCGTGTTGGTGTTGGACTGACGAAGACTGCAGCAACACAGTTTGACTCCACGTGTCTGGGACAGCTAGGGCGTGTTGGTGTTGGACTGACGAAGACTGCAGCAACACAGTTTGAATCCATGTTGCTGGGACAGCCAGGGCGTGTTGATGTTGGACTGACGAAGACTGCAGCAACACAGTTTGAATCCACGTTCCTGGGACGTCTAGGGCGTGTTGATGTTGAACTGACGAAGACTGCAGCAACACAGTTTGACTACATGTTCCTGGGACAGCTAGGGCGTGTTGGTGTTGGACTGACGAAGACTGCAGCAACACAGTTTGAATCCACGTTCCTGGGACGTCTAGGGCGTGTTGATGTTGAACTGAGGAAGACTGCAGCAACACAGTTTGAATCCACGCTCCTGGGACGTCTAGGGCGTGTTGATGTTGAACTGACGAAGACTGCAGCAACACAGTTTGAATCCATGTTGCTGGGACAGCCAGGGCGTGTTGATGTTGGACTGACGAAGACTGCAGCAACACAGTTTGAATCCACGCTCCTGGGACGTCTAGGGCGTGTTGATGTTGAACTGACGAAGACTGCAGCAACACAGTTTGACTACATGTTCCTGGGACAGCTAGGGCGTGTTGGTGTTGGACTGACGAAGACTGCAGCAACACAGTTTGAATCCACGTTCCTGGGACGTCTAGGGCGTGTTGATGTTGAACTGACGAAGACTGCAGCAACACAGTTTGACTACATGTTCCTGGGACAGCTAGGGCGTGTTGGTGTTGGACTGACGAAGACTGCAGCAACACAGTTTGAATCCACGTTCCTGGGACGTCTAGGGCGTGTTGATGTTGAACTGACGAAGACTGCAGCAACACAGTTTGACTACATGTTCCTGGGACAGCTAGGGCGTGTTGGTGTTGGACTGACGAAGACTGCAGCAACACAGTTTGACTACATGTTTCTGGGACAGCCAGGGCGTGTTGGTGTTGGACTGACGAAGACTGCAGCAACACAGTTTGAATCCACGTTCCTGGGACGTCTAGGGCGTGTTGATGTTGAACTGACGAAGACTGCAGCAACACAGTTTGACTACATGTTCCTGGGACAGCTAGGGCGTGTTGGTGTTGGACTGACGAAGACTGCAGCAACACAGTTTGACTACATGTTCCTGGGACGTCTAGGGCGTGTTGATGTTGAACTGACGAAGACTGCAGCAACACAGTTTGACTACATGTTCCTGGGACAGCTAGGGCGTGTTGGTGTTGGACTGACGAAGACTGCAGCAACACAGTTTGACTACATGTTCCTGGGACAGCCAGGGCGTGTTGGTGTTGGACTGACGAAGACTGCAGCAACACAGTTTGAATCCACGTTCCTGGGACGTCTAGGGCGTGTTGATGTTGAACTGACGAAGACTGCAGCAACACAGTTTGACTACATGTTCCTGGGACAGCTAGGGCGTGTTGGTGTTGGACTGACGAAGACTGCAGCAACACAGTTTGACTACATGTTCCTGGGACAGCCAGGGCGTGTTGGTGTTGGACTGACGAAGACTGCAGCAACACAGTTTGAATCCACGTTCCTGGGACGTCTAGGGCGTGTTGATGTTGAACTGACGAAGACTGCAGCAACACAGTTTGACTACATGTTCCTGGGAGAGCTAGGGCGTGTTGGTGTTGGACTGACGAAGACTGCAGCAACACAGTTTGACTACATGTTCCTGGGACGTCTAGGGCGTGTTGATGTTGAACTGACGAAGACTGCAGCAACACAGTTTGACTACATGTTCCTGGGACAGCTATGGCGTGTTGGTGTTGGACTGACGAAGACTGCAGCAACACAGTTTGACTACATGTTCCTGGGACAGCCAGGGCGTGTTGGTGTTGGACTGATGAAGACTGCAGCAACACAGTTTGACTCCGTGTTCCTGGGACGGCTAGAGCGTGTTGATGTTGGACTGACGAAGACTGCAGCAACACAGTTTGAATCCACGTTCCTGGGACGTCTAGGGCGTGTTGATGTTGAACTGACGAAGACTGCAGCAACACAGTTTGACTACATGTTCCTGGGAGAGCTAGGGCGTGTTGGTGTTGGACTGACGAAGACTGCAGCAACACAGTTTGACTACATGTTCCTGGGACGTCTAGGGCGTGTTGATGTTGAACTGACGAAGACTGCAGCAACACAGTTTGACTACATGTTCCTGGGACGTCTAGGGCGTGTTGGTGTTGGACTGACGAAGACTGCAGCAACACAGTTTGAATCCACGTTCCTGGGACGTCTAGGGCGTGTTGATGTTGAACTGACGAAGACTGCAGCAACACAGTTTCAATCCATGTTGCTGGGACAGCCAGGGCGTGTTGGTGTTGGACTGACGAAGACTGCAGCAACACAGTTTGAATCCACGTTCCTGGGACAGCTAGGGCGTGTTGGTGTTGGACTGACGAAGACTGCAACAACACAGTTTGAATCCACGTTCCTGGGACAGCTAGGGCGTGTTGGTGTTGGACTGACGAAGACTGCAGCAACACAGTTTGAATCCACGTTCCTGGGACAGCTAGGGCGTGTTGATGTTGGACTGACGAAGACTGCAGCAACACAGTTTGAATCCACGTTCCTGGGACGTCTAGGGCGTGTTGATGTTGAACTGACGAAGACTGCAGCAACACAGTTTGACTACATGTTCCTGGGACGTCTAGGGCGTGTTGATGTTGAACTGACGAAGACTGCAGCAACACAGTTTGACTACATGTTCCTGGGACGTCTAGGGCGTGTTGATGTTGAACTGACGAAGACTGCAGCAACACAGTTTGAATCCATGTTGCTGGGACAGCCAGGGCGTGTTGGTGTTGGACTGACGAAGATTGCAGCAACACAGTTTGAATCCATGTTCCTGGGACAGCTAGGGCGTGTTGATGTTGAACTGACGAAGACTGCAGCAACACAGTTTGAATCCATGTTGCTGGGACAGCCAGGGCGTGTTGATGTTGGACTGACGAAGACTGCAGCAACACAGTTTGAATCCACGCTCCTGGGACGTCTAGGGCGTGTTGATGTTGAACTGACGAAGACTGCAGCAACACAGTTTGACTACATGTTCCTGGGACAGCTAGGGCGTGTTGGTGTTGGACTGACGAAGACTGCAGCAACACAGTTTGAATCCACGTTCCTGGGACGTCTAGGGCGTGTTGATGTTGAACTGACGAAGACTGCAGCAACACAGTTTGACTACATGTTCCTGGGACAGCTAGGGCGTGTTGGTGTTGGACTGACGAAGACTGCAGCAACACAGTTTGAATCCACGTTCCTGGGACGTCTAGGGCGTGTTGATGTTGAACTGACGAAGACTGCAGCAACACAGTTTGACTACATGTTCCTGGGACAGCTAGGGCGTGTTGGTGTTGGACTGACGAAGACTGCAGCAACACAGTTTGACTACATGTTTCTGGGACAGCCAGGGCGTGTTGGTGTTGGACTGACGAAGACTGCAGCAACACAGTTTGAATCCACGTTCCTGGGACGTCTAGGGCGTGTTGATGTTGAACTGACGAAGACTGCAGCAACACAGTTTGACTACATGTTCCTGGGACAGCTAGGGCGTGTTGGTGTTGGACTGACGAAGACTGCAGCAACACAGTTTGACTACATGTTCCTGGGACGTCTAGGGCGTGTTGATGTTGAACTGACGAAGACTGCAGCAACACAGTTTGACTACATGTTCCTGGGACAGCTAGGGCGTGTTGGTGTTGGACTGACGAAGACTGCAGCAACACAGTTTGACTACATGTTCCTGGGACAGCCAGGGCGTGTTGGTGTTGGACTGACGAAGACTGCAGCAACACAGTTTGAATCCACGTTCCTGGGACGTCTAGGGCGTGTTGATGTTGAACTGACGAAGACTGCAGCAACACAGTTTGACTACATGTTCCTGGGACAGCTAGGGCGTGTTGGTGTTGGACTGACGAAGACTGCAGCAACACAGTTTGACTACATGTTCCTGGGACAGCCAGGGCGTGTTGGTGTTGGACTGACGAAGACTGCAGCAACACAGTTTGAATCCACGTTCCTGGGACGTCTAGGGCGTGTTGATGTTGAACTGACGAAGACTGCAGCAACACAGTTTGACTACATGTTCCTGGGAGAGCTAGGGCGTGTTGGTGTTGGACTGACGAAGACTGCAGCAACACAGTTTGACTACATGTTCCTGGGACGTCTAGGGCGTGTTGATGTTGAACTGACGAAGACTGCAGCAACACAGTTTGACTACATGTTCCTGGGACAGCTAGGGCGTGTTGGTGTTGGACTGACGAAGACTGCAGCAACACAGTTTGACTACATGTTCCTGGGACAGCCAGGGCGTGTTGGTGTTGGACTGACGAAGACTGCAGCAACACAGTTTGACTCCGTGTTCCTGGGACGGCTAGAGCGTGTTGATGTTGGACTGACGAAGACTGCAGCAACACAGTTTGAATCCACGTTCCTGGGACGTCTAGGGCGTGTTGATGTTGAACTGACGAAGACTGCAGCAACACAGTTTGACTACATGTTCCTGGGAGAGCTAGGGCGTGTTGGTGTTGGACTGACGAAGACTGCAGCAACACAGTTTGACTACATGTTCCTGGGACGTCTAGGGCGTGTTGATGTTGAACTGACGAAGACTGCAGCAACACAGTTTGACTACATGTTCCTGGGACGTCTAGGGCGTGTTGGTGTTGGACTGACGAAGACTGCAGCAACACAGTTTGAATCCACGTTCCTGGGACGTCTAGGGCGTGTTGATGTTGAACTGACGAAGACTGCAGCAACACAGTTTCAATCCATGTTGCTGGGACAGCCAGGGCGTGTTGGTGTTGGACTGACGAAGACTGCAGCAACACAGTTTGAATCCACGTTCCTGGGACAGCTAGGGCGTGTTGGTGTTGGACTGACGAAGACTGCAACAACACAGTTTGAATCCACGTTCCTGGGACAGCTAGGGCGTGTTGGTGTTGGACTGACGAAGACTGCAGCAACACAGTTTGAATCCACGTTCCTGGGACAGCTAGGGCGTGTTGATGTTGGACTGACGAAGACTGCAGCAACACAGTTTGAATCCACGTTCCTGGGACGTCTAGGGCGTGTTGATGTTGAACTGACGAAGACTGCAGCAACACAGTTTGACTACATGTTCCTGGGACGTCTAGGGCGTGTTGATGTTGAACTGACGAAGACTGCAGCAACACAGTTTGACTACATGTTCCTGGGACGTCTAGGGCGTGTTGATGTTGAACTGACGAAGACTGCAGCAACACAGTTTGAATCCATGTTGCTGGGACAGCCAGGGCGTGTTGGTGTTGGACTGACGAAGATTGCAGCAACACAGTTTGAATCCATGTTCCTGGGACAGCTAGGGCGTGTTGATGTTGGACTGACGAAGACTGCAGCAACACAGTTTGAATCCATGTTCCTTGGACAGCCAGGGCGTGTTGGTGTTGGACTGACGAAGACTGCAGCAACACAGTTTGAATCCACGCTCCTGGGACGTCTAGGGCGTGTTGGTGTTGGACTGACGAAGACTGCAGCAACACAGTTTGACTACATGTTCCTGGGACAGCTAGGGCGTGTTGGTGTTGAACTGACGAAGACTGCAGCAACACAGTTTGAATCCATGTTCCTGGGACAGCCAGGGCGTGTTGGTGTTGGACTGAGGAAGACTGCAGCAACACAGTTTGACTACATGTTCCTGGGACAGCCAGGGCGTGTTGGTGTTGGACTGACGAAGACTGCAGCAACACAGTTTGACTACATGTTCCTGGGACAGCTAGGGCGTGTTGGTGTTGAACTGACGAAGACTGCAGCAACACAGTTTGAATCCACGTTCCTGGGACGTCTAGGGCGTGTTGATGTTGAACTGACGAAGACTGCAGCAACACAGTTTGAATCCATGTTGCTGGGACAGCCAGGGCGTGTTGGTGTTGGACTGACGAAGACTGCAGCAACACAGTTTGAATCCATGTTCCTGGGACAGCTAGGGCGTGTTGGTGTTGGACTGACGAAGACTGCAGCAACACAGTTTGAATCCACGTTCCTGGGACGTCTAGGGTTTGTTGATGTTGAACTGACGAAGACTGCAGCAACACAGTTTGAATCCACGTTCCTGTGACAGCTAGGGCGTGTTGGTGTTGGACTGACGAAGACTGCAACAACACAGTTTGAATCCACGTTCCTGTGACAGCTAGGGCGTGTTGGTGTTGGACTGACGAAGACTGCAGCAACACAGTTTGAATCCACGTTCCTGGGACAGCTAGGGCGTGTTGATGTTGGACTGACGAAGACTGCAGCAACACAGTTTGAATCCACATTCCTGGGACGTCTAGGGCGTGTTGATGTTGAACTGACGAAGACTGCAGCAACACAGTTTGACTACATGTTCCTGGGACAGCTAGGGCGTGTTGGTGTTGGACTGACGAAGACTGCAGCAACACAGTTTGAATCCACGTTCCTGGGACGTCTAGGGCGTGTTGATGTTGAACTGAGGAAGACTGCAGCAACACAGTTTGAATCCACGCTCCTGGGACGTCTAGGGCGTGTTGATGTTGAACTGACGAAGACTGCAGCAACACAGTTTGAATCCATGTTGCTGGGACAGCCAGGGCGTGTTGATGTTGGACTGACGAAGACTGCAGCAACACAGTTTGAATCCACGCTCCTGGGACGTCTAGGGCGTGTTGATGTTGAACTGACGAAGACTGCAGCAACACAGTTTGACTACATGTTCCTGGGACAGCTAGGGCGTGTTGGTGTTGGACTGACGAAGACTGCAGCAACACAGTTTGAATCCACGTTCCTGGGACGTCTAGGGCGTGTTGATGTTGAACTGACGAAGACTGCAGCAACACAGTTTGACTACATGTTCCTGGGACAGCTAGGGCGTGTTGGTGTTGGACTGACGAAGACTGCAGCAACACAGTTTGAATCCACGTTCCTGGGACGTCTAGGGCGTGTTGATGTTGAACTGACGAAGACTGCAGCAACACAGTTTGACTACATGTTCCTGGGACAGCTAGGGCGTGTTGGTGTTGGACTGACGAAGACTGCAGCAACACAGTTTGACTACATGTTTCTGGAACAGCCAGGGCGTGTTGGTGTTGGACTGACGAAGACTGCAGCAACACAGTTTGAATCCACGTTCCTGGGACGTCTAGGGCGTGTTGATGTTGAACTGACGAAGACTGCAGCAACACAGTTTGACTACATGTTCCTGGGACAGCTAGGGCGTGTTGGTGTTGGACTGACGAAGACTGCAGCAACACAGTTTGACTACATGTTCCTGGGACGTCTAGGGCGTGTTGATGTTGAACTGACGAAGACTGCAGCAACACAGTTTGACTACATGTTCCTGGGACAGCTAGGGCGTGTTGGTGTTGGACTGACGAAGACTGCAGCAACACAGTTTGACTACATGTTCCTGGGACAGCCAGGGCGTGTTGGTGTTGGACTGACGAAGACTGCAGCAACACAGTTTGAATCCACGTTCCTGGGACGTCTAGGGCGTGTTGATGTTGAACTGACGAAGACTGCAGCAACACAGTTTGACTACATGTTCCTGGGACAGCTAGGGCGTGTTGGTGTTGGACTGACGAAGACTGCAGCAACACAGTTTGACTACATGTTCCTGGGACAGCCAGGGCGTGTTGGTGTTGGACTGACGAAGACTGCAGCAACACAGTTTGAATCCACGTTCCTGGGACGTCTAGGGCGTGTTGATGTTGAACTGACGAAGACTGCAGCAACACAGTTTGACTACATGTTCCTGGGAGAGCTAGGGCGTGTTGGTGTTGGACTGACGAAGACTGCAGCAACACAGTTTGACTACATGTTCCTGGGACGTCTAGGGCGTGTTGATGTTGAACTGACGAAGACTGCAGCAACACAGTTTGACTACATGTTCCTGGGACAGCTAGGGCGTGTTGGTGTTGGACTGACGAAGACTGCAGCAACACAGTTTGACTACATGTTCCTGGGACAGCCAGGGCGTGTTGGTGTTGGACTGACGAAGACTGCAGCAACACAGTTTGACTCCGTGTTCCTGGGACGGCTAGAGCGTGTTGATGTTGGACTGACGAAGACTGCAGCAACACAGTTTGAATCCACGTTCCTGGGACGTCTAGGGCGTGTTGATGTTGAACTGACGAAGACTGCAGCAACACAGTTTGACTACATGTTCCTGGGACAGCTAGTGCGTGTTGATGTTGAACTGACGAAGACTGCAGCAACACAGTTTGAATCCATGTGCCTGGGACAGCTAGGGCGTGTTGATGTTGAACTGAGGAAGACTGCAGCAACACAGTTTGAATCCACGTTCCTGGGACAGCTAGGGCGTGTTGGTGTTGAACTGACGAAGACTGCAGCAACACAGTTTGAATCCATGTTGCTGGGACAGCTAGGGCGTGTTGATGTTGGACTGACGAAGACTGCAGCAACACAGTTTGAATCCATGTTCCTGGGACAGCCAGGGCGTGTTGGTGTTGGACTGACGAAGACTGCAGCAACACAGTTTGACTCCACGTGTCTGGGACAGCTAGGGCGTGTTGGTGTTGGACTGACGAAGACTGCAGCAACACAGTTTGAATCCATGTTGCTGGGACAGCCAGGGCGTGTTGATGTTGGACTGACGAAGACTGCAGCAACACAGTTTGAATCCACGTTCCTGGGACGTCTAGGGCGTGTTGATGTTGAACTGACGAAGACTGCAGCAACACAGTTTGACTACATGTTCCTGGGACAGCTAGGGCGTGTTGGTGTTGGACTGACGAAGACTGCAGCAACACAGTTTGAATCCACGTTCCTGGGACGTCTAGGGCGTGTTGATGTTGAACTGAGGAAGACTGCAGCAACACAGTTTGAATCCACGCTCCTGGGACGTCTAGGGCGTGTTGATGTTGAACTGACGAAGACTGCAGCAACACAGTTTGAATCCATGTTGCTGGGACAGCCAGGGCGTGTTGATGTTGGACTGACGAAGACTGCAGCAACACAGTTTGAATCCACGCTCCTGGGACGTCTAGGGCGTGTTGATGTTGAACTGACGAAGACTGCAGCAACACAGTTTGACTACATGTTCCTGGGACAGCTAGGGCGTGTTGGTGTTGGACTGACGAAGACTGCAGCAACACAGTTTGAATCCACGTTCCTGGGACGTCTAGGGCGTGTTGATGTTGAACTGACGAAGACTGCAGCAACACAGTTTGACTACATGTTCCTGGGACAGCTAGGGCGTGTTGGTGTTGGACTGACGAAGACTGCAGCAACACAGTTTGAATCCACGTTCCTGGGACGTCTAGGGCGTGTTGATGTTGAACTGACGAAGACTGCAGCAACACAGTTTGACTACATGTTCCTGGGACAGCTAGGGCGTGTTGGTGTTGGACTGACGAAGACTGCAGCAACACAGTTTGACTACATGTTTCTGGGACAGCCAGGGCGTGTTGGTGTTGGACTGACGAAGACTGCAGCAACACAGTTTGAATCCACGTTCCTGGGACGTCTAGGGCGTGTTGATGTTGAACTGACGAAGACTGCAGCAACACAGTTTGACTACATGTTCCTGGGACAGCTAGGGCGTGTTGGTGTTGGACTGACGAAGACTGCAGCAACACAGTTTGACTACATGTTCCTGGGACGTCTAGGGCGTGTTGATGTTGAACTGACGAAGACTGCAGCAACACAGTTTGACTACATGTTCCTGGGACAGCTAGGGCGTGTTGGTGTTGGACTGACGAAGACTGCAGCAACACAGTTTGACTACATGTTCCTGGGACAGCCAGGGCGTGTTGGTGTTGGACTGACGAAGACTGCAGCAACACAGTTTGAATCCACGTTCCTGGGACGTCTAGGGCGTGTTGATGTTGAACTGACGAAGACTGCAGCAACACAGTTTGACTACATGTTCCTGGGACAGCTAGGGCGTGTTGGTGTTGGACTGACGAAGACTGCAGCAACACAGTTTGACTACATGTTCCTGGGACAGCCAGGGCGTGTTGGTGTTGGACTGACGAAGACTGCAGCAACACAGTTTGAATCCACGTTCCTGGGACGTCTAGGGCGTGTTGATGTTGAACTGACGAAGACTGCAGCAACACAGTTTGACTACATGTTCCTGGGAGAGCTAGGGCGTGTTGGTGTTGGACTGACGAAGACTGCAGCAACACAGTTTGACTACATGTTCCTGGGACGTCTAGGGCGTGTTGATGTTGAACTGACGAAGACTGCAGCAACACAGTTTGACTACATGTTCCTGGGACAGCTAGGGCGTGTTGGTGTTGGACTGACGAAGACTGCAGCAACACAGTTTGACTACATGTTCCTGGGACAGCCAGGGCGTGTTGGTGTTGGACTGACGAAGACTGCAGCAACACAGTTTGACTCCGTGTTCCTGGGACGGCTAGAGCGTGTTGATGTTGGACTGACGAAGACTGCAGCAACACAGTTTGAATCCACGTTCCTGGGACGTCTAGGGCGTGTTGATGTTGAACTGACGAAGACTGCAGCAACACAGTTTGACTACATGTTCCTGGGAGAGCTAGGGCGTGTTGGTGTTGGACTGACGAAGACTGCAGCAACACAGTTTGACTACATGTTCCTGGGACGTCTAGGGCGTGTTGATGTTGAACTGACGAAGACTGCAGCAACACAGTTTGACTACATGTTCCTGGGACGTCTAGGGCGTGTTGGTGTTGGACTGACGAAGACTGCAGCAACACAGTTTGAATCCACGTTCCTGGGACGTCTAGGGCGTGTTGATGTTGAACTGACGAAGACTGCAGCAACACAGTTTCAATCCATGTTGCTGGGACAGCCAGGGCGTGTTGGTGTTGGACTGACGAAGACTGCAGCAACACAGTTTGAATCCACGTTCCTGGGACAGCTAGGGCGTGTTGGTGTTGGACTGACGAAGACTGCAGCAACACAGTTTGAATCCACGTTCCTGGGACAGCTAGGGCGTGTTGGTGTTGGACTGACGAAGACTGCAGCAACACAGTTTGAATCCACGTTCCTGGGACAGCTAGGGCGTGTTGATGTTGGACTGACGAAGACTGCAGCAACACAGTTTGAATCCACGTTCCTGGGACGTCTAGGGCGTGTTGATGTTGAACTGACGAAGACTGCAGCAACACAGTTTGACTACATGTTCCTGGGACGTCTAGGGCGTGTTGATGTTGAACTGACGAAGACTGCAGCAACACAGTTTGACTACATGTTCCTGGGACGTCTAGGGCGTGTTGATGTTGAACTGACGAAGACTGCAGCAACACAGTTTGAATCCATGTTGCTGGGACAGCCAGGGCGTGTTGGTGTTGGACTGACGAAGACTGCAGCAACACAGTTTGAATCCATGTTCCTGGGACAGCTAGGGCGTGTTGATGTTGAACTGACGAAGACTGCAGCAACACAGTTTGAATCCATGTTGCTGGGACAGCCAGGGCGTGTTGATGTTGGACTGACGAAGACTGCAGCAACACAGTTTGAATCCACGCTCCTGGGACGTCTAGGGCGTGTTGATGTTGAACTGACGAAGACTGCAGCAACACAGTTTGACTACATGTTCCTGGGACAGCTAGGGCGTGTTGGTGTTGGACTGACGAAGACTGCAGCAACACAGTTTGAATCCACGTTCCTGGGACGTCTAGGGCGTGTTGATGTTGAACTGACGAAGACTGCAGCAACACAGTTTGACTACATGTTCCTGGGACAGCTAGGGCGTGTTGGTGTTGGACTGACGAAGACTGCAGCAACACAGTTTGAATCCACGTTCCTGGGACGTCTAGGGCGTGTTGATGTTGAACTGACGAAGACTGCAGCAACACAGTTTGACTACATGTTCCTGGGACAGCTAGGGCGTGTTGGTGTTGGACTGACGAAGACTGCAGCAACACAGTTTGACTACATGTTTCTGGGACAGCCAGGGCGTGTTGGTGTTGGACTGACGAAGACTGCAGCAACACAGTTTGAATCCACGTTCCTGGGACGTCTAGGGCGTGTTGATGTTGAACTGACGAAGACTGCAGCAACACAGTTTGACTACATGTTCCTGGGACAGCTAGGGCGTGTTGGTGTTGGACTGACGAAGACTGCAGCAACACAGTTTGACTACATGTTCCTGGGACGTCTAGGGCGTGTTGATGTTGAACTGACGAAGACTGCAGCAACACAGTTTGACTACATGTTCCTGGGACAGCTAGGGCGTGTTGGTGTTGGACTGACGAAGACTGCAGCAACACAGTTTGACTACATGTTCCTGGGACAGCCAGGGCGTGTTGGTGTTGGACTGACGAAGACTGCAGCAACACAGTTTGAATCCACGTTCCTGGGACGTCTAGGGCGTGTTGATGTTGAACTGACGAAGACTGCAGCAACACAGTTTGACTACATGTTCCTGGGACAGCTAGGGCGTGTTGGTGTTGGACTGACGAAGACTGCAGCAACACAGTTTGACTACATGTTCCTGGGACAGCCAGGGCGTGTTGGTGTTGGACTGACGAAGACTGCAGCAACACAGTTTGAATCCACGTTCCTGGGACGTCTAGGGCGTGTTGATGTTGAACTGACGAAGACTGCAGCAACACAGTTTGACTACATGTTCCTGGGAGAGCTAGGGCGTGTTGGTGTTGGACTGACGAAGACTGCAGCAACACAGTTTGACTACATGTTCCTGGGACGTCTAGGGCGTGTTGATGTTGAACTGACGAAGACTGCAGCAACACAGTTTGACTACATGTTCCTGGGACAGCTAGGGCGTGTTGGTGTTGGACTGACGAAGACTGCAGCAACACAGTTTGACTACATGTTCCTGGGACAGCCAGGGCGTGTTGGTGTTGGACTGACGAAGACTGCAGCAACACAGTTTGACTCCGTGTTCCTGGGACGGCTAGAGCGTGTTGATGTTGGACTGACGAAGACTGCAGCAACACAGTTTGAATCCACGTTCCTGGGACGTCTAGGGCGTGTTGATGTTGAACTGACGAAGACTGCAGCAACACAGTTTGACTACATGTTCCTGGGAGAGCTAGGGCGTGTTGGTGTTGGACTGACGAAGACTGCAGCAACACAGTTTGACTACATGTTCCTGGGACGTCTAGGGCGTGTTGATGTTGAACTGACGAAGACTGCAGCAACACAGTTTGACTACATGTTCCTGGGACGTCTAGGGCGTGTTGGTGTTGGACTGACGAAGACTGCAGCAACACAGTTTGAATCCACGTTCCTGGGACGTCTAGGGCGTGTTGATGTTGAACTGACGAAGACTGCAGCAACACAGTTTCAATCCATGTTGCTGGGACAGCCAGGGCGTGTTGGTGTTGGACTGACGAAGACTGCAGCAACACAGTTTGAATCCACGTTCCTGGGACAGCTAGGGCGTGTTGGTGTTGGACTGACGAAGACTGCAGCAACACAGTTTGAATCCACGTTCCTGGGACAGCTAGGGCGTGTTGGTGTTGGACTGACGAAGACTGCAGCAACACAGTTTGAATCCACGTTCCTGGGACAGCTAGGGCGTGTTGATGTTGGACTGACGAAGACTGCAGCAACACAGTTTGAATCCACTTTCCTGGGACGTCTAGGGCGTGTTGATGTTGAACTGACGAAGACTGCAGCAACACAGTTTGACTACATGTTCCTGGGACGTCTAGGGCGTGTTGATGTTGAACTGACGAAGACTGCAGCAACACAGTTTGACTACATGTTCCTGGGACGTCTAGGGCGTGTTGATGTTGAACTGACGAAGACTGCAGCAACACAGTTTGAATCCATGTTGCTGGGACAGCCAGGGCGTGTTGGTGTTGGACTGACGAAGACTGCAGCAACACAGTTTGAATCCATGTTCCTGGGACAGCTAGGGCGTGTTGATGTTGGACTGACGAAGACTGCAGCAACACAGTTTGAATCCATGTTCCTGGGACAGCCAGGGCGTGTTGGTGTTGGACTGACGAAGACTGCAGCAACACAGTTTGAATCCACGTTCCTGGGACGTCTAGGGCGTGTTGGTGTTGGACTGACGAAGACTGCAGCAACACAGTTTGACTACATGTTCCTGGGACAGCTAGGGCGTGTTGGTGTTGAACTGACGAAGACTGCAGCAACACAGTTTGAATCCATGTTCCTGGGACAGCCAGGGCGTGTTGGTGTTGGACTGACGAAGACTGCAGCAACACAGTTTGACTACATGTTCCTGGGACAGCCAGGGCGTGTTGGTGTTGGACTGACGAAGACTGCAGCAACACAGTTTGACTACATGTTCCTGGGACAGCTAGGGCGTGTTGGTGTTGAACTGACGAAGACTGCAGCAACACAGTTTGAATCCACGTTCCTGGGACGTCTAGGGCGTGTTGATGTTGAACTGACGAAGACTGCAGCAACACAGTTTGAATCCATGTTGCTGGGACAGCCAGGGCGTGTTGGTGTTGGACTGACGAAGACTGCAGCAACACAGTTTGAATCCATGTTCCTGGGACAGCTAGGGCGTGTTGGTGTTGGACTGACGAAGACTGCAGCAACACAGTTTGAATCCACGTTCCTGGGACGTCTAGGGCGTGTTGATGTTGAACTGACGAAGACTGCAGCAACACAGTTTGAATCCACGTTCCTGTGACAGCTAGGGCGTGTTGGTGTTGGACTGACGAAGACTGCAACAACACAGTTTGAATCCACGTTCCTGTGACAGCTAGGGCGTGTTGGTGTTGGACTGACGAAGACTGCAGCAACACAGTTTGAATCCACGTTCCTGGGACAGCTAGGGCGTGTTGATGTTGAACTGACGAAGACTGCAGCAACACAGTTTGACTACATGTTCCTGGGACAGCTAGGGCGTGTTGGTGTTGGACTGACGAAGACTGCAGCAACACAGTTTGACTCCACGTGCCTGGGACAGCTAGGGCGTGTTGGTGTTGAACTGACGAAGACTGCAGCAACACAGTTTGAATCCATGTTCCTGGGACAGCTAGGGCGTGTTGGTGTTGGACTGACGAAGACTGCAGCAACACAGTTTGACTACATGTTCCTGGGACAGCTAGGGCGTGTTGGTGTTGGACTGACGAAGACTGCAGCAACACAGTTTGAATCCATGTTGCTGGGACAGCTAGGGCGTGTTGATGTTGGACTGACGAAGACTGCAGCAACACAGTTTGCGTCAACGGGCACTGAACGGGTTCAGGAAAAAAAGACATGAACAGATGCAGCGTTTATTCATCCATAACGTTACGTCACAAAGGTAGTCAGTGGTAACGCTGATAAACAGAAGTCTAACCAGGAACCACTGTACCTGGTGAAGCACAGACCGTTCACCCTTCATTTAGTTAAGACACCCTACAGGAAATACACCGTATATCAAGGGATCATATACGCATCCTGTTGCTCAGGGCTTATAACTCCTTCGTCGACGACTGAGTTCTAGGCCCTGTGCAACAGGATGTCATATACCTCGAGAAGGAGAGATCAAAGGTAGTACCAGATTAGCTGGGAGCCTTCCCAGGTGCCACGCCAATCCAGCACTACCCTTGAACTTCGTTTTCGATCCTCCCCCACCCGGGTCTGCCCTGGGGGACTTGGGTGGGGTTAACTACTTTTTTGTTCCCAGGGTCACCCTGGTCAGCCCCACAGAGTGGGTTTTCCCCTCTATTCTGAGGCATGTGTTTCTGTCTACCCTTGGTCCATTCACCTGTATGTTCCTTTTTTAAACTCTCCCTACTGTATGCGCTGCATGTAGCTCTTGATATTGGATGTGTGTTGCTAAATGGTCTTAGGTTTATTTAGCGTATTAGACCGGCTGGCGAATTATGTTTAGTTTTTTTTTCACAAGCAGTGCAGGCACGTCCTGAGCAAGTCTTGTTGCTGTCGGGACGTTAAGTAATGTACAATCAACCAACCAATCGTTATCGCTCCACCATCTGCAGAAGGTGCACAAACAGTGGTATGAACATTAACCCATTTAGCGCCGACTACAGCTCGAGGTGGATCGACAGTGATCATTCAAGGGTAGTACTGGATTACAATTGGTAGGTTTTGATTATGCTAAGGTGTAATGTTTTGTGGAGATGAAATTTAAAAAATGCAATCGTCTCTCTTTCTCTGTCTCTGCCTCTTTTCAGTCCACTCTCTCCGTTTCAAATCTCTCAACACGCTAAGGAAAAATAAATTCTGAATTTGAACTTCTCTTTGCTTTTAATGAAACAGATGGTGATTTTAAAGACTGATTAATGTTATTTTGGAATCGGAACACAAAAGCTGTAAAGCTACTGAACTCGTGTCAACATGCTGAGCCGTAAGCTTCACGGGAGCTGACTGAATAGCTTGGCGATTATAAGGCACTACTCTTGAACTTTCATAGTCGATCGAGACATCGTTGTACATGGCATGTCACGCTTGAATAAATTAACAAAATTGAAATTATTGCCAAATCAGGATATCATAGGAAATACGACCCAGGACATGGCCAGTGTAGGTCCACTTAATCTGAACTAGTCACAAAAAGTGAAGGAACACCTACCGTCTGTCTAATAGCGTCGTTTCCAAATGCCTCACCTTCAATCAACAAACCGTTACATCCGTCTCGCCCGATAGCAAAGCAGGAACACTTCAAAATTAAAGTGCACCCCGCAGGAACGACACTGAGAAGTAAAAAATTTAATGATCAACATAATTAACCCCATGGCCGCATTTCTCAAATTTGCAGATTTTGAAAGCGTCGTCTATGACGACTACGTATCAGGTGCAGGAGATGAATCGACCTTGAAAGTTCAATGGTAGTGGCAGATTAGCTCGGCGCCACTTGTAGCCAAGTACTAATCTGACACTACTTTTGAATTTTCATGGTTTAGCCATCTACCCCCTTTGTAGCCAGCGGTCACGAATTTCACGTTTGAAGCGACTGCACACTGACTGAGGAAGAACGTGTAAAGAACACAGAAGTAAATGGAACAAAATAACAAAAATAACACAGAGCTAACTGTCGGCTGCAAGACACATAAATCCTCATGAACCCCCGCATTCGCACTAACTTACCGCATTCGCACTAACTTACCGCATTCGCACTAACTTATCGCATTCGCTCTAACTTACCGAGTTCGCACTAACTTATCGCATTCGCTCTAACTTACCGAGTTCGCACTAACTTACCGCATTCGCGGGGGCTCATGAGGATTTATGCCTCTTGCAGCCGACAGTTGGGAGTTTAAAAGTCTGCTTGGCTTTATCTGCATGTTGACTGTCTGACTTGATGGCTCAAGTCTTCCCAGAGTGGTCAACTGTCTTAAACGTCAGCAGACGACACGAGCTGTCACCTGCCGGTCAGCACTCGAGCTGGTAGCCTTGGTCCACACTGGTTACTTCCAATGATCCGCTACGCATGATAGGCGATGTGCAGCGGATCGAGAGAAATAGCCGGCGTGTTGGTGCAGGATGGCGCCGGCACAAGATGACTTCAGCCGCATGACGGTGATTCTGTTAGACTCACCTGCACGACCTCCCATCAAGAACGGAACCCCAGTGAGCAAACGTACGTCAGGCCAACATCGGCCCGCGCGCAGCCATGCATCATCTAGCCCGAGGATCGTGTGCTTACAGGGAAGTCATCGTCCACAGACTTGATGAAACAAGGGCAGCCACAATGAAGGGCAGAACTGCCACCCAGACGTCGGAACGAGCGGAGACACAGGTGAGGCTCTGTACACCTTTCCCAACGTAGCTGACAACTGCTGAATGACAGGCTTTCTTGGAGTCTGAGAAGTACCCGCGGTCACACTTGCATGTGTTGTTTCGTAGGCAAGTCCCTTTGCCGTCGCTGCCGCACCGCCCCCCTTTCTCTTTACAGTCTGGGTCGTCAAAGGTGCTAGATACGCACTTGTTCAGTTCTTTTTCAAACCACGCCTCCTTCCAGCAATTGCTGAGGCGCGGCGTATACAAGCAATATCCCAAACCCTGAATACCGATAAAGTTAGCATTAGAGCCGGGATCAGCATTGAGGCACGAGTTCGTTTGATATGTGAACTTGACGCACCTGCCATCTATCTCAAAGAAATCTTTTTCACATCTGCACCTTCCATCTCCAGTGCAAATTCCATCTCCACCGCCGCATGTGGTCCCTGCTGGGCCGCATCCAACCGCTGGCTTGAAGGCACAGAGGACACACATGCGACCGCCAGCTACGTAACCAGGATCGGAAAAAAAGTCTTTTTTCTCGCACTTCCCTTATTTCTTTTGTTCTCCTATCGTGTTTATGCGTATTTGTATATTCATCTTTACATACAAGCGCCTTGATAAGCGCCTTACTAACAATCTGCAATACGATCTGGCAGTCAGAGACCCAATCACTTATAATAACTCTCCCCAAAAAAGGCAACTTGCATCAATGCCAGAATTATCGCACGATCAGTCTTATATGCCACCCAAGCAAAGTCATGTTAAAGATCCTATTGAACAGGCTGAAGCCACAGGCATAGGAAATCATAGCTGAGGAACAGGCAGGCTTTAGACCAGGGCGCAGCACAACTGAGCAGATCTTCAACCTGAGAGTTCTATGTGAGAGGTACCTCCAGCACCAGCAAGACCTCTATCATGTCTTTGTGGATTTTAAGAAAGCGTTTGACAGGGTGTGGCATGCAGCCCTTTGGTCCACAATGAAGCTATACAACATCGATGCCAACCTGATCAAAGTCGTAGCAAACCTTTACAACAAGGCCACTAGCGCAGTCTGCTTCAACGGCAAAATAGGAAACTGGTTTAGGACTACAGTCGGAGTCAGACAAGGCTGCTTGCTCTCACCTACTCTTTTCAACATCTTCCTGGAAAGAATCATGACAGACGCTCTGAAAGATCATGAAGGAAATGTCAGTATTAGAGGCAGAACAATCACAAACTTGCGCTTTGCGGACGACATTGATGGCCTTGCAGGAACAGAGAAGGAGCTAGCTCAGCTGGTGGAAAAGCTGGACAGTACAGCCATCGCGTATGGGACGGAAATCAGTGCAGAGAAGACCAAACGGATTATGAATAACACCAGTGGCATTGGCACTGACGTCATGATTGGAAGCCAAAAACTGGAAACTGTTAATAAATTCAAATACTTAAGAGCCATTGTGACAGATGAGGGATCAAACTCAGACATACTGTCCGGGATTGCGCAGACAACAACAGCACTGACAAGATTGAAGACCATATGGAATGACAGAAACATCACACTCTGCTCCAAAATCAGACTGATGCGATCCTTAGTCACCTCAGTGTTCTTGTATGCCTGCGAGTCATGGACCCTCACAGCAGACCTTGAAAAGAGGATACAAGCCACTGAAATGAGATGTTTTCGAAGGCTGCTTGGCATTTCATACAGAGATCACATCACGAACGAGGAAGTGGGAAGCAGAATCAGGCAAGCCATCGGGCCCTATGAAGACCTATTAGCCATTGTGGAAAAAAACGCAAACTGAAGTGGTATGGGCTTGTCACGCGCTCAGCAGGGCTTGCCAAAACAATCCTGCAAGGCACTGTGCAAGGAGGATAAAGGAGAGGAAGACAGAGGAAAAGATGGGAGGACAATATCTCAGAGTGGACAGGACTAAAGCTGGGCGATACGCTAAGAATGGCAGAGAACAGAGAGGAATGGAGGGAGCCGGTTGCCAAGTCATCAGTGGTGCCCCAACGGTCGGCAAAACTACGGGATATAGATAGATAGATACTGACACACATGATTGTTGGTGATGTTGCAGGGTTCCAAGCATATTTTTTATCTTAATAGACCGGCACTGTGCAAGGAGGACGAAGGAGAGGAAGACAGAGGAAAAGATGGGAGCACAATATCCCAGAGTGGACAGGACTGAAGCTGGGCGATACGCTGAGAATGGCAGAAAACAGAGAGGAATGGAGGGAGCTGGTTGTTAAGCCATCAGTGGTGCCCCAACGGTCGGCAAGACTACGGGATATAGATAGATAGATAGATGATAGATAGATAGATAGATAGATAGATAGATAGATAGATAGATAGATAGATAGATAGATAGATAGATAGATAGATAGATAGATAGATAGATAGATAGATAGATAGATAGATAGATAGATAGATAGATAGATAGATAGATAGATAGATAGATAGATAGATAGATAGATAGATAGATAGATAGATAGATAGATAGATAGATAGATAGATAGATAGATAGATAGATAGATAGATAGATAGATAGATAGATAGATAGATAGATAGATAGATAGATAGATAGATAGATAGATAGATAGATAGATAGATAGATAGATAGATAGATAGATAGATAGATAGATAGATAGATAGATAGATAGATAGATAGATAGATAGATAGATAGATAGATAGATAGATAGATAGATAGATAGATAGATAGATAGATAGATAGATAGATAGATAGATAGATAGATAGATAGATAGATAGATAGATAGATAGATAGATAGATAGATAGATAGATAGATAGATAGATAGATAGATAGATAAATAGATAGACCGGTTGGCTACATACTTTCAGTGTCCTGTTTTGCTTTGTTTCACAAGCAGGGCAGGCATGTCCTCAAGAAGGCATGTTGCTGTTATAACATTACACAGTGTACTAGCCTACTTTTTCCCATTCAAATAACCGTGCCATTTCTCAGCTTACTCAGCGACAAATGATGTCGGTGAAAGTCGATCTTTGATATTACCCCGAAGGTCAAAGTGCAGCATTTTATTTTTTTTAATATGACTTCTTTATGACGTTATTTATCTCTTTCTACCCCAACACCGAAATCCTTAAATGTTGCCGTTGTCCCCTGAAGATTGCATTGCAGTGCAGGACACAGATCGACCATGATAGTTCAAGGGTGATGCCAGAATAGCTTGGCGCCCATAGGCGCCAAGCTATTCTGGCATCACCCTTGAACTATCATGGTCGATCCTTATCTTCCTGTGGTGCGTCTGGGGTAGAATGAGTTAAAGTAAGCATATGAAATATAACAACAATAACAATGAACATTATTCCATGAAATAATAAGCAGTTTGCAGAAACTTTGACCGGATGGAATTTCCCTCTACAGTCATGTGTTCATGCAGAGCAGTTTCCTCAACCCTGAGGGACAATATTTCGCCGTTCTGCGTTTTCCGCTTGAGAGTTTTTATTAATGAAAAACGTTGTGTATCATGGTTTATATCAAACTTTGCCTGTACATATTCTTCGCTCTCGCACAACTCTAGGGAAAGTGACATTTTTTAATTGTTAAAATTAGCACGGAAAAAAAACCTCTGTCATTCAGGTAAATCATTGAAGTAACGTGAATCAACGTTTCAGACCACGTCTGTAGAGAGACTAACAATGTACAAACAAGAAACAAAATACGAGCGTGTTGTGTACGTAAATACTGTACAACAAGACAAAGATGAACCATAACCCACAAAGTCCCTTCTATATGAGGGCTGTCCTCGCTGTCAAGTATCTCTAACTTCTGTCTTTGACCTGATTGTGATGTTGAAAAATCTCCTATTGAACAAGTCTCGCAGATCTGCCAATGCGCCAGTGAGCTCTATAAGGCGCGCAGGACATACGCGTTATTGGTTTGTCAAACGTAATTTGTCATGACGTAAGTTTTTTTCTTTTTACGTAATTTTATATTTTACGTGATATGAGTTTCACTTTCGCTCCATAACTAGAATTTCACGGTACAATTTCATTCTTACTATAATTTGTGTGAAAGCAGGTTGACTTTACCTAGCTACATGATATACTATGTACACGGGTCACTTGCATGCTCTTCTGAAAGCGTGTCGATGTGTGTGTGAATGTTAGTGCGTGCGTGCGCGCGCGCGCTCCAACTAAGAGGCATAGACGTCTCTAAGAGGCATAGATCCTCATTCGCCAGGAGGGCGCATGAGGATCTATGCCTCCTGGAGATGCGCGCAAGATCTGAGAGATTTGCGTCATATTTAGAGTATTGTGTCAATGTCTGCGTGGTGACGGAGGTGCTTCTTTTACGTCACCGCCACTGAGTGACTTTCTCCAGAAGTCAAGGTTTTCTACTGAAGAAGTTGAAAGTACAAAGCTGGTTAACGAACTCGTCCAATGTCTTTCTCCTAGCTAGCTATAGCGGGTCACCTGCATGCTCTTCTGAAAGCGCCACGATGTGTGTGTGTGTGTGTGTGTGTGTGTGTGTGTGTGTGTGTGTGTGTGTGTGTGTGTGTGTGTGTGTGTGTGTGTGTGTGTGTGTGTGTGTGTGTGTGTGTGTGTGTGTGTGTGTGTGTGTGTGTGCGTTAGTGCGTGCATGCGCGCGCTCTCCAAACATCTCCAAGAGACATGGATCCTCATGCGCTCTCCGGGCGCATGAGGATCTATGTCTTTTGGAGATGCGCGCATGTCTCTGAGAGAGAGAGAGAGAGAGGGGGGGGGGGAGAGGGGGGAAGAGAGAGAGTTGCATATGATGTATGTATGTAAATAATTGTCATGTTTATTAACATGTACATGTATCAGTATTTCAGCGTAATGAATGAATTTCAGCCTGTACTGTAACTTTTGCACAAGTGAGAATACAGAGCTGTTTTCTAACAAAAATAACATCTCAATGTAAACAAAGGTTGACGCAACAGGGGATGTGTATAGGTGTAATAGGTGACGTAATAGTTTTTTGGGTTTTTTAAAATTTTTATAATAGTACCAGTTCTAGACGTCAGTATGAAAGTAATGCAATATTTATTGACCAACGTTTCACGTTCACTCATGACGTTAAGATATAACCAGAACACAAAACGACGTCACACAAATACTCTACAGACCACACGTACCTCACACAGATGTCAGTATGAAAATCTTAATTCAAAGATGTCCCTCGGTTATTGACGAAAAGATGAAAGTCGGGTCACCAAGAGGCAGAGATCCTCATGAGCCCCGCTAACGCGGGGCTCATGAGGATCTATGCCTCTTGAAGCGAAAGCTCCTTGCTTTTGGCGAGTGTTGCGTAACAAGCAGCATTATTTTCTGTTTGGCTTGCATTGCGTCATAGTCAGCAGCAGCCGTATAGGCGGCGACATTCGGCACCTAGGGACAGAAAAGCTCCACCCGTCTGAGAGAATGAAGACGCTTTTGTTCTCAAGCAGCCTGCTCGCCTGTGTAGCCCTTGGCCTGGCCCAGTTCAACGTCTTCTTTCTGGACACAGCGTGTACATCGACACAAACCTCCTGTGGGGGTTCGGGGACTTGTGAAGCGAACTCCAAGAAATGCTCATGCGGTGAAAAATACACAGTGCACGGCAAGCAGTGTGTTGCAAGAGAGTATGGGCTAGACAATAAAACAACTGACAAATGCGTCCCACAAAGCTGTTACCATCCCTCAGAGTGCTCCAATGATAAACCTAAAACGTGTATCTGTCCAACAGGCGCTGTCTACAACAGCGTTCACAATCAATGTAAGTTCGTGTACTTCACAACAACTGAGTGCACGACATCTGGATCCAGCTGCTCGAACTCCAATGGAGAATGTATAACGAACAATGAATGCCGGTGCAAAGAACATTTCTACGTTGAAAACAAAGTTTGCGTCCAGATTGAATTCCGGCAGCGCGGAGGTTGTGTTGCCGGCTCGCCGTGTGGCGGCATAGACGGCACGTGTCAGGCCGACAATCAAACGTGCTTGTGTCGACGTGACACTTATGTAATTGAAGATGGTGGTGGCAATTGTGATATGGATAGTTTCTATATGTATGAGAATTGCGATCGCAGTGATGATGCGGGTCGTGGCAAGTGCAGCTTTGGAAAGGGGAGGTGCGGGAGAAACGACGCGGACGTTTGTTTCTGCGATCCTGGTTACGTTGCCGATGGTGGCATGTGTGTCCTCCGTGCCTTCAAGCCAGCGGTTGGATGCGGCCCAGCAGGGACCCCATGCGGCGGCGGAGATGGAATTTGCACTGGAGATGGAAGATGCAGATGTGACAAAGATTACTTTGAGATAGATGGCAGGTGCGTCAAGTCTACATATCAAACGAACTCGTGCCTCCCCACTGATCCAGGCTCCAACGCTAGCTGTGCCGGTAGTCAGGGTTTGGGAGTTTGCTTTTATACGCCGGGCGTGTGCAGTTGCTGGAAGGAGGCGTGGTTTGAAAAAGAACTGAACAAGTGCGTATCTAGCACCTTTGACGACCCAGGCTGTAAAGAGAAAGGGGGGCGGTGCGGCAGCGACGGCAAAGGGACTTGCCTACGAAACAACACATGCAAGTGTGACCGCGGGTACTTCTCAGACTCCAAGAAAGCCTGTCATTCAGCAATTGTCAGCTACGTTGGGCAAGGTGGAAAGAGCCTCACCTGTGTCTCCGCTCGTCCCGACGTCTGGGTGGCAGTTCTGCCCTTCATTGTGGCTGCCCTTGTTCCATCACGTCTGTGGACGATGACTTCCCAGTAAGCACACGATCCTCGGGCTAGATCATGTATGGCTGCGCTGGCCGACGTTGGCCTGACGAACTTTGGCTCACTGGGGTTCCGTTTCTGATGGGAGGTCGTGCTGGTGAGTCTAACTGAATCACCGTCGTGCGACTGAAGCCAACTTGTGCCGGCGCCATCTTGCAGCAACACGCCGCGCCGGCTATCTCTCTCGATCCGCTGCACATCGTCTATCATGCGTAGCGGATCGATGGAGGTAACCAGTGTGGACCAAGGCTACCAGCTCGAGTACGGACCGGCAGGTGACAGTTCGTGTCGTCTGCTGACATTTAGGACAGTTGACCCCTCTGGGAACACTTGAGCCATCAAGTCAGACGGTCAACATGCAGATAAAGCCAAGCAGACTTTTAAACTCCCAACTGTCGGCTGCAAGAGGCATAAATCCTCATGAGCCCCCGCGAATGCGGTAAGTCGCGGTAAGGCGGTAAGTTAGTGCGAATGCGGTAAATTAGTGCTAATGCGGGGGCTCATGAGGATTTATGTGTCTTGGATCCTACAGTTAGCTCTGTGTTATTTTTGTTATTTTTGTCCCATTTACTTCTGTGTTCTTTACACGTTCTTCCTCAGTCAGTGTGCAGTCGCTTTAAACGTGAAATTCGTGACCGCTGGCAACAAAGGGGGTAGATGGCTAAACCATGAAAATTCAAGGGTAGTGCCAGATTAGTACTTAGCTACAAGTGGCGCCGAGCTAATCTGACACTACCCTTGAACTTTCAAGGTCGATCCATCTCCTGCACCTGATACGTAGTCGTCATAGACGACCCTTTCAAAATCAGCAAATTTGGGAAATGCGGCCATGGGGTTAATTATGTTGATCATTTCTACTTCTCAGTGTCTTTCCTGAGGGGAGCACTTGGAATTTGAAGTGTTCCTGCTTTGCTATCGGGCAAGAAGACTGTAACGGTTCAGTTGTTGATTGAAGGTGAGGCATTTAGAAACGATGCTGATTAGACAGACGGTAGGTGTTCCTTCACGTTTTGTGACTAGTTCAGATTAAGTGGACCTACACTGGCCATGTCCTGGGTCGTATTTCCTATGATATCCTGATCTGGCAATAAATTCAATTTTGTTAATTTATTCAACCCTGACACACCATGTACAACAATGTCTCAATCGACCATGATAGTTCAAGAGTGGTGCCTTATAGGTGCCAAGCTATTCAGTCAGCACCCGTGAAGCTTAAGACTCCGCATGTTGACACGAGTTCAGTAGGTTTACAGCATAGGGGCCCGATGATGGTAGCTTTGACTAATGCAAATCCACTGCGTCACCGCGTGCGCGCCAGCGCCTACTTAGCTCAAGACAGAATACTGTCTTGTGCTTAGTAGGCAGTGGCGCCCACGCGGTGGCGCAGTGGATTTGCGTTAGTCAAAGCTACTATCATCGGGCCCTTCTGTTTTACACAGCCGTGAGATGGCCTTAGTCGCCTGCTCTGCGTTAAACCCAAATAACTAACCCTCTGGTTTACAGCTTTTGTGTTCTGATTCAAAAGAGTAATATTGAATCAGTCTTTATTATCACCATCTGTTTCATTAAAAGCAAGGAGAAGTTCGAGTTCAGAATTTTGTTCTCCTTAGCATGTTGAGAGATTTGAAAAGGAGAGAGTGGACTTAAGTCATTATACCCCGGACACACCATACCAAAATATGGATCGACCATGATAGTTCAAGGGTGATGCCAGAATAGCTTGGCGCCTATGGGCGCCAAGCTATTCTGGCATCACCCTTGAGCTATCATGGAGTCGATCTGTGTCCTGCACTGCATTGCGCTGCAATGCAGTCTTTAGAAGACAACGGCAAAATTTGGGGATTTCGGTGTTGAGGCCCTACAAGGAGTTAAAAGAGCGCGGAGACAGAGAAAGAGAGACGATTGCATTCTTTCATCTCATCTCCACAAAACATTACACGTTGGTATGAAGCAAAACCTACCAATTGTAATCCCGTACTGCCATTGAATGGTCACTGTCGATCCACCTCGAGCTGTAGTGCGTCGGCGCTAAATGTGTTAATGTTCACACCACTGTACGTGTACCTTCTGCGGATGGTGAATGGACAACGAAGTTCAAGGATAGTGCCGGATTGGCGTGGCACCTGGGAGGGCTCCCAGCAAATCTGGCGCTACCCTTGATATCTCCTTCTCAACGTATATGACATCCTGTTGCACAGGGCCTAGAACTCCTTCGACGACGACGGAGTTCTAGGCCCTGTGCAACAGGATGCGTATAATATGATCCCTTGATACGGTGTATTTCTTGTAGGGTGTCCTCACAAAATAAAGGGCCGGGTGCAAGGTCTGTGCTTCACCACATACAGTGGTTCCTGGTTAGACTTCTGTTTATCAGCTTTGCCACTGTCTACCTTTATGACGTAACTTTATTGATGAATAGACGCTGTATTCTGTTCATGTAATGGACGCTGTATTCTGTTCATGTAATAGACGCTGTATTCTGTTCATGTAATAGACGCTGTATTCTGTTCATGTAATAGACGCTGTATTCTGTTCATGTAATAGACGCTGTATTCTGTTCATGTACTAGACGCTGTATTCTGGTCATGTAATAGACGTTGTATTCTGTTCATGTAATAGACGCTGTATTCTGGTCATGTAATAGACGCTGTATTCTGGTCATGTAATAGACGCTGTATTCTGGTCATGTAATAGACGCTGCATTCTGGTCATGTAATAGACGCTGTATTCTGTTCATGTAATAGACGCTGTATTCTGTTCATGTAATAGACGCTGTATTTTGTTCATGTAATAGACGCTGTATTCTGGTCATGTAATAGACGCTGCATCTGTTCATGTAATAGACGCTGTATTCTGGTCATGTAATAGACGCTGTATTCTGTTCATGTAAAAGACGCTGTATTCTGTTCATGTAATAGACGCCCTGTATTCTGTTCATGTAATAGACGCTGTATTCTGTTCATGTAATAGACGCTGTATTCTGTTCATGTAATAGACGCTGTATTCTGTTCATGTAATAGACGCTGTATTCTGGTCATGTACCAGACGCTGTATTCTGGTCATGTAACAGACGCTGTATTTTGTTCATGTAATAGACGCTGTATTCTGTTCATGTAATAGACGCTGTATTCTGGTCTTGTAATAGACGCTGCATCTGTTCATGTAATAGACGCTGTATTCTGTTCATCTAATAGACGCTGTATTCTGGTCATGTAATAGACGCTGTATTCTGGTCATGTAATAGACGCTGTATTATGCTCATGTAATAGACGCTGTATTCTGGTCATGTAATAGACGCTGCATCTGTTCATGTAATAGACGCTGTATTCTGTTCATGTAATAGACGCTGTATTCTGTTCATGTAATAGACGCTGTATTCTGGTCATGTAATAGACGCTGTATTCTGGTCATGTAATAGACGCTGTATTCTGTTCATGTAATAGACGCTGTATTCTGGTCATGTAATAGACGCTGCATCTGTTCATGTAATAGACGCTGTATTCTGGTCATGTAACAGACGCTGTATTCTGGTCATGTAATAGACGCTGTATTCTGTTCATGTAATAGACGCTGTATTCTGGTCATGTAATAGACGCTGTATTCTGGTCATGTTATAGACGCTGTATTCTGGTCATGTAATAGACGCTGCATCTGTTCATGTAATAGACGCTGTATTCTGTTCATGTAATAGACGCTGTATTCTGTTCATGTAATAGACGCTGTATTCTGGTCATGTAATAGACGCTGTATTCTGGTCATGTAATAGACGCTGTATTCTGGTCATGTAATAGACGCTGCATCTGTTCATGTAATAGACGCTGTATTCTGTTCATGTAATAGACGCTGTATTCTGTTCATGTAATAGACGCTGTATTCTGTTCCTGTCTGTTTTTCTGAACCCGTTCAGTGTCCGTTGACGCAAACTGTGTGGCTGTAGTCTTCATCAGTTCAACATCAACACGCCTTAAAGGTCCGGGTTCAGCAATTAGTCAGTAGAGGACATCGAAAAAAAAATTTCAAAGTCCCTACCTGACACAGAAAGTGCAACCCTGATAGGGCCCCGTGTGATAGGATCCCCGAGCACGCACGTTACTATAGCTGCTGTAGAGTGTCAGACGTCCTTGACGGCTGTCACAGTTCACGAAAACAGGTATACACCATCCAGCTGCCTAAGGTCACTTCCAGTTG
This sequence comes from Semisulcospira habei, assembly GCA_036245525.1. Lineage (NCBI taxonomy): Eukaryota > Metazoa > Mollusca > Gastropoda > Semisulcospiridae > Semisulcospira > Semisulcospira habei. Next base: position 212,317,780 of record BTPG01000003.1, on the reverse strand, counting down.
CATCTGTCCGTGCGCGGTAACATCCAATTCCCGTGCAACTACGACTGAAAAATATCCAACTTTCATTTTGCCGCACTGGTCAGTGAAGCCTGCACCGAGCCGCGACGTCCAGAGCGTCCAAAAAAGGTCCAGCGAATGGTGGCGGTAAGTCCAACATGATATGGTGTGGTCTTTTCACTTTTTGTGGTACAAATATTACTTTTGTTGGTAAGTATATTTCCAACAACAACAAACACCTATGCGCGTGTAGCTGACGTCGTGTTTACAAAGGGAAGGTACTCGTAAATATGTATTATCAGGGGACACCACTCTAATGACCACTTCCTTGTCAACAACAAGAAGCCCTAGCGATCGTAATGTTATGTGTGTTCTGGTGTACAGGACACCAATTTCGGGGGAAATGATGACTGAGGAAATAACAGCAGACGACAGTGGTGAGAAGTAGGCAGAATACATCGATGAACAAGACGAAGAATAGATTGGAAATATTAGCCTCACTGTTCGTCTCTTCTGTAGTTACTATATATATACGTCACTATAGTAACAGCCTGAAACTTTGTTTTTAAATATTCTCTCCTTTATAAATAAGTGTAATAGTTTCTGGGCAATTTTCTATTACACATATTTGTGTTATATACATAATGAAATATGCGATATATTCTGAGCTCTGGTCTGATGTACATTTAGAAGTTTCCACTTTTAGTTGCGATTTGTTTTGGGGGTTCGTGGTGGTTGTTTTTGTGTAAATATCTTCAGAACGCCACGCCATTTTCTAGTACAAGACCCGTGTGTGCATTACATAACTATACAAATACCAGTCATTTGATTCTTTTTCAGTGCCACACCAAATGAGCTCACAGAGCAGCAAGCAGCTAATGTGTTATTTCTGTGGATACATTTGTGAAGCTAGTACAAAGTGAAGGTGCATCAGTAATGGAACAACGCCCAATCTCATCACAATACATAACAGATAATCGCAGTGGCAAGGTAAGTTGTGAACCTAAAATGTGTGTGTGTGTGTGTGTGTGTGTGTGTGTGTGTGTGTGTGTGTGTGTGTGTGTGTGTGTGTGTGTGTATGCTTGGGACAAAATGTACAGCTGGCTTATATTTAGAACAAAATATACAGCTGTCTGAATAGAATTAAATATACAGCTGTCTGAATAAAAAACAAAATATACCTGCAGTTGTCTGAACACAGACAAAATGTTCAGCTGTCTGAATGAAAACAAATGTACAGCTGCTCGCTGTATGAAAACAACATCAGCAATTGTCTGGATGAGAATATAATCAACAGGTCTAGGTAAGGATAAAATATACCACTATAATCAACCTAAAATATATTTGTTCACAAAATAACAGCACATTTCAGTGTGATGAAATAGAGCAATACATGTATGTGCATAATTCATTATGAAACTCACAATCAGGTATATAAGTGGTCTATTGTAAGTTGGCTTGCCACTGATACAATGTATTTCTCATATTTTCCTGAAACCACAAGCTTATGAACAGGAGAAATATGAGTGACAAAAACTTATAATATCATTCTTGTATACCAAAATATTTTATTACAAGTTTTTCTGTGAATCATGTAAATACATGTATATATTGCTCCATATCATAACACTCAAATGTGCTGCTATTTTGTGACTAAGCCATTTTTAGAAAGCCACACGCACATGCGTATGTGCACACATGCCTATTTTCTGTATTTATTTCTTTTTCAACAGGTTTTGTCCATCCATGACTGTGTTTATGGTTTGTTTCTAGACAGCAGGGCTGTCACAAGGTCAGGTGACTTGAAACTGGTGAATGCACAGCATGGCATCGAGTTTCTGAAGACAGCAAGACCTGTCCGATAAGTTGTCACCGACAGAGTTCTACTGTAATCTCCTGCTACTTTCAGGTAATTATCAGTTTGGTGGCATTTGATTTTGAAGTATGGTACACCCGTGCGCTTGCACAAAATCATTTTTGTTTGTAAAAGTGTTATCACATCACACATAAAGTAGCTTATAGTGTCCTGGAAATATTGCTGTCACAACACTAAGTTATGATTTACATATGACTGCTACCTCCACACTGTAAGTATATTTACAAGTTGACAGTAAACATTATTATCATGGTGCCATTGTGGTTTTTCTCCCAAGTCTTCATAACAGCTATAGCTACCGGTCAGTTTGCCACTCTGTAATGCATGTATCTTTTTTCCAGTATGAAATAGATTTGTATATTATTACTGACTTGATCGCAGCCACTGAAACATCTGGATCATTACTTTGATGTGTGGCACAAAGGCAAGCGAATTGCATAAAAGGTTTGAGTTGAGCTGTGTGTTTACATGGAGGATTATATCATTGAGTGTATGCAGAACAAAAACACACAAAACTGTCCTGTCATCGAAATAACCTACTCAGTATAAACTGCTGCTGGTACATTTTCACTTTTGTGCTTTTTTTACTTTCAGGTTTTGCTTTATCTATTATATTGGCCATCTGTTTTCAGTTTCTTTGCTGCTGCCAAAGGCTAAACACCACTTGAAACAAGGGATAAAGCCTGTTATCACCACACATTACGAGTGTCCTTGCCAGGCATGATCAAGGTATCATGTCTTATTTATGCACTTATTTTGACTTAGAGTTTAGATATGTTTCAGTCTCATCATTGAGTGTTTTGAGTGTTAGTCAAGGGGATGTATCTATGTGGCTGAAAATGAAATGGCCCCCCAAAAAACTTTCATTGGCTACAAAGGCTACACAATGCGCAACAGGCTTACCATCCTTGACTTCAACCACCAAGTATGCAAGCAGTATACCAAGATTAGCAACAGGCATACCAGGTAGCACAGCAGAAATATGCATAGTACATGTATGTTACACACTTGTGCAATTTCTGGTACAAGTGCAGTATTGTACATGTCATTTTCAGTATCATTACAGTACATGTATTTGTAGAAATATACTATTTAGGATTGTGACACTGACCATGAAAACTAATTCTTTCTTATGGCAAGTCAGGTGCAGAATTCCTGTTCATGTGCACTGTTTACAGTATGTAGTTATAACAAGGATGAAAAATGAAAGCAGACATGTATGCAATTTATGAAGAAGAATGTCCAAATGTATTGAAAACAAAAAATGTCCAACATTTTGCTTTTACATTCAACTTTAATACTTTCTTGTATAGAGAGTACAAAGTGCACAATATGGAGTATATATTACATGCATGTGTCCATTTATTCATGTCCCAACTACTTGTACAAACAGATGTAAACAATCTCCATGACAGAAAGTAAATTTTAAAAGTTAATGAAAATGTTCTCTTCATTCTGTTTTTTCTCATCAAGGAATGTGCTCCGTGGCCTTGTATCCCCAATGCCTCACTGATGAGAAGCTCTCCAGTTTGTTACATTACCTACGCAGTACAGATGACAAGATTGAGCGACGAGTGGATGTGGTTTTTCAGCAGAAGTAAAGACTTGGAGGTTGGTTTCACACACATACACAACCAGATAGTGCCCTCAGGTAGTTTAGATTGGGGCTTAGAAACTGCCATCTGATTATGGCCACCTGACAAGAGCAACAGTGTTTGCTGTTGCCAAGCCCCATATGGCTCTCATGCCACAACTGAAAAAAATCTGTATGTAGAGTGTTGGTGATGTTTGATTGCTATTATAATGTGGGAATTTTATTTGCAAATGTGATGCTATAATTTTTGACGCTGCAAAATTTGACTTCGGTCTGCTTCTTACAAATATCTAGAAAAGTTGGTTCTTCTGTTAACTCGATCAGCTGGATCAAATTCAGTAGTTCTTGTTGTCCATTATTATAGATGATTCCCACACAAACAGTAGGCCGGATTGTCTTCACTGGTCACGCGCTGATAAGGTGTCGCCTCTACTCCCACATTCGATATGGTCACCAGGGGCTGCTCATCGGTTGAGTGCATCTTTAGTCTCCCCCAGGGAAAAGTTGGTTATGTTGGCCTGAAAACATATTCATATAATATCATGTTACCAAGCAGCATTGCAAAGCTACAATGTCTTTTATTATTAGAACAAAACTGTATAAATCGTTTGACCATCACCGAGACAAAGAAATTGTTTGTAAAAGTTATTTTGCAAATCTGTCTTGTATGGAGTTTATTGATTACACTGGCTGTGATTGATTCATTACGGTTGGTTTCATGTTGAGTAGATTATACTGGCTGATACCCGGTAGCCAAGTAAACTCATCTAGAACAGTGTTTGCAGTACATCTTCACATGTACTAACTGACCTTTGTTCTTGTCTTGCAGCTGCCTGCTGAGAGCAAGTTGGGGCACACTGCACTGCATCAGGCTGTTTGCTGTTCCAAAGTTTCTGTGTGACATTGCTGCTAACGCCCCTGCAGTTTGGTGACATGTTTGACACTGGCCAGTCTGTTGTCTCTTCACTGGTTGGACCTGTCCATGAAGGCTGTCTGTCTGCTGTGGAATCATGGCAATATTAGCATTTTGGTGGATAGCAAAATTTAGCATATGATGATAGAACTATATTGCCATATGTAACATTACATTAGGAAATCGTTGCGGTATATATATATATATATATATATATATATATATATATATATATATATATATATATATATATATATATATATATATATATATATATATATATATATATGCCTGCATGTGTACCCGCCCCCTCCAGCCCCCCCCCCCCCTCTCCCTCACTTACCAAAACACAGTGACCAAGTTTGAATGACAGCATCATAAGCAAAATATACCATGCATATAATTCAATGACATCACTGAAATTGTTTCTTTATAATTAAAATGGTTGTCTCTGTTCTGTTTGTGCTTTTGCCTCATGTATTATTACAGTTATATATGGTGCAGGAAGTAAAAGTGCACATGTATGTTGTTCTGTAGAGAAGAACCCTATGAGGAAAGAACGTCGCTTAGAAATGACAGTTACAACACAATTTATTACTAGATAATATGAATAAAATTGTGTTGTAGCTGTCTTTTCTAAGCGTCTTTCTTTTTTTCGTTTAGTTCGTCTCTGCATTACACACGCTTCGCAGTCACCATTTTGATCTGGACTATGTGGTTCTGTAGGGTACATAGACTACTTGGTCTTGTTGAGGATAGACATACTCATTTCATAAAAAAAATCAGCTGTATTTTTAGGAATTATGACAATCATGGTAATTGTGTTTTATTTATGTATACACTTATTGAAACGGCGCAAGCTTGCTTGGTTTGGCCACGTGACCCGACACAACACCTTGTCCAAGACTATCCTCCAAGGCACTCTCGAAGGAAGTCGTCGGCGAGGTTGTCAGAGAAAGAGTTGGGTCGCAAACATAAAAGAATGGACCGAACTCGAGATGCCAGACTTGCTTGCCACCGCCCAAAATAGAACTCAGTGGAGAGCACTGTCTGTTGCTGCTGCCTTTCAGTCCCCCCAACGCCCAGTTCGGGCAAGGGACTGATGATGATGATGACACTTATTGATGTAAACCTGCCTGTCCCGGATTGGCCTCCGCAGCCACGAAAATGCCTGCAGACGACGTGGGCAAGCCCTATAGAATCTTCGTTCGTGAAGTCAAGCCAAGAGACACTTATTGATGTACTTGACGATTTTGGTAAACTCATAAGAGAAGCCTCACAATGAAAGGCATTTTTAACAGTTTCACTCAGTACAGATATAAACAAATAAGCCATACGTTGAAGTGTATTTGAAAACAATGTTTTTGTCACAAAATGAAGATCAAGTGAGATATACCTCTTGCTGTTGTGAACTGATATATTTCCTTGATATTTATTTTTGCGGGTTGAGTCATTTCAGTTTTCTGATAGAGAACATTGCTATATGGAGTAATCAGAAATAAATCCCACATGGTTTGCTGTCAGTGCAAACATAGATAAACTATGAATGAAATATATTGTGGTTAGAATACCAATTACATAATATATATATATATCTGTTTCCTAACATTTATTTCATATCTCATAACCATAGCACGAGGTGAAAGAAACCTAATGCTCCAGCCGAAGGGGTGCATGCCTGCATGATGCCAGCTTGCTTTCATCTGCTTCCTAAAGTCAATCGGGCAGGGGGGGGGGGGGGGGGGAAGAATTTGCACAACCCCCCAAAAATGGAAAAATTAGTAACATTTAAATTAATTTGGGTCGGGGCATAAACAGACATAATTATATGGTCTTGTCAAAAAAATGTATACATTATTGGTATGGCGAAGGCCGGAACCATCTGCTGCGGCCCTGTATCTAATTATTTTGAAACTTGCCTCTCGTTTGCTCGTGCACCCTTTAGCTTGTAGTTGGTGTATCGGTGTTTGCTGTCAGGCACCTGCATGAGGTATGCATTGGGCAGGGTGCATTGCGTGTGCATAGACAGCAGTTGGTTTGGGGAGAAAATATTATCACTGAACTCATCAAGTTTGCAGACGGTAATTATCTTTTGTGATACAAAAAAACAAAAAACAAGATGAGAAGTAAACGACAAAGCAAAATATTACCTAGTGCTTAGATTCTTATAATGGAATCAAAATTTTATGTCCGTGTAACACACACGAACAGGCACAATCACATCAATGGGTGACCGTCTTCACTCCTAGAAGCTGATTCAGCTTTTCAAAATCCCGAAAAGCTGAATTTCAGCTGTTTGGTTCAGACAGAACAGGCCTTCAGCCAGCCTGTTCCAAATGCAAACGTCATACATTCTCATGAGCCCCTGCATCCGCAGGAGCTCATGGGAATGTATATCGCTTGCTGGCCATGGATTTATGGGGCATATTTATGTCCCGTTTACATTCATTTCATATTCTCGCACTGTCACCCATGCACATCACATTGTTGCATGATGACCTGTAAATTATCTCCCAGGCTTTTGTGAAAAATAAAATCGTTTTGAGGTGGGCGTTTGCGCGTTGCTTAGCACGGGAGTGCTGTCCCTTACACAAACATTATCTAGTAGCTTCCCTTCGTAAAAATGGCGACTACCATAAAGACTTGTTGTTTGCAAACGCTTTCGAGGAAACCTTGTTTTGGATAAATGCGAGGACATAAGAAATGAGAAGACCACGATATAGCATGTTCGACGTACCGTCACCATTCCCTGGGCCATTTTTGGACGCTGTGGACGTCGCTCAGTGCTTCCCAGTACCGGCCCCGGCCAGAAGTGAAAGTTGGATAGTCATCTTTCGTTGTTGTTGCACGAGAATTGTGGGTGTTACCGTGTACGGACAGATGCAACTGGAAGTGACCTTTGGCAGCTGAGTGGCGTATACCTGTTTGCATGAACTGTGACAGCCGTCAAGGACGTCTGACACTCTACAGCAGCTATAGTAACGTGAATGTTCGGGGATCCCATCTGATGAGGCCCTGTCAGGGTTGCACTTCAAGTCAGGTAGGGACTTCGAAATTTTTTTTCGCTGTCCTCAACTGACTAATTGCTGAACCAGGACCTTTAATCGTCCCGGGCACGTGGATTCAAAGTGGCGTCAGCAAGAGGCATAGATCCTCATGAGCCCCCGCAACTGCGGGGGCTCATGAGGATGTATATTTCTTGCAGTTTTGTGTTTCTTAATTTTCTCGGCACTGAAAGTGTTAAAGCCGGGGGAGGGTGTGTGCGTTCAACCCGGACGAGGCTACGGTCCCTTTTGGGACATTGTAGCTACACCTGATCCGAGGAATACGAGCTGGGGCGGATCATGTAGGGGCTTGGTGTGTGTTTATTCCGAGTGCTTGGTTTTGTTTGCTTGTTTGTTGTTGTTTTTGTTTTGTTTGTTTGTTTGTTTGTTTGTTGTTGTTGTTGTTTTTGTTTGTTTCTTTATGGTGTTTTTTGTTTGTTTGGGTTTGTTGTTTGTTGTTGTTGATTTTTATTGTTGTTGTTGGTGGTGGGTTTTTGTTGTTGTTGTTGTTGTTGTTTTTGTTTTTGTTTTGTTTTTGTTTTTTTGTTTGTTTGTTGTTGTTTTTTGTTTTTGTTGTTGTTGTTTTTGTTTGTTTGTTTGTTTGTTTTTTTGGGGGAGTGTGTGTAGAAAACTCCCTCAAAACATATCTCAAGATTCAAGAAGTTTATTGTGATGAAGCTCTATGCCCACGCATAGAGTCCACACAGGGTTTTTGCGTTGTACGGTCTTGTCAGCGGTATTTTGCGTATCGTATATTCCATGTATGACGTGCAATCGTGAGGATACCGGTCTGCACGGAGTTGTAGGCCGCAGCTCAGTCTAACATAGCTTTAGATTATTCAGTACGGGCTATTCTGGCACGTCAGCTCAGTCTAACATAGCTTTAGATTATTCAGTACGGGCTATTCTGGCACGTCAGCTCAGTCTAACATAGCTTTAGATTATTCAGTACGGGCTATTCTGGCACGTCAGCTCAGTCTAACATAGCTTTAGATTATTCAGTACGGGCTATTCTGGCACGTCAGCTCAGTCTAACATAGCTTTAGATTATTCAGTACGGGCTATTCTGGCACGTCAGTTTGGACGGACGAATGTGCATATGCTAGCCGTATTTCAAGCCTCTGAAACCGAGATTTCAGGTATGTTTTATATGTATTATTGACAGTTTCTGAGTTAAAGATAGTATACGTTAGCAAGAGTTAGTTCGGTTGTGTAGCGTTGATTTGGTTCAGTTATGTCGGTTTGGAATTCGTTGAGATAACCGGTGATTTTCCTATGTAGTTATTTACCGAGATGAATAACTAAGGAATGTGAGGTGTGTGTATACCTAAATGATTGGTGAAGGTAGTAGGTAGTTGGCTTAAGTATAGTCTTTTCCAATGTATGAAATAATGTATGATGAGAGTGTCAGGTTATAGTCTGTTTCAATGTAGTGACAGAGTTATGGTGTGTTGCGAAAGTAGTTCGTGTTATGAAGCACTTGTGTGTGAATGAACGTGTGTGAGTTATTTGTATCAGCCAGGTTACGTAAGGTACCTCATATTATCCAAGTTGTGTGTGTGTGTGTGTTGCATATGTTATGATGTCAGGACTTTGTGTACAGAGTTCTTGTGTGGAGCGGAGCGACGTGAAGCCGAGACGTCAGTCAACAGAGGCTACCCCCAGAGGGACCTATTGTGAGGTCATTTCACCACTCGAGGAGTGAGCGACCGGTGCTATAGTCACCCGGGTCATCAGAGACTGCACTACGGGAGCGAGTCAGGAGGACGTCCACGGTACGAGAAACGGGGAACTACTCAGAAGCGTGCGACGCGAGAAACTACACGCCTAGATGTGGAAGGACAGAACGTTCCAGAACGATAACACCAGTGAAACAGGTTGGATTGTGATGGCAATTACCTAGCCTTACTTTTACGTTGTGTGTGTGCATGCGGTGTTGATGTGCTTGTATTGAGAAGTGTATGGTGTAAAGAATCTTTTGAGTTTACGTTATTTGTTTTGTTAAGAGTAAAAGGGCCTAGAAGAAAGAAAAATAGTGTTTGAGTTATACCGCGTGAATGCGCCCGTCTGAGTCAGTGGCGGTGCATGCGTCTGTTGTGCTGCGAGTCTGTACGTGCGACTGGGGAGAGTCTGTGTTTGTTACATTTATTGTCCCACAAGGGATATTCTTGCTACAGCTCACAGCTCATATATATATAAGAGTTAAAAGGATTAATAAGAAACATAATCTAAAATGAAACCGATAAAGAGTGCAACCACTGTACACATCACATGCTAACGATATATCACATAAACATGTAAGCTAATTAATTTAAACATAACATTAAATATCACATAAATATCATCTCTTCAAGTCTGCCCACCTATGACCTGTTCGTGTGTGTGTGCGTGCGTGCGTGCGTACGTACGTACGTGTGTGTGTGTGTGTGTGTGTGTGTGTGTGTGTGTGTGTGTTCTGTATGTGTGCGTGCGTGTGCGCGCGCGCGCGTGTGTGTATGTGTGTGTGTGTGTGTGTGTGTGTGTGTGTGTGTGTGTGTGTGTGTGTGTGTGTGTGTGTGTGTGTGCGTTCGCATGGCGATCGTATATGTGCACGGACACACCAGTGTTGTTGCGGCTGTTTAGGTTTGTTCCTCTATCGTGTTTTCGCTTATTTGTATATTCATCTTTGCATACTGTGTGTATTCATGTAAAGTGTCTACAGCTATAATTATCTATATTATTATTATTATTATTATTATTATTATTATTATTATTATTATTATTATTATCATCATCATTATTATGTTTTCAATATTGTTTTGATTCAATTTATTTATTAAGATAATGTTACTTTGTTCAAGTTGTTCAAAATGTTTTTGAAACTGCCAAAGTTGCACTTATTATGAATACTGAACCGGGTACTGTTTTTGTCTACCGTATTGACATACTGAACCGGGTACTGTTTTTGTCTACCGTATTGACATACGGTAGACCTTAGAAAGGGGCTGATCGGAGCACGTTCCGTAGAATGCGAAGGACATAACAGGCAGGCGGGGCTCATGATCTGGCAAAGAAGTAACAAGATAAAAATGACGTCACATCTAGCCACTCTAACTTTGCTGTTAGTCCATAAGCTAGGAAAGTCTTCCGTGCACCCCCCTCCCCCCCCCTCCCCCAGTACTCAATAAGATGGGTTTCAAAGTGTTCCTTAGTATGTCTTGAGACGTTCAAGCAATGTTCCCTGAAAATCCTTAGGAACACACCAGAGATATAGCCGATGGCGCAAGGGTACCCCCATTCACGCTCTTCGCAGGTGCTAAAATGAGGTTGAGAAACATTTTCCTCTAAATAAATCAGAATTCATTCCAGAAGCCCAAATCAGGCAATAGTATGTTAAGGCACACGTTCTGCAGGCTCTGCAAAAAAAAAACAGAATGAAAAATATTGAATCTCTGGCTCACAGTGAAGGTATTTGTGCACCCTGCAAACTCCCATTTCTGCGAAATCGCAAAAAAAGACAAAAATAATGTGTCAGATGCCTTCAGACATTTTTTTTTATAGCGCTGGCAGTCCATTTTCAGGCTTACATCATTAAAACAGGATGTCACAATTATTATAAACTTGACTAGGTGATGCTGTGATCACTGTGAGTGCCACAGTGGTTGATTTTGTATCCCTACCCCCAAGTTGTAAAAATACACAAAATTAATTAGAAAAAATTACTAAAGTTATTCCATTTCATTTTGACCTCTCTTTACCTATTAAGTTTCAATAATGTGAGAATAAAGTGCAAGAAAATAAGGAAAGTCGGCATCCTTTACGGTACATTCGTGGTGAATGATAGCTTTTTCCCATTTAAAATTGCCAAATTGGGAAACATACGTTGTTTCTGATGCCCTCAGAAATTTTGTATACAACCGATAGGTCTTTGTTAGGTTTTATTGGTTAGGATAGAGTACCACAGTTACTCCCAACCTGATTTTGTGATGCTGTGATGCATTTAGGGGCCACAGTGGCTGAATCTGCTGCCCTACCCCCATTTTACCAGTGTGCAAAGTAACGCAAAATAATCATAACAAATTGCTTACGTCATACTCTTAAATATTTTTTTGTTACCTGGTTTTTTTTTTAAATTTAAGGTATGCATATTGAGCATAAAAAGTTGTGATAATTTCATTAATTTCAATGTAACCCATCCATTTAATTGTAACTATTTTTAACTGGCTGGTCTTTTAGGTGATATTTTACCTAGCGTAAGGCGGGTCTAGTAAGGTCTCCCCTTTTCCTTTCATTTATTTTCATCTAGAAATGTGTAAATATGAATATGCGTAATGAAGTTTCATGGTTCCTAATAGCCAAAACAATGTTATCAAATACTTAGTTTCCACATGTCGACCACGAGATCTCCACTTCCACCTTCTGCAACATTCAATTTTTTTATGGCCGTCTTTAAATCTTATATTGTTCTGGCTGCCAATAAGTGAGCTGTCAAGAGCTAGGCAGCATGTTTTCAAAGTTTGGTGTACAGGGGCGTGTCTTCTGGTCAGAACTGCCAGCAGACCGCTTCTCTGTATGGACATGTTTGGAGAATGTGCTAAGGAGATTGATTTTCTACGCCAAATTCGCATAGGGCTGTGTCCGCATGACCCAATCTCATGAGGTGAGTCCAGCAGGGTCCTTACGATCTGTGAATATTTGTGAAAGTTGTTAAAAAAATGACAAGGTTTTTCAGGGCCCTGAAAAGTCTGTCAATTTCAGTCCTTTTCCTTAAAGTCTGTGAAAGTTTGTAAAAATGACAACGTGCTGGCAAACTTTTGTCTACTTCTTTTTTTTTTTTTCTCCCCCAATTTGTGACTATTCCATTGAAAACGATCATGCTGACGCTTGTTGCAAGTGATCTATATTTAGCTCTGATCATAAAGTGACTGCATGGCCTTTCTGCTGAACATTCTGATTGGTTGTTTACGCTTCTACCGAAGTCCGCCATTCGCTAAGCGTTCTTTTATTTTGGTATCTCTTCATGCATTAGGCACGGAAGCTTCAAATAATTGCTGATACAGAATGATCTGATTAAAGTGTCTAAACCTTCAGGCTTCAGTTTGGGTTTGTGAAACGTTCCTGCTTTTCTGTATGAACCCAGTCCAGAGTAATCAGTGCGTAGATGAAAGATGGTGACCTGGCTCTCCCTGTTCAGCTTGTTGATGTCATCTGCCCACAGGCTGCAGCCGCCATTCTGCTGTTGCCAATCACTTTGTTGTTGTAGTGTCTCCATTCCCAGTTAGTCCAGAATGCACTGGAATCCACTGCAGCACTATTTTGTGGACAGGGCATCCAGTCTATCTTGAAGCTTCCTGGTGAGATCAGTGGATCAAGCTGCTGCCTTTCCCTAGCTGGTGCTCTGCTGCTGTGTTGAGCACCTGCAGATCTGTATGATAGTTGGAGCTGCTGCCGCCAGCTGGTAAGGACAGGGAAGTAGTAGTGCGGTCTGCACAACAGATGTACACGCCACTTCCTTCATTCCGCACGGCATCTTGTGTGGTATCACAGCTGCTGTGATGGTAGCGCTTGTGCACAACCTCCTGCACGATGGCTTTGTACAGTGCCGCAACCTTTGGCAAAGAGTCCTGGAACATTGTTTATGTTGTCTTGAAGGCTCTTTCGAGATGTCCAGGTATCTGAAGGGAGCTGTTCACACATCTTTGGGCTTGGTTCCAGGACGTCAGTGTTAGCCCTTTGCAGGACCTTAAGTTGGCGGTTTAGACTAGGGCGTTTCTGACGGTTCATGGTCTGCTCCTGTAGTCTCCCATGCTGTCGGTGTTTAGTAAGTCTCTTCATCGTGTGTGCTGTTCTGCATTCCAGTGGCTCCAATGTCCTCCATTTCCTAAATTGGGGTGCTCCAGATGGCTCTAAGAATGTCACTGTATCATGAGAATGACCCATGTTCTGCATCTTGTCAAGCCTGGCTTTTTGGGTTTTGCAGGCAGTGTTTCATGTTGTCGATGTATCTTGGTACCACACAACTGGTCTGACCGAGCCGGTGTTTGCTTGTGCCAGGATGCTGTAATTTGCGCCAATGTGGTCCCCACCAGTTTCTTCATCAAAGACTTTTTTTTTTTTTTTTTTTTTTTTTTGCAGCTCTAGCTTCCGTGGCTTTGATGTGAGGCCTCCACGTGAATCCAGTAATTTATTTGTTGCCAGTAAAGTTGGCCTGTCTGTTTTTGGTACTGGAAGGTCTCCAGTTTTGAGGTGACCTCTTCCGTCTGATTGAAAGAGATGGTCTAGCTCAGTTTGAGTGGCCTCTTTCAGTCCAGCTGTTGACTCTATTGGCAGCATCCTGGATTCTGGAGGATACTATTTTTTGATGTTCTGCTGCGCTCCACACTGCAAAGTCATCCGTATAGAGGATGTTCGAGACGAACCTTGGTACTGTTGTACTGATGTCATTAATGTAGACCAAAAACAGCATCAGACATAACATCTCCCTGATGTACACCTTCCCCGAGTTTGACAAGAGTGCTGAATGTGCAGATGGTAGAAGCTTCAGCGGCAGCCCCTGTTAAGCATGCCTTAAATAAAAAGAATTACAATTAAATTGATGGGTCACATTGAAATTAATGAAATGATCACAAATGTTTATGCTCAATATGCATATTTTGTTAAGAAAACTGGCAACAAAAATATTTAAAGCGAGGAGCAATTGTTATGATCATTTTTTGTTCCTTTGCATACTGGTAAAATGGGGGTAGGGCAGCAGATTCAGCCACTGTGGCCCCTAAATGCATCACAGCATCATAAAATCAGGTTGTGAGTACCTGTGGTACTTTATCCTAACCAATAAAACCTAAAAAAGACCTATCAGTTGTATACAAAATTTCTGAAGGCATCAGAAACAACGTGCGTTTCCCAATTTGGCAATTTTAAATGGGAAAAAGCTATCATTCACCACGAACATACCGTAAAAGATGCCGACTTTCCTTATTTTCTTGCACTTTATGCTCACATTATTGAAACTTAATAGGTAAAGGGAGGTCAAAATAAAATGGAATAACTTAAGTAATTTGTTCTAATTAATTTTGTGTATTTTTACAATTTGGGGGTAGGGATACAAAATCAACCACTGTGGCACTCACAGTGATCACAGCATCACCTAGGCAAGTTTATAATAATTGTGACATCCTGTTTTAATGATGTAAACCTGTAAATGGACTGTCAGCGCTATAGAAAATGTCTGAAGGCATCTGACACATTATTTTTTTTTTTTTTTTTTTTTTTTGCGATTTTGCGGAAATGGTCGGTTACTGGGTGCACAAATACCTTCACTGTGAGCCAGAGATTCAATATTTTTTCATTCTTTTTTTGCAGAGGCTGCAGAAGGTGTGCCTTGACATAATATTGCCTGATTTGGGCTTCTGAAATGAATTCTGATATATTTAGAGGAAAATGTTTCTCAACCTCATTTTAGCACTTGCGAAGAGCGTGAATGGGGGTACCCTTGCGCCATCGGCTATATCTCTGGTGTGTTCCTAAGGATTTTCGGGGAACATGGCTTAAACATCTCAGGACATACTAAGGAACACTTTGAAACCCATGTTATTGAGTACTGGGGGGGGGGGGGGGGGGGGTGCACGGTAGATCTTCCTAGCTTATGGATTATGTTGAACGTCGGCGTTTTGGCGAGAAGCGCAGTATGTGCGTATGTATGTAAACGAGAATCTCCGATATTACTGTACACACAAACTTGAAACTTGGCCAAATGCTTTATTAACTGAGTGGGTGGTTAAGAGAGCCTCCGAGCATATTGTTGGATGTCTCATTAAAGACACAAAAGACCGTCAGAAAGTCGGTTTACCCAGATTGGAGTCCGCAATTTTGATTATATGCACTTGGAATTTTGGAAATGGCTAGTTTGCAAAAAAAAAAAACATTGGATGAGTTCGTTAGCCAGCTTTGTACCTCTTCAACCTTTTCAAAATAAAATTCAACGCGGAAAAAATGTCAGAAGTAAGACTCTTTGATTTCATCAGAAGAGTCAGACGCGTCAGATACAATGTTCCTAATTGACGCAAATCAGAACCAAGCACGTCAGTGTTTTTACATGTGTAACCTGGCGCGATGTCCTCCTTCGTTTATTTTTGCCGTTTATGATATTTGCGAACGTGTTGTGGAAAAGGTGGAATATGCATGCAAGCTCATACAGAAGAGGCTTTGTGAGCATGGGCCATCCCACCT
Organism: Semisulcospira habei; assembly: GCA_036245525.1. Classification (NCBI taxonomy): domain Eukaryota; kingdom Metazoa; phylum Mollusca; class Gastropoda; family Semisulcospiridae; genus Semisulcospira; species Semisulcospira habei. The sequence continues at coordinate 212,302,148 of BTPG01000003.1, read as the reverse complement.
TATTCTTCCGAACTGGCTGTGGCTACGCCAGCCCACAGAACATAACGTATAACGGTAACCGGTAGGAAGCGCTGTGTGTCTGTGTCTGTGTGTGCCGTTCTGCCGCCGTTTGTCAGTGTTTGTGTGTGCCATTGCCGCGCGGATCAGGCGGGAAAGGGAGGGGGGTGGGGGGAGGGGTATTAAGGGAGCTGAAACTTAGGAAGTAGGTAGGAGAAATACACATACACAAAGAGGAAGGCGCACTACTAAATGTGGTCGGGTAAATGCCCTGATTTCCCACAGTAGATGCACAAGCCAAGGCTCAACAATGTAACGACTGTTACAAATTTTGCCTCGAGTTATATAGAATACTCACAAACCACTGAGATAGGTGAGCCGCAAGCGCTGGTAGAACTGTACACGAACCATTTGGAATTACTCAGCGCTGGGCAGACAAACAGTCAGATCCGCAGAGGATGGCTCGGAGAGGAGCGAAATGGCCCGGATCAGAAGGATAAGCATGGCCTTAAAAAATATGAACAACCATGAATGTTCCTTAAAGAAAAACACACGTGAGCTCCAAACAATACGGGTAGACGGCTTTGGTGTGAAATCCTCATCTTGTTTGTTTTGCAACTGAGTGTGTGTGTGTGTGTGTGTGTGTGTGTGTGTGTGTGTGTGTGTGTGTGTGTGTGTGTGTGTGTGTGTGTGTGATGGCCTCTGACAGTGCGTACAGACCATCGGGCCGACTGAAGTCGCGGGCCGCCCGGTTGGCCCGCGCCACACTGAGCCGTGCGGGGGGCGCCGGCAGGCCAACCGGCGGGGCGGCCGACGTCAGCGCGACGGCCTCTTGGAGTGCGCATTGGGGACATGTCTGTGAGCGATCAAATATTGAGACGAAGTAAGACATCAAGTAATTAAGAAGAAATTGATGTCTCCGGTTAAGATCAGTGTGGCTCTGGTCACATGATTCTTGACTGACGCCGGCGGCGCACCTAGCACATTAAATGAAGGGAAATAACCTGCAAGATATCGCTGGTGAGAATGGAGTTCCAATCTCGTGTTTGCGCCCCTTCAATGTGACGAACATTCTCTCGACCTGCCGAACTCACCCAATGCGCAAAAGGCCATCAGGTCTACGTCAGCCCGATGGCCTTTGCGCACTGAGACAGATTATATTGTTTCTTGGAGCGACGCTTTCTTAACACCCATACATTTATCCCATTACCCCCCCCCTCCCCCCCCCCCACACACACACACATACCCACCACCACCACCACCACCACCCACCATACACTAACACAAAAGTCATACACCGGCACCCAAAGTCCGTGACATTTTTTTTTTCATTTGGGGACCTTGGCTGACGGCCGTCCTGGACTGCCAGATTTTCTTTTCAAGTTCTAGAATACTGGGAGTAGGGTGGGATGGGTGTTACTCTACTCTGCAACCCACCCCGCCCCCACCCCACCCCAACCCCCCACATTTTGTCATTTTCTTGGGAAGCGTACGTGTGTGTGTGTGGGGGGGGGGGGGGGGAGGGCGACTCCCGCTGTTTTCTATGCCACTGCATACCCGAAGTGGAGAAGACCAAATTTATGGCAGTCAGGTGAAGAGTTGTGCCCCTGACTCGGAGCCGCGTCACAGTGCACAACTCTTCACATGGCCTGCCAAAACTTCGGTTTTCTCCCAATGGTCTATGCTCAGCGATACTACGTGACTGAGCAAGCTGGGTCACATGCTGACCGAGTCGGCTTCAAGGCAGAGCTGGATGACTGAGTAGGCATGGTGCACTCATTACTGTCACGGTGACTGACATGCCACATGTTGAAATGTGAGCTGGTCTTTAAATTTTATTGGACCTTACGACGACTACAAGCCGCAAGGTCCGAAATCACAGACCAGCACAATTCGGCAGTGCATGATTTTTGCCGTCCCGCGACTGAGACGGTGCTGAGTGAACTGCACTGCTCAGCAGACAAACAGCCACTGACTCGACCAGATTGATCATCAGTAAAAGTCTGTGCAGCCGTTTTCGATAACCAATGTTTGAATTGCTCTCCTACTTCATAACGCTAGTATAAGAATCATCGGCGACTAAAACCGCAGTACACGCAAGGGGTTATGTGGTATTTGGCAATATCAGTTGTCATTTATTATCAGTACTTTTGGAAGTCGTTACTGAGTGTCCTAACGAGCAGCACAGGCACTTGCTTACAAGTTGCGATAACTGAGTCTGCGAAACAGCCGGATGGTGCACACTGGTACTAATTGCTAATTTTCTTCATCAGTTGATGTTTATCAGCTCCGGCCACTGAAAGATTTTTAATGCGGCCCGCGCTGATATCCGAAGTTAGCCCAGGCTATAGAAAAAATAGGCCTACTAATTTAACTTCTTCTGCAATGTGTGTCTGTGCCGTGTGCGGTGTGCCCATGCCGTGTGTGTCAGTGTGTGTGTGTGTGTGTGTGTGTGTGTGTGTGTGCCGGAGTGTTAGTGTGTGTGTGTCATGTAGTCACGGTGTGTGTGTGTGTGTGTGTGTGTGTGCCGCGTATGTGTGTGTCGTGTGTGTGTGTGTGTGTGTGTGTGTGTGTGTGTGTGTGTGTGTGTGTGTGTGTGTGTGTGTGTGTGTGTGTGTGTGTGTGTGTGCGCGCGCGCGCGCGCGGTGTGTGTTTTAACACTGAATCCGAACGGCTTCGACTGAAACTATAACTGAAGTGGATGGGATAATCAGTCCGGCCGGGTCGTGACAAGCGGCCGCCCGGGTTAGTGCCGCCGCTTCCAATCTGGGTGAGGTTTAGCCGTCCCAGTCCGTCGTCTCAGTCAGTCGGTGATCGGGCCCACGACAGTCGCCCGATGGCCTTTTGCGCATTGGGTCAGTCAGCCTCACTACACAGTGACTCGTGCCGCCCGGCACACACACACACACACACACACACACACACACACACACACACTGACACATAGTACGGCATGGGCACACGGCCGCACCGCAGGGGGCACACTGAGACACAGCCGGCCGCCGGCCGCTGCCTACCGCGGTATTGCGTAAGTCATTTAGCCCACAGACATGCCTGTGCTGCCGTTTAACCAGGCCCCATAAATAATTTGTTGGTCTGTGGTTTCTGAGAATAGCCCTTAGGTCCAAAATCACAGATCAACACGCGGCAGTTTATTGTGCCTATTTTGGGAGTTTGTTCTAACCACTTTCCGTTCCAGTGGCGCTAGAGAGCACGGGTTGCTATGACGTCACGACAGTAGCGTGCAAGATGGCGGCCTATCCTGCCGGCGGAACTGATAACGCTCTCTTGTTGACCGACTCCTACAAGGTAAGAGCCGTTATTTCCCTTCAAACACGAAGCTTTACCCGACTACATATACGGGGAGCTAAATCATATCGGTGTACTAATTTTTAAGCTTTTGTGAACTGAAGAAACGGTTCTCGAAATGTAGGGATATCGCACGCGCACTGCTTTGAACCACTCTGTCTAGGGCCTATTCTATTCTATGCTGCTAATCTTGGCGACCTGTGGCGATTGATCAGAGCTTTCGCTTAGGAAGGGCAGAAATGGGTTTTGTCGGCCGCTTAGCCTGTTTGAATGCAGTTTCTCTGGCGCAAGATAAAGGTGTGTTAGGATGAATAGAAAGTAGGTGAAATCGATATGCCGTGTTGACTGGAGTTATGAAGACGGTCTGTATCGCCAGTCGATTGACAAATTCGGTCACTATCGGCTATTTATGGTTAGTGGGCAAACAGGCCTTCACGGGCAGAGTGGCGCAATAGTCGGTACTTAACTCGTTTGTTGTTCACAACCCTATTATTGAACGGTTTCAAAGAGCCAGTTGGCATTGTACATGTTTGTACACATAGGTACACGCTTGAAACAGAAAGTAGGAATCTATTTTTAGATACTTCCTTGTGTGTGGAGTTATGCATGTGGGCAACACGTGAGGGTTTTTTACGACTAGATATTGACCTCAGACCTGTTAAAAATTTCTATCTAGATTAAATTGTATTCTATCAGCTGCTTTATTGGATATTATTTTGTTTCGAGAGCACTACAATACAGGGTTCATTTTGTGTCACTGACTCGTGCCGTGCTAAAATGTTTGAGGACCATATTGTGCTGTCATCTGTGTTGGGTTGATCCATGTGTTGTTTAAACAGAAAGTAGATTTTTTTCCTGATGGGTTTTCATTTCTCAGAAAATGGGAACCATTTGAGCCCTAATGTGTGTTTTGCTTTTACTAATTTTGTGTGTGTGTGTGCATGTGTGTGTGTGTGTGTGTTGCTTTTAAATAATCAGTATCACACTCTGCAGTTCAAGGCCTTAAATGACTCTTCTTTTTATAAAAAAAAATGTATGTGTGATCGTTCATAGTATTTCATCTATTTAATATTAGCTTTGTCCCCTGCATCTCATTGCTTTTTGCTAGCTCACTTAAGTCATCGAGGTCCAACACATTACAGCAGGATATGGTTTGACTATGATAGTTCAAGAGTATTGGGTGAAAAGGCTTGTTGCCAGGATATTCTGGCAAAACCCTTAACCCATTTCCGACACACTACAGCAGCAAATGGATTGACTATGATAATTCAAGGGTAGTGCCAGATTAGCTTAGCACCTGTTGGTGCCACGCTAATGTGGCACAACCCTTGAGTTATTATGGTCAATCCATCTCCTGCAACTGGTGCATAGTCATGGGGGACACCTCCAAAAGGTGTCATTTTCCAGATTTTGGAGGTTTCAACTGATGAATATATATACCCATTGCAGGTGATGGATTGACCATGATAATTTCAAGGGTAGCACCTGATGGTGCCCAGCTAATATGGTACTACCCTTGAATTGTCATGTTTGATTCATCTCCTGCTGTAGTGCATCATGGCGAAATAGCTTAAATCTTTTTAGCCCCAAGGTCCCATTTCTGAAATTTGGGAGATGTTGCCCAATGACTATGTGCCAGTTGCAGGAGATGGATTGACCATGATAATTCAAGGGTAGTGCCAGATTAGCTTGGCGCCTTCAGATGCCAAACTGATCTAGCACTACCCTTGCATTATCATGGTCAATCCATCTCCTGCTTTGGGGACTCGAGGCTAAATCGGTTAATTAATGGCAGTGGAGAAGGGCTGTTTAGAAACTTCATAATTTAGTACAAAAGGAAAGACCTCTCATGTGGTATCAACGTATTCTCCAAGATCTTATTTTCGTTATCTTTTTCTGCAGGTGACCCACCATTACCAGTATCCGGATAACACCACAGTTGTCTGCTCCTACTTTGAGAGTCGTGGAGGCAAATTTCCGTCCACTGTGTTTTTCGGCCTCCAGTATATCTTGAAACGTTTCCTGGTGGGCCCGGTCGTCACGCGGGAAAAAATTCAGGAAGCGAAGGAGCTGTACACGGCACATTTCGGTCAGGACGTGTTCAATGAAGATGGGTGGAATTACATTCTAGAGGTAGGTAGTATAGGATTTCATGATCTAGTTGACACATTCAGGGGAGTTGGAAAACAGAAAATAGAGGTTGAAAACCCTTTAAATTAGATACATTGAACACGATGTTTCGGATCAAAGATCCTTCTTCTGGGTGATATGGAAACAACGTAGAACAGACGTAGTTTTCATATCACCCAGAAGAAGGATCTTTGATCCGAAATGTTGTGTTCCATGTCTATTTTCTGTTCTCCTTTTACAATGAAACCCTTGTGGCAACAGTTTTACTACATACAGGGGAGTTATTTTGCTTATGTTAGCGCTAATTTATTTTCTTTATGAAGGTGTGGTGGGGCGGATTACAACAAAAGAGACAGGGAGGCCATGTTGCGCCTTGTGAAGATGTTTTTATTTCTCCACCAAGGAGGCAGTACACCTGGAATATCAAATAACACACAATATGATTTCCATCTCAAGTGTACATACCAAATAGAAAATTGATGTTACATAAAATTGAGGGATAGGCATGTTATTATTACAAAATACTACAGTGGCTGGATAATTCAAAAGATCATCACACAGGTTCTCATACATCCACCATCCACTGATGTACTTTGGTCAAGGCGGTATTTTATAAAATAAGACTAAGTTCAACTATAATTACTACAAAACCCAAAATGACTAGAAATAATAAGGTTATCATAAAGTATAAGATTGGAACATTGTGCCATATTAGTATAGCTTAGAAATATGAACACAGGAGAGAGGAAGAGAAAGAGGAATGCTGTGGTCCACAATATATACACAAGCTCTAATAGAAAACGACATTACACATCATATCCCTAAGTCCTGAACCTTGGTAACACATTTCTTCAAAAGTAAGACCCATTGCAGCAAGTATGCACGCACACCTGGCTTCGCATGCTATCACATAGTACATGTAAACAATAGCAGACGACTCAAGTCTCCCTATCAAGAATGAACTAAGGGAAGCTACTCTCCCTCAGGTAAACATCAATGGAAAGAAGTTCTATGTCCGTCATATCATAACCTGTCACGCCTGAAATCGATGACTGCAGACATTATTATAATAAAAGATGTTTAGAAAGTAACAGGTTTAATCGCAGGCACTCGGATTATGACAACTTCTTCGCGCGATCCCATTACTAGCAGGTAGCGGTCACCAAAACCACACACACTGGCTGACCGACAGTCACAGCCAGCCAGCTGACCAATCCATGCTAAGAATGAGATCACGTGACCCAATCCCACACAGTGCGCGCGTGATACAATGGTAAACTACTGACACAAAGGGATACTGATGCCAGAAAATGCAACTGATCATCCTATCACCGGTACTAAGCGATCTCAAAAGAAAGCAACATAACTGACCAAATGATCCCCAGCACCATTGAACAAGCCCCGACTACAATCCAAATGATTGATTAAAGTTTCTTTTGGTTGATAAACGTGAATTCTGAAAAGGTGCCAGAGATAATGGCGCCCATTAAAAATTCGTTTACGCCTGAATAAACTCCGATCGATCTCCATGAGAGGAGTCCGAACAATAGTCTAGGCTTGCTCAAATTGGTGCAAAGGATCAACATAAACATAGTATCTTCATCCAAACAAGTGATCAGATTCCTAAAACATGGTAAACTTAGATAGTAAAATCAAATAAAAAACACAAGCCCCTAAGTGACCACAGCGCTCACCTCAAACTGTCAAAGACAGACCGGTCAGTCAGAGGAATTGCAAAATCCATCAAAATCAGTGCACAAAATATATCTTCGAAATATGCAAAGACAACCAACATTTCTAAGTAAAAAATAGTAAAATGTATGACTTACAGAGGTCCAGTTAGACAAAACTCGTGAAAGTAATTTGACGCTCAATAGGCCGGTCTTGCTTCCGTCGTGGTGCTACAGCAAATGCGTTCTTAGCGTGGAGACGCTACCACGAGGGGGCGCTACTGGGTCAAGGTCGATGTCTACCACTGGTCTAATTAAATGATTGGTCACTTCCAGCTAAATTTAGATGGGACGGCCAAAAGGAAAATCACTAAGACTGGGGCTAAGTAGGTCACCTCTGCCAGAACCCACACTCGGCAGCTCGGTGGCAACCGGCCGCGCAAAATCATGCTACAATGTATTGACCATTGACCAGAGGGGTGACGTAATAAAATATAATATTAACACATATACAAAACACAGCTCGTCACATCCCCCCGAACTCTTTCTAGTAGCCGCGTCCTCGCGGTAACACGCACAGTGCAAATCATGGTATTAAACAAGAAAAATTCTCATATGTCTAGCACCAAAATAGATAAGAGGAGAGGAGTGGCCTCACAACACTGCTACTGTACATACCAAAGTATCATCACAGCAGCACAAAATCACAACACAACTGAGGGATACATGACCACAACCCATACATAGTCTTACTGTAAATACATCAAGTATAAAAATTCCAGCTAAACTTCAGCACCTGCTTCACAAAACCTTTGTAAGCAAGTAAGACACGTATCGTCTCAACCCTTAGTTACACACGTACAAACTACAAAACAAAAAAATCTTGGACAACATCAAAACCCCTCAGACTTGCTCATGCCTCACGAAAAGGTTACACACAAGCAATCACAGGTTTAAAAAAACAACACTAAACAAAACTGCAATCTGCCAGCCCAGTCACTAGAGTCTCGGGGAAAGTACCTGGCCGAGGTTCCCTAGTGACAGCTGACAACATACACAATAAACATGTACCAACACCCTACTAGTCAATAATATAACATGTAGCAAAACTCGGGCGCCACAGCAGTATAAAGTTCTCAGTCATACCCTACACATTGGCGCTATTAAAAAAAAGAAGTCACCACTAAACAGAATAATACACGAAACCGATTTAATCAAATAGGCATGTAAAGTCCTGTCCTATGTGTCCATGAATTTAAAACAAATCTAGGGACATTCTAAGCACTACATTACTACACTTCTAAGTTCTAGGTGGTTTCTGCAGATTCTTTTCTGTTTCTGCCGGCTGTATGTTCTGCCTCTGTGACCCGGTCTTCGGCTGGAACCACGCCATCGCCAGCAAACCGAAGCAGCCGTGGGGGGTGGAATGGCCACAGGCTGTCGCTGGCCCTCCGCCATCTGTGCACTGCCTCCTTGTCCTGTCATAATCCTGCTCGCAGCGCCAAAAGATGTGTGGTGGGGCGGATTACAACAAAAGAGACAGGGAGGCCATGTTGCGCCTTGTGAAGATGTTTTTATTTCTCCACCAAGGAGGCAGTACACCTGGAATATCAAATAACACACAATATGATTTCCATCTCAAGTGTACATACCAAATAGAAAATTGATGTTACATAAAATTGAGGGATAGGCATGTTATTATTACAAAATACTACAGTGGCTGGATAATTCAAAAGATCATCACACAGGTTCTCATACATCCACCATCCACTGATGTACTTTGGTCAAGGCGGTATTTTATAAAATAAGACTAAGTTCAACTATAATTACTACAAAACCCAAAATGACTAGAAATAATAAGGTTATCATAAAGTATAAGATTGGAACATTGTGCCATATTAGTATAGCTTAGAAATATGAACACAGGAGAGAGGAAGAGAAAGAGGAATGCTGTGGTCCACAATATATACACAAGCTCTAATAGAAAACGACATTACACATCATATCCCTAAGTCCTGAACCTTGGTAACACATTTCTTCAAAAGTAAGACCCATTGCAGCAAGTATGCACGCACACCTGGCTTCGCATGCTATCACATAGTACATGTAAACAATAGCAGACGACTCAAGTCTCCCTATCAAGAATGAACTAAGGGAAGCTACTCTCCCTCAGGTAAACATCAATGGTTGATGATGATGGTACATTGCTTAACGTCCCGACAGCAACAAGGCTTTCTCAGGACGTGCCTGCACTGCTTGTGAAAAAAAAAAAATAATAATAAACAGAACATTGAATGTATGTCGCCAGCCGGTCAAATACATTAAATAAACCTAACACACGGGGCCTAAATAAAGCTAAGACCATTTAGCAACACACATCCAATATCAAGAGCTACAGGCAGTGCAGACAGTAGGGAGAGTTTTAAAAAGGCAAATACAGGTGAATGGACAAAGGGTAGACAGAAACACATGCCCCAGAATAGAGAGAAAAACCCACCCTGTGGGGCTGACCAGGGTGACCCTGGGAACTAAAAAATACCTAACCCCACCCAAGTCCCCCAGGGCAGACCGGGGTGGGGTGTAAACATCAATGGAAAGAAGTTCTATGTCCGTCATATCATAACCTGTCACGCCTGAAATCGATGACTGCAGACATTATTATAATAAAAGATGTTTAGAAAGTAACAGGTTTAATCGCAGGCACTCGGATTATGACAACTTCTTCGCGCGATCACATTACTAGCAGGTAGCGGTCACCAAAACCACACACACTGGCTGACCGACAGTCACAGCCAGCCAGCTGACCAATCCATGCTAAGAATGAGATCACGTGACCCAATCCCACACAGTGCGCGCGTGATACAATGGTAAACTACTGACACAAAGGGATACTGATGCCAGAAAATGCAACTGATCATCCTATCACCGGTACTAAGCGATCTCAAAAGAAAGCAACATAATGACCAAATGATCCCCAGCACCATTGAACAAGCCCCGACTACAATCCAAATGATTGATTAAAGTTTCTTTTGGTTGATAAACGTGAATTCTGAAAAGGTGCCAGAGATAATCATCATCATCATCATCATCAGTCCCTTGCCCGAACTGGGCGTTGGGGGGACTAAAAGGCAGCAGCAACAGACAGTGCTCTCCACTGAGTTCTATTTTGGGCGGTGGCAAGCAAGTCTGGCATCTCGAGATGCCAGAGATAATAGCGCCCATTAAAAATTCGTTTACGCCTGAATAAACTCCGATCGATCTCCATGAGAGGAGTCCGAACAATAGTCTAGGCTTGCTCAAATTGGTGCAAAGGATCAACATAAACATAGTATCTTCATCCAAACAAGTGATCAGATTCCTAAAACATGGTAAACTTAGATAGTAAAATCAAATCAAAAACACAAGCCCCTAAGTGACCACAGCGCTCACCTCAAACTGTCAGACAGACCGGTCAGTCAGAGGAATTGCAAAATCCATCAAAATCAGTGCACAAAATATATCTTCGAAATATGCAAAGACAACCAACATTTCTAAGTAAAAAATAGTAAAATGTATGACTTACAGAGGTCCAGTTAGACAAAACTCGTGAAAGTAATTTGACGCTACAGCAAATGCGTTCTTAGCGTGGAGACGCTACCACGAGGGGGCGCTACTGGGTCAAGGTCGATGTCTACCACTGGTCTAATTAAATGATTGGTCACTTCCAGCTAAATTTAGATGGGACGGCCAAAAGGAAAATCACTAAGACTGGGGCTAAGTAGGTCACCTCTGCCAGAACCCACACTCGGCAGCTCGGTGGCAACCGGCCGCGCAAAATCATGCTACAATGTATTGACCATTGCATGTGATTATTCTATTTTCCTTTTACAATGAAACCCTTGTTTCAACAGTTTTACTACATACAGGGGAGTTATTTTGCTTATGTTGGCGCCAATTTATTTTCTTGACATTGCATGTGATTATTCTGTTTTCCTTTCACAATGAAACAGGGGAGTTATTTTGTTTATGTTAGCGCTAATTTATTTTCTTGACATTGCATGTGATTATTCTGTTTTCCTTTTACAATGAAACCCTTGTTTCAACAGTTTACAGGGGAGTTATTTTGCTTATGTTAGCGCTAATTTATTTTCTTGACATTGCATGTGATTATTCTGTTTTCCTTTTACAATGAAACCCTTGTTTCAACAGTTTTACTACATACAGGGGAGTTATTTTGCTTATTTTGGCGCTAATTTATTTTCTTGACATTGCATGTGATTATTCTGTTTTCCTTTTACAATGAAACCCTTGTGGCAACAGTTTTACTACATACAGGGGAGTTATTTTGCTTATGTTGGCGCCAATTTATTTTCTTGACATTGCATGTGATTATACAGTGCAACTGAACTGCCTTTTTTTTTTTTGAATAGAAAAAGGTGGCCGTAACACAGTATGCAAAGGTCCTCGGGCCCATGACGACCGCAGTGGCTGCCTTGGGCCCGATGACATTTCGGTGAAAAGACAAATGCTCTCTTTTAGCCCCGGTTCTCTACAGCAGGAGACGGCTTGACCATGATAATTCAAGGGTAGTGCCAGATAAGCTTGGCGCCTTAAGGCGCCAAGCTTATCTGGCACTACCCTTGAATTATCATGGTCAGTCCCTCTCCTGCAACTGGTATGTAGTCGTTGGGCAACACCTCCAAAATTTGAGAAATGGGACCTTGGGGCGAAAAGGGTAAAGTCGTAAAGGGCAAGAGTTTTGCCTGTCATTAAATATATCATGTATGGTCTGGAGATGAACTCTCATAAAAGTGGTCACTCAAAACAGGTTATGTTGTACGCCTCTCTCCCTTGGAGTTGGTGGGAGGAGGTAAATGCATACATTGAATTTGAATTTTCATTCACCTTTTTAACCATGGGGGTCTTACTTTTACAGGGTTTATTTTTCTAAAATTAGGCTGTGAGCCAATTGGCCCACTCAGTCAAAATTCAGTGGGCCAATTCAATGAGCAAGTGGGTCAATCATTCATCGCCAAGGTGATTGGCCAGGAAAAAAAAACTTTAAAAAATGAAAAAAAGACAAAACAGGGAGACAGTCCTTCTTTCACAGTGAAAAGTTTTCTGAGAATTATGTTGGCTTGTAGAACGATGGATCTCATTGGTCGAATAGGTAATGAGTGAACCAATTGCAAGCTAGATAGAATCTAATGTTGAGTAGCGTGATGACCCCTGACACATTCCTACAGCAATCACAGTGAACGGCACTGATCAAATTGTCAGGGTATCCTTTTCAGTTTTAGTCTAAGCCAGTTGTGGTTAGCTGGTTTGTTTCAAGCATCGAATATAGAGTTGTGCAAGAATTAAACACATGGCTGGCGCGCAAGCACATACAAACGATGCGGCCGATGTCACGCACTCCAGAAAAGCAATGGGCCGACATGAGACTCAATGTGTCAATTGGTGCGGGCCATGTTACAAAAATGAACCCTGCTTTAGTCTTTGGATATGGGCTCATTCCTTCTAGAAATCATTTGCTGCATTGTTTTTCTCACAAAAGAAAGTTTGTCATGTTATGACTGCAAATGTATTTTTTGTGTCACTCTTTAAAGCTGTGTACCAAAAGTGTACATTGACCACAGAAAAATCAGATACCACTAAATGTTATTTTTTCTGTGTTTTCTTGTAAATGAAGATTCAGATCATCATTTTATATTAGAAAAAAATGAATATTTGCATGCATGCATTTGTACGTTTGTTGTGAGGTGGTAAAGAAGCAAAAGTGTAAATATTTCCAACGTAACTTTTGGAAGAATGAAGGAAACAAAATTCAGTTGAGCTTCGTGCTCTCTCTCTCTGTTCCTCTTTCAAACTGACAGAGTGCACTACTAGCATTCCGCTGACAACTGGAAGCTATTCATATGCAACAAAGTTTGTGGGCTGTAGGTTTTCTATCATAAAATGCGAAAATGATGTAGTCCAACGTAACAGCGAAAACAGAAACCTATCGTCAATTACCATTTATAAAATTTGGAAAAAGTCTGTATTTGTTTTATTAACAATTTTTATCGCCACCTTACACATCTCCCAATTCGTCAGGATAAAAATAGTTCTGGTACATGAATAGAGGAAGGGTCTAAATGCATGTCACATTTCCATCCACAATTTTGGCCAACCTTTGCACATTTCAAGCGTAAAAAAACAAACATCCCGTTTTTTGTGCAAATTTATTTATATTAATTTGAGGCTATCAATTTTTTGTTGTTGTTGTTGCTCATGTTTATTATACTGTTGAAATTAATCAAAAGTATCAATATCATGTATGTTTTCAGCACCACAAAGGGTATCTGCCTCTGCGGATAAAGGCGGTACCAGAAGGCACTGTCGTCCCCACCAAAAATGTACTGTTCACCGTGGAGAACACAGACCCCAAGTGCTACTGGCTCACAAACTACTTTGAGGTGAGAATTACAGTTGATCATAAGCCAAAGCAGCATGGATCCAAAGTGGTGTCAGCAAGAGGCATAGATCCTCATGAGCCCCCACAGTTGCGGGGCCTCATGTGTCGGTGTGCTGGTTTGTGATTGTGGACCTGCTGGCTTAACCCATGTAGCCCCAAAGCACTACTTTGAGGTGAGAATTACAGCTGACTATTCACACGTTGTGGAACGTACAAATGTTCTGGCTGATTGTGAGTTTGACGCCAAAGAACTTCATCTGCCAAGGGAACAGATACAGATCAGTATGTATCATTGTGCTGGTTTGTGATTGTGGACCTGGTGGCTTAACCCATTTAGCCTCAATGCACTATTGCAGGAGTTGACTCGACCGTGATAAGCCAAGGGTCGTGCCACATCAGCTGTGGGGTTAAATGGGTTAAGGCGGTAAGGTCCACAATTACAGACCAGCGTATGTATTACGTAAATTACAACAGAATCGTGAAACGAACTTTAGTGTTTGTTTGGATTTGCAGTGCCCAGAAATTATTTGTAGGTTTTTTTCTTGACAGTTAACCCTTTTGCCGGAAAGCAGGAAATTGATTGACCGTGATAATTCAAGAGTAGTGCCAGATTAGCTTGGCGCCTAAAGGCGCCAAGCTAATCTGGCACTACCCTTGAATTATCATGGTCAATCCACCTCCTGCATCTGGTACATAGTCGTTTAGTAACACTTCCCCAAAATTTGGGAAATGCGCCTGTGGGACTAAAAGGGTTAAGGAGCAAGGGAGCCTGGTCAGTGGTGCATAAAAGGTTGGTTTTGTTACATGTACAAATGCGTAATACTAATAGTATACATATATTAATTATACTGAGTGCTTGTATGGCCATTTTCTATTTAGTTTCTATGTATAGTTTCAGGAACATAACAGTTGCAATGTGATATGTTTTTGTTAATGCCCTTGTGCTTTCAGCTGCCATCTGTCTTATATTTTCATTATTTATTTTTTGTTGTGTGCATGTATAATTATTGTCCCATATCAGAGATTTGGGCAGCTCTCCCTAGGGAAGATGTGAGCTTGCCCAGATGGAATCCTCTTAACCCCAAGGACGCATTTGCAAACTTTTGGAGGCGTCTTAACGGCTGTACCAGTTGGAGGAGATGGACTGATCATGATAATTCAAGGGTAGTGCCAGATGAGCTTGGCGCCTTCAGGTGCCAAGCTCATCTGGCACTACCCTTGAATTATCATGATCAATCCATCTGCTGCTGCAGGGTCCCGGGGCTAAATGAGTTAAAACAATCATTTGACCAGTTTGGACCAAAACCTGCATTTTGTTTCAGACGATACTGGTGCAGGTGTGGTACCCGCTGACCGTGGCCACAAACTCCCGCGCGCAGAAGGAAATCCTGGCTAAGTATCTTGATGAGACGGCGGAAAACCTGGCTGGGTTGCCCTTCAAACTTCACGACTTTGGCTTCCGTGGAGCCACGTCTGTTGAGGTAAGTGCATGTTTAGTGCATGAATCCTGCTTAACTCCCCGTAAGGTCCCCATTTCCCGCATTTGTAGGGGATAGATTGACCATGATGATTTAAGGGCAGTGCCAGATCAGCTTGGCGCCTGATGGCGCCAAGCTGATCTGGCACTACCCTTGAATCATCATGGTCCATCTATCTCCTGCTTTAGTACGTTGGAACTAAATGAGTGAACCACGTGACTGCTACCGACGGCATCGCTCGGCGGAAAAGACGCCTTGTTGGCATCTTTTGCACAGAACGGCCTCATCAACAGTAGTCAAGGGGTAAATTTAATGCACGGTTTGTATTTTTATTGCCATCTCTTTCTGGCTGCTGGAGACATAAGTCATCATGAGACCTTAACGTTGTAGGGCTCACGGGGATCGGTCCCTTATAGGTGCTGGTCAGCGCATCTCTTCGTACTGAAGGGAGCTTTTGATGTAACACAGCAGTGGGGGACCACGTTTTTATGTTTGTTGCAACTAGGCATCGGGTATCGATCATAGTCTGATTGCAGGGCTAAAGTGTCCTATGCATACTGAGGCTGAAAGCTTCAAATGTGCACACTGCCATATGCACGCTACATTATAGTACTTACAGATAGGGATATAGACCAATGGCTTTAGTTCAAGGTGGTGCCAGAATAGCTTGGTGCCTAGAGGCGCGAAGCTATTCTGGCACTACCCTTGAACTATTTTAGTCAAACTTATTTCACACACTGGTGTATTCCGAATGATAAGGGTTAATGTAGGTGCCAATAGGTCAAATGTCCTATTAGAACTGCCTCAAAGCTGCATATGTCCGATCACTTTTCTGTTGTCTTAGACTTCATAATTTACGTAACACATTAATTAGCATTCTAAGTCTGCAGTGCACGCAGTGACTCAAAAAAATGATGTCACATTTCTTTTGCTGGGCAGTACTAAATTTCTGTATGTTAGACACAATGTCCTGTTTATGTTGGCAAAGCCAGGACATTTGACCCATCTACGGAAGTGTCTGGTTGCATTCGTGTAGTTGTGTCCAAAGTTTGCAATAATTTGAACAATTTTGCCTGGAATAAAGTGAGTGGGGACTTCTGAAAAAAAACGGTGTTCTATTGTAACTTTTTGTTGCGCAACATCTGCCCTTGTTATGAGTGAAGTTGACTGTACCTCCTTTCCTCTGTATTGCATTTTCAGGCAGCAGGCATTGGTGGCGCGGCCCACTTGGTGAACTTCATGGGTACGGACACCATCGCTGGCATTACCACCGCACGCACGTTTTACGGGTGTCCCATGGCAGGATTCTCCATACCTGCTGCTGAGCACAGGTAACTGGCGCAAGTGTGACACCTTTTGGCACTTGGTACATTTTACTTTGGCGCAATAAACTTCACGTAACCATTGAACTCCACGTTAACATTTCCCAAATTTGGGAGGGGCCATCTAACGACTGTGTACCAGTGGCAGGTGATGGGTCAACCATGATTATTCAAGGGTAGTGCCAGATTAGCATGAGGCCATCAGGCAGCAAGCCAAGCTGACTCTACCCTTGAATTGTGGTTGATGCATTCCCCAATGGAGTGTGTCAGAGCTAAATGGGTTAACCCATTACATCCTGAAGCTGATTTGGTAAAATGTGCTTATTGTCCTGCGAAGGCTACATTACAGATTAGGAGACAGATCAACCATTGTAGTTCAAGGGTGGTGCCAGAATAGCTTGGCGCCTCAGGCGCCAAGCTACTCTGGCACCACCCTTGAACTATCATGTCAAGGTTATTTGTCAAGCAATGGGTGAGAGCGGAAGTTTATTTATTTTTTAATCGAACCCTTTCATACTCTTTTAGCCAAAAGAGAAAGATATTTCTAGAGATTGCAAAAGAAGGTTCAATCCCAATATGCAAAAAAACATCTGCCGGATGTCGGCCACCGTTGGCCAGCGCATGACTTCTGAATCTGTATCTTCACTATTCTCAACTTTTACCCATGGAAAGAAAACAAATCACGCCCTGCTTATCATCATGTGTGCTGGTCAGTAATTTTGAATGTTGTGGCTCAGAGCTGTGACGTTCCAAATCACATGCCAGCATCATATTTCTTGGCAACCAGCACCATCACAACGTGGGGAGAGGACGGGGAGTACGACGCTTTCAAGAACATGCTGACCAAGTTCCCGTCGGGTCTGGTGGCCGTGGTCAGCGACAGCTACAACATTTGGAACGCATGTCAGCACGTGTGGGGCGAACAGCTGAAGAACATGGTTGTCCATCGAGGGGAGAAGGGAGGGGTCCTCGTTGTGAGGCCAGACTCGGGAAATCCTCCTGAAGTTGTTGTGAAGGTGAGTGCTGTCAGCATATCCACCTATAAAGCCCTGACACTATGACGCACAGTATCATGTTTCTTACTAATCCCTTTACCTCTTTTTTTATGAGCTGTGAGCTGTGACAAGAATATCCCTTTTGGGACAAAAAATATCTTGTATCTTGATGTGGATGACTGATCAACCATGATAGTTGAAGGGTGTTGTCAGAATAGCTTGACGCCCTTTGGCGCCAAGCTATTCTGACACCACCCTTGAACTATCATGGTCAAGAGCAGTCTCCAGAACTGTGACTTAGATCTCAATGGTCATCTGCAAAATCTGCTATTTTGTCCTCAATGCTTAATGGGTTAATACGTGACACTGACAATGGTAGATGGATTGGCCATAATACATGTACACGGAATACGCAATCCAGACCAAAAAGGTGACTGCCAAGCGTGTAAATTGCAAAGAAGTACCGAACAGAGAAAGAAGCACACTTACAAAAGACGGTTACAACACAATTTATTAATATTTTGGGTAAATACCCTTTGTCAAAATAGACAAACAAACAGAGAGATTAGTCGCACAGTTGCCACAATCCTTCTATTCGATTGAAAAGAAGATAAGTAGCGACTGATCTCTCTGTTTGTTTGTTTGTCTATTTTGACAAAAGGTATTTACCCGAAATATTAATAAATTGTGTTGTAATTGTCTTTTCTTTTCTAAGCATGCTTTTTTCTCCGTGGGCATTTCTATGTACAGGGTTTGCGATAACCAGGAATTACCGATATTTTACTGTTTGTAAACAAAGAATACCGGAAATGTTTTAAGCTGCCAGTCCCAGGGACTGGTTTTATTTTGGCTTGACCAGTTAGAATTCTGCTGGTGAAAAAAAAAATCCTTGTCTACCGGAAAGCATTTCCTGGGGCTGGTTTTGATCTGAATTGGAAAAGAAACAGAAGGAGTGGAAGCTGGTTTTGAAAAGTCCTAGCGCGAACCCTGCATGTAGTTCAAGGGTAGTGTCTCTGGTGCAGAGCTAGTATGGCCTTGAACTATCAGTGCAGATCCATCTCCTAAAGCATGTACACAGTGTGTATACACATCTCAGTGTTACAAAGGTCATTATTAGGTATGCATGGGTGGGACTTTTCTGGCTACAGCCGGATTTCTGGATTTGCCCCCCAAAAAAATTGTTTGTTTGTTTGTTTTTTTACTTAAAAAGTGCCCCCAGACCCCTGCTTCAGGATTCAACTTTTTTTCAGGATTCAACTTTTTTTTCTGTCCCACCCATGGTTATGGGATGTGTTGTTATTTATGTGCAAGTGACTGACATTTGTGTGATAGCTGGCAAGTGTGGGAATGTTGTATTGTCTTAACTCATTAATGCACAACAGCAAGAGATGGATTGACCATGATAATTCAAGGGTAGTGCCAGATTAGCTTAGATCCATCTCTGGCAACTGGTACATAGTTGTTACATGACACCTCCAAAATTTGGGAGATGCAACCTGGGGGTTATATGGGTAAGACTGTCTTGACCCTTTTAGCCCCAGATCCCTACAGCAGGAGATGGATTGACCATCATAATTCAAGGGTAGTGCCAGATTAGCTTGGAGCCTTCAGGCACCAAGCTAATCTGGCACTACCCTTGAATTATTATAGTCAAGCCACCTCCTGCAACTGGTACATAGTCGTTAGGCAACACCTTCACAATTTGAGAAATGGGACCTTGGGGATAAAAGGGCTGAGCGTTATATTTCACAGTAACAGGGTTATAGAAACTTTATATTTCACAGTAACAGGGTTATAGAAACTTTATATTTCACAGTAACAGGGTTATAGAAACTTTATATTTCACAGTAACAGGGTTATAGAAACTTTATATTTCACAGTAACAGGGTTATAGAAACTTTATATTTCACAGTAACAGGGTTATAGAAACTTTATATTTCACAGTAACAGGGTTATAGAAACTTTATATTTCACAGTAACAGGGTTATAGAAGCTTTATATTTCACAGTAACAGGGTTATAGAAACTTTATATTTCACAGTAACAGGGTTATAGAAACTTTATATAATTTCAGAGTAACAGACCAGGATAGAAATGTAAAACAATTTTTTGGGCGACAGGTTTTAGACATCCTTGGAGCCAAGTTTGGCTTCACGACTAACAACAAGGGCTTCAAGATGTTGCCGCCCTACCTGCGTGTCATACAGGGCGACGGTATCAGTTACGAGTCACTGGGGGCCATCTTGGAAAACATGAAGAAGCACAACTGGAGTGCAGACAACCTGGCCTTTGGTAGCGGAGGCGCCTTGCTGCAGCGCATGGACAGGGATACGCAAAAGTGCGCTTTCAAGTGCAGTTATGCTGTCATCAATGGAAAAGAGGTGAGTTGTGTTGTGTGTCACCAGGAACTCAGTGGGCTAAAGGCCATCGGGGCGACGTCGGATGTGTGCGGGCCAACAGCGGCCGACATTGCCCGTTGGCCTTTTGCGCGTTGGGAAGCCTGAAGTTTTCACACCTTCCAGGCTAACCACATTACGCTAGAGCAGCTGGAAGAAGAAGCATTCTCTGTTAAAAGATAACGAAAACTATGTCTCTTGCTGACGCCACTTTGTATGCTTTTTTGCTGACAGTGAAGGGGTTAACGTGCATGATTTATTATGCCTTGCTCTCAAGCGTAAATGAACAGTCGATGCACGACCACCTGTGTTGTCCAGGTGAACGTCTTCAAAGAGCCCATCACGGACCTCGGCAAGAAGAGCAAGAAGGGGCGACTAACGCTGGAGCGTCAGAGCGATGAGTTTATCACCACGGAAGAAGGCAGCGGGGACCCCAAGAAGGTATGAAACCAAACACATTTCAGTGGGTTAGGCTCTTTAAACCCCATGGCAGCATTTCCCAAATGTTGGGGGCGTCACCTAACAGCTAGTTCCAGGAGATGGATCGATCATGATAATTCAAGGGTAGAGCCAGATTAGTTTGGCGCCTTCAGGCGCCAAGCTAATCTGGCACTACCCTTGAAGTATAATAAATCCATCACCTGCTGTAGCAGTGTAGGTTAATTAAAGTGTGCTGAGCACTTTTTCTGTGACATATTTACATGTTCTATGTTTTGTGCATTTCTTCTTTTTTTTGTTAATTTATTTATTTACAGTTGATCTAACCCTAATCGTTCGGAATACATCAGTATGTGAAATAAGTTTGACTAAAATAGTTCAAGGGTAGTGCCAGAATAGCTTGGCGCCTGTAGGCACCAAGCTATTCTGGCACCACCCTTGAACTAAAGCCATTGGTCTATATCCTTATCTGTATGTTCTATAATGTAGCTTGCATATATATCACAGTGTACAAATTTCAAGCTTTTAGCCTCAGTATGTTATGGGTTAAAGTTAAAACAAGGTCAGAACGTTGACAGGACAACACTTTTTCGGAGCTTTCTTTTATGACACACTATGGGTGATATACCAACAGAAATGTCTGTAGGTGCTATGCTGTATCAAAACTTTTCTGTATTTATTTGTTTATCTATTATTTATTTATATTTATTTGTGTTGTTTTTTTTTTGTTGTTTGTTTCAGGATATTCTTCAGACTGTCTTTGAAAATGGGAAACTCCTGAAAGATTACACGTTTGATGAGGTCCGACAAAATGCCGAGCTTGATCTTGTCAAACAGAGAAACGCTCAGAAGAAATGATATGTGCCGTGCATCACAGAGAACATGCATGTTGACCCTTTGTGCGTGCGTCACAGTACCTCGTGCAACATAGGCTGCAGTTGTTCCACGCACAGCCGTGCACGGCCGAATGCAGTCGATGTCGGCCCTATGGTCTTGTGCTTACTTGGCAGTAGTGGCTGCAGGCACAAAGAGGTTAACTGTGTCAGGTCAGGTCACTTGCATGTTTTGACATAATTATGTCGACGACCTTGCCATTTGACAATATTGTACACTTAGAATCTTTTAATTTTTTTTTAATATTTTTTTTAGTACGAGATGTGAACAAATGATATCTGGGTATATTTGGCTCAAGCTTTTTTTGTATGAATTTATCCAGTGTGCTGGTTTGAGATTTTGGATCTTGCGGTTCTGGAGCCCTAAGGTCCAAACTCACAAACAAGCACGCAGCTTTGCCTTTGAGATGCTGTGGAACAGTGTATGATTGTGTAAATGCTGAGAATTCTGATGTAGTGTACATATTATTGTGGTGTAGTGTACATATTATTGTGGTGAAGACATGACTTTCATTCCTTCTGAGGGCACATGCATATATTCTATCTACCTGTACCTCACTGTATCTACCTAGTAAGCGAAATGTCCCCAGTAGCAAAAAGTCTTCAGGCCAACGATGGCCGCAGTTGGCCCGCACACTGTCGTGCGCCGGCCAGCTGCGGCCATTGTTGGTTCAAGGATCTTTGTGTACTGGGTCCTCGGGCCATTGTGCAGGTTTACTAAGGTCAACACCAGCTTGACGATATTTTGTTAACTCGGTAGGACTGCAAAATTACAGCCTCCTCATTTGCGATTCTTTTTTATTGCTTCTAATGTTTTGAGGACTCCTTACCTTAAAAGATGCCTTATTGCTGGCTCTGCCCGCATTTTGGGGAGACATTAGTTTGGTCAACATGTGAACAGTGTTTGATGACAATGGAGATGACAGGTTGTTCACAGGTGAAACATCTGCAGGCTTCTAGACGCCAACCTATTTTGGCATCAGTCTATTTCTGTGGCACCTTATTTATACCTTACCGCCGTGAGATGGCCTTCATCGCCTGCTTGGTGTTAAACCCAAATAACTAACTAACCTATCAAAATGTGTCATTCCTAGATGATTTAGCTTTTTTTTTATTGTTCTGTTTGATCAGCCATTTCCTGGATCTCTGGACAACGTTACAATTTTGACAGCTCCCCCCAAAAGTTGTTACCTCTAGATAAACACAAGAATGGCTAAAGCATTCGTACCAGTGTGACAGCTTTTGTGCTTCATAATACTTTGCTGTATCCTGTAGTGGAGATTTTATGTGCGTACACGAATATGTGAGAGAGAAATAGAGCTATAGAGATGTGCTTGTTCATCAAACTTGGCGGTTTTTGGTGTTTTTTTGCCATTCTAAGAGCTAAACTTCAAAGCTCAAGAGGTGAGATGCTGGGTGTTGCATAGGTAAATGTTTTTTTATGGTCGCTGTCTTGTATCCCCTTCCTCAACACTGGACGTATCTTTTGTTTCTGAAATCTTTGTTCATTCAACTACCAACAGTCACACCGTCCAAGGGACATTCATACAAATTGGTCTCAGCAAGAGGTATAGATCCTCATGAGCCCCCGCAATTGTGGGGGCTCATGAGGATCTATGCCTCTTGCAGTTGGGTGGTGTTGATCTTGTTTATTTCTGCACTTTTTACGTACAAAAAATTGTGGTTAGCACAAAACAGGTTTTACTGTATCTGTTAAATTGCATAGCGCACTAAAGCTTTCATGTTCTGTACTCGCTTGTAGTGCTTCCGGTAGAGCAGCTATTAGGAAAAAGTATTAAAAAATGGGGGAAATAATTGTGATAGTTCATGTACCACTGCAAGCTTTGCCCCTCGGTTTTTGGAAAATTCATTCACCGATGCGACAATCCACCTGCTTTTTTAAAATGCACACACATAAATTTTGCAGCCATGTGTGTTCACGCACGCTGCCAGTGGACTTTACTGTTCGCAGGGCTTCTCACTGAAAGCAACGTCAGTTAATCACGGTACTGCTTCCAGCATTGACACCTTCCAGAATGACTTTGGTGGACAGAAAGTCTGTGAATTAGATGTGTGTGTAAACCATTTACTGTTTAGTCCTGTGTCAGAATCAGGTCAACAGTTGGCGTTCGTCGGGGATCGGGCCTCTTGACAATCAGGTCTGTGGTCGTGTGTGTGTGTGTGTGAGCATTCATGTGGGGCGGATCGTTTTTGTAGCCCTGGAGACTAAATTTACTACGTGTACATTTTCAAAGGTGACAAGTCTTAAGTTCTTTTTCAAAATCGCCAAAAAAACGAATTTAGACAAACAGGGGTTCAGCCAACTGGTTTCATTCACAAGAGGTATAGATTCTGTTGAGCCCCGGCAGCAGTCCATGTCGCTTGATGGCGTGGATTGGCAAAAATTACACACCCTAGTGCGCAAAGGTCAACGTCGGGCGCCTTTAGCCTGCGCACAGCTGTGCGCGGGCCAACGGTGTTGGATGTTGGCCCGATCCCTTATTGCGCATTGGGCTGTTACCAGCAGGTTGAGTTACTCATCCTTAGGTATGTGGTGGACTTCTTTCAGTCACTTCAATTTATTGTTATGTCGCCCGTGCATTTTGTAACATGAGCCTGCTTATATTTACGTCTGTCTTGGCTTCTATTGTCTGCTGCGCTTAACTCGTTCATAACCTAATACTGTAATAACTTGCAACTTGAGGTCATGTCATATCTCCCATGTACATCTCCCCTTGTGGTATCTTGAGGGTGTGTGAGTGAAACAATCCGTACATATTCATGTGTTTGTGCCAGTGGTCATTGTAATATGAGTGTACACCACATACATTGTAAAACTGCGCCTCCGTTACTTAATTGTCAGTCCTAAGTGTACAATATACATGTACTGCATTTGTAACATACAAGCGAAGTCCTTTATTCGCATTTATCAACTGAAAATACAGTCATAGCCAGAATGTCTTGTACATGAACCACCATGTATATTTTTTAGTGTCGATGCCACAGACATGTATTTTTGGGATAAAATATTTGCCATTCTTTGGCAGCACTGACATGACAAACAAATACCACGTAGCCGAGTCACACATTTCTTTGTGATGAACTTTTTTTTACTGCCAACTGTGGGAGATTCATTGTCTAGGAAAACTTTAGAACTGGGGGCTGTTGCAGGACTATGCTCACCCATGCAAATGGCCCCTGGATCTGATTGTGAATTGTTTGGCTGTTAATAGCTCGTTTTGTCGAGGTGATTCTACCGGAACCACCTCGACAAAAAGCGCTAACGACGGCCAAAAGGATAAATTGCAGAGTTTGGTTTTGGAGGTCCCACAGTGAGGCACTACCCACAAGTTTGAGTTATGATGGGGTTCAGTTTTCTACAGCTGACATGTAAGAGTTGTGAATTAGGGGCTACTTGTGTACCTTTCACCTGTTTCATAGCCAGGTGTATTATCATGGAATATTATCGCTGAACCTTGCGGCCGCATTTTGGAGGTCTCTCTAATGTGTATGTACGATGTTCAACCCTCTGGCTCTCGGTAGAGCGTTTTCTCGAGGTGATTCCTGCAGGAATCACCTCGACAAAACGCGCTACCGAGAGCCAAAGGGTTACGTTTAGGGAGATAGATCAATCGTGATAATTCAAACATTGCCCATGAAGGCACCGAGGCACTACCCTCTGAAAAGTCATGGTTGATCCACTTTGTATTTTGTCAGGTGTGATTGAGTTATTGGTTGTGTGTATCCAATACATTGACTTGACTTTTGCTTTATATACTCATTTATTTTATAATGTTTCAACAATATAATTTTTTGCTGCACATATTACATGTACTTGTTTGCCAATACCTATCTCGTGTCTAAGTTTAGATTTTATTATGGAAATAAGCGTAAATATATTTTATTTGTCTTAGCAGTATGTATTTTTTTACCATGCAAATTTGCATATGTACCTGTAGTCAGCCATTATAATATAAATGCTAATTTTCTGGACCACGTTACAGTTTGAACCATGTCAACAAAACGTTTACCCACACGTGTCTTTAGTGATTATAAATAATCAAACAGTGCAGACAAGTTGACACCGATTTTGCGGGGAAAAGTGGTAACAATTTCTTAACATTTATCATTCGGAATACACCAGTGTTGCGAAATAAGTTTGACTAAAATAGTTCAAGGGTAGTGCCAGAATAGCTTGGCGCCTGTAGGCGCCAAGCTGTTCTGGCACCTGCTTGGCTTGACTTCGCGAACGAAGATTTTATAGGAGTTGCCCACGACGTCTGCAGGCTTGTTCGTGGCTGCAGAGGCCAATCCGAGACAGGCAGGTTCGACCGCAGTGGCTGCAGGGGAAGGTATGGCCAGGGTTCTGAGCTGCGGCATCTCTGTTTTTTCTCCTGAGCCGCTTGTCCTTAAGGCTAGCTCTGTGAGAGTCCTCAAAGGAGACAGCTGCCTTGTAAATGGTGGAGCGCCAGGTGTCACGGTCCGCAGCAAGCGAAGACCACTGGTGGTGGTCGATTTGGCAGGCACTAAGTGACTTCTTGAGACAGTCTTTGTATCTCTTCTTTGGTGCCCCTCTGTCACGGTGTCCAGTAGCAAGCTCGCCGAACAGGGTGATCTTTGGTAGACGATGATCCTCCATCCTGGAGACATGCCCCGCCCAGCGGAGCTGTGTCCGCAGCAGCAAAGCCTCGATGCTCACAGTTTCAGCCTGTTCAAGGACCTCGACGTTGGTGACATAGTCACTCCAGTGAATGCCCAGGATGGTACGCAGGCAGCGCTGGTGGAAGCGTTCGAGGAGTCGTAGTTGGCTGCGGTAGAGGGCCCAGGACTCTGAACCATACAGCAGGGTGGTGAGGACCACAGCTCTGTACACGCTGATCTTGGTGCCTGTTTTCAGCTGTTGATTGTGCCACACCCGCTTGAAAAGTCGCCCGAAAGCGCTGTTCGCTTTTGCCAGCCTGCTGTCAAGCTCCTTGTCCAGCTTGGCGTCCGACGTGATAACGCAGCCAAGGTAAGTAAACTGGTGCACTGACTTTAGTTCAGACTCGCCAATGGTGATGTGAGGAGGGCGATACACTGTCTTGGGTGCCGGCTGATGGAGGACCTCTGTCTTTTTCTGATGCTACCAATACCAGATCACCTCCCAAACCCTGACGTCCCAAATACTCAATCACGTCACAACTACTGGAATGGTATCCCTTTGTCACCAAAAATCTGAAATGACGTCACAACGAACTCTTGACTTGTAGAAGTCTCTCTGTAATGGCCGGCTTGTTCACGGAGGCCAGGAATGGCGTCACAAAGTCCTGATGACGGATGATGTTTAGTTGAGAAGTTGGTCCAGGTACCCCGTTCTCATCACTGAAAGTATCCTTGTTTTACTCCCGTGTTCTGGAAAATAATGGGAAATGATTCGAAATTCACGTAGGCCAATACATGTTGTTCTTGCTTGACTTCCTTCTTCTATTAAAAAAAAAAAAATCACGAGAAAGTTTACACCTGCGTAAATTGTACACACACATTTTAACCCTTTGCGTGTCGGTAGCAGTTTATGTCGCGATGATTCCTGTAGGAATCATCGCGACATAAACTGCTACCGACACGCAGAGGGTTAAGAGGAAGTGGGACGCACATGGATCTGTTGACCCATCAAATGATCCGAAATTCCCTTACCTCATAGGGTTGACTACGCTGCCTTTTGAAGGCCAAAGACAGTAAGTACTTTGATTGACCCTGTGCGTGTCGGTAGCGGTTTTTGTCGCGATGATTCCTGTAGGAATCATCGCGACATAAACTGCTCCCGACACGCAAAGGGTTAAAATGTGTGTGTACAATTCACGCAGATGTGTGTGTACAATTCCTGTTGGAATCATCGCGACAACAACCGCTACCGACACGCAAAATGTTAAGGCATTTTTTGTGAAAAGCAATTTTTTTTTTTTTTTTTTTTCATCGCATTACAACTATTCGCTTTCACAATTACGACCTTGCTGTCTTTTTCCTTGACAGGGCAAAAGGAATAATATGTAACTGAATTTCAAATCATTCAGTTGTCGTCAACCTCAGCCTGTGTGTTTGCACTGACGCATACATCGAGCGAGCATGTCCCTCGACTTGTTCAGATATCAGGTCCGTTATAAGGCGCTGGTAAATCAAAGTGGCACAATTACAGTGCGGCCGAATTGATCAGTGCTCAGGTCGTACTGACTCCATAGGTAACGCGCTGTTCCCGTCCCCCCATAACCCGCCCACAAGGGCCGTCCAGTGTCGCCCCGTGAGATGGCCTTAGTCGCCTGCTCGGCGTTAAACCCCAATAACTAACCAACGAACTAACGTCCATTATCACCCCGGTGCCGTGGGTGTTAAACCCCGGAATAACAACAAGAGTTAACTCATTCTACCCCAAGACCGAAATCCCGAAAATGTGAAGTTGCCCTCTAAAGGACTGTATTACAATTCTAGAGACAGATCGAACATATTTCAAGGGTGGTGACAGAATAGCTTGACGCCTACGGGCGCCAAGCTATTCTGGCACCACTCTTGAACTATCATGCTCGATCCCTGTCTTGATGTGGTGTGTCGGGGCTGAATGAGTTAAGTATATGTTGCAGTTTCAATCGTGCGCGTTTGAGATTTGTATAGTACAGTTTGGGACAACACCAGTGAACTCAGAACGAAACAATGGACAACACGCCACACGCGAGAAAAATTGCTTTGTACACCTTGACCTTATCAGAAACAATAGGCACAGAGGATTTGTAAAACTGCCAGCCTTTCAGTGTGCTTACTGTTCTGGCACCACCCTTGAACTAAAGTCATTGGTCTATATCCTTAACTGTAAGTACTATAATGTAGCTTGCATTTGGCAGTGTACAGATTTGAAGCATTTTAGCCTCAGTATGATATGGGTTAAAATGTGATGCACTGCAGGCCACAAGTTGTATGTTTAACCCATTTCATCCTGAGACTGATTTTGTATAATCTGCTTATTGTCCTATGAAGACTACATGACACAGAGCAGGAGACAGATCAACGTTTTAGTTCACGGATGGTGCCAGAATAGCTTGGCGCCTCAGTCACACTTTATTTCAAGCAATGAGTGTATCAGGATGAAAAGGGTTAATTGGTTCGTTTATCCTAGCCTAAAAACCAGGCATGTAAACTGAAAATGGTGACATGTTCTATATGTTGCCAGTATGATATAATTCAGGTCATTTTGTCATGCCCCCCACCCGGGTCTGCCCTGGGGGACTTGGGTGGGGTTAGGTATTTTTTAGTTCCCAGGGTCACCCTGGTCAGCCCCACAGGGTGGGTTTTTCTCTCTATTCTGGGGCATGTGTTTCTGTCTACCCTTTGTCCATTCACCTGTATTTGCCTTTTTAAAACTCGCTACTGTCTGCACTGCCTGTAGCTCTTGATATTGGATGTGTGTTGCTAAATGGTCTTAGCTTTATTTAGGCCCCATGTGTTAGGTTTATTTAATGTATTGGACCGGCTGGCGACATACATTCAATGTTCTGTTAATTTTTTTTTTTTTTACAAGCAGTGCAGGCACGTCCTGAGAAAGCCTTGTTGCTGTCGGGACGTTAAGCAATGTACAATCAATCAATCATTTTGTCATGCACGTAGGTACATGTGTATTTTTTTTTTGTTCACCTTGTGTGCCAGTACCTACAGAAATGAAGTGGGCTTTTTTTTTTTTTTTTGCGACTGGACTTGTAGAGAAGATTTGGTAATTGTAGCTCGAGCTTGCTTGTGTGAGTGTGTGTTTTATCCCCCAATCATGACGTCAGATTGCCAGCAAGTGATAGGATAATGTCATGCTATTACAGTGCACCCCTTATGTTGATAGTTTGTGAGCAACTGTTGATTTCCGTGGATATTGCTTCAGTCTACCTGTGGCCACACGTTTAACCCTTTTAGCCCTGGAACCCGACAGCAGGAGATGGATTGACCGTGATAATTCAAGGGTAGTGCCAGATGAGCTTGGCGCCTGAAGGCGCCAAGCTCACCTGGCACTACCCTTGAATTATCACGACCAATCCATCTCAATCCATGTTGGGCAACACCTCTAAAATTTGAGAAATGGGACCTTGGGGCTAAAAGGGTTAACACAGCCAAATATGTGGTGCTGCTGTGTGATTTTGGACCTAACCGCTTGAATGTGCTGGTTGGTGATTTTGGACCTGGCGGTTTCGGAACCGTAATGTCCAAAATCATAGACCAGCACACGATTGCCTGTTCAAAGTGGCTTCCTGCTTCTTGTTCTGAAAGTCTGGTCGCTGTCGGGACGTTTATAAGCAATGTACGACCAACCAACCATTCCTTGTCCCATACTCTAATTCCAAAGACCAAAGACGGTTGTGGACTTACATCGCGTAATACGTTTAACCGGCCATTCAGCCCTGACGCACTACAGCAGGAGATGAGTCGACCATGATAATTCAAGGGTAGTGCCAGATTAGCTTGGCGCCGACAGGCGCCAAGCTAATCTGGCACTGCCCTTGAATTATCATGGTCGATCCATCCCCTGCAACTGGTGCAGTCATTGGATGACGCCTCCAACATTTGGGATGAATGAGCTGAATGAGTTAACTTTCCCAAAAGTTTGGAGCTGCCTCCTAAAGACTGTCTGCCAGTTGCAGGAGACGGCTAGACCATGATAATTCAAGGGTCGTGCCAGATTAGCTCGGCGCCATAAGGCGCCAAGCTAATCTGGCACCTCCCTTGAATTATCATGGTCGATCCGCCTCGTTGTGTGGCACGTAGGGGCCCAATGGGTCGTTATGAGGCACAGCTAAAGCTGATCTCACTTACCGGAAACCATAGTCTCACACGAGCCCTGCAGCTGCAGGTGCGCATGTACATGTTGCTTGCAAAGAGAGGGACAGGGCAGGGAACAGATGAGGCTATTCCTCCGTAAAAGATCCATCTTTCTAAAGATTCTAACACTATGATTTAGATCGTGCGTGTGATTTTAGTTGTCCTGCGTAACGAGGCACAGGGTATCCTTAGACTGAAGGTGTATGCTTTCTCTGTTTGTTGTTGTTGTTTTTGTTTTTTTGTTTTTTTTGTACGGGTAGGCTTGGTGTTGTTATTCAAAACGAATTTTAAAAGTGTTTGACATCATTTAGAAATGAATTTATAACCGCAGCAAGAGTACCAGTAGACCAACATTTGTGTGAATTATGCTTGTACAAAACGTACATACGTAGTTCACAGTTTACAAATTCATAGTTCTGGATTTGAAATTTATACGATCAGTAGAAAGCTTACAAGCTGCTAATGCCTGTTTTGTTGAGCAATCCAGATCTGTGATCGATAGTCCGTGTCGCATCCACGCTGGCTTTGTGGAGGTCACGGTGTGGTTATGTTAGAGCAACACAGAAAGCGTCATGCAAATGGACGCCATGAACATTTTTTTTTCTTTTCTATCGCTTTAGCACAAGCACAAGAAATTAAAAGCATGTGACAGTTTCTTCTCGTTATGAGTGTGTGTGTGTGTGTGTGTGTGTGTGCGAGAGAGACAATGACAACGATTCTTTATTTTACAACGGTGCAAGTTTTGGTAAAACCATTTTTCGAACTTGCCGTTGCTTATTTACTTTACATATAATGCACAAATCACAAAATACTATCTTTAAATTGGAAAAAAAATAAAACGAACAACAAAATAAAATATAATTTTTAAAAAAGAAATCATTGAGAGAGAAATAAATCTTATTTTCTAACTGTAGAATTTGATGGCTAGCTACAAAAATTGTTGAAAACAATAATTTAGAAATAAATACTAACAACAACAATACGCTCGCACGTACATAGAAATAACTATACGCGATACATGAGGATTTAGAGAGAGAGACACACACATTGCGCACAAATATTAATTACCAGCGGGCAACACCGACGGGTGAACGGATACACGTATTTAACAATTTGGCTGTCTGTCGGTAGTGGTTTTTGACGCGATGATTCCAGCAGGGTGTTGTTATTTCTGCAGGGTGTTGTTATTCCAGCAGGGTGTTGTTATTCCAGCAGGATGTTGTTATTCCTGCCGGATGTTGTTATTCCTGCAGGAATCATCGCGACAAAAACCGCTACCGATATCCA
The DNA here is from genome assembly GCA_036245525.1 of Semisulcospira habei. NCBI lineage: Eukaryota > Metazoa > Mollusca > Gastropoda > Semisulcospiridae > Semisulcospira > Semisulcospira habei. The sequence continues at coordinate 212,270,975 of BTPG01000003.1, read as the reverse complement.
GAGGGTTCACTACATAAGTTTTGCGCTTTGTTCCGGAATCAGTGAATCAATAAACCCTCATTTTAAGACAGTAAAGCATTTGACATTATTGTCACTAATGTCAGTTTCAAACCTACCGTTTGGAAAGAAAACATAAACAAGAACGACATCAACACACTACTTCAAATCAATGCTTACATACATTATGCATGTAGTGTCTCGTGGAGCCTTTCACCACCTAAAGAGTTAATGAATCCATCCAACTGCACGAGACAGATCCTCATGAGCCTCAGCAGTCGCGGGGACTCATGAAGATCTATACGCCTCTCGCTGATTCCACTGTGTATCCGTGTTCCTTGGACAGAACTGGTGTTGCAGTGACAGATTTCCCAAACAATCCGCGACCACTGGCGATGAAGGGGCAGGGGCGGATCTGGGGTGTGGGGGTCCAGGGGTTCCGGTTCCGGACAATCCCCACCCCCCCCCCCCCCGCCCCGACCCAAAACTCTTTAAAATGCTGTAACAATGTCCCTTAAAAATGCTATAGCAAAGTCCTCTTCCCCGCCCCGACCCAAAACTCTTAAAAATGCTATAACAAAGCCCCCTTACCCTGCCCCCGACCTAAAACTCTTTAAAATGCTGTAACAAATCCCGCCCCCGACCCAAAACTCTTAAAATTGCTATAAAAAAAAGCCCCCCCCCCCCCTCCTCCACCCGCCCCCGACCAAAAACTCTTTAAAATGCTGTAACAAAGTCCCTTAAAAATGCTATAACAAAGTCCCCCCCCCCCCCCCCCGCCCAAAGCTCTTTAAAATGCTGTAACAAAGTCCCTTAAAAAATGCTATAACAATAATAATGCTGAAGAAGTATATTGAGAGAGATCGTCAAGACAAACCACAACTGGCGGCATCAGTGCGTCTTGCTGATGACGAAAGACTAGACGACGAAAACCTGCTTGACCTTAACGAACTTTGCCACAAGGAGGATGTAGAAGATATCCAGTTCGGTCAGAATCTGACCCAGACTCGACAAAAAGAACAGTGCGTCCTGATTCAAGAGTTCAAGCATCGGTTCCAACAGACACCGTCCAGCACGAGATTAATCTGACATCCAACAAGCCGGTTCGCGACGAGCCATGTCATCTGCTTCACAAAACGAGAGAAGAACTGAGGGAAAATGTTAGGGAGACGCCGGACGTGGGAGTCGTCAGAGATTCCAGATCGCCAGTGGTCATCGTGAAGAAACCAGAGATATCCAATTTGGTGTGTATGGACTTTTACCTTTGAACTGTGTGAACTGTACCCCATGATTTGGAGATGTTCCAGAAGTGAACTTTGACATTAATTTTTAGTTTATCTAAGGGTTCGCAGAACTTTGGAGCGGATTACCTGAGCAGAGCTGTTTAGTAGAACATTTCTGTGTCCAGAACAGTTTAAAGAAACATTTAGGTGTCCAGGACTGTTTAAAGGGACATGTCACATATTCACTCAGGACAGTTTAAAAGAATTGTGAGACGATTATTTTATTTTGATTTTGATGTGAAATAATTTCTGTATACAATTATTGTATTTGTTTAGGGTTCTGTGGAAGTTAACACAGCCACAACCGTTTTTTATTTATTTATTTAGATTTGAAAAGAAATTTTTGTGAAATTTCATTCTAAAGAGGGGGGGGGGGGGGGGTAATGTTACGATTGTGGTTGTGTTGTCCTGTGAGAGCATACATGTGTTAATCGTAGGAAACGATCTGATATTTATTTGAGCTATCATGGTTACGATTCACGTACCTTTTTAGTAAGATTTTCTTTCGTTCGCGCGTTGAGTGGAATTCGCGTTGTTATTATGCTAAGTTTAATCGGAAGCTTCTAGAAAAGTCGCACGGAGAATAGAGGTCGATCTTTGTTTTGCGTAGTTTCGGGGAGTATAGATTAGAACCTTCGAGCAGGTCGCTCTGTCTTGTGGCCGCGTACATGTGTCTTCAGAAGACTAAGAAACATTTCGCTACTTTGTTTTATAGACGAGTCGTAGTTGTTTACTGTTCGCGTGAAGTTGGCAGCCAGTCAGTACGGTTTTTGAAAGATCGTGAAAGTTCTGGAAGATTCCGACTAGGTCGTGAACTGTCTACCATACTTTTATGAGACTTCATTTTACATTGGGATTTGGGGCTGAACTGAGCAGCCGAATTTTTGTAGACTATTGTAGTTATTCCAGAAAAAAATCTTTCTTTACTTAATATTTATGAGTTTCAGTTACGGGTTCCATTCTGATTGGTTGCGTTGAATCATTTTCTTGGATTATTCTTGAAATTGGTTATACTATAAAAGATTGGTGCTAGGAAGCACGTACATTCTCTTGCATTGTCAGTTGTAGAGACACACAGTTTATCATAGGTACGTGGCCCGTATAGGGTGTACATTGTGAGAGACACAGCGTAACAGTGGTGTACGTCGTGTGAGGAACTTTGTGTCGCCAGTGTGGACATTTGCAGAAGAGACTTTGTATCAGTGTTGGTGCATTTGGAAATGCATTGTGTGGAGATCGCATCGCTGAATTAAATTATTATTGGAACTGTTACTCCAGTATTGTCTACATCCTTAAGCCACGTGTGACGGGTTGCAGCTGAATGAAGTTTATTTAAAAGAACCTTACGTGCGTGCGTCTGGTGTGTTTATCATACTATGACTACGACCCCACCACTTAATTAACATATTGGCACCTCCGACGGGACTTCTTCAGTTGGTTCAGTGGAAAGGGTAGCAGGAGAAAACAGCCAGCAGTGAAACGCAGAGATGGCGACATAAGAAATGGAGACATTCCTGAAAATTGGAAAGGAATGTGGACTCGAAGGAGCTCAACTCCTCGAGTTTGTAAAGGAGAGAGAAAGGGAGAGATTAGAGAGAGAAGAAAAGAAGAGACTGGAGAGAGAGGAGAAAGAAGAAAAAAGAGACTGGAGAGAGAAGAAAGAGCCAAAGAGCGTGAAATCAGGAAACTCGAAATTCAACGAGAAGAAGCAGAGGAACAGCGAAGAGAGGCAGAGAAACAGCGAGAAGAAGAGAGAGAAGAGGAAGAGAAACAGCGAGAAGAGGAAGAGAGGCAGCGTCAACACGAAATTCATCTAAAGCAGATGGGGATAGAGGAACAGAGCCAGAGGGCTAATGTAGCAACAGCATTAGCCAGCAGAGAGCAAACAGCCCGTAAGCCTAAGCTAAAACCTTTCGCAGAAAATTCAGATAAGATGGATGCTTATCTGGAGCGATTCGAGCGCTTCGCAAGCAGTAATAACTGGAGACAAGAGACTTGGGCTATCAAACTGAGCGCACTTTTAACTGGCAAAGCGCTTGAATTTTTACACCCGCTTGCCAAGAGAAGAAGCCGAAGATTATTCGCAGTTGAAAGCCGCCCTGCTGAGACAGTACGACTTCACTGAAGAGGGTTACAGGCTAAAATTTCGGAACTGCAAGCCTGAAGAAGGAGAAACACCCGGCCTATTCATCGAAAGAATCAGAAGCTACCTGGAGAAATGGATAGAGCTGGCTGGTTTAAAAAAAATGATTACCAGGACCTGTGTGACCTCATCATCAATGAACAAGTCTTCAACGCATGTTCTAAGGACCTGGCCGCCCACCTCAGAGAGCAAAAAGACCAGTCCCTAAAGGCCCTGGCCGACTTCACTCAAAAATACCTTGACGCCCACAACAAGAAGTTCGGATCCAGTAAGCCGCAGCGTGTGTCTGCACCAGCCGAGGAAATCCACAATGTCAGAGACACTCCGAAATACAAGCCGGTGGAGAACCTGACATGTTTTCTCAGCGTAAAGAAAGGTCACAAGGCGATACAGCGTCCTTCTAAAGATGTTCCCCGAGGCGACAACATCAGAAGATCCAACCAAGATCGCAGAATAGCAGGCAGAAGCAGCACCACGTCTCAACACAGAGCCGCCGCTGTATTAGCCAATGATGTGACGTCATCCAGTGACTTTGAATCTAGAGAAAGGCAGGCGACACCGGAGCTGATTGAATCTTTCAGAAAGAATGGACGTATCCCAGCAGGAGATGGGGCTACATTTTTACCAGTGTCAAACATTGCGCTGCCTGAGAATGAAGTGCCGAACATGCAGGTGGTGTCAGGATTCGTCGGCAAAGCATCAGTGAGAGTGTTGAGAGACACTGGTTGTAGCTGCATCATCGTGAGAGAGGACTTAGTAACTCAAGACCAGAAACTACAGGAGTGGACCACCCTCATTTTGGCCGACGGTACTGTGAGGACTATCCCACTTGCCAATGTCAGCGTCGACAACCCGTACCTGAGAGGAGAGGTGAAGGCATTGTGCGTGAAGACACCAGTCTACGACCTCATCATCGGGAACATTGATGGTGCCAGAAACGCACACGATCAAGATCCAAAATGGAGACCTGAAACATGTGCAGTTACCACAAGAAGTCAAGCAAAGAAGAGTCACCAGACCATATCTTTAAAAGTGGCGGACAATACGGAAACAGCTGTGGTGAATAAGGACAGGCTGGTGGAGCTACAGAGAGCCGACCCCACGCTTGACAAGTTCCGAGGTCAGACCGAGCCCGTGACGCGAAAGGGTAAAGAGATAACCTTCGAGACCAGAAGAGATATCCTGTACCGGATATTCGACAGCAATGGAGATAAAGAGAAAGATAATAGGAGACCCGTAAGACAATGAATTCAATAGAGCCGCATCAGTCATTAATTTACGCCATTTTTAATATCAAAATTTTGACCCCAATTTTACCCCCGTTAATTCTGAATCAACCCTTTGATTTTTAAAAAGTGATGAGTATGACTGATGCGGCCTTATTGATCTGATTATCTTACGGGTCTCCTATTATCTTTCTCTATAACTATTGTCTCTGACAACACCTAATCATGAACCTGATCAAGTGATGCCAAGTGAAACTTAATACTTATTAACAAGTTGCAACTAACTTTTAGGAACCTGCAGAGGTAACCTTTAAGTGTGTTGTCATAAGAACTTATTAATTACTTACCCTAAGTTCTTACAAGTACTTACCCTAAGTTCTTACAAGTACTTACCCCAAGTTCTTACAACAACTTGACTCAAGTCCCAAGACACTGAGACAGTTTTATCAAGATACAAGGACAATAAAAAAACTTTTTTTTCTCAGTAGTACTCTGGAGGTGGTGCAGATGGGACTAAATAATCAGGCACAAGTGGTGTAAATGACATGTCATCTCTCTGCGAAGCATATGACAAAAATATTGATTGATTACCAAATCTGATTTTTATTTGTTTAAAAGATTGTGTAGTTTTTCTGTGGTTTCCTGTACCCCTATCCTTTTTCCCTCTGCTAAAAAACTGGCCTTCAGTTCTTCAACATTGACGGGAGATTGACTACGCATTTTATTCTGTATTTCAGATTTCTGTTTCTTGTAGTTTTTCAAATCATCTTGGACGCGCTTAAATTCTTCATCATCAATAAAATTATCATTCAATGCCTTACTGATAATAAGTTTCATACTGCTCAGCTTTGCACCAGCAAGCGTACTCAATGCTTCATGTTTCTGTAATTTCGTGTGAAACCTCTTGTTCAAGGCTTCCAAACCAAAGCAAGCCAGGCATGTAGCAACGCTAACACCCTCAACTGCTATTCCAGCCAAACTCCCAATTCCTGTGGCGAACAGAACAATACCCCCTACAGAACATGAAGCTGAAACTGCACCAATAGCCATAGAAGTGTTTTGAACAGAATTAAATACTGACTTATACCTCCTTTTGCACCGTGAGTACTTAGCCTCTTCACTTTCCAAATATTTCAAAGCTTCTGTAATATTATTTAATCTGAATGCATCTGCCTGTAATGTTTTATCTGATGCAATTGGCATATGTGGATCAGGCGCAAGTGTTGTTTTAGTCATCTCATTTGTTTCAGTCGGATCAAGCGTTGGTAGTTGCGGATAGAAGTTTACCATTTTTTTTATTGACAAATATTTTTTTTATTTAATCAGCAATTACATTTTGCAACTCTTCAAAAGTATACAATTTGCTGGCATAATAAAATGCAACAAGATCAATGTGTTCAAGGTTTATGTAAGTTAGACGAACAAAAGTTGTTTTGTCAACCACCACCTTGACAGCTGGAACACTGCTCGAAACATTAATAACATCATTATTTTTTGTAATAGCAATAAAGACCTTTGATGACTCTGTCACTGTTTCATTCCATGTAAGTTTAATTCTTGTGCAATTTGAGCCTCTTTAGCAGTAGTTACTGATCTCATGATAATTTCAAATACTATTGTCGCTTCTCTTGCGATGGGAAAGTTTATTGGTGCAAACACGACCTTCGCATCAGACCTACCCTTCCTATGTGTAAGAAGATATCTCCGTCTCTCATAATTTTCAACTTTCAGTTTTTCTCTGCTATTGTCGTCTGAAGCAAAGCTTGGAACAAGGCTTACAATAAGCGGCCCCGAGTTAACAACCTTCCTAAACACTAAGGCACCTTCGTCATCAGTGTATACATAAGGACTAATAAATTCCAACTTTATGTCCCAGTCAATTGTGGGTGGTGGAACAGGCACAGGTGAAACCACCCACTTACTACCCACATGTATTAAGTTGTAAGGCGCATTATTTACAGGTGGAGTAGGTACAGTAACATCACGCAACTGACCAAGTTTAGGAATCTGTTTTTCACCGTCTTTCATGTCAACAATTACTTTCCTCTTGTACATGCCATTTGAATCAAGTTCAAAACCATATATTTCTCCAATTTCCCCTTCTTTCTCAAAATCCTGTACGTCTGCCAAATCTTTCAATTCTGTTACTGGACATGCAACTGGTATGATTGTTCGCTTCGGACCAAGACCACTCATTTTTATAAACAAAAATAAAATTATTTAACTTCTAACACAACACTAAAATCATGCATAAGAACTGGTTTGTCATCCTGATTAGTTACAGATATACTCAGTGACTCAAAGAAACTGGAACCTAATTTTTTAAACTGCAAATTAGGAAATCTAACAACTACACTTTCACAATACGGAGCTGTTCCAGTTGGTAAGCATCTCAACAAAGTTGAAGGCTTTCCATTGTGAACATTCTCAGATGTGTTTAGTTCTTTCAAATAAACATTTAGCACTCTGTGTACTGACAAATTGACAGGACGTTTTCCAGTTATTTTAAGTTTTTTTGTCTTCATTGTTATAATACCAAACATAGCTTCATCTAAATCATCTGATCTATACCAATCTTCGTCAATATAAAATCCAAGTAAATATGCAAATCTATCTGAGATCTTTAACCAATCTTGTGTCGGAGATTCTAATGTAACAAGTAGGTTAGCTGGATTTAAAGTTGCTTTAATTTTAAAATTACTTTGAAACCATTCAGCTATAGTACAAAAGTCATAATAACCAGGCGGTAAAGCTTCAGTCTTACCTCCAAAAATTACTTTATTATATATATCATCTTCTACATTAAACCATTTTACTGTGTAGAACATTTCATGGATAGCTACAGACTTGCTACCATCACGATTATCAATCCCATTAGTTAACCACACTGGTTTGCTTGTGTCAAGATTTGTTAAGGTAATAAACATTTTTATTATCTCATATAAAAAAGGATGGAATTTAAATCACCAACCATTACCACTACAAACGCATTTCAATTTAATGTGGATGCCAAATACAATGTCGCACCTACTTATGAACAGAAAATAATTCAACTAAATCAGCTTGACATAGCTGTGTCTGAACAAGATCTATTCCAAGTCAAAGTACCAAATCCATTTGACCATTATCTAAACCCTCCAATAACAGACGACTCAACTGCAAGAAAGTGGTCTTCAAGTCCACTACAGATGTTTCAAAACCAACTCAACTTTGCAATACTATGTTCAACTACAGGCTGTGGTGTTTCATTTACAGATCATTTGAATCACTCAAACAAACTGATTAGGTCTGTCTACCGTATCCATGTTTATTACCAGCTTAGACGCATATTGTCAGAACTGCATACACCATTACCCACTGAATCCAGTTTCAACAGGTATAACAACCCCATGGATATGAAAGCGTTTGAACGCATTTGTAATGAATTTAACATAAGCACTAAGTATGACTTCACACAAAAACTTGATGATCACAAAGGCATGGGTACATTGTATTACGCTTTGAGTCACAGACAATACCCACAAGATTATTACCCTGGTTACACTTCATTCTCATCAAAATCACAAGTTTGGATAGGATCAATAGAGCAGAAGCAGACTAATGCCTGGACCACATTTATTTTAGATAAATCTGACGGGTTTACTCAAGCAGGAGTCGAGCGCGTCAATGAGTCTATCAGAACATATGTCTGGTGTATACTAGGTGCACAATCACTAACAAAATCAAACATTTTGAATGGAAGTGGTAAATTTGAAGCACAAAAACAGTTTCTTGCAAATCTTGAAGATTCAATTAACTCAACAGTTGATCTCCCATCTAGCATACAACGCTATCAAGACGTACTCAGATATGCCAGATCAAAAGTTGACTTTGTAGTTGGCATCGGGTTATACATGTTACCATCTGACCTTCAACTCCAAATGGGTACAATAACAAATTATAATAATGAAATCATTGTTGCAGGTGTTGGTCAAAAACTCGGTCTCAATCAATCTGTAAACTTAGGGGCCACAACCACACACGTACAGCCGTTAAAACCATTACAGACGGTAACAACCCCGCCCCCGGCCCCGACCCCGGCCCCGGCCCCAACACCGGCACTCATACAAGCGGTAACCCCTACACCAACCCCTGACACACATGAGTCAGAAAGAACTGCATTGGTAATAGGTCTAACAGGATTAGGGGTTTTACTTCTTTATCTGTTTCATTAAATAACCCACCATCAACCCTCCTATTGTAACCAAAAAGACCCACACATGTTCTGCCATAAACCCAACTACCTTTGCTGTAGTAGTAATCAGCCAACTGACAACAGTGCCTATAATGCCAGGCAAAGCGTCCACTGCTTTCACAGCCAATTTTTTAAGCAAGTCTGATATGTGAGACAGTTGTTTCTTTACCCATGACTGTAAGTCTTTTGGGTCTGTTGGAGCCGGGGGGCCAGGGGTTGGTGGTGCTGGTGCCAGGGGTGCTCCACCACCACTGCCGGAGACAGCCAACACAACAGTACTGATAATAAACCCAAGAGCAGTAATTAAACTAGCAATTGTAATACCCTGTTCTCTGAAAAGTGTTTTTAGTCTCTCAGCCAGAGTTGTGTCTTCGTGAAGTATTTTCTGAATAGTTTCTCTAATTCTGTTGACCTGTGATTTTAGTTTTTGTCTTCCAATACTAATTGTTTCTAACCGTCCTGATCTTTCTATCTGCAAATCATTTAATCTGTGTTGGATTCTTTCTTTCATTTCTGTGTCAAGATTTCCATTGTCTGCGGTAGCCAGTTTCTCTTTTTCACGTTCAATGTGTTTATCAAGCTCACCTAGTTTGGCAAGATTATTAACCATCTCACCTCTTATTGTCTGCAGTGATTTATCCAATCCCATAATCTCCCTCATTGACAAAGGTGGGTCGTCTATTGTTTTAATAGCGTCATTTAATTGCCCTTCAGTAAATGAGGTTTCTTGTATCACTGTGTTTGCTATTTCTGGTAGGCTTGTTACAGGTGCCATTTCAATCTCTTGTCCTGTTGGCAACTTTGTTTGCGTGTCGTGAAGAACACTAGCCAGTCTTGGCGTGACAGGAGACCCTCCAATTCCAAGTTGACGCAAGGCACCAACACCACCTTCATTTTTTATTGTACTTAAAGCCCTAAACCTACTAGGGTCTTTTTTGTTAGTCAATAGTACTTTTCCTTTGTCAACAGTATTTAAATATAAATGACCCTTGCCATCAAGTTCAAACTGGTTAGGGTCTACGTTGTCTGGGCGGCCACCAACATGATCATAAAATGAGTTCACTTTGGTTTCTAAAAGTTCATGACGTAAACTGTAAATATTTCTTGTACCAGTCATATCTGTCATATATGTTGTATTACCAAAATCATACGTGTCATCCATTTCAAAATCTTCATGATTAAATCCTCCCGCTGCCATTGTTTTATTAATTTATTATTTTTTATTGTGCATAATAAAAATGACACAGTCTTACGGATCAAAGTTAGACCCATACAGAAAACTACGTGAGCCTCTGGGTGTTAAGGGCATAAGACAATCAATCGTTATCACGAACAATCCAAGTACCATAGACCAGAACCAAACACTTACAGTCAAGTTTCCAAACCTAGGTCCCAGTGACGTTATTGTTCCTGGCACTGCACGCCTAGCATTTAATATTGAACTATCATCAGATGCAGACGTAAACAGAACACTAGTTAACAATCTTGGTAGAGCAATTGTTAGAACTATTAAAGTAAAACTTGAAGGACAGGAAGTGTTTAGTCTTGATGACTCAGATGTATTTTACTGTTACAAAGACCTTTGGCTCACAAGAGAAGAACGAGAAGATCGTATTTATCAAGGCATACAGCCAGATAATGTTGGTAAACTTCGAATCAATGCCGGAGACAAAACAACTACTGGGGTACCAAAGGAAGTTATTATAGCTGAAACATATGGAACCAGATTTTACATTCCACTTGAGTTTGAAATCCTAACAGCTCATCTGCCTTATTATCAAGGGGCACTGAATGACCGTCTGAGCTTTGAACTAACTTTCAATGACTACTCCAAAGTTATTAAATCATCTGCCACAGATGCAACATACAAGATCTCTAACATTTCCTTGGAATATGAAATTGTCACACACACTGAACTAGCCAGACTCATTCAAAATCAGTATCAGTCAAGACTTCCAATTTATTATGACAGGGTGATTAGACATAGTTTAATACCCAAAGACAAAAGCGACCCAATGTGGAACATAAACTTAAACACGCCTGCTAGGTCACTGAAAGGTATTCTTATGTTGTTTGTTGAACCAGCAGAACCATACAAACGGGATTCAGAAAAATTCTACAATCCTAAGATTACACACTTGTCCTGCACAATTGAAGGCCGTCCTAATCAAGTGTATGCTTCAGGTTTGTTACCTTATCAACACTATGACGAAACCACAAAGTATTTTGCGGGTGGAAGGATTAGAGATAAACCCGCAAACATTGCGTGCAAAGATCTACATCTGTATGATGTTAGGATCGGACAATACCTGACAAACAAGTATGCACTGTGGCTAGACCTTCGTAGTACAGATGACGATTACCTTCATGGGTCAGGACGTACTGTCGAGAACGGTAGTGATGGAATAACAATTCAGATACAAAAGAAGGTTGAAACTGCTGCAGCCATAAACATATATTTGTACCTGATATATGATGCACAACTCAATATACAAGACAGTAGACTAAGTGGACACATATATTAAAATTATATTGTGTATTAAAATGAACCGGAGCTTAATGACACTCGACCCACACTGTGGATTGTTTTGTGGTGCCACAGGGTGTGGTAAAACTGAATTTGTACTTGACTTATTACAAACAAGATACATACAGCACTTTGAAAACATTGTAATATTTTGTCCTACTATCAAACACAACAAAGCTTATCACAACCGTTTATTCATTTGGACTGACAACAACATATATTTAGTTGACCCTGAGAAGAAACTGAATGACTACCTACAATATTTTTACAAGCAATTTGAAGGACAGTCAACATTGTTTATTGTTGATGACTGCTCAGCAGAGAAAGACATTGTCAAGAAGAGAAACACATTAGCAGAACTTGCCTTCAGTGGCAGACACGCAAACGTCAATGTATGGATTCTCACTCAGAAATATAATGCTGTACTGAAAGATTTTCGAGAACAGTTAAAGTTTATCTGTTTGTTTTACTGCAAGGACCGTGACAGCTTTGAAGACTGTCTCAGAGAAAACGATGTCATCCCAAATAAGCATGAACGTGATGATGTGAAAAATAAACTGAAATCAACTAAGCATCTAAAGCTCATTTTAAAGACAGATCAGCCCACAGGGTATGGGTTAGTAAATTGATGTAAATTAATTTATACATTTGTTTGTCCAATAAAAATGACAGACGGAAAAATCATACAGGTGCTTGATCTCACACACCTTTTCAAAGATGTTATGCACTTTACTGATTTAATAACATCACCCAAACAGACTTACATAAGCCTTTCAGCACCATCAGAAATATATGTTACATATAGTGTGACTTTGGATTATGTCGATGAGCATCCAAATGTGGAATGCATGACAGTTGATTTAAAGACACCTACTTTTAAAGTTAATGATACCGACTATGGTTGGTTAGGGGAAATTTGTTATAGCATATTTAAACAACTGCGCAAGCTAAATGTTTATATTGACAGTGTTACAGTTAATAAAGTGGTATTACACAAGGTGAGCAAGCAGAGTTAACGTTAATATATTTTATTTTATTATTTTGTCGGTCAAATAAAAATGACGGACAATGTTCAAAACCCTGGCTCATCTAGTTTAAGAAACGTGTTTCACACAACAAACTTACCCATATCCAATACTAATAATGTTTACGAATCAATAGAAAACTCTTTTTCTGTCATACAACAAAATCTTCTGACAGGCAGTGTGAAGATTCAGATTGTTGCTAAAATAGAATTTACTAGGGTGGATGGTGAAGTGATTGTATCGTACATATCAACAAGACAACACACAGTTAACACAAGAAGAGAACCGGAGGTGGAGAACGTTTTTAGAGACAGACTATTACCAGACTTCCTCCAGGCGATTGACAGTGCAAAAATGAAGGGGTCTGGCTGGCACGAAGGTCATGTACATGAACTACAACTAAAGCAGTCTAGGTATCATCCTATATTAGGTAAAGCATGGTTGCCACTGCCAACAGAAGTAGTAAACAAAAAGGCTGTCGTCAACATACAGAACAATGACAACTATTGTTTCATGTGGTGTGTGCTTGCTAAACTACACTTTGTAAAATCAAAACCAGAACGTGTATCTAACTACATCAAATTTGTAAATGAACTTGATTTTAGTGGCATTGAGTTCCCTGTTAAAATAGAGGACATAGATTTGTTTGAAAAACTAAATCCTGGTATATCTGTAAATGTGTTTGTGTGGGATAATGTGTCTGAGAACAAGTTACAACCAATTAGAGTGTCCCCAATTGCCCCAACCTATGGGCAGTCAGAAGATAGACATGTTGATATGTTATTAATCGGTCCTGCTGGTGATAATGATAACTTTCACTACACAATTATCAGAAATATGTCACGTCTAATTCATGGTCATACTACAAAGCACAATGGGAAACAGGAAGTTTGTAAAAAATGTTTACAAAGATTCTCTTCTATTGCAGTGGCACACAAACATGTTTTACACTGCAGGTCACCTGATAATATACAGACTGTACTTAAGTACCCAGATCCTGGTAGTCAAGTGTATTTTAAGAACTATGGGAATCAGCAAAAGTTGCCGTTTGTAGTGTATGCAGATTTTGAATCATTAGTTGTTCCATATGAAGGTCGTGTTCCAGAGTCATTACCAAAGACTATAAAACTAAGTGACCAAGTGGTGTGTTCTTTTGGATACATTATTGTTAGGTCAGACGGTCTTCATTCAGAACCTGTTATCTACAGGGGTGAAAATGCAGCATGTTTGTTTTTAACAGAAATGAGACATCTGTATAGTCAGGTAGTACAGTATCTCACAACAAGTCAGATGCCTTTGATGATGACAGAAGAAGACAAACTAAAATTTGATACAGCTGAGACGTGTTGGATTTGTGAACAGCCTTTAGGATGTGATAAAGTTCGTGACCACGATCACATAACTGGTCGTTACAGAGGTGCTGCACATAACAATTGTAACTTATTATTAAAAATAGATCCCAAGACATACAAACTGCCAATCTTTTTCCACAATCTCAAAGGGTATGATTCACACATTATCATGCAGGCTGTAGATGAGTCGTACAAAAACATAAGTTGTATTGCCCAGACAACTGAGAAATACTTGACTTTTAGGTTAGACAAATTAGCATTTTATGACTCCATGCAACATTTGTCTTTAGGTCTTGCTAGTCTGGCAGAAGGACTGACTGAGTATCCAATAACGAGTAAATATTTTGAGCCAGACTTGATTAAGAAAGGTGTCTATCCGTATGAGTACATTGATCACTGGGTTGTGTTTGAAGAAACAAGACTGCCACCAAAAGAGAAATTTTATTCTACACTAACTGGAAAAGGTATTTCTGACTCTGAATATCAACACGCACTTGATGCATGGGGTAAATTAGGGTGTCAAACAATTGGTGACTACCATGACCAGTACTTGAAAGCTGACGTTTGTTTGCTAGCAGACGTATTTGAAAGTTACCGTGAAAAGGGTTTGTTACACTACAAGCTTGACCCTGCTTGTTACATAACTAGTCCTGGCATGACATGGGATGCATTTTTAAAATCCAGTAAGATATTTATTGACCTGTTGTCTGATCGTACGATGGGTGAAATGGTAGAAAGTGGATTGAGGGGAGGCATTAGTATTGCAGCAAATAATTACGCCAGGGCCAACAATAAATATCTGGACGCCCATGGTGACCTTGGCCGGGGGTTTGACCCCTCAAGGTCAAGGTCATTCATTACCTATGTAGACGCTAACAATTTGTATGGCTGGGCAATGTGTGAGTTATTGCCCTTGAAAAACTTTTGTCTGTATGATTTGTCACAGTATGATGTAACAGAGTCAGGGTTAACTAACAATATTATGAATCTTGACCGAAACGACGCAAAGGGTTGGATCTTTGAAGTCGACCTAGAGTACCCACACCATCTACATGATTACCATAATGATTATCCATTAGCTGTTGAGAAAATGAGTATGACAGGGAAAAAAGAAGACACTAAACTTGTACCAAATCTAAATGACAAATTCAATTACGTTTGTCACTACCGCTTGTTGCAGTTTTACATCAGACACGGGTTAGTACTAAAGAAAGTTCACAGAGGAATCCAATTTGATCAGAGTGCTTTCATGAAAGATTACATAATGAAGAACACAACCCTTCGTGCCAGAGACGGCAACACTGCATTTGACAAAGACTTCTTTAAGCTTATGAACAATGCCTGTTTTGGCAAGACAATGGAAAATCCTCATCACAGAAAAGATGTGAGACTGGTCACAACTGAATTGGGCGCAATTAAACTTACAGGCAAGCCTCAGTACACTGGGTACAAAGAATTTCATTCATCATTGTATGCTGTGTCACTCAAAAAAAAGATTG
Organism: Semisulcospira habei; assembly: GCA_036245525.1. Taxonomy (NCBI): domain Eukaryota; kingdom Metazoa; phylum Mollusca; class Gastropoda; family Semisulcospiridae; genus Semisulcospira; species Semisulcospira habei. The sequence continues at coordinate 212,255,689 of BTPG01000003.1, read as the reverse complement.
TCAAACTGGACAAGCCAGTATTTATTGGTATGGCAATTCTTGAGTTGTCAAAACTGTTGATGCTTGAATTTTATTATGATTACTTCAAACCAAAGTATCCTGACTGCCATCTGCTATACACTGACACTGACTCTATGATCATTGATGTGTGTACTGAAGACTTTTATGAAGACATGAAAACAGAGTTACACATGTATGACACATCTGACTATCCTAAAGACCACCCGCTGTTCAGCACACAAAACAAGAAAGTGCCTGGTAAGTTTAAAGATGAACTAAATGGTGTGCCAATAGTTGAGTATGTTGGACTGAGATCCAAAATGTATTCTATACTGCACCAAAAGGGTAGTCAGTCCAAAGCCAAAGGAATTAAAAAAACAGCAATAAAAAATAAAGACATACGTCATGAACATTACAAGCAAGTGTTAGATGGTGCATTAATGCCTGATTATCCAAACAAGTCACTGAGATCAAACAAACATAATCTTGAAATGATCCAAACACACAAAAAGTCACTGGCAGTTGGAGACACGAAACGAGTGTTTCACACTAAAGAAAAAGCTTATGCACCAGGTCATTACAGGCTCAAGTTATCTGAAGAAATAGTTGACGAACTGGTTGATGAATTAATTGACGACTTAGTTACTGAAATGAGTAACGGTGTCTGGGGGAATAATCTGTAATTCTTCTCTGACAAATGCCCTTTGGGGTGCAGGGTCATACAGGTAATATATTGTTGCGTCTGCGCCGGGAATTATTTTTTTTATATTATGAACAGATGTTGACCAGATGGGGTCTGTCGCCCTGCGCTTTACGTCATTTTCAGCCTCCCCTGGCTGATATAAATATCTTACCTGTTTAGTAAATAAACTTGTGTCTGGTGCAAGCGGTGCCTGGGTTGACATTGTTTTTGGCTCTGTAATTGTTTTCAATTTAATAGCATCAGCGGGTTATTCATTGCTTTTATCACATGTGGTAATCTCTTTACCCACTCAGTGTTCCGGGTGTCATGCATGAGTTCCTTAGAATACTGGTAACTGAAAAGTCTTTCTGATAACTGTTTGTTAAAGTTTTCAACAATTGCCTGTGATCTGTGCACACCTGGAATGCCTCGTCTGACCAGTACGCCATGCTTAGCAAATAACTGATTAACTGCACCTTTGAATTCAGATCCATCATCAACCTGCACTAGTCTGGGGTATCTTAAAGGGCCTCTTTTATAGATACTAGATAAAGCAGTAGCAACTGTACTGGCTGTTTTGTCAGATATGGGTTCAGCGTCTTTATACCTTGAAGCAATGTCTACAACAGTCAGTGCATACTTGTATCGTTTCTTTCTTATTGTGTCATGTGGTAGGAACAGGAGGTCCATTTGGTGTGTGTCATTTGGGGTAGTGTTTTCAAAATGAGGTCTAGATATCTTTCTTGGAGCAGGGAGATATATCTGCCAAATTGCTTGTCTCTGTAACCATTGTTTGACTTGATTGAGTGTTATATCTCCGCCCACAGCGGCATGTAATTTTTCAATAGCTGTTGCTCCTTTCCAATAGCCTGATGGAGAGTAATATATTTTTGATAGTTTATTTTCGGCTGCCATTTTTTCTAGCAATGAAAACTCCTGTAAAATAAACAAATGTCATTCCCACTAGAACAAAGATTATCTCCCCGTTTCTTTGTTGTGTGCTTGGTTTGTAATAGTCACTTAGTTTTGGTTTTGGTATAGACATGTCTTCACCTGTGACAAGAAAATATTCCCTGATTGCTTCGTCTGTATTTGAAAACGTATGCTGTGCGTGACCTTCAAGCCTGAGTTTTTCATTGATGAAATCAAGTTTCTCAATTCTTTGCTTCTCATAATCCTGTTGGGCTTGAGCAAGTTTCTCAGATGCTTCATTGTGACGTTTCAATTCTTCTGCAGATTCTTCTCTACCCATTTTTGAAAAGAGATAATTAGACCCACTGAAAGCCAATGCATTAACCATTGCACCTCCTACCATAATAGCTATAGTCGCCATATTTTTATTTACATAGAAACATTTTCGGGAATAATTCCCTGCTTGACAAGAAAATCTTTTGTCGCAATCGACGCTGTGACAACTACAATTAGCTTAGCACTGTCTTCGACATCGAGTCTACTCAAGTCTGCTGATTTCATTTTGAGTAGACTTTTCCCCAGCATAGAATAAGCTACTGCTAATCCACTGATTACGGCAGAGTGATACACAAGGTTCATCATGTTCTTTGAGTCATTCATTTCTTAGGCAAGAAAAATTAAAATAATATTTTTATTTACTGCATATAAAATGGGTCAACGGCTTTGGATGTTACTGGTAATGTGGTGACTTCTGGTTTTGTTTTTGGAGTGTCTGATTTTTTGGTCACTGTACGAGTCTGTGGTTTGTATTTTTTGTATAATTGATAACCTACGTAACCAAATCCGACAACAAATCCGGCAACTATATATTTTGTTGTTTCAGGGTCAGACTTAGTTGTTTGTCTCTCACTTTGATGAAGGTGTCCTGTCGGTCCTGATGGTCCTGACGGTAGTGACACTGGTCCTGACAGTCCTGAAGGTGTTGACAGTCAGTCACATGAGTCTTTTCTGTTTGTGTTTGAAGCTGTAATTTTTTTTGCCTATTATATTCAGCTAATCTTTTTCCAGCCTCAACACGGCCTGGACTTTTAGCCTTAGTCACAGTTTGAACCTGTGTCAAAACTGGACTGGGGTTCGGTTGTGGAGTCGTCTGGGTTTTGTCCATTTGATCCTTCTTTTTCTTTCTCTAGAAAATTTATTTTTGAAAAATCAATATGACTCCCGGTAACAAGAAGGGTTACGACAGGTGCAAGGTAATTTCCGAACTTGTAAAACATGATACATGCTAATTTGCCAATTGAACTTGAAACAATAGGATTGCTTTCAAGGTCGTGTGAAAGACTGTCACTATCCACAGGTAGAAAGTGACTCACTGCTTTTGTGTATAGACATACTAGAGATCGACTCAAATCACGAGTCATTAGTGAAGCGATGTGGTTTTCATATTTTGAATGAAGCTTGATTAGCTCGTCAGAGGTAAGAGATTCAATATCCTCTGTTGTGTATTGTCTACCCAGATAAGCCTTTGATTTGCCTGAGACAATCACAGACAAAAGCCGCTGTTTTTTTGAGTCTAAGTCTTTGTTCTCTACAGCATTGATATCATTCAATAGAAAGATTTCATCAGGGTTCATTTATAATGTAATTAAAAAATTAAAACAAAAAACAAAAATTGTTATCAAGCAAAATCATGTTTCCTAGGAAGTACATTAATAGTAACTTTATACGTTAGTACCATTCAGCAAAATGTAGCCAATAGTTTTTGAGTTTACCCCAGACCAATATTGTGTCTCTCTCAGTGGGCTTATAAATGACATGTTTCACAGATTTCAATTGTAATGTCATGTACAATAACCCTGTCCCTTAAAGCAAACAAACCTGACACAGTATTGGCGATTATTGGCTTTGCAGTAAATTATAAATCACACCCTGATCAAGTGAGAGCCAAATGAAACATCAGACGTTACATACAGGTTGCCGCACCATACGCGGCATGTGTGCGGTATACGCGGCATGTGCCGCACCATACGCGGCATGTGTGCGGCATGCGCGGCATGTGCCGCACCATACGCGGCATGTGTGCGGCATACGCGGCATGTGTGCGGCATGTGTGCGGCATACGCGGCATGTGCCGCACCATACGCGGCATGTGTGCGGCATACGCGGCATGTGTGCGGCATGTGTGCGGCATGCGCGGCATGTGTGCGGCATACGCGGCATGTGTGCGGCATACGCGACATGTGTGCGGCATATGCGGCATGTGTGCGGCATACGCGGCATGTGTGCGGCATGTGTGCGGCATACGCGACATGTGTGGCATTATGGCAACATGTGCCACACATTTACAGTGTGTGGCGTTGCAAAGATTTTTTCAGAACTCAACTACCAGCAAACTCTTTTGCCTCAAGGTGGGTAAACAAGTCTCGTCAACAAGTCTAGAGTGTCGTCAAAAAGAGGAAAGTGCGACCTAACTGTCGTTAACGTGACACATTTAATAGGGAGTTCCGAGGAGTGCTACGTTAGGTTATGCCATGACAAGTTGTATATAATCGTAGTAAAGTCTAGTCAACCTACTCAAAAGAGAGACCAGAAAGTAGAGCTGAATAAAACGTTGTAAACGGGAGTCAAGCCCGGGCTCGGGGCTCTTGAGGATCTGTTGTTTATGTACTCAGTCGGGTGTCTGTTTAAAGCATATGATTTTAATGTGCCTTTCACAGACACCCACCAGTCTAAACATGTACACCAGATCGAATCACAGGTGAGCTTACAAATTGCATGCATCAGACATGTTTAATCAGGTATGCTCCCGAAAGGAATATCTTACAATGATATTGCATTGATGTGAGGCCGTACTTAAAGACCTTGTGCGTTTGGCGACAGGTGTCATGTTGGGTAAGATTGTGTTAGTGTGCGTGTGTTTGCGTGCGTGTCTGTGTGTGTGTGTGTGTGTGTGTGTGTGTGTGTGTGTGTGTGTGTGTTTGCGTGCGTGCGCGTGTTTGCGTGTGTTACCACCTCTAACAAAATCTGTTTTGTTCAAGATATAACATATGTCATTTATTTCAAAGTGACGGCTGACACACACATGACAGTTGACTTGAAATGTCTTACGAAACGATTACAGTGGTGCAGTGTCCCACCCCCCTAGCAACTAAAAACCAATAACACGCTACGCACTACACAATGGAAGCCTATATAATAATACATACAGTTTTGTTAAGACTGAGATCGCACCACTGATTTAGGCTTGTACAAAATCAGATGAGATGTTATAATTGTATATGTGTGTGTATGTATGTCTGTTTATGTGTATATGTGTCTGTTCATGTGTGTGTGTGTCTGTGTGTGTGTGTGTGTGTGTGCATGTGTGTGTCAGTGCGTGCGTGTGTGTGTAAGATATCACTTGTTAGTTTTCCAACTGGCTGTTTTTAGTGCAGAGTATGACCTCCGTTTTGATTTCTCGGGAACCAGTCATAAGTATATATAAAGTTGACTTCACAAAGCCTTAGAGCCTGCTTATTCATAGAGTGTCAGGTCTCGCGGCGCGCTACTGTGCCAGCGCGTAGCAACGATAAGGCAACACAGGTGAGCTGGCTTGCAACGCGTCGTGTCCTGCCTAGAGTGCTGGCGACGGGCTGTGTTTACGTACATAGTGGCATTGCGACATCGGACATATGAGCTAATTAAGAGAGAAAGGAATACTGAGTAAACTGAAGTATTATTAACACAATGACTGAGTTAACCCCTTAAGTATTATTTTTGATTTTCATAAAAATGTGGCTGTTTAAATAATAATGATTTAGGGGTAACTTCCAATGGTATTTACTCTGTGCGGGAGACATGGAAAATGAAGGGTCAAAAACTTATAATCAAGGGGGTTAACTCAGTCATTGTGTTAATGCTGGTTCAGACCACTCAGTATTCCTTTCTCTGATNAGATAAACCTGTGCGTCAAGTAGTAGTCCCTGAACCTTTGAGAATGCAGGTGATGAAATTGGCCCATGATTCCATATTGGGAGGACACTTGGGAATCAACAAGACCCTCGATAGGATCCGAGCCGTCTTCTACTGGCCTGATATGGGAGGCGACGTCACCCGATTCTGCAGGTCGTGCGACATATGCCAGAAGACAATCTCCAATGGAAAGGTGTCCAAGGTTCCTCTAGAGAAAATGCCACTGATAGACATGCCTTTCAAACGGGTAGCTATGGATCTGGTGGGGCCAATATCCCCTTCAAGTGAAGATGGTCATCGCTACATTTTGACCCTGGTGGACAACGCTACACGTTATCCTGAGGCCATACCACTGAAGAAGATCGACACTCCAACAGTGGCAGAGGCGCTCGTCGACATGTTCAGCCGTTTAGGGATTCCTGAGGAGATCCTGAGTGACATAGGAACTCAGTTTGTATCCGACTGCATGGAGAAAGTCAACCGGCTATTGAGCATCCGACACCTTACTACCACCCCTTATCACCCCATGTGTAATGGGCTGGTTGAAAGGTTTAATGGAGCATTGAAGGCTATGCTGAAGAAACTGTGTGCTGAACAGCCGAGGTTGTGGCATAGATATATAAATGCCTTGCTCTTTGCATACCGTGAAGTTCCTCAGGATTCGACAGGGTTTTCTCCTTTTGAATAAATGTACGGCAGGACTGTAAGGGGACCCATGCACATCCTGAAGGAGCTGTGGACCAAGGATATCGACGCGCCTGAGGTGAAGATCAGCTACCAGTACGTCTTCGGCCTGAGAGAGAAGCTGGAAGATACCCTCAGAATGGCTCGAGAAGAACTAGGGAAGGCGCAGAAAAAGAGGAAGCATTACTATGATCGTAAAGCGAAACCTCGACGATTCCAGCCAGGTGACCAGGTATTGGTTCTTAGTCTTCCCACCGACAACAACAAACTCCTAATGCAGTGGAAGGGACCCTACGTTGTCGACTCGGTAGTTGGCATCAACGACTAGAGAGTCAAGGTCAACAACAAGGTGAAGACTTACCATGCTAATCAGCTGAAGAAGTATATTGAGAGAGATCGTCAAGACAAACCACAACTGGCGGCATCGGTGCATCTTGCTGATGACGAAAGACTAGACGACGCAAACCTATTTGACCTTAACGAACTTCGCCACAAGGAGGATGTAGAAGATATCCAGTGTGGTCAGAATCTGACCCAGATTCAACAAAAAGAACTGTGCGTCCTGATTCAAGAGTTCAAGCATCGGTTTACACCTGACCCAGAGACAACAGACACCGTCCAGCACGAGATTAATCTGACATCCAACAAGCCGGTTCGCGACGAGCCATGTCATCTGCTTCACAACCCGAGAGAAGGACTGAGGGAAAATGTTGGGGAGACGCCGGACGTGGGAGTCGTCAGAGATTCCAGATCGCCAGTGGTCATCGTGAAGAAACCAGAGATATCCAATTTGGTGTGTATGGACTTTTATACTTTCCGTAAGCCGACAGTGTTCGACCCAGGACCAGTAACCTTTGAACTGTGTGAACTGTACCCCATGATTTGGAGATGTTCCAGAAGTGAACTTTGACATTAATTTTTAGTTTATCTAAGGGTTCGCAGAACTTTGGAGCGGATTACCTGAGCAGAGCTGTTTAGTAGAACATTTCTGTGTCCAGAACAGTTTAAAGAAACATTTAGGTGTCCAGGACTGTTTAAAGGGACATGTCACATATTCGCTCAGGACAGTTTAAAAGAATTGTGAGACGATTATTTTATTTTGATTTTGATGTGAAATTGTATTTTGTTTTAGGGTTCCGTGTAAGTTAACACAGCCACAACCGTTTTTTTAGATTTGAAAAGAAATTTTTGTGAAATTTCATTCTAAAGAGGGGGGTGGGGGGGGGGGGGTAATGTTACGATTGTGGTTGTGTTGTCCTGTGAGAGCATACATGTGTTAATCGTAGGAAACGATCTGATATTTATTTGAGCTATCATGGTTACGATTCACGTACCTTTTTAGTAAGATTTTCTTTCGTTCGCGCGTTGAGTGGAATTCGCGTTGTTATTATGCTAAGTTTAATCGGAAGCTTCTAGAAAAGTCGCACGGAGAATAGCGGTCGATCTTTGTTTTGCGTAGATTCGGGGAGTATAGATTAGAACCTTCGAGCAGGTCGCTCTGTCTTGTGGCCGCGTACATGTGTCTTCAGAAGACTAAGAAACATTTCGCTACTTTGTTTTATAGACGAGTCATAGTTGTTTACTGTTCGCGTGAAGTTGGCAGCCAGTCAGTACGGTTTTTGAAAGATCGTGAAAGTTCTGGAAGATTCCGACTAGGTCGTGAACTGCCTACCATACTTTTATGAGACTTCATTTTACATTGGGATTTGGGGCTGAATTGAGCAGCCGAATTTTTGTAGACTATTGTAGTTATTCCAGAAAAAAATATTTTTTTTTTATTATTAATATTTATGAGTTTCAGTTACGGGTTCCATTCTGATTGGTTGCGTTGAATCATTTTCTTGGATTATTCTTGAAATTGGTTATACTATAAAAGATTGGTGATGGGAAGCACATATGTACATTCTCTTGCATTGTCAGTTGTAGAGACACACAGTTTATCGTAGGTACGTGGCCCGTATAGGGTGTACATTGTGAGAGACACAGCGTAACAGTGGTGTATGTCGTGTGAGGAACTTTGTGTCGCCAGTGTGGACATTTGCAGAAGAGACTTTGTATCAGTATTGGTGCATTTGGAAATGCATTGTGTGGAGATCGCATCGCTGAATTAAATTATTGTTGGAACTGTTACTCCAGTATTGTCTACATCCTTAAGCCACGTGTGACGGGTTGCAGCTGAATGAAGTTTATTTAAAAGAACCTTATGTGCGTGCGTCTGGTGTGTTTATCATACTACGACTACGACTCCACCACGTAACATAGTTACTATAGCCGTAAATGATCAAAATAATACTTTATCTGAAAATAAACAACAACGCTGATAAACAAATCAGTAAAAGCAATAACCCTTTGAGTGTCGGCAGGGGCTTTTTGGTCGCGATGATTCCTGCAGGAATCATCGCGACAAAAACCGCTGCCGGTAGCCAAATGGTTAATAAACTAAACCCACTCGGTAAACTGAATCACTAAAGTCAGTAATAGCAGGCTAAACTTACGAAGTTAAGTCAACGTAGTAAGCCAATCAGTAAATTTGTGTTGGTTTGTCATTGTGGGCCCGTAAAGTCAAAAAGCACACTGCTCACAAAATAGGTTAGCTCCTTGTACCTCAAGACCGAAATCCCTCAAATGTTGCCGTTGTCCTCTGAAGCTGCATTGCAGTGCAGGACACAGGTCGACCATGATAGTTCAAAGATGATGCCAGAATAGCTTGGCGCCCATAGGCGCCAAGCTATTCTGGCATCACCCTTGAGTTGAACTATCATGGTCGATCCATATCTTGCTGCGGTGTGTCTGGGGTAGTACGAGTGAACCCATTAACCTACTGACGCATTTCCCAAAGTTTTGGAGATGTTATCTAGCGAATTTGTGCCCGCTGTAGGAGATGGCTCGACCATGATAATTGAAGGGTAGTGCCAGATGCGCTTGGCGCCTCAGTAGGCGCCAAGCGCATCTGGCACTACCCTTCAATTATCATGGTCGAGCCATCTCCTGCTGTTGGGCGTTGGAGCTAAATGGGTTAACATACATTGTCATTTATTGACAATTCGTGATCGTCACCTGCTGCTTGTCTGAGTCCGTGTGCCACTCCCTCATCCTACACCGGTCGACAAAACAACGCGTCATCATTTCTCCGCCACGGAATTCCTTTTGCGTACACACCCACAGGTACGATGTCTAAATTTAGCCGCAGACGACACAGGTAAACTCCCGCTGCGCATGCGTACCTGCGACAGGTGACGTCACCCAGGTAAAGAAGCCCGGAAAAGCCCCGAGGCAAAGTGACATTGTAAACAGGCTTGGAGATAGCGCACGCCGCAAGATTTTGTGTCAGCCACTGGACTGTACTGGCAGGTGCTGAAGCGAATTTAGTTTTCTGAGAGCATACTGGGGTGAGTGTCAAAATTATCATATACTTGAGTCATATTTTGTAGCCGAGTTCAAGTTGTTTTCGAATTTCAAATGGGTTGGCTTGGGGTGGGAGAGTGCCTCTCAGTACATACGCTTTCGCGCAGCATGCCATGAATGATTGAGAAACGTGTGTATATTGGGGCACGCGATGTTACCATCTACAGTGTCTGCCTGTTATGCTGTACACAATTTCATTTTGGCCGAAGTACGGTTTACAGTCAGTATTAAAACCTCTTGCGTTACAATCAAACGCGAGAGGTCAGGATACTGTAAACTGAATTGGTTCACATCGGGGGGGAAAATTCGTCTCTGATATCGCCTTAGGCCACGCCTGTGCTGTGTACCGTCAGCTGTCGACGGTTTTATTGTTTTGGTGTAAGGTCTTGGGCTGCATCCCGCAGAGACATGACTGTTTGATACGGATAATATTATATCTAGAAATGAGGCCGACACTAATTTAACCCATTAAGCCCAACGAACTCTTTTCCCATTTTTAGGTGTCACCTAATGACTGTACCAATTGCTGGCGATGGATCGAGCATGATAATTCAAGGGTAGTGCCAGATTAGCTTGGCGCCTTCAGGCGCCAAGCTAATCTGGAACTACCCTTGAATTCTCACGCTCGATCTACCTGGTAAATCAATGACACCTATAAAATTTGGGAATACAGTGCTACCAAGGGGTTAAACCGGTTAATATTATGGTCTGTTTTGATAGTGTTGACGCGGTCGGTGGCTTATTAATTTTGGGTTAGTCGGTGTCTCACCTCAACACAATGACACCCCGACTAAGCCGGACATGTTCTCGATTAGGCTTAGTCGTGATCAGAGTCTCAAACGCCTGGTACAGACAGATATTATAAACTGCCAGCAAGAGTCCACATGAATCCTCGTCAGCCTCCCAGACTTCGCGACTCATGAGGATCTGTGTTGCTTGCATGTGTAGTCATTTACCATTCGTGACACTCGCCGGTACAAGCCGTTTTATGTTTTCTCATGCTCGCGTTCCTGCGTGGAATACTAATGTGCCAATTATAACCCAGTGTACCCTGAGGACGAAATCCCGAGCTGACATCTGAAGACTGCATTACAATTTAGGAGACAGATCGACCATGATAGTTCAAGGGTGGAGACATAATAGCTTGGCGCCCATAATCTATTCACCTGAGGCCGAAATCCCGAGCTGACATCTTAAGACTGCATTATAATTTAGGAGACAGATCGACCATGATAGTTTAAGGGTGGTGACGGAATAGCTTTTCCCCCATAAGCTATTCACCTGAGGCCGAAATCCCGAGCTGACGTCTGAAGACTGCATTACAATTTAGGAGATAGATCGGCCATGATAGTTCAAGGGTGGTGACAGAATAGCTTGGCGCCCATAGGCGCCAAGCTATTCTGGCACCACCCTTGACCTATCATTTGTCGGTCCACGTGTCTCTGCCGTGTGTCGAGGCTGAATGGATTAATAAATGTCAGCCATGTTTCCGGCGTTATGCGTACAGATGGAGTTGTTACGCTTTGTCAGTTTACACTGCGTGATTCACACTTCAGCAAATTTACACCATAGCTCAGCACCATCTTATTCTAGGCGTCGCGCATCAATAGTTGCGCAAGTGTCGTATAGCCTTGCCGGCGGCCGCGCTGAACACTGACCCGACACTTTCCCGGCTGTTGATGCGTGGCGTCTTGAATGAGTTGCCACCTAATGATGAGTGACTTTTGGAGACATCTGTATAATGACAGTGTACCAGCTGCAGGAGATGGATTGGTCGTGATAGCCCAAGGGTAAAGCCACGTTAGCTTAGCACCCACACAGGCACACACTGTTCATTCACCTACGCTTGGACTGTCGTGTCTCAAAGGGTGCATGTGCCCGATAATGTTTGTGAAAATGTGACCCTCTCTCACGAAATCAGTCTTAACTTGCATTTTGGGTGTTTTGAGATGTATACATTTCTGAAATGTACAGAGCTTGCTGATTAATTTGATATATGAATGAATGCTGTAGTGCAAAAATTGTAGAAGTTATTAGGGTTTAAAGTTGTTAAATGCACCGGTGGCCATTTTGAGAAAACAGCCTGCAAAGTTTCTGTGTGCATGTCTTGCACACCTACCTTAGCAACGGGGGTTCAAAGTCAAGCAATCAACCTGATATTTGACATGGTGGTTCAGTAAGTCTATCACTATGTGTAGAACCTCACATTAAGTTGCTAGCTAGTCAGGATCTTGTGATAAATAGCCCCCAAAAGTGCCATTTTATACCTAATGTAAACATGACAGATTTGGGGGAAAAAATGCATTTTCATATTTTGCTATCAAACTCAAGGCATAAATAATTTCAATTCTGTTTGAGCATAAAAGTATATTGCTATAATATATTTAGGCAGAACATGTATGAAAATGCTGTGTAGCACTCTTATTTAGTGGCAAATGTTATCTAAAATTAGATTGCGGACGCGTTCAAGGAACGTGAAAACCACCTTCACCAAGGCAAAATAAAAACCATCATAACAAAGACTGAATACAATTTACATCCAATTTATGAATTTGCCAATCACTTTATTTCATTGTTTGTCATTTATACCCACTTATGACTGATTCAAACTGAAAGGACACTAGAGAGAAATTATCCTTAAAACATGCAAAACAGAAGTCGCAGTCAGCTGCCCGTGTTGTCCCAGACTGAAATGAATGCTATTTACTACTACTACCCTGCAAAATGAAGTCACAAAAGCTAAAAAGTCAAATCTACAAACTGAGTATTAGTAGTTCCACATTCAGATAATATCAATTGTAATCGTACCGCAGTGAAAATAGCGTAGATGTGGTCTGGTGTTGTGTGCGATATAAGAAGGTTCACGTCAGTACTGTATTTATAGTCCTTTCGCACGCGCACCCTGCGCAGCTACTATTAATAAAGTAATTGTAACTATTTTTGATGAGTCGGACTGCTGGCCCATGCTCGCCTTGCCACAACCTCTAACCATGGATTGTATATATTAGCTTTTATTGAGTCTGTTTTAACCTGTTTTCAAGATCGCTCGAGATAAAACACAACTGATTGATGTATGAATTGGAAACTCGAATTACCCTTTAACCTCTTTTATATAGGTGGTCCTGAAATCATTTTAATCTTGATTTTAACAATGGAAAATACATTTCACGCTGAGCTTGTAAACATTGGACCGTATGTTGTTGGTATATGAATGATAAGACTTACAATGGGATATTTTATAGATAGCAATAGTTGATTGGAAATCTACTTTGTTGTGTCGTCAACCAAAGACTAAAAGCTAGTCCCCGATCACTCTGTCAGTGCCAGTGGGACACTAAACCGGATTTAACGTAACGTACTGTGTTATAACCACTGCCCGCAGCGTCAGGTAGACTGCATCAGCGTCCGTCACTTGCACAGGTACAGGTTCTTGATACGGCCATTACTCGGTAAGGTTATTAAATTTTACGCCCGAGTGTAAAATAATCATTAAGGTAAATTATGCCGCGGCGCCGCGACGGCAGCGATAAAATAATATTGGCTCTAATTTTACAGCTTAATTTTTTTCTTTCACCGAGAAATACCATCAGGTGCCTTTCACCTCCAGGGCTGTTTCACTTTATGCGTTAACCCCACGACTGCTACTGGCGGAAAAGATGAGCCGTAGTCCTGGGTTGCGCAGGACACCCGCCTATTCCACCGAACGGTACCGTCAGCAGCAGTCGGAGAGTAAACAGCATCATTGTCTGCTTGGGCCGCATAACAGCTAACGGTCAGCGTACAATATTTCATTCGACTTGGTTTCAAAGTTGCTCAGCTTTGTTCGCTCAGTCAGTGTATGGCTTCGCTGTGCACTTTTCCCCACTAAAGTATACATCAGTGTGGATCGCTGTGGAACCATTTATCGATCGACTGTACTGCGGTTGTTCTTTTAGTTTTGAAATGTCAACTAAAGGCTGTATCGTTCAAACATATCAATCAGGGTCGGCCGAAAGAAGCAGTATCGGTCGTGTTGCCGCAAACAATGTTATGTAACCTAAACAGGGACCTGCGGCATAATCTATGCATTACTTTAACCCTTTGCGTGTCGGGAAGCGGCTTTAGTCGCGATGATTCCTTTTGGAATCATCGTGACTAAAACAGGCTACCGACACACAAAGAGTTAAAGCGGTCTTCTTTAGGGTGGACTTTGAATTTGATTGCTATCATGTGCCGATATGAACATATTATTTTTTATTGTTGTCTTGCCTCAGTTAGGATTTTTCTACACCATTTTTTCTTCCGCAATCCATGCGAGTTGAGGCAAGCCATGACAGAAGTTTTCTACTGTCCCTCTAGTCGGGCACCAAGCTAATCTGGCACTACCCTTGAACTGTCATCTCCTGGAACTGGTACACAACTGTTAACCCATACGTGTTCAAAAGCTTCAAATGTGTACACTGTCATAATTATGCAAGCTATATTATAGTACTTACAGAGAAGGATATAGACCAATGGCTTTAGTTCAAGGGTGGTGCCAGAATACTGGGCGCCTAGAGGCGCCCAGCTATTCTGGCACTACTCTTGAACTATTTTAGTCAAACGTATTTCACACATTGGTGTATTCCGAATGATAAGAGTTAAGGGACGTCCGTAATGTTTTGGAAATGCGTCCGCCTTGGGGTTAAATAGTGTAATCATCTCGGTGTACTTGTTTCATACGTTCAGGCGTGTCAAGCCATTGTAGGCGGACGAATTCATGATCATACCCACAGCCAGGCCCTTCCTTCCTGAACCCATTTAGCCCCGAGTCCCTACAGCAGAAGATGGATTGACCATTACATCACATTTTCACGACGTCATAGATCATGTTGGGTACTTGTGCACTTGGTCTTCAACATCACATTCGTCAACGTCATCGATTGTTGGGCACTTAGACGCCGAAGTAGAGGCCAAATGCGGCTAGCGCGTACGTAAGAAGACCGACAGCAAACTCCGACGATGACAAAGATGAGGGCTTTCCTCGCGTGCCTCCGAGCTTCCTCAATGTCCCCGACTTCCCACGCGTTGTTACTTGGCTGCAAACGAAGCACCCAACACCCATTGTAGGCGGACGAATTCATACCCACAGCCAGGCCCTTCCTTCCAGCCCCGAGTCCCTACAGCAGAAAATGGAATGACCATGATAATTCTAAGGAAGTGCCAGATTAGCTTGGCGCCTCAGGCGCCAAGCTAATCTGGCTCTACCCTCGAATTATCACGGTCAATCAATCTCCTGTAACTGGTGCACAGTCGTTAGGCAACACCTCCAAAATTTGAGAAATGGGACCTTGGGGCTACAAGGGTTAAGTGGCGTAGAGTCACATGAATGCAGGGGTCTGTAGGAACTTATAAGAATAATTTATACTCTAGAATAATTTATACTCCTTTCTGACCGACAGCGCTTTCAGCTGTTCTGCAAATCGAGGATCTATCATTTTGACACCTTAACACCGCCACGGCCAAATTTTCACCCAAATTTTGGCGGTGTAACCTAAGGAGACTATGTACCAGTTGCTGGAGATGGTTCGACCATGATGCTTCAAGGGTAGTGCCAGACTAGCTTGGCACCTGATGGCGCCAAGCTTATCTGACACTACCCTTGAATTAGCGTGGTCGATCCATCTCCTGCTGTAGTTGACATGAGGACGTAGCTTAGTGGATAAGACACTGCGCTGGCAGTCGTAAGATTCGGGGTTCGAATCCCCTGGTGGGCAGGAATGGGTTGTGGACTTTTCCTCATTCCCATCGAGTCAAATTAACGTACAGACTCGGCTTACGGTTGCCTGTCTCGCCTTCGTGTGTACAGCACGCATAATCAGCAAGCGCGTAAGTTAAAAATCCCATTACCACTATTCGAAAAGAGAAGGGCCGGTGAAATGGAAACAGAAATATTTCACATGCACCGAAGTTAATAGTAGGGTGGAGGTTTGCACATGAAGTAGCGCTTAGTAGCAGCAGGCTTTCAAAGCTTCAGCTTCCATCCCTACGGCACCTTGAGCATCTTAGATGGATATGTGCGCCTCGGAGACACCATACAATACCATACCATACCATACCATACCGTACCGTACCGTACCATACCATACCACACCATACCATACCATACCATACCATACCATACCATACCATACCATACCACACCATACCATACCATACCATAGTGTTCGAGTCTAGTGGGTTAACGCGTGACTAAACAGGCGGGGTGGTGCATACCAAATAAAGAAAGCAAAAGGTCTTCGACCCCACGCGGGTCGCAGTTGTCCCGCGCACAGCCACGCGAAGTCGGCCCGAGGTTTTTGTGGTGACTAGGTTCAATCAATACACTTTGACTTAAATACCGAGTGCACAAGCTGTTGAAACACGTGACCCGTTATGATATTATTGGTTTTTGACGTCACACGTCGGCCCACATGAGAGGCGGATCATTTGTGCTACAGGTGGCTGAATGCGGCGACTGAATTAAGATCTAGGCATTTCGTGTGCTGGTCTGTGATTTTGGACCTTACGGCCTAAGGCCGTAAGGTTCAAAATCACAGACCAGCACACGCGACCTGCTTATATATTATATATGGAGCCAAGCTGGTATGTAAGTATGGCAAGGCGGGGAGGTACTCTGTATAAGTGAGTTCTCAGGTTCGCGAACACAACGTTGTATGTACAGAAGTGACTCGAATGGATTGTTTACAAGACTTAATTAATAATAATAATAATAATACATAGTATTTATATGGCGCATTTCTCATATTTATAATATAACTCAATGCGCAGATTCAAGTAAGACCGCAGAGATAGTTTGAGTTTGTGCGCAAACCCGCCGCCCTCCCCCCCCCCCCTCCTAGCCTCCCCCCCCCTCCACCCCACCCCCACCCCTGCCTCCTCCGCCCCCGTCCCTCCCCCAAACACACATATAGCTTGTCGAGAAACGTGATTTTCAAGCAGTAGGGAACCGAGAAATCGATAATACTAGTGGGACGTATTGCTTGAAAACCACGCTTATCGACTAACAGGGCAAGGCTTCTTGCGTTAGTAGTGTTTGCGTGCGTGACTGTTTAGTTGTTGTTTTTTAATATATATAATCTTGCGAAATCTTGCTGACAAAAAACGAAAGTAGACATATATATATATATATATATATATATATATATATATATATATATATATATATATATATATATATATATATATATATTCGTTTTTTGTCAGCAAGATTTCGCAACAGCCGTTGATTAGGTTAAATATTGCAAACACACTGTTTTAACCCATTTAGCCCCAAAGCAGTGCAGCAGGACATGGATCAACCATGCTAATTCAAGGGTAGTGCCAGATTAGCTTGGCGCCTTCAGGCGCCGAGCTAATCTGGCACTACCCTTGAATTAGCATGGTTGATCCATCTCTTGCAACTGATATGTAGTCATTAGGTGACACCCTCCGAAACCGTGTGGGGTTAAACAATGGCGCAGGATACTCATACATACGTGCCGCGTTTCGTTGCCTAGGAATGCAGGACTGGCACATCTCGGGGGAAAAAACAACACATCTAAAGCAAACAGACGCCTTCTCTCCAGGCAACTTGACATTGTCATCATTTCTGCGCGCTTTGGTGCTTTAGGTATGCATTGTGTCGTGTCGTCAGTAAGTCGTCCCCGCATAAGCCCAGACAGATTCCCGGCGAACAAAAGTTCCTCGGGCTTACGTCGGCCTTTGAAACTGCTGCTTAACGGTGTTCTTATGGTGCCGTGTAAAAATCTTTTCGCTGGGGTCCGTTGCATGAGTGAGCTTAGTCCTGCGCCAGCCACTAAGCGAGGTTAGTTTTAGCGGCGCATCAGTCTTGCCTAGTGGCTGGCGCAGCCGGACTAAGCTCAGTAGTAGCGGAGCACCTTGCTTCAGTGCCTGGCCCAGGACTTGATGCTTACTCATGCAACTGGCCGCTAGTCTTTAACACACTCGTGACGTACTGTGCTGCAATATGCGCTTTCAGGCTTTCAGTGAGGAACCCGTTGTAGTGGCCAACCTTAACATTGAAAGCATACGGCCTTGAGAAGGCAGCTTTGAAACAAGCATGCAGTGACAGTTAGATCGGCTGTTACAATTATTATCTTCATTTTTCACCAGTGCACTCGACTAAAAAAAAAAAAATTAAAAAAAAAACCTGTTTACAACAGACGGTGCTGGTGTTTACTTTGAACGAGTCGCTTTTACACTACGTGACAGCGGTAGTGAAGTAACACACCTTTCCTTAACCCATTTAGCGCCAACACCCAGCAGCAGGAGATGGGTCGACCAAGGGTAGTGCCAGATGAGCTTGTCAGCAAGATATCCCAAGAACCGTTCAGCGTTTTAAGCCATTTTGTCCAGCCACTACAGCTGGAGATGGATCGACCATGATAATTCAAGGCGCCAAGCTAATCCGGCACTATCATTGAATTATCATGGTCGATCCATCTCTTGCAACTGGTACATAGTCGTTAGGTGACACCTCCAAAATTTACGAAACGCGGCCGTGAGATTATATGGGTTAAACCGTCCAATTTTGCCTGCTCAGGTCTTCTTCTTTACTTGCATGCTTACGACTGCATAGTTTTCATTGCGGATGGGTCGCCATGGGAACAACAGACATAGATCCTCATGAGTCGCTGCGACTGCAGGGGCTCATGAGGATCTATGCCTGTTGCAGGTTTGACTTTAATGGGAGCCGTGGGGCTCATGAGAGTCTGGGCCGCTTGCAGACGGAGTTCGGCGGGGCTGACTGAGTCCCCGCCGTGTGAAAATCTGTCGCCTAAGTGTGTCTGCTGTGATCACTTCCTGCTTGAAGGTTGAATGGACCATGTTTACTTTTGACATTGTTTTCGTTGACGCGAGAGAGACAGGATAGGTCAGTTTGAAGCGCACGGTAGTTTTGAGTCACGTCATTACTAGGGAACCAGGATCTGACAATACAGGCGGAGTTGACAATACATCTTATTTCAGATCGACGCCCGAACAGGTTGCAAGTCATTTTTTTCGAATCCTGGTAGGGACGTTGACAGCAGTTTGTTTAGACCAGGTTCAGTGCTTCGTCAGTTGGAAATCACCGTCTGTTCAGCCCAAAGCTTTTAGCGTTGAAAGATGTTGTCTTTAGGAACACGTCTGGAGAAACTTAATGTCGGCGCATTTTTTGTCTGCCCTTTAGGTGTCGGTAGCGTTTTATTTGTCGCAATGATTTACTGCAGGACTCATCGCGGTTGTCTGCCCTTTAGGTGTCGGTAGCGTTTTATTTGTCGCAATGATTTACTGCAGGACTCATCGCGGTTGTCTGCCCTTTAGGTGTCGGTAGCGTTTTATTTGTCGCAATGATTTACTGCAGGACTCATCGCGGTTGTCTGCCCTTTAGGTGTCGGTAGCGTTTTATTTGTCGCAATGATTTACTGCAGGACTCATCGCGGTTGAAAGCGCTACCGGCAGTCAAAGGGTTAGTATCTTCGATGGAGCGAAAAGCAACTTTAAATTATTTAGAGATGCTGCACCCAGAGCCGCGTATCGGCCGGATGCGGCACGTCTCGAAAGTGTTATGGCCATGTAACTTTACGGCCGATTTTACCAAATTTTGGAGGTGTCAGCTAACGACTGTGTACCAGTATCAGAAGATGGATCGACCACTGATGATTTATCAAGCCAAGCTAATCTGGCACTACCCTTGCTTAATCATGGTCGAACCATCTCTGTTGTAGTGTGTCGGGGCTAAATGGGCTAAATTTGTCTTAGCGAAAGCGCATTAGTCCACGTGCTTCTTAGGCGGATTTGACAATACATCTTATTATCCATGTTCCAGAACATGTCCGCGCACGATTGGCAGACGTGACGGGAGCATCTTACTATACATGTTCCACAATATGTCGCACGATTGGAGGACGTCACAGTAGCATCTTGTTATACATGTTCTCAAAGATGTCGCACGATTGGTTTCGTCACTAAAATGGTTGTTGGGTTTCAATCTCGGTGTCGACCCAACCTCGGCCAGAGTGACATATAATGCTGAACAATTGAATAGTAAGGTAATTAACTTTTCAGCTTGAATTACTAAAGGTTCTCAGAATGGGTATAATAACGGTTATATCTGTGATTAGCCATCCCATTGGCCTACAATTTCACAACATTGGTGTGACATATAGTGCTCACAAAATGTCAGGGAATTCATAATTCCAACTTGAATTACTAAAATATTGGAAAACACCTTACGTCTGCAAACTGCAGTCATCGTTTTGGTCTGATTAATGTTTAAACCTTTTGGGACATTTAAATAATTCAAGCTTTAAGTAATACATCCTTTACTTTTTGCGAGCACTATATGTCGCACAATGTTGTGAAACTGTAGGCCAGTGGGATGGTTAATCACTGATATACCCGTGATTATACCGATTCTGAGGACTTTAGAAATTCAAGCTGAAGAGTTAGCATATCTTACTATACGTCACTTTGGTCGAGGTTGGGTCGACGCCGAGGTTGGGCCCCAACAGTTGTGACACACTGCCTGAAATGTGGGCAAACACGTGTAACACTGGCCCCACGTAGGGAAAAGGACAAAGGGTAAACCGGCTGTCAAGACGATTACTGTCACCTTCGATTTTATTTTCCATTGTTATATTTTGATACGAGTACAATGTCAACATTGCACTGACCTCGTTTCTCGGTTGCTAGGTAACCGGCGCCATGTCGGACGTTGCGACGATCGACCACACGGCTGTATACGTGGACGTCAACCACCGACACAAAGATGGAGGCCCAGTGACGTCACAACCAGGCAAAGGCCGCAAAAGTCAAGGTCAGGACAAGGGCCACGCGCAGTATGACGCTGAGACAGCCAAGGTATGATAAGTCAAGTGAACACTGGGTGTCACGTTAGATCGAGCATCACCAACTTCTCTGATGATGTCATCTTCTTGTTTCAGTCACATACCAACTTCATTAAATTGAAAGGACTGTAGTTTTTACGAGATATATACAACCTTAACTCATTCGAGACGTGCCGCCTCGGCACGTCTCGAATGAGTTAAACTAAAGTGTACGTAGCTGATTTGAGGATTTATTTAGGAAAGGAAGGGGAGTGACAGTATTGATAGGTCTGGGGGTGGTGGTGGTGGGGGTTGGCTGGGGGGGTGGGGGGTGGAGGAGGGAAGGCATTCCCGCTGGGTACTCCGGTTATGACTACCGGAGCGACCCCGACCCCCCGAGGATAAACCCCGACCGGTGTAACCCTAACCATCTACGTCCTTAGTTTCATTGTTGTAATCTTCATTACTGTCCTCCTCGTCGTGGTCCTCATTCTCCATATCCGCCATGGGAATCGTCAGCATTGTCCCCTTGTGAGATAGTTGGATCATAAAAAAAATGTTCAGATTTACTGCACAGCTAACGATGTTATTCCCCTTTCTTTATTGCAGGTGATATTCACGCAGTCCGGCCCGCCTATAGTGGCCCAGATGCCCAACCCAAAAGACAAGCCCAAAGATTTCGTCAACACATCGTGTGCGGTCATCTTCCTCTGTAACTTCATCTTCGGCCTGCTGGGATGGCACTTTGGATGTAAGTATTTTTTCCGGGTATTGACAGCAGGTTTTTATTTAAATCTGTGTTGTCGGTACCGTTTTTGTCGAGGTGATTCCTGCAGGAATCACCTCGACAAAAAGCGCTACCGACAGCCAAAGGGTTAATACGTATACAGAAAAGTTAAACACGCTACGTCACAGTGAATATGACGCACTTTGACAGACCTTGTGCACAAATACTGATGACGTTCTCAGAACATCCTGGCAATCGTGTATTGCTCATACGATTCATATGAAGGTCTTAGTGGACAGGGTGTTTCCGTATGCAGTTGTCTTCCTTTTAAGCGGCCACTTGCATTAGTCAACCCAACGTCCACGACGACTACAACTGTTTGAATGTGTGGCGCTCTTGCATATTTAGGTCAGCTTGCGCGTGTAACGTACTGACACACCTGTCTTTGTGGAATTCAGCGCGCAATGTATAATTATGTAAAGAAAGGCTCGAAATCTTATCAAAAAGGAAATGAAATGAAAAGACTTTTCTTTAGATCGTGTCGTAAGGTCCACAATCGAGGACCAGCTCACACACTATTAATAACCCATTTAGCCTCGACGCCCTGGCCTGCAGCAAGAGCTGGATCGACCGTCATAATTCAAGGGTCGTGACACCAAACTCGCTGTCTCTCTCATCTTATCTCGCATCGACTACTGCAACTCTCTCCTTTCTGGCCTTCCTCACTCTAACACTCTCACTCTTCAGCGCGTCCAGAACAATGCTGCCCGCCTCGTCCTCAGAAAGAAAAAATCCGACCACATCACTCCCCTGCTCAAGCTCCTTCACTGGCTCCCCATCCCCCAACGCATCTAATACAAGATTCTGTCTGCTAAAAATCCCTGAACAACTACGCTCCTACCTATCTCTCCAACTTACTTCACCCCTACACTCCTTCCTGCTCCCTCCGCTCCGCCTCTCTCCGCCTCCTCATTCCCCGCACCAAACTCAGCACTTTCGGCCCCCGCTCCTTCTCCGTCTACGGTCCATCCACCTGGAACACCCTCCCACTCTCTCTCCGTCAGAAACACTCTCTCTCCTCCTTCCAGTCCGCCCTCAAAACTCACCTCTTTCAACAGTTCTAGCACTATATCACCACACTCCACACCCCAAGCTGACCGTCGTAATGTTTTTTCACTATTTGTGGTACGTGAGTCATTGTCTAAAGCGTGCGCATGCGTGTGCGAGTTGTGAGTGCGCGCTTAGGGTTATAATTATTATAAGATAAGCGCATTATAAATACCGTAATTATTATTATTATTATTATTATTATTATTATTATTATTAGATTAGCTTGGCGCCATCAGGCGCTAAACTAATCTGGCACTACCCTTGACCCGACCCTTGAATAACAGCTTCTGCAACTGATACATTACATAAGCGTTAGGTGACACCTCCACCCAGCCTTCAGGTTAAACGGATTAACTTATGTACAGGTTGATGTATTCTGATTTTCGGTGTCTCGTTTGCAGCCAAGTCCAACAACGCGTGGGAAGTCGGGGACATTGAGGAAGCCCGGAGGCACGCGAGGAAAGCCCTCATCTTTGTCATCATCGGAGTTTGCGTCGGTCTTCTGACGTACGCGCTGGCCTTTGGCCTCTACTTCGGCGTCTACGTGCCCAACAATCGATGACGTTAATGAATGTGATGTTGAAGACCAAGTGCACAAGTACCCAACAATCTATGACGTCATGAAAATGTGATGTAATAAACCAAAGGCAAAGTACACAGCAATCGATGACGTCGTCAAAGGAAATGTTTGTGATGTATTACAGCAAGTGCACCAAAACTTTTGACATCGTCAGGAAGAATCACGAACACAGTGCTGCACCGTAAAGGCAAAAAGCTGTAAAGTACATTTTTTTGTGAAAAGCGAGAATTTCATTCTATTACAAAGAATATCAAGCTTCTCACAAAAATGTCTTCACGGGGCAGTCTGCCTCAAAGTGGCTCCAATCATAGGAATGAAACTCGAACAACACAAAATGAGGACGACAGAAGGAAGTGCTGACCTTGGTGTTAAACGTGTGTGTGTGCGTGCTGGTCTGTGAATTTTGGACCTTACGGCTAAAGCCGTAAGGTCCAAAATTCACAGACCAGCACACATTGTTTGGTTGTAATACATTACATGATTGCACAGCTAGTCCTGCCTAGGCGGCCAGTATCTAAAATGCATGGGACCGACCACCTCCTACGATCCTGGTCTTTCCAGATACTTTTTTTTTTTTTTTTTGGGCACCTCCGCTATGGGTTCTGTGGATGCTTGTCCTCAAGATTAATATCTGTCTGGGTTCATGGGCATCTTTCTGTCCTCCTTCTGTTTGGAGAACGTGCGTGTGTTTCACCGTGGAGCATCTAAAAGCCATCATACCTCGCGCTCTGAACCTTTCTGCTATCACTCTTGCCAGTAAGACGTGATTTACTGTTCTGCCCTCATTTGGCATAAAAGCGTTTAACTCATTCTACCCCAAGACCGAAATCCCCAAAGTTTGAAGTCGTCCTCTGAAGACTGCGTTGCAGTGCAGGACACAGATCGACCATGATAGTTCAAGGGTGATGCCAGAATATCTTGGCGCCCATAGGCGCCAAGCTATTCTGGCATCACCCTTGAACTATCATGGTCGATCTTTATCTTGCTGTGGTGTGTCTGGGGTAGAATGAGTTAAGTCCAATTTTGAGAAAATCGATATTTTCATTGTTATACGATGAAGATCTCGCGTTTCTCAAAATGGAGACTGGATTTTTTTTTTAAATTATTTTTTTGTTGTTGTTGGCCGGAATTAAGGCACTGAATCTATCTCTGGCAGTGCCTGATGGGCTGCCATGTGCAAGGAGTATTGTGATCACGTGTATCCATGGGGTGCCCACTTTATTCTGTATGCTTGTAGCCAGACTTAAAATCACGTGAAGAAGGCGCAAGGCACCCTAGTAGTCGAAGGTGTCAACCTTGCATTGATCAGTCATTGCTAGAGCAGGGAGAGTATATATTATTACTGAACTTTATGCCTTTTGGCGGCTGCATCACACAGCTAGGTCAAATGACGATGATTAGACAATTTAAACTGTACAGTTGGACCTGTTATGAAAAACCACCATTTTTGCAAGAGACGAAAAAAATCCACAGGTGCTGTGTTAACCCTTCACATTCTGATACACCCATTGCTTGAAATAAATTTCACTGATAGTTCAAGGGTGGTGCCAGCATAGCTTGGCGCCTGAGGCGCCAAGCTATGCTGGCACCATCCATGAACTAAAACAGTTGCTCTGTCTCCTAATCAGTGAATGCAGCCTTCGTGGGACAATAGAGCACATTTTACAAAATCAGCCTCAGAATGAAATGGGTTAGGAGAAATCTTGATGGGCAAAAACGCGTCATTAAAGACCGTCATTTAGCTTGCTGGATGACGATGGCCTTTAACGACAGGTCATTTGTCATATATAGGATGGTCGCTCAAAATAGATTCTGCTGTCCATCAGTGCCTTATATGAAGAGTGACGCTCTCCATAATTTTGTATCAATTTATTGAGATTACCTACGCTTTATTCTTGACAGTATCGGTATGAGGTTCCGTAGCTAGTACTGCCCTGTGAAAGTAACAGGTAATCCATTTTTTTTTGTGGAAAGCAAGATTTTTTTTTGTACGCACATACACGATGACATGAAAATCTTTCTGTCTCTCGCTTTAACCCATTCAGCCCTGACGCACTACAGCCGGAGATGGCTCGACCATGATAATTCAAGGGTAGTGCCAGATTAGCTTGGCGCCGTCAGGCGCCAAGCTAATCTGCCACTACCCTTGAATTGTCATACTCGAGCTATTTCCTACAACTGGTTTATATTCGTTATGTGACGCCTCCAAAAGGAAATACGGTCGTGGCGTGAAATGGGTTAACAGAGCAGATTACACCCAAATCTCCAAGGCACATATCAGCTTGTGTTGAAGAGGTTAGTAAGAGTTAATTAGACATAATGTGGTGCACTGTGGTCAGTTTTACATTTTTTTTCAGATCTGAACTGAAACTTTTCATGTAGACTGCCGTGCGTGTTTGCGTGTGCGTGCTAAGAGAGAGAGAGGGAGAGAGAGAGAGAGAGAGATTCTGGCGCAATTTTACGTCCTGAAAGTCCCGATTAACCGCGTTTTATATCTCGTATTTTATAGGCGTGCTTGTATTCGCGTGCTGATCTGCGATTTTGGATCTTACGGCCTACAGACGTAAGGTCCGAAGTCACAAAACAGCGCACATTTGTCTTCTTTCTTGTGGATAACTTTTTGATGTATCTATAGGATTATGGTCAGTCAGGGACATTTTGAATGTACCTTCTTGAAATGCAAATATACACCATAACGTCCTGGTTATTTCACGATCATAGACTTTCATCTGTCCAGCTGAGCGAAGTTTCTGTTCATTGGGCATCATTTGAATGCATACGTTTTTGCGTTTTCTTTAACACTTTGGTTGTCGGTAACGGATTTTGTCGCGATGATGCCTGAAGACAAAAAAACGCTAGTGACAGCCAGAGGGTTAAAAGTGTGCTGGTCTGTGATTTTGGACCTTACGGCTTTCAGCCGTAAGGTCCTAAATCACGGACCAGCACACAGTGTTGACTTTAGCTATTATTGTTATTAATATTGGGTTTTTTATATGATCACTGGTAGATAGTTAACATCCACACAGTGTTATATCATCATCATCATCATCATCATCATCATCATCGTCGTCGTCATCATCATCATCACCGCCAGTCCATTGCCCAGTCATTTTCTGTCATGGCCGCTTGGCGATTTCCGTCATTTGACACCAGACTGATTAGAACTTTAGTTGATCATCATAAACAAGTAAACATCAACATACAGACCCAGCTTCATCATCATCGTCGTCGTCGTCATCATCACTCATACAAGAATTGCCCCACGTTTTGAGCCCTCTGCGATATATACCCTTGACCTGAGAGGAAAATTGCTGAAGCTGGCATTGCAGAAGTTGAGACAACAACAACACTAACACATAAACAAGATGAATACAACAACAGCAGAAAAGATCAAATAACAATAGTCATCAACAGGAGCACACGAAAAAAAAAAATCCAAACCATAATGTGATTCTTCTGTTTAAATTACAAAAGTGGTAATATTCTGTGAACATTTATAGAAATGCATACTGGGGTGCAGGAGTTTCAGGACAGTTTCTTAACCCTCTGATTGATCGTTTATGACGTTACCGTTGTCGTCATCACCATAATAATAATAATAATAATAATAATAATAATAATAATACAGCGCTTTTCTATAGCGTCCTTCCCCACTTACGCAGGCTCGGAACGCTTTAGAAATGATTATAAACACACGCAATAAACTACAAATCACAACAACAAAAACAGTTCAGGCATACTAACCACAGTCTTTCATACAACCAACACATTCTGTTTACAGTAACACCATACAAAAATCACATGATGGGAAGCAAAGGAAAATAAACACTGATATGCCAAATTAAAAAGATACGTTTTTAGGATTGTTTTGAAGACAGAGTGTCGGGGATTGACGGACATGGGGAGGTAGAGAATTCCACACATGAGGGACCTGGTACTGAAAAGAACGAGCCCCTGCAGTCAGGTTAATTCTCGGTTGGACCAGTAATTTCTGACAACAAGAACGTAGGCTACGGGAAGGGTTATGAGAGCAGAGACTGGAGGAGAGGTACAGGGGGGAGTGTGTTGTCAAAGCGCTTGTATGCCAGCGTAGGCAGGTTATATTCAATTCTCTGTTTGACAGGAAGGCAGTGGATCACCATCATATCATTATCACCATGATTGTTGGTCCATGTCAGAGTGCACTCTCTATTTGCAGCGTCTGGTCGATTTTCTGGCGTGAGTAGTATGATTTAATTGTTCGACAATTTCCATGTCTACACCCATTATTATGCTTGCAAAGTCTTCCACACGGCATTTGTCAAACATTTCCATACATGTGTGCTGGTCCGTGATTGTGGGCCTTACGGCTTTCAGCCGTAAGGCCCACAATCACAGACCAGTACACAATTATATCATGCCAGCAGTCCGCGCCATTGATTATGTTTTATGTAACCAGTTTTCAAAGAGCCAGTCATATTAGGATGGGACGCAGCCTTCGTATGGCCTTGTAGGTGTCCGTCCATTTTGCCAGTCACTTTCTGTTATTTGCACTGTGTGACACAAGACTGATTACAACTTCAGTTGATCTGCTTTTCGGATTCACAATACCTCGATCTACTTCGCCCTTACACACGAAGGGATTTTCTCGTTTTCGACTCTCTTAACCCATATCATACTGAGGCTAAAAGCTTCAAATTTGTACACTGCCATACGCAAGCTACATTATAGTACTTACAGATAAGGATATAGACCAATGGCTTTAGTTCAGGGGTGGTGCCAGAATAGCTTGGCGCCTCAGAGGCGCCAAGCTATTCTGGCATTACTCTTGAACTTTTTTAGTCAAACGTATTTCACACACTGTACTGGTGTATTCCAAATGACATGGGTTAATTGCGAATTTGTTCCCGCATGGTGTGTTGTGAACACGTGACGCGGCGTAGCACCTATGTCGCATGCGACGAAATCTCTACGTGTAGATTTCTCAGTGTAATTTTCAGAATACCTTTTGGACTTTGCCGCTCTTTTTCACAATCAGGATTTGTCTCGCCGCCTTTTAGAAAAGAATCGGAGAACAGATCTGAAGTAAGCTTTTCTTGTTTAGTCCCACCAAGCCAATAAATTTATTTTTTGAATTTCACGCCCCTGACTGCTGTTGGCCATACCGATCGGCGAAAAAGACGCTTCATTACTCGTCTATTCCGCCGAACACTATCGTCGCAGTGTGCAGCAGTCAAGGTTAACAGAATTTGTAAAGAGCCCTCTTCTAACTGTGCACCAGCTGCAAGATATAGATTGGCCACGAAAGTTCAAGCAGAGTGCCTAAATAGCTTGGCGCCTATAGGCGCCAAGCTATTTAGGCACTCTACTTGAACAGTCGTTGTTAATCCTAACTACGTCCACGAATGAATTTGATCGAAGAGATGTGACATCGAAGCCAAACCAGTCTTGTGTCAACATGTGTCTGTGTATTCCTATTGCGTCTTAATTCACGCCTTATTGTTGACCAATGCAGTCCATATGCTGCAATAACGTGTATTACTATGGCTGGTTGTTGGCCAGCACATTACATATCATTACTTATTTTATATTTATGAAAATTTAGTCATTCAGCGTTGTCTGTTCAAGTGTCAAGCAGTAACAAATTGTTGTTCTGTGTTTTGTTTAATTTTTTCTTGTTTTTCCACGATTCCGGTTAAATGACCCACGGTCTAACCTAAGCGCTGCGCAGATGTCGCGGTAATCAGTTGTTCAGGAGTAGTGTCTGGAGACGCCAAACCTTCAGGCACTACCTTCGCGATAACATGGTCGATCCGTCTCCCGCAGACAGCGCTAATACAATACATATCAAAATAAAATGTTTCTTGACAGATCCATCCATGTTGTCCATCCAGCCATAATATTTCCATCCATTTTCCACCTGTATAATTACAGCAGTTTCTTCATAACCCTTTGACTGCTGAGGGAAACGCAACACACTCCAAAGTTCCCCTGCAAGAGACATAGATCCTCATGAGCCCCCGCGCCAGCGGGGGCTCATGAGGATCTACGCCTCTTGTTGAACCCACTTTGTATCCATGATCCTTAGACAAAAAGCGCTTTTTGGTTTTGAATCAACCCGTTGACTGCTAACTGACGATACCGCTTCGAGGAAAAGACGCGTAACGACGCGTATTTTTTTCCCGTTCGGGGTCATCAGTAGCAGTCGACTTCAAGGGGTTAAGTGTCATCAGTAGCAGTCAACTTCAAAGGGTTAAGACAGATTGCAACAACAAAATATGCCGTTCAGTGGTGGTGAAGGGGATGCCGTTCAGTGGTGGTGAAGGGGATGCCGTTCAGTGGTGGTGAAGGGGATATCTTTGTTGGGGTTTTATGCAATCTCTTGGGTACTAAAACATTACACGTTTTCTACCATCAATATTTTATACATGGATGTTCACGCAAAAGGCCATCGGCCCGTAGTCGGCCCGCAGTGGGCCCGCGCACGACCGTGCGCGGGCCCACTGCGGGCCGACTTCGGCCCTATGGCCTTTGCGCACTGGGAACATCCCTTCGTCCAGGTTTCTGAGACGACTGTTTGGGTTTTTTAGTTTCCTCTGTGCTTCCGGAAGCCGGTGGGTCGTGACAGCTTGTGGTTGGTTCTTGACTGCTTTTCGCTACCAGCGTGACGAGCTACACAAGAACTAACGTTGCGCTGTTCAACGGTGGTTATCTGTCTTTTGCAGTTTGTACCGACATTGAAATGGTTGTTATCTCTTTTCTTTGCCTCCAAAGGTATAGAAAATGCATAGGGTTTTGTTGTTGACAATAAAAGACGAAAATACTGCATAGGAAAAAGTATGTATATGTCTCTGTGTGTGTGTGTGTGTGTGTGTGTGTGTGTGTGTGTGTGTGTGTGTGTGTGTGTGTGTGTGTGTGTGTGTGTGTTCTTTATCCTTTTAGTAGGACGTCATTTAATCCATTTCGCCACGACACACTACAGCAGGAGATGGATCGACCATGATAATTCAAGGTGAGTGCCAGATCAGCTTGACGCCTGATGGCGCCAAGCTAATCTGGCACTCCCCTTGAATTATCATGGTCGATCCATCACCTGCGATTGGTACATAAACGTTAGACGGAAACTGTACAATTTGAGAAATGCGTCTTTGGGGTTAAAGCAGGACTCGATCTGGATATGATGATGTGAGAAATGAGGCTTCATTAAACAGTAGAGTTCGTTTACAACACTGGCACACAGAAACACCGTTCACGGGAAACGTTTACAGCGAATTCAGTAAAAGTGTGCACTTGTGTCAGAGGCGCAATTCGTGATCACTGGCAGCAAAGGAGTTGATTCTTTATGCCCCAGAACTAAACTACTTCCATTCTGTCGAATGGAAGCTATTTAGTTCTAGGCTTTAAAGCGTTAACATCACTTTTTACGCAGTTTTCGTTGTGTACTCGCTGCTGACGTAGGAGATGGAAACAGCAACTGTGTCGTCTGCTGCCAGGCGTTCCTTCTTGCCTATTCTGACGCGACAGAACACCGCCAGGAATGTTCGTCTGTACGTCGTGCTCAGGATCAGGAAGCTGAGAAAGTCAGTAGAGCAGCTGAGAATAATGCAGACATACGACACGTCTTGGAAGACCAAGAAGATGTTTTTCTCACGACCCCAGAAATTGTAGTGAGGGTGGAACTCGTTGAACAGGGCGTGGAAAGCGAATGGGAGAGAAAGGAACACGTAGCTCACCGTGGCGCCTAAAATTGTGATCGTCATTTGGCGCTGCCGTTTGGTTTCCTCTTCTTCGTTAGATGACGCTTTGATCTGGCGGCGGAGCCTGCTGTAACGTTGCAGAAAGACCACGGTGGCTATGTTGAGGATTATAAGGGTGAGCAAAGGGAGGTAAGAAAACAGGACTTTGGCGCTGATGCCGTATGAGTCGATGGCGTCTTTATTTTGAGCGTAGAAATCGGACACGCTGTTGTAGTAGATGGTTACGCCGTTTGGCAGACGCATTTCTCCGATCTTTGGCTTGGCCATGATGTAAAAATGGTAGCCAATGGTGACGCTGTAGGTGGCGAATATTATAGACAGCGGGTACCGCACGAGGACAAAGCTCTTGATGTGCAAGGGCCGCACCACAGCGTAGATCCTCTCCAGACTGACCAGACACATGACGATGTAGGAGCCCCTGTTGATGATGATGGTGTAGGAGAACACATACACTGCGTACACAAAGTACGGGAAGCTCTCGAGCAGACTGCCCTTCACTGACCCTATGCGACGTGCAAGCCGCAGTCGATCAGTAGCGACACTATCTGCGCCAGGCTTATCGAGATGACGTACTTGCTAGTGGAGCTCCGGAGAGACTTCTGCATGAAGACGATGACGTTGATCAACGTCACGATGATGGCTAGCGGCAGTATGACGTAACGGATCCGCATGATGACGTACATGGCTACTACTCTCTCCTCATCCGTGAGGAGTCCTTTTCCCGTGGAAGGCAGCACAGGGCGGACGTCGTTGCCACTAGGTAGTGCCGATTTCGTGGTGACTTCTTGTCCCCCTGAAGTTGGAGAGGACGCGGTGATATTCAGGGTGGTGTCTGCTCAAGAAAAAAGAGGAACCTACTACCCAACGCGCCAAAGACCGTCGGGCAGACGTCGGCCGTCGTTGGCCCGCGCACGGTCGTGCGCGGGCCAACGGCGGCCGACGTCGGCCCGATGGCCTTCGCGCACTGGTTTTGTTAACACGTTAAACGTGTAGGGCTTAACGTCTGTTGTCCACCACGAAGGTGATTTCAAAGACGGGGCACCGAAAAGAGGTCTGTACAAATTTTGACCCCAGCTGGGTTCGAACCCACGACCTTTCGAACGAGGGTCGAACGCACTACCACCGAGCCACCCAGCTCCCCGCACTGGGTTGTGATCGCCTTTGATTTTTCAACCTGCGGTTTTAGTTTGCAAGGTCCAGTATCACAAACCAGCAAGCAAATAAATTAGTTTTTTTTTTTTTTTTAGTGTCTTGCGACTTTAAAAAAGAAAGGTGTAGGCGCAGATGGTAACCACACCACAATGAATGGCAAAAACAAGGACTACAATAGCTGCAACAGCAGAAAAGACAACGTCAACAACAACAACAACAACAAAAACACAATACATGTTGAAGTAAATTTTGACTTACCAGCATGTGTGACATTGCAAACCTCAGCAAGAGGCAAGTCCCAAATATCAGTTTCCGCTGCAGGAGTTGTCTCGCTTATAAGCATGAGACAGGCAGCCAATCGCCAGATTCGATACATGATCACGTGTAGCCGCCTCAGATATTGCCTGTAGACGTTATTTGCATTTTACAAATATATTATGGGCCGTTTGACATCGGAGTGCACAACGTTTTCCCAAACATCTCCGCAAAGAAGCACTTTTCTGTACCACTTTGAAAACAAATATCATTTAGCGCCAGTTGACCTGATATGGAATATGTTAATCGAACGCCTATGCTTTGTCAATTTTGCTGCACAGTCAAACAAATTTGGTGAAAAGACGAGAACAAGCCATTTTTAATACCCCGAAAAGAGCCCCGGCAGATTTCAATGTCGAGGTCAAGAATGCAGACTTCACGCATGCCTGCGATGTTTCAGGTTTGAAAACTTTGGCCAATTCACGTGAAAATGGCTCTTTCTTGCCCTGGGCTTAATATATCTGGGGCACATTTAGGGATGTAAAATCAGCCATTTCATGAAAGAAATCCGAACTTTTACGACTGTGCAGCAAAAACCGTGACATTGTTTGAGTTTAAAAATGTAAATCGTATTAGGTTAACAGTCACTGAATGATATTTTGTTCTAGGATTGGTATCGAAAAGTAGTTCTTTGCGGAGATATTTGCGAAAAACGTTGTGCTCTCCGGTTTCAAACGACCTATACGTTTATTGATAAGATAAGACTATCAATTGATGATGATGAGGGTAATATGATAATAATTAAAAAAATATATTATTATTATTATTATTATTATTATTATTATTATTATTATTGTTGTTGTTGTTATTATTAATATAATGTATTTTATCGACAGAAGGGAAGGAAAGAAAAACCACGGCATTACGTTTCTACCTTGAGTTGCCACATACTTTCTGCCAATGAAGATAAGTAGCGGCTAATCTCTCTGTTTGTTTGTTTGTCTATTTTGACAAAGGGTATTTACCCGAAATATTAATAAATTGTGTTGTAAGCGTCTTTTCTAAGCGTGTTTCTTTCTCCGTTGGGTACTTCTCTACCTAGAATAGAATATATGACATCTCATCAATAGCTGTCGCAAATACAGAATGCGAAACTAATATATTACGCGTTAATTCTGCGTATCAAACAAAAATACAATAAACTCGAAACATCTGCATCGTTGCAGAAATGTGTTCACGAAAGCAAAGGCAAATTTTCCCACATCTACAAGAGTCATAGATTCTCATGAGCCCCCGCTCCCCACAGGTTGAGTGGGCTCATGAGGATCTATGCCTCTTGCTGGCTCGAGTTTCCTCTGCCATGGTTTAGCAGAACGCATATTATGCTCGATTACCCACTGGGGTGGAATTGCTGCTAGGCTACCTGCATCTCACACGTATTAATAAGGTTGGTTGGTTAGTTCGGGTTTAACGTCCACGGCACCGAAGTGATAATAGACGGCCCTGACGGGCGAGTTATGGGGGACAGGGAAATCTATAACCTATGGAGTACGACCTGAACACTGATCTACTCAGGCGCACTCCAACTGTGCCACTTTGATTTACCAGGACATTTCAACGGACATGCTATTGAACAAGCCCGTCTTTTCCCCCTGGATTACTTACGCCTGTCACCCCTACCCGGGTATAGGCCGTCGACGAGAGACCTCCAGCAACTCCTGTCCTGTGCTTCTCCTTCGATTCTACTCCAGGTGGTTCCCAGTCTCTTGATGTCTGCTTGGAGGTCTCGACACCAGGAGTTTCTCGGCCTACCTCTTTTCCTCTTTCCCTGGGGGTTCCATGAAGTATTCTGGTAGAAGAACCTTCCTCCTCCAGGAAAGGAATTACTGTTAGTCTTTTCGTCGGCGTTTTTGTAGCTATTTCCTTTTTTGCAGGGTGGGGAAGCTACCCCCACGCCCAACCCCCTTACTAGGAGGACCAGGGGTTTTCTGTCGGGGTCACCTTCCCTTAGACCATGTTGGTTCACGGCACCTTATTTCATTCGGTGCACCCCTCTCACGAGGGACCCCCTATCCACCACCCAGGGGACGCGCCTCAACGCCATATGGTCCCAGCGCGAGGTTACCCCTGGATTAGTTATTAATAACTTAGCCTACTCGTGTTTCGTACCCTATAGGTAATTTATTTGTCTTTGATTCAATGTCAAGGGGGCTTTTCGAGGGTGAGATGCACGCGTGAGCTTAGGTCTGCGTCATCCACTAAGCAAGATGCTCCGCCTAGTGGCGGACGCAGGACTAAGCTCACTCACTCAGCAAAATCACAGCACAGCACACAATTATGCGAAACTACCTGCTTCGCGAAACAGGCAGTCATTGCAACTAACTCACGAAACGGACAGCCTATTACATAAATAGCACAGCCTATACTTTATGAAATAACAAATTAACTCATTCAAGGCGCCCCACTTCAATAGCTGCGGAAGTGTCGTGTAGCGTTGCCGGCGGCAACGCGATACGACACTTTCGCAGCTATTGATGCAGGCGCCTTGAATCAGTTAAGTTGCTTAGGTTGGCGTTGATACGAATATTGCCTTTGTATTTCACAAATGAGGCGGCGTTTTCAATCGGTACTTTAAAGTTGCTGCCTGTTTCACGAATCAAGCAGATTTATAGGGCATCTTACCATGTATTGGCGCCTTATAAATCTTCCTTATTATTATGTCAGGCGGGACATACGAATGGCTACGTTATATTTTACGAATTATTCACGAATGAAACGCATTCTGCATTTCATGAATGCCATACCATCATAATAACATCTTGATTGCCTTGCTTGTCGAATCTGGCAATTTCACATAAGTAACAGTTAAATGCTGACGCAAGAATTAGCTGAAACTCCATTTGGTTTAATTCGTTTCCTGGTTTGCTAAGAACAAATACGTCCTGTTTTTGTGAAATGCACGATTTTTTGTGTTATATATACAACGAAAATATCGCTTTTTTTTTCAAAAATGAACATTTTTAAAAAAAAATTTCAGGGCAAAATTATATCAGAAAAGGAAAGGGGAGACTGCCAGAGCTCATATTTTAGAAAGTTTACAAAGGAAAGTAGGTAAGAGCACTGTCAGGGGAGAGAAGTGTGCATGATCGACCAGTGATCATAGATCCACAGTGGCCAAAGCACAAAAAAAAGATAGGAAAGAGGGGTGCGCTAAGAAAGTGACTGAAAGCAATGCATATGGAAGCCCCCCGAAGGGGGCGTATCACATATCCCACTGTTCCAGCCACTTAGTGCATATAAATTTAAATCTAGGTCCCCCAAGGGGGGTCCAGATATTAAGCCGGTGTGGACAGCTGTTTCGGTCTTGGCGACCTCTTCAGCACACCATCGGCAATACTGGAGGAAGGCAGGAATTTCTGCTTACCTGCAATGACAGCCACATTTTACTGTGGTGTCTGCAGGGGCATACATCCCATGCCACCACCTAGAGCTAAATTTCCATGCACCCTAAAAGAGAACCTACCAAAAGGGGGGAAGGGGTTGCAGTCGATATTGTAGTAATAAATTGGTAGGTTCTCTTTTAAGGTGCATGGAAATTTAGCTCTAGGTGGTGGCATGGGATGTATGCCCCTGCAGACACCACAGTAAAATGTGGCTATCATTGCAGGTGAGCAGAAATTCCTGCCTTCCTCCAGTGTTGCCGATGGTGTGCTGAAGAGGTC
>BTPG01000003.1:212207444-212217444 GCA_036245525.1 Semisulcospira habei | reverse complement strand
ATCATCAGTGGGCTATTTTAGAATAATGAACATGTACTGTAGAAATGTTTTGGGCCGAACAAAGTGTCGCTGATGACGTCAATATTATTTTGCACTTGAAATAGTAGTTCTTTAATATTTTATCTTTTATGGCGGAAGAGATGGACAAGATCGCAGCATTGCTTCCCATACTCGCCGGGTTTTTTTTTTTCTTTCTTTCTTGGGAGTTTCTTAATTGTTTCAGACATGCCGACTATACACTAACTGATGGTGGTCTAACTCGTTCTACCCCAAGACCGAAATCCCCAAATGTTGCCGTTGTCCTCTGAAGACTGCGCTCTAGTGCAGGACACAGATCGCCCATGATAGTTCAAGAGTGATGCCAGAATAGCTTGGCGCCCATAGGCGCCAAGCTATTCTGGCATCACCCTTGAACTGTCATGGTCGATCCTTATCTTGCTGTGGTGTGTCTGGGGTAGAATGAGTTAGGAGTGTAAGTGTTTCTTGCTTTTCAACAAGTCTGACACCACTCTGTGACCCTTTCGCTGCCACAGTACGGAGTACACTGTACGTCTGAGATCTGCGGCAATTCAACGAGAAAGATCTCCAACCGTCCTATGAGCAAGGAAGGGGTTTTGAATGAACGTGAACTTGAGCTTGAACAATGGATACAAAATGGTTTCAACAAGACGCATAGATCTTCATGAGCCCCCGCAACTGCGGGGGCTCATGAGGATATATGCCTCTTGCAGTCGTGCGGTGCCCTTTTATTCTCGGTAGTGAAGGGGTTAACTGTCATGGCCTCCGTACCGGTGTCAGTCGGCAGTAGCTTTTAAATGTGAATTTCTGAAATGTTTCATTTTAATGCACGAGCACAAAAAAAAAACAACAACATAGTGTCGTCGTATAACCACGATTTTAGTTTATGGCTATTGCTGTGCTAGCCACATCAATAATAAATGTAATGCTGTGGTGTCACGAGAAACTTAATGTGATGTCTAAATTCACTGGCTTACGTGTTTCATGGTATACGTAGTCAGAATGTGAACTGTACAGTGACTACATGATATTGTATCGGTCTGACTGGGTTCTAGTTTTTAATGATTATGTTTTTTCTAATCCTTTTGCCTCTTTCTTTTATGAGCTGTCAGCTGTAACAAGAATATTCCTTTCCGACACAAACATATCCTGAATCTTGAATGTGTTAGTTCGCATATATTACCTTTACGCATGTCAATAATAATAAATAATAATACCGTTATTATATAGGCTCTTTTTCTCAATTTTGGGGAAATCGACTCAAAGCGCCGCGAACTGAAACCCAACACGCACACTCACGTAACAGACACGGATTTACGCCATTTCAAACACAGTACAAGACAGACGAAGGGCCAGTTCAGCTACTGAAGTTACAGAGATTTTTGATCGCTTGTATTTGAAATTTGTAAAGTGGCCTGAAACCGGTACCAAAGTGTGGGGGGTGGGGGGGGGGGGGGTGGTGGAAGAACCGGAGTACCCGGAGAAAGAACCCCCGACGGTCCGCCCGAATTAACGGTGACACTCACCAGAGGAGAAAAGTCCAACGCCGGAACCCGGTATCGAATCTCGCACCTTTGGCATTGGTGGCAGGCGCCTTAACCACTGCGCCACGGACTGTTTACTCTCTACACCAAAAGATGATGCTGCTGTCTACATAAGCGACTGCTACACTATGTTAGATTGATTGATTGTACATTGTTTAACGTCCCGACATCAAAAAGACTTTCTCAGGACGTGCCTGCACTGCTTGTGAAAAAAAAAAAAACTAAACAGAATATTGAATGTATGTCGCCAGCCGGTCCAATACGTTAAATAAACCTACTATATGTGGCCTAAATAAAGTTAAGACCATTAATTAGCAACACACATCCAATATCAAGAGCTACAGGCAGCGCAGACAGTAGGGAGAGTTTAAACAAGGAAAATACAGGTGAATGGACCAAGGGTAGACAGAAACACATGGCCCAGAATAGAGGGGAAAACCCACCCTGTGGGGCTGACCAGGGTGACCCTGGGAACTAAAAAGAAGATCACCACACCCAAGTCCCCCAGGGCAGACCTGGGTGGGGGCACTATGTTAGAGATATTATACCCCCAACATTTGAAACAGTTGTTTATTCGCACGACTTCAACACTGCCGTGATTTTGCAAAAGCCAGGATGTCCGCTTTTGAGAAAAGCGAAATTTTTACTGTTACGCAAGACAAACTTCGCTCTTTTCAAAAATGGACAGATTAGTGTCGTCACGTTTACGCAGGACGGCTTCTAACAAATAACGAGAGCGAAGACAGGGCGGATAACCAGTGTGTACCAGAAGCATAGACAACGGTCCAAACATCTCCAAGAGGCATAGATCCTCATGAGCCCGGAGGGCTCATGAGGATCTGTGCCTCTTGGAGATGTTCGGAGTGTTGCCTATGCTTCTGGTATAAGTTGGTTATCCTCCCTGACTTCGCACTCGTTCGTTGTTCGTAGTCGTTCGGCGTAAACGTGACCTTACTAGTGTCTTCTGCCAGATCGCGGCGGAACTCCTCTCTGTGGAGCTCGGTAGCTAAGGTGGAAGAGCGTTCGATTCTGGTCTGAAACGTCGCGGGTTCGAACCTAGCTGGGGTCAAAATTGGTTCAGATCCTATCTGATGCCCCGTATTTGAAATCACCAGTATGGTGGACAGTAGACATTTAGCCCTAAACGGTTAAAATTTTCAAACTCCGCTGTCCCTTTCTTTCGGACTACATGAAGTAGTTTTTAAATGATTATGCTGTGTTAGTATGCGGGCCTATATCTGGACATTAAACTACTGAGTAGGGCTCTAAGTGTGATGTCCTTGGTGTAGTTAAAAAAACCTTCGACCCCCTAGGAACTTGAGGATATAGAAGTAAAGGGATGCGTGTTTAAAACTGCGTTGCCACTTATGGAAAATAATGTGTGAATATAACCAGCTGAATAAAATCCATAATGTTACCACAGAGAATCCTATTAATACAGTTTTAACGATATCGACAAAGCCGACTGTAATGTTTATCAGGAAAAAAATGCTATTGGTACAACTGTCCCATTTTACAATTTCTTTTCAGAGATATTCACAATAAACTTTTCTTCACAGTAATTAATATTTATAATAATAATAATAATAATAATTACGGTATTTACAATGCGCTTATCTTATAATAATTATAACTCTAAGCGCGCACTCACAACTCGCGCACGCATGCGCGCGCTTTAGACAACGACTCACAAATAGTGAAATACAATACGACAGTCTGCTTGGGGTGGGGAGTGTGGTGGTATAGTGCTAGAACTGTTGAAAGAGGTGAGTTTTGAGGGCGGACTGGAAGGAGGAGAGAGAGTGTTTCTGACGGAGAGAGAGTGGGAGAGTGTTCAGGTGGATGGACCGTATACTGGGAAGGAGCGGGGGCCGAAAGTGCTGAGTTTGGTGCGGGGGATGTGGAGGCGGAGAGGGTCGGAGGCGGAGTGGAGGGAATCAATGAATGAATGAATCAATGAATCTTTATTTTACAACGGTAAAGATATTAACAATGCCAGAGGCAATGCCATTTTTCAAATCAGCCGTTGCTACATCTACAGATACAACAATTACATTACATAAATACATGTATAGGACCAACGCCTACGGGCGTGTTGGGGGGAGGGGGAACAATGGTAAGGAAAAAAAAAAAGCAACAGCACAGCAGCACTATACATACACGACAGTAGAATGGGTACATTACTAACAATAATATCTACGTATAGAAAGCAAAGCTTGCAGATAGTTATGGCTGCGAAGATAAATGTTTAAAAAGACTTTTCTTGAAACATGATAGCGTTGGAGTGGTCTTCGTGTGGGATGGAAGCGAATTCCACAAAGTCGCCCCCGAGAATGCTAGACTGGTTTTAAATAAGTCTATTCTGGTTTTGGGTACTACATACAGGCTTTTTGTATCGCCATAGCGGGACTGTGACCGGACTAGCAGCTGGGTTAGATATTCCGGAGTGTTGTCATTCCGAATCTTGAAAAGGAGAACACCTTTGTTGAATGCAAAGTGATTCTTGAGAGAAAAAGTCCCGCTTTGTGAATCTTATCATCCGTTGTCAAAGTAGGATCAGGTAAAATTAATTTCGCCGCTCGTCTGTGTAAGGAGTTCAGTCTTTTTAAATGTACATATCTGCAGCCATCCTACACCGTCGAAGCATAATTAATGTGGGACTGAATATGTGCATAATAAAATAATTTTCTGGTTTCAAAGTCAGTGAAGTGCTTCAGTTTGGACAGCATGAAAATGTTTCTTGAAACAGTTTTACACGCTTTATGTGTGTGTGCCTGCCATTTGAGCTGATCATCTATGATAATTCCAAGGAGGCGGTGTTCAGACACTTGCTCAATAGAATTGCCTTCGAAGGACAAAAGGGAGCGGGGAGGAGTGTAGGGGTGAAGTAATTTTGAGAGATAGGCTGGAGCGCAGTTGTTCAGGGATTTGTAGCAGAGAGACAGAATCTTGTATTGGATTCGTTGGGGGATGGGAAGCCAGTGAAGGAGTTTAAGCAGAGGAGTGATGTGGTCGGATTATTTCTGTTTGTTTAGAACATATATTTACCGTTTGTGTGCTGGTCCGTGATTTTCGACCTTACGGCTTACAGCCGTAAGGTCCAAAATCACAGACCTGCACACATGTGAAAAATCAATCTATTCCTCATGCACGTAGACGCACCGCTAATTAGTGGATGAAGCGGACGGTCTGCTAAATAAAAGTAGGTCAGTGTGACAATTCAAAACGCTCACAATGTTTGAACTTATCGAGACAATGTCTGTATAGTGTAAATAATTATTATCCAAAGGTAAGGACTTTAGCCTAGAGAGAAAGTTCGTATACAGAAAAAGAAATATAATACACTGACGAACAAAGGAAATGTGACATCATTCGAGTCATCGGAAACACCGGCGTGTCCTCTACATCACACACTGGCGTGTTTCCGATGACTCGAATGCTCTCTCGTTTCTTGTGCTCGTCAGTGTAAGATGTCAAATACGTATGTGGGTCACTCTCTAAAGCTTTGTACAAGCAATGTAAATCAAATACCTCTAAACGTCGTTTCTTCTTCTTCTTCTTCTTCTTCTTCGTGTGTGTGCGTG
Source organism: Semisulcospira habei (assembly GCA_036245525.1). NCBI lineage: Eukaryota > Metazoa > Mollusca > Gastropoda > Semisulcospiridae > Semisulcospira > Semisulcospira habei. The sequence goes on along the minus strand of BTPG01000003.1, from coordinate 212,212,298 downwards.
TGTGTGTGTGTGTGTGTGTGTGTGTGTGTGTGTGTGTGTGTGTGTGTGTGTGTGTGTGTGTGTGTGTGTGTGTGTGTGTGTGTGCGTGCGTGTGTGTATAAATAAAGATTCAAATCATCATATTATGTCAGAAAAAAATGAATATTTGCATTCATTCATTTGCTTGCTTGTTGTGATGTGGTAAAGATGCGAAAGTTTAAAATATATCCAACGTAACTTTTGAAAGTACAAAGGAAACCAAATGCCATCGAGCTTGCACTCTCTCTCCGAACCGCTTTCAAACTGACAGAGTGCACTACAAGTCTCCCGCTGGCAACCGGCAGCTATTCACATGCAACACAGTTTAGAGGGCTGTAGGTTTTCTATCGTAAAATGCGAAAATGATGTTCAACGTAACAGCGAAAACAGCAAGCGATCGTCGATTACTATTTTAAAAACCCGCAAAAAACGTCTGTATTTGTTTCATTCACAATTTTAATCACGACCTACACGTTTCCAACACATCTCTCAAGGTCTCATGGTAAAAAAGTTCTGTCGAAGTTCCTACGTGTACTGAAAAGAAGCGGTGCCTATTGGATGACGTGTGGTGGAAACACACATTACATCGGACAGCTATTTTTTTCACTGCCCCAAAACGCAAAGTATCGGAATTAATTTTTGGAGAAAATAAATCACACACTCACTTCAGTTCACAAACAGCAGAAAACAGCGGGTTTAGACTTTTTTATATTGAAACTCAATCAGAGTTGGTACATGAAAAGAGGAAGGGTATCACGTCACACTCCCATCCGCCATTTTGGGAACTTTTTTACATTTCATGCTTAAAAACACAAAGACGAAGTAAATTTTATTTCAATTCATGGTATTTTCAATTCCCTACGTATCGGTATCAGCAACACAGCCGATCGATAGGAAAGGTTTACAACAACAACAACAACATAAACACCCATCTGAGAGTATGACCCTCTGTGGTACACAGCTTTGGAGAATGACCCATATGTATGAAAAGTCGGAGAGTACTAATAGAGGAGACGCGCACAGTACACTCATGGTGTGACAGAAAAAGGAATCTCCTAAGAAATTCTAATTAGACATTTTCATCAAATGCCACTCTTTGTTTCTCTAGATCTGTTGCTTTTGAAAAGTGCGCAATTGATTCAATTTGTATACAGTATGAAGCACACGCATGCGCAATTATTCTCATTTGTGTAAAGCACTCTCATTGGTGAAATACTCTTATGCATGCATGGAGCACTCTCATTGGACTATTATTCTCATGACCATGTGGGTCAACATGGCAATTAGGTTACGCCCCCTTTTCAAGCAATCTTTTCTATTAGCCACTTGCAACACAAAGCTATGAACGAAGAAACTTTCTGCCCACACAAAAATTCCACGCGGAGCATAACACAGGAGAAACATTCCAGCAATTCTTAAACACATTGTCTGTTATCGTTTTCCGCAACACTCTAATGCACTAAGTACCCCATGACAAAACTGTCGTCTGCAAGCTTGCATACAACTGTGTACATGCCCCATACAAGGCTCCCATGAACACACTAGGTCGACTAAAATTACCCAAATTTTGCTCTTTTTCACAGCAACTGTCATGCCTTTTGCTGCTCCAAACGCCCCAAAAGGCAAAATATTGAAGTTTTACACCCTAAAACAATTGCCAAAAGGGAGGAATTTTTTTTAATAACTATTTTTTTTTTGCGGAATAGTTACTACATGCACCGGAAGCGTTACTACATGCATCAGAAGCAATTTCCCTGTGTGGCCTGTGACGTACTTTTGCTTGTCAATGATTCTTCTGTGTGAATGAAACACTATCATTGGTCATTAACTCATTGTGTCCCAGGTACGAAATACCCACATTTTCAAATTGTCCGCAGAGGACTGCATTACAACATAGGAGACAGATCGACAGCGATAGTTCAGGGGTGGTGCCAGAATAGCTTGGCGCCTATAGGCGCCAAGCTATTCTGGCATCACCCTTGAACTATCATAGTCGAGCCATATCTTGCTGTGGTGTGTCGGGGCTGAATGAGTTAATGGATCATATGTCATTAGAAACATCTGGAGAGTTTTTCAAAAGAGACGGACTACAAGAACCTAGTAGAAGTGTGAAGAAAATAAGTAGTACATAATCATTTATCACTACGCATAGTGAATCTGAAGAGCATGACAAATTATAATGGAAGAAACATGCCAATAATTATGACAATTGGACAAACCTGAGAATGGCTGCATGCAGTTTTGTTTTGGTCGTACGTTGTTGGCCATCGTTCGAAGTTATTATCTTTAGTACGAAGGAACATCCATTGTCAATGTTAGAGCTGTTCTTAATTAGACGAACTATTGATTGGCAAACCTAGATCGGAGAGGATCGACGATCTTTTGGTTTGTTTCTTAATTGAGGTTGAACGAACCTAGGCGAACTTCAGCTATCCAGGTTTGCCATGGTTCTCTTTCTTAACTGAAGTGCTTGATTCGGCGTACTTACTGTCTGCGAAGGTGTTCAAAAGGGCTGTCGCTATGCCGCTTCGCAATTTGAACGATGTTTGTTTTTGTACTCCTTGCAGTAGCGACTCCACAAACAGCGTTGCGCCTCCCACAAATCAATAAAAATAGGTCTTGTTCTTCGCACGAGTGAAATATCGCCGTCCGCCATATTTGTTTGTATCGGTGACTGTCTTCTTATCTCCAACGCAGAAGAGGGTAAAAGTTTTGACCAATCAGAGAAAAGGTTCGCCGTTGTTTGCTCAACACGCTGAGCGAACCTTTTCCGACAGCGAACTATGGTTTGCCGAGGTTCGTGAACTACTTCGAACTAGGTTCGCCGTATCTTTAGATCGTCCAATTAAGAACCAACCTGGTTCGTCCGAGATCGTGAACTGTAGTTCGTCAGAGTTCGCGAACTAAAGTTCGTTTAATTAAGAACATGCTTTAATAGGCAAATCAATTATTCGTATTCATTATTCGTATTTATCCCTCCGAAGCCTCTGCGTGCAAACCATACGAAAGAAATTGGTGCAAGCGAGAGGCATAGATCCTCATGAACCCCCGCGACTGCGGGGGTTCATGAGGATCTATGCCTCTTGCAGATGGGCGTTGTGTATGTTCACTGTGTCCTGGCAGTGAAGGGGTTATTTATCCCGGCAATAAAAGGGTTAACAATGCCGCCCCAAGCCCGGATGAGAAAGGAGGAGGGGAACAACTACGCCAAACCTTCAAGGAAAAACTACGCCAAAACTGCTAGTCCCCGATCACTATTAGTGCCAGTGGGACAGTAAACTGGAACAAACAACGTCTCATCGCTCGCACCTTCCCGCCCATACGTGGCAGGTTATTGCCAATGTCACAGGTCGAGGCACAGTTTTCTGAATGTCGCACGTGCTCTTTATCATTTCTAGGTCGCAGATGTGGGATGTGGGGAAGGGGGACGGGTGGGGAAGCGGGGGAGGGGTAATGCGCTAAAATCATGACACGTGACACTTTATTCGTGACTCATGAAAGACTCTCGTCGTGATCCTTGATTCATGATATTGTTTCCACGAAAGCGTGGTTGCGCAAATCTTAAATTTCGTGATTCGTGATTAACAAAACGAAGTCCACGTGCAACTGTGATAGCACCTCACTCGCAGGCATGCGCAGTCCGTCTGAGTATACTTACCTCGGGAGACGCCTCGTTTAGTCCGATACGTACAGTACACGCGTATGAAAATAAATACTCCGAAATTACAGGGGCGGATCTGAGGCGGCGCGGGGGGGGGGGAGGGAGGCTTCAGGGGTTCCGACCCCCCTCCCCCCATCCTCCCTCCCCCCTTTCCCCCCATCCCCCCGCGACCCAAAATTTGTTAAACTGCTATAACAAAGTCCCTTTTCGTGGTGTTTGCCCCCCCCCCCCCCCCTTGATATTTTGGCGAATGGTGAGAGTTAACACGCATGCGCCTTCTTCCCCCCCCCCCCTCCTTCCCCCCCCCCTCCTTTTTGTATCAGGTTAAATGTTCCAAACAAAAAGTTGGAACCACCCTCGAGGTAACCGATTCGCCCCTCAATTAAAAGGATTTCTATTGCATTTTTGTTGTTTGCTGTTGTTGTTGTTTGTGTTTGTTTATGACGCGTCTTTGTACATTTTGCTTAAACCGACCTTTTCCTCGCAATATAAAATAATAGTTATAATCTCAATTATTTTACAAAGGATTTTGGTATGCCTTCCGATAAAGAAGCAGAAAAGGATTGACTTATCATATGACGTTTGAATGTCATGAAATGAATATTTTTTTTTAACTCATTGTACCCTAAGACCGAAATCCCCAAATGTTTGTCGTTGTCCTCTGAGGGCTGCAGTGCAGTGCAGGACACAGATCGACCACGATAGTTCAAGGGTGATGCCATAATAGCTTGGCGCCCATAGGCGCCAAGCTATTCTGGCATCACCCTTGAACTATCGTGGTCGATCCATATCTTTCTGTGGTGTGTCTGGGGTAGAATGAGTTAATCACCTTTGCTACGTTTTAGCAGAGTTTCCTGACTGGCGCAACTGCAGCAACGACACGTGTGCCAACTCTCATGGCTTGAATGCATTGTGACAAGATGGGTACGAACGTCTTGCAGAACAAACTTCGAAAACAATTCAGCTCATTAATGTTTGTCGATGTCTTTTTGACGGAACTTAGGTAGGTGTCTACAAAGACAGTGTCCTAGCTATGGCAGATAGTCGGACCATGATAGCTCAAGGTTAGTGCCAGATTAGCTTGGCGCCTGCAAAGCACACTAGTCTGGGACTAACCTTGAAGTTTCGTGGCCGGTCCATCTGCTGCTCGATGCTCCCAAAAGGTGAAAGTGTCA
>BTPG01000003.1:212169944-212204944 GCA_036245525.1 Semisulcospira habei | reverse complement strand
TAAGGGGTACCTGACGAGAACGAAATTTTTGACGTGCATTGGTCGTACAATGGCGTACAGCCGCTCCAGGCTGACTAAGCACGTGATGACAAACGACACCCTACGTATGACGACTATGCAAGAGTTACCGTATATACTGTAGACAAAGTAGCCATACTCTTCAACAATGCTTTTCGTGAGCGTGGCGACAGTCACGCGACCTGCGATGTCGATAAGCAGGAACGAGATCTGCAGAATGCTGAGCGAGATGACATACTTGCTGGTGGAGCATCGAAGAGATTTCTGCGCGAAGACAGTTACATTGAACACTGTCACGAGCAAAGCGACCGGTAAAATAGCGTATGTGCATTTCTGTAGGACATCCATGGCAAGGTCTTTCTGCGCCTTTGTGAGAAGCCCTGGGCCCTGCCTGCCTGCCGTGTTACCAGTTGGTGGTGCAGCTTTGGAGTTCTGCCCTTGACCTTGGGAAGCCAAGGTCACGACAGAGGCGTTTTCGGAACCCAAGGTTACACCAAGGGCGTCTTTGAGACCGGAGGTTACGTTCAGGGCGCCATTGTCAGTTTCTGTAAAACAAAAACAAAACAAAAAAGGAAAAATGGTCGTGCATTCAACCCTTTTGCTGCAAGACAAAGTGAGCAAAATCCATCTGCAAGAGACAACGATCCTCATGAGCCCCCGCATTTGCGGGGGCTCATGAGGGTCGTTGTCTCTTGTTGACACCACTTTGTGTCCGTGTTGCTTGGACGGTTCAGACTCTTTTCGCGTTAACCCCTTAACTGCCGGGGCAAGGATAACGTAACTCAGCTGCAAGAGTCATAAACCCTCATGAGCCCCTGCAGTCGCACTAACTTACCGCAGTCGCACTAACTTACCGCAGTCGCACTAACTTACCGCAGTCGCACTAAATTACCGCAGTCGCATTAACTTACCGCAGTCGCACTAACTTACCGCAGTCACACTAACTTACCGCAGTCGCACTAACTTACCGCAGTCGCACTAACTTACCACAGCCGCACTAACTTACCGCAGTCGCACTAACTTACCGCAGTCGCACTAACTTACCGCAGTCGCACTAAATTACCGCAGTCGCATTAACTTACCGCAGTCGCACTAACTTACCGCAGTCGCACTAACTTACCGCAGTCGTATTAACTTACCGCAGTCGCACTAACTTACCGCAGTCGCACTAACTTACCGCAGTCGCACTAACTTACCGCAGTCGCACTAACTTACCGCAGTCGCACTAAATTACCGCAGTCGCACTAACTTACCGCAGTCGCACTAACTTACCGCAGTCGCACTAACTTACCGCAGTCGCACTAACTTACCGCAGTCGCACTAACTTACCGCAGTCGCACTAACTTACCGCAGTCGCACTAACTTACCGCAGTCGCACTAATTTACCGCAGTCGCGGGGGCTCCTGAGGATTTATGTCTCTTGTTAGTCTTGTGTTTTCTTTATGTCGATTTTTGGTCCTGTTCCGAGCTGTGTTGTTCACGAGTTTGTTGGTTAGTCTGTACAGTGGTTTCAGACGCGCTCATTCGGTATCACTGGCAGCGAAGAGGTTAAATTAACAAAGACTACAGAAATTCAGTTAGGGTTAAAAGTGAAAGGGAGCGCAGAAAAGTCAGCCATTTGACCCCCAGAGTCTACAGCCTGCTGAGCACTTGGCAAACGTGACAATTGATTGTACATTGCTTAACGTCCCGACAGCAACAAGGCTTTCTCAGGACGTGGCTGCACTGCTTGTGAAAAAAACAACAACAAAACAAAACCAAAATATTGAATATATGTCGCCAGCCGGTCCAATACGTTAAATAAACCTACGCCATGGGGCCTAAATAAAGCTAAGACCATTTAGCAACACACATCCAATATCAAGAGCTACAGGCAGTGCAGACAGTTGGGAGAGTTTAAAAAAGGCAAATACAGGTGAATGGACCAAGGGTAGACAGAAACACATGCCCCAGAATAGAGGGGAAAACCCACCCTGTGGGGCTGACCAGTGTGACCCTGGGAACTAAACAGTAGTTAACCCCACCCAAGTCCCCCAGGGCAGACCCGGGTGGGGGACAAACGTGACAAGAAATGCAACGAAAACGATAGGCTAGACGTAATTCCTAATGTGATAGACTAACCCTTTAAGTCTTACGGCGATACTGCTAGGTGGGAAATGAACGAGTCACGTTCTACGCGTCTTTTCCGTCGAACGGTACCGACAGCAGCAGGCAAGGGTCAAAGACTTTTTAAGCGTACTTAACTCATTCAAGGGGCCCCGCATCAATAGTTACGCATGTGTCGTAAATTGATGCCGGCGGCGACGCACTACGACACTTCAGAAGCTATTGGTGCGGGGCGCCTTCAATTGAATGGGTTAAGCTAACCTATTTAACCCCACCGTCGTATTTTTTTTTGCGGGGGGGCTATGCACCAGTTGCAGGAGGCGGATCGACCATGATAATTCAAGGGTGGTGCCAGGTTACCCTGGCGCCTGAAGGCGCCAAGGTAACCTGGCACCACCCTTGAATTATCATGGTCGAGCCGCCTCCAGCTGTAATACCTCGTTGCTAAAGGGGCCAGTGGCATCATCGTGGCAGTCATCATAGTGCCGTCTGCTACGGCACCAAATAAAATTCACTTGTGTCTTAATTTCTAGAGTAAAAAACCCGTTCATGCGGCTAAGGTACGCTCACCGGCCAAAGAATCGTCTGCAAATGCGTCTGCGGAGGGAGAGATGGCTGTCAAGACCCAGTCAGTAGTTCCTAGTCCATTGGCTGTCTCCATACAGAGGCTGAGAAATCCAGCCAGTAGCAGAGCCCGACGCATGTCGTAGCTTGATGAAGTGTATCTGTGGGTGAACTTGAAATGTTTGGTTGACTGAAAAGCAACAAAGTACGCAGATTTCGACTTTGCAATTCTGGCAGCTCGGGTGTACAGTTTCACAACATTCACCCATAAAACATCACAGCGATAAATGGATGATAGTATGATAGTTTAATGGAAGAGCTATGTTAGCTTGGCGCCTTCCCAGCTATAGGGCTCGGGAAGTTCCTCGAGTTTCCTAGCAGCGTCAGCGCGTCGGCGCGTTAGCCGTCACTGATCTTAAGAGGATAGATTTACCTTCAGATAGTAGCGAAGTAGTGTTTCAACACGTTTTTCTTCATGTTTCTTCCTCTTTGGAATCAAACAAAAACAGATTCTGGTTAGCGGTTTCCTGATCGCAAGACTTGCAGGAAACCGCTAATGTAGGAACATTTGTTTGACATCCAAAATATTGACGTCACTACGTCCAGATTTTTGCCAACGCACAATGACGGCTGTGTTGTGAATAGGCGTGCGCCGAAAGCCAACTCACACCGGATTCATGCCAAGAAAAGGTGAGTAAGATATAGATTCTTACATAGGTGTTTAGGTGACTATACTGAGAATCTCACTCTAGAGGTCTTAAAAACCTTATCCTACTCGCTTTCGCTCTTAAGATATGGTTTTGAACCCACTCGAGTGAGATTCTCAGTATCACTGACCTAAACACCTATGTAAGATTCTATGATTATGTATCCATGTTCCTTTGACAGCTGCATATCTTTAAACGTTGAAAGTGCACTGATAAAATAAAATTTAAAAATAATTTTAAGAAAAAAAACAACAACACCACCAATCTGCGTTTACAGGTAGTGAAGGGTTTAAAGTATCATAGTAGCCGTAATGGGACTTTAACCCATTCAGCCCTGACGCACTACAGCAGGAGATGGGTCGACCATGATAATTCAAGTGTAGTGTCAGATTAGCTTAGTCGAGCCATCTCCTGCAACAGGTGCATAGTCTTGTCGTTAGATGGAGTTTCCAAAAATTTGGGAAATACGTGCGTCGGGCTGACGCACTACAGCAGGAGATGGGTCGACCATGATAATTCAAGGGTAGTGCCAGATTAGCTTGGTCGAGCCATCTCCTGCAACAGGTGCATAGTCTTGTCGTTAGATGAAGCTTCCAAAATTTGGGAAATACGTGCGTCGGGCTGACGCACTACAGCAGGAGATGGGTCGACCATGATAATTCAAGGGTAATGCCAGATTAGCTTGGCGCCACTAATCTGGCACTACCCTTGAATTATCATAGTCGATCCATCTCCTGCCACAGCGTCGGGCTGAATGAGTTAATCAGTTAGCTTGCGTAGGCTCCCTGGCCCTGTGTTACAGAGCTTATCTGCGAAGTATCGTAGTTTAGTATAGCTGTACATGTTCTTTGTCAATGTAAATTCTTTTCTGACTAAGAATGTCTGCAGCCATCAATAAAGTACCCAGAGGCTTAGTGGCTTCTGAGAATTTATTTTAGTATAGTGCGCAAAAGACTATCGGGCCGACGTCGGCATGTTGGTCTTTTGCGCACTGTGATAAATGCTTCTTGCTGGCTTGGACCGCCACGTGCACTTACATCTCTCGGAAATCCTCAGTTGAGATCTGCAAACGCTAAAATGCACGAGTCCAGCCTCACACGTTTGGCTACACTTTTTTTTCAGCCGTGTAGAGTCTAAAACGAGATATTTTACAGCTTATATAGGCAACTGTCCATTAATTGTCAAAAAGAAAAAAAAAGTGTCAACAAAGCAGCTACTTTACGAACCACAGAACTTGAAAATTGTGCTCGATTTTACGATCGAACGACAATTACCGGTCGAGTTTTCTAGCCAATGTTTCTTTTAAGAGACGCTATGGGCCAGGAGATTGTCAACCCGAAAATGAAAAAGAAACAAAAACAATAATGTCGTGTGTGTACATGTACCATTTCACTAAAATGCTGCAATTATTACCATAATTTGACCACACCCATCAAAACAAACTCCGCAAGAAGAAAAAAACACAATTATCCCATTTTTCTAGATTATTAAGCATATCAATACAAAATAGAATCTATGAAGAAATATATATATGTAAAAAATATGTGCACTGGTCTTTGATTTTGTACCTTACGGCTGGAAACCGTAAGGTCCGAAATCACAGGTCAGCACGCCAACAAAAATTATAATGTCGTTCCCTTGCAACTTATGCAAGCAGCAGAATTCCTTTCAATTATCTTTTTCACCCTCAAGGCAAACCGGCTCACACTGTGAGATCTTTTACTCTTACTACTCATTAATAGCGATATCTAGACTACAAAATGGCGATGCTTAATTAGTCTGACGCCTCTATTCCGCTAATTAGGAACTACTCTTAAACTGTCTTCACAACTACATGGTCCACTCTTTCCACTTGGTGCTAGCCGTGTGGTCTTTAAAATATATATATATATATATATATATATATATATATATATATATATATATATATATATATATATATATATATATATATATATATATATATATATATATATATATACTAAAATGTAAGACGCAAATTTGTGATTTTTTTTTTCTTTCTGATCGACCTTCTTAAATATATTCCCTGCTATATTGATCATATTACACTCATTTGGGTAATACATCAAATATAAATCTATATTAACTCGTTCAGTGTCGAGAAAATGTGAGCACACCCAACTGCAAGAGGCATAGATCCTCATGAGCCCCCGCAGTTTCGGGGGCTCATGAGGATCTATGCCTCTTGCTGACACCACTTTGAATCCATATTCCTTGGACAGCTGTAGTTTGTTGACGAAGACTGCAGAAACACAGCTTCCGTCAACGGGCACTGAGCGGGTAAAACTTAAAGCAATCGGCTCCATCTTCACTGGTCTATACAAAGGGTTCTCAATGTTGTTGTTTTTTCTCAAGGAAGACTTTTCCACCCTTCTTTTTACATCCCATGAGAGTAGGCGGGTTTGCACTGCCTTTTGAGCGTAACGGAAAGAGCTCTTCGTACAAAGGAGAGCAGAAAAGTCTTTCCTTTTACGACATTCAGACGTCGTAATTTAAGTTAACCCTTTTGTCCAGCATTATTGTAAGATATCATGATAACATTTTAATTGTAAGATATCATGATAACATTTTTTATTGTATGATATCATGATAACATTTTAATTGTAAGATATCATGATAACATTTTTTATTGTATGATATCATGATAACATTTTAATTGTAAGATATCATGAGAACATTTTTATTGGAAGATATCATGATAACATTTTTATTGTAAGATATCATGATAACATTTTTATTGTAAGATATCATGATAACATTTTTATTGTAAGATATCATGGTAACATTTTTTATTGTAAGATATCATGAAAACATTTTTATTGTGAGATATCATGATAACATTTTTATTGTATGATATCATAATAACATTTTTTATTGTATGATATCATGATAACATTCTTATTGTAAGATATCATGAAAACATTTTTATTGTAAGATATCATAACATTCTTATTGTAAGATATGATAACATTTTTATTGTATGATATCATGATAACGTTTATCAAGGAGATATTGCGATGCATAAAACCTTTGCTGTCTGGGGCCGGGTCGATTTAACACCTGTTTGAGCCAGAAAGCAAATAGGACGCGGCAGTCCCTCAGCGAGTGGCTTTCCATCTGCAAGAGGCATTGCTTCTCATTAACCCCTGCAGCCGCAAGGGGTTAATAGGGACCAATGCCTCTTGCTGGTAGATGCATCCTGAACACATCGTCGCATTAACCCCTTCACTGCCAGTGGACGCAGGTTCGCGTTTTGGAATCATCGTAAATTCAGCGTCACACGTGCCCCACCCGCCGAGAGGAGGACTATGGACACAACGTGGTCTCAGCAAGAGGCATAGATCCTCATGAGCCCCCGCAACTGCGGGGGCTCATGAGGATCTATGTCTCCTGCAGCTGGTGTACAGTTTTTCTCCAATGAAGAGGGTTATGCAGGCATCAGTAATACAGTTTTACAATAACCTTCATAAAATAGCAGCAAAGAGTAGTAATCAGTAGTAAATATAGAAAATAATAATGTAGTACCTATTGATTGAGATCGTAATTTTCTTAGGACAGTAACGATTCAAACAAAGGTTGCCTGCACTTTCTCTGAATGCCGAAGATACTGAAGTATAACCGATATAAAGAATGAAGAAAATTTCATAATAACAAAAAGAAGAGCATGTTGACACTTATTTTGCACGATAATGGCATTCGAAATCAGCTCTCCAGTCTTAATGATTGTACTCACGCGTGTATTCTGCTAAGAAGTTTAAGTGTTTGCCATAATCAGTTGCCATTAGTTATCTTATTTTCTGACGCCATCTGGCGAGAGGGATATATATCTGCGTGGTTAAAAGACACAACGACTTTGCTTTAGAACCTATATCGATGATTAATTTAAATTTAAATTTAAATTCAAATTCAAATTCAAAATTCAAATTCAAATTCGGATTCAGATTCAAATTCAAAAATCTTTATTGTCCATTAAATATATTAGTATAAAATGGAAATTTGTCTTCGGCTCACAAACATGAACAAAGCATTTAAACGCATATTTTAATATAAAACAAAATCCCTCCCCACGCCTATTAGAATCTACAATCCTTGCCGAATCATAATTATTCTATTGATTGCTTTGAATCACGTTATCACCACTCCCTTCTATCTAATTACATTGCACCCTAATTTCTATGAGAACATTGACATCGGCGACGCAGTTATATGGTGTAGTTCTGAGCACGCTTTTCATCCAGAGCGCGTATAGGAACATTTCACTTGCGACAATGTCGCGTGACCTTTGCATCAACTTTTCACAGACCTTAACCCATTCAGCCCGACGGCCGTAATTCCTAAATTTTGGAGGCGTCAACTAACTATGCACCAGTTGCAGGAGAGGGATCGACCATGATAATTCAAGGGTAGAGCCAGATTAGCTTGGCGCCGACAGGCGCCAAGCTAATCTGGCACTACCCTTGAATTATCATGGTCGACCCATCTCCTGCTGTAGTGCGTCAGCGCTCAATGGGTTATGTCTGTGTTTCTATGGCTGTCTGCCGGCCCGGCAATTCGAGATGCTACTGGCAATTTTTTGTTTAAAAGAATGTCCAGTATATAGGCCTCTCCTCGGACCACTTATGTAAAACTAACAGCGATGATAAACTGCTAGCAAAAATTTAAAAAAAATAAAAAAACAATTGAGAAAGACAATGGATGAAAAGCGTAAATAGAATGTGAAAAACAAAACCCACTTGCCAGCCGTCAAAGAAACATGGATACAAAGTTGTTTCAGCAAGAGGCATAGATCCTCATGAGCCCTCGCATTTGCGGGGACTCATGAGGATCTACGAGAATACTTCTTGACTTGTGTGGTCTTAAACTTTTCTCGGCAACGTAGGGGTTAATTTTTTAAAAATAAATCCTCTGTTCTAACAGTGTGGTGTTGGAATGTTTTGTCATTCTATGGGGGCGGAGTGTTATGAACTTTTTTCATGGCATTTCAATGAGCTCAGTGAAGATTTGGTGCATAATGAATGGGTGTGAAAGGATCCAATAGGAGTTATTTCTTTAGTCAGAATCAGGTCAAGTACAGAAGGCTGAGCCTTTTAATAGCAAGGACTAAAGAGGCCGCTTCGCTGGATCGCCCCGGCCACTGAGGCACGCATCCTCGAAGATCCTCGCAGCTGTTGTACTGTTAATCGTGAGGTTACGTTTTCAAAGAACGACTACCCAAAAAATAAAAAAATAAAAATAATAACTAGAGCGAAGGCACGGCGGATGACCAGCTTGTCTCTTGGCTTGACTTCGCGAACGAAGATTCTATAGGGGTTGTCCACGATGTCTGCAGGCATGCTCGTGACTGCGGAGGCCAATCCGGGACAGGCAGGTTCGACCGCAGTGGCTGCAGAGGGAGGTCTGGCCAGGGTTCTGAGTTGCGGCATCTCTGTTTTTTTCTCCTGAGCCGCTTGTCTTAAAGGCCAGCTCTGCGAGAGTCCTCAAAGGAGACGGCTGCCTTGTAAATGGTGGAGCGCCAGGTGTCACGGTCCGCAGCAAGTGAAGACCACTGGCGGTGGTCGATTTGGCAAGCACTAAGTGACTTCTTGAGACAGTCTTTGTATCTCGTCTTTGTATCTCTGTCTCTGTTTCCAGTGGCGAGCTCGCCGAACAGGGTGATCTTGGGTAGGCGATGATCCTCCATCCTGGAGACGTGCCCAGCCCAGCGGAGCTGTGTCCGCAGCAGCAAAGCCTCGATGCTCACAGTTTCTGCCTGTTCAAGGACCTCGACGTTTGTGACATAGTCACTCCAGTGAATGCCAAGGATTGTACGCAGGCAGCGCTGGTGGAAGCGTTCGAGGAGTCGTAGTTGGCTGCGGTAGAGGGCCCAGGACTCGGAACCATACAACAGGGTGGTGAGGACGACAGCTCTGTACACGCTGATCTTCTTCTTCTTCTCGAACGCCGTCACACTTGGAGTTTGGCTCTCAAAATGAAATCTGTGGTCTTCTGTAGCGCCTCCACAGGCCCGTACAGTTTCTCTTGTAGAGTGGCGGGCTTCGGCCATATCTCCTCCCTCAGCGGCTGGTGGTTACCACAGTCCTGGAGGATGTGCTCTGCGGTCTGCTCTGCTTCTCCACAAGGGCACAGGGGAGATGGCACGAGGTGGAAGCGTCTGTGCAGGTGGAAATTGAGTCGGTTGTGCCCGGTCCTCAGACGAAAGATGGTCACCTGCTCTTGTCTAGACAGCTGATGGTAACTGATGGTACACGCTGATCTTGGTGCCTGTTTTCAGCTGTTGATTATGCCACACCCGCTTGTATAGACGCCCGAAAGCGCCGTTTGCTTTTGCCAGCCTGCTGTCCAGCCAGCCTTGTCCAGCTTGGCGTCTGACGTGATGATGCAGCCAAGGTAGGTAAACTGGTGCACTGACTTCAGTTCAGACTCGCCGATGGTGATGTGGGGAGGGCGATGCTCTACCTTTGGTGCCGGCTGATGGAAAACCTCTGTCTTTTTCAGACTGACCTCGAGTCCAAAGAGCTGGGCAGCGTCTGCGAAGCAGGATGTGATGCGCTGCAGGGCTCTCTCTGTGTGTGCAACGAGGGCAGCGTCGTCAGCAAAGAGCAGCTCACGAATCAGTTGGTCTAGGGTTTTGGTGTGGGTCTGCAGTCGTCTGAGGTTGAACAGGCTGCCATCGAGACGATACCTGATGTACACTGCATCGTCATCGTCGAGGTCCACTGTGGCCTGCTTCAACATCATGCTAAAAAAGATGGTGAAGAGGGTCGGTGCCAGCACACAGCCCTGCTTCACAATGTTGAGAATGGGGAATGGTTTTGAGAGGTCATTGTTGAGTCTGACCTGGCCTTGCTGGTCCTCGTGTAGCTGGACGATCATGCTGAGGAACTTTGGGGGACAGCCAAGTCGCTCCAGGATGTGCCACATGCCTTGCCTGCTTACAGTGTCGAACGCTTTTGTTAGGTCGACAAATGTTACGTACAGCCCTTTGTTCTGCTCGCGGCACTTCTCCTGAAGCTGTCTCAGCACAAAGACCATGTCGGTGGTGCTCCTGTTGGCTCTGAAGCCACACTGGCCCTCTGGGAGGTGGTCTTCTGCAATGGCAGGTACCAGCCGATTCAGGAGCAGCCTTGCGAGTATTTTCCCGGCAATGGACAGCAGGGTAATTGCGGCGGATGACCAGCTTGTACCAATAGCATGAACACCACTCCAAACATCTCCAAGAGGCTTAGATCCTCATCAACCCGGAAGTTTTACGCCTCTTTGAGAGTCTGTGCACGTGGTACAAGCCTTTAGCTATGCGGCCGTGATTTCTCTCTCGTTCGTTGTTGGGAGTCGTTCGTCGCAAACGAAACCTCGCTAATGAGGTTACACGTGCAGCGAACGACTACCGGCAACGAGCGAAAGCGAAGTTAGTGACACTGTTCGAGGTGCCAGTGCGGGTTTTCACCGTCATGGGTCTCGTACACAACGCTAATCAAGACAGGCAGCCGTGGTCCGAAAGAGCGAGTAATATTCGACGTCAAAGATCGCCCAGCGCTTTTTTTCTCGAATGAGCCAAAGGAATGTAGATTGAAAGTGGTGTCAGCAAGAGGCAGTCCCAATGCGCAAAAGGACAACGGGCCGACTTCCGCCGTTGGCCCGCGCACGAACGTGCGCGGGCCAACGGCGGAAGTCGGCCCGATGACCTTTGCGCACTGGGATAGACCCTCATGGGCCCCCGCAGTTTGACATCGGAGTGCATTACGTGGGTTTTTTTTTATATATTTTTTTGGCAAGTATCTTCTATAAGAACCATTTGTCTGTACCAACCTTAGAACAAATATTATCATTCAGTGCCAGTTGACCTAGTACGATTCGCTTTTTGTTTTTTTAATTGAAGAATTAATTTTGTCAAATTTTGCTGTACAGTCCTAAAACTGCGGATTTTTGTTTCATGGAATGATAGATTTTATATCCTGAAATGTGATTCATATATATTCAGCCGAGTACAAGAAAGATACATTTTCACGTGAATGATTAGGGTGACCTAGTTTTCAAACCTGAAACAGCGCAGGCATATACATGACGTCATCATGCTTGACCTCGATATTCAAATTCGGCCGATTCCCGTCTAGGGTAGGGTTGAAATGAAAATAGCTTGGTTTTTTTTTTTTGGTTTTTTTTTGTGTGTGTGTCTTTTCCGCTGTGCGGACTATGTTTTTGGCGAGTCGTCTTTCTCATACCAAGTACCATTTCTTTGGAATAAACTACCACAGTTCCTCAGACATTCATTGACTCAGCCAATAGTTTCCGGTAGTATTTATAGACGCTTGCACTCACTGTTATAATTCTTCTTTTTGCCAGTACTTCGTTGTCAGCGAGAGTTGTCTAGTGTATCCGTTATTAGTTTCATGGTATGTCTTTCTTTTTGTGTGTAAGCTTTTTTTATTTTTTTGGTGTGTCCATTTTGTTCTTTTTGTTTTTCTTGTACATCCTGTTGTGTGAGTGTGTATGTTAGGGACTGTAATATGTGTTGTAGGATGCAATATTTATGTATGTTAGTATGTCATTTGTACGGCGCCTTGAGCTATTTTTTTTATCGAAAATATAGGCGACTTAAAAACATACATTATTATTATTATTATTATTATTATTATTATTATTATTATTATTAGTAGTAGTAGTAGTAGTAGTAGTAGTAGTAGTAGTAGTAGTAGTAGTAGTAGTAGTAGTAGGAGGAGGGCGGGGAAGTAGTAGTAGTAGTAGTAGTAGTAGTAGTAGTAGTAGTAGGAGGAGGAGGAGGGCGGGGAAGTGTCGCAGTGGTTAAGGCGTCTGCCTCCAATGCCAAAGGTGCGAGGTTCGATACCGGGTTCCGGCGTTGGATTTTTCTCCTCTGGTAAGTGTCACCGTCTGGGCAGTGGGCAGATGTTCACATCTGCATGGGACATAGACGACCCCGGCCCCCACGAGTCCCCTGCTGCCTTGCAGGCCTGGCCGCTTGGCTGCGGAAAGGCTAAGGGAGGAAACCCCTGACATCAAAGCCCCCGTGTCTCCGGGGAAGGCTTTTGAGCCAGAGACTAAGACAAGGACAGTCTGATATAAAACCTACGACCTGAGGACCTCGATGCCACCGTCCCAGCTTGCTAGGCCATGGCAAACGAACCAAGGGTTTAAAGGGTGGGGCCAGTACTGCGCACACTGCACTCCACCAAAAAGCTCCACCGCGCAGGCTTTAGGAAACGCCCACGGACTATGACACTGAACTTTCCAAGTCCTGTAGCGATGGGCAAGGGGTAAAACGGCAGGTGAAAGATGTCACTGGAAGCCGCAGTCTCAAACTTGCATGCAGGCGGTTCAGGATATTGGTCGCCTGATGTTGACCTGGGAATGACAACGTCACTCGGCACACCCTAAACGACCAAGCAGCCTTCTCTAGGGACAGCACTGCTTGCTCCACACGGAGAGGGGCCTAGAAAAGGTGGCCTAACCAAAGCCCATCCCCTCGTAACCCCAGTTGGCTAGCCGCGGTCAACGGGCATCTTCTCATGCGGTCAGAAAACAAGAAAAAACAACGGATCCACTCTCATGACGACCACGACCGGACTCAACGTAGCATGCTGGAACATCCGAACCATGCTCGACATAGCAGACAGCGGACGCCCTGAGCGTCGCTCCGCCCTCATTGCCCATGAATTGCGGAGGTTAAACACCGACATCGCCGCGCTCAGCGAAGTACGCCTCCCGGAGGAAGGCAGCCTCCAAGAACTTGGCGCTGGCTACACCCTCTACTGGTCAGGCAGGCCTGCATCAGAAAGACGGCTCTCAGGCGTGGGCTTCATGCGACTAAGTTGGAAAACCTACCAACGGGTCACTCCGACCGCATCATGTCCATGCGCCTCCCACTGAGACACCAGCAATACGTCACCCTTCTCAGTGTGTACTCCCAACCCTCCTGGCAGAGCCTGCAGAAAAAGACAAGTTCTACTCTGACCTGCGCAGCCTCCTGCAGAGCACCCCTGCAGACGACAAAGTCATCATCCTTGGCGACTTCAACGCCAGAGTGGGCCAAGACTCTGAAGCCTGGAAAGGAGTCCTCGGCAAGCATGGCGTTGGGCACTGCAATGACAATGGTCGCCTACTGTTGGAGCTCTGTGCAGAGCAGCAACTTGTCATCACCAACACTAC
The DNA here is from genome assembly GCA_036245525.1 of Semisulcospira habei. Lineage (NCBI taxonomy): Eukaryota > Metazoa > Mollusca > Gastropoda > Semisulcospiridae > Semisulcospira > Semisulcospira habei. The sequence continues at coordinate 212,191,367 of BTPG01000003.1, read as the reverse complement.
TTTCCAGCAAAAGGACAGTCGAAAGAATACCTGGATGCATCCTCGCTCCAAGCACTGGCACCTTATCGACTATGTCCTAGTGCGTCAGAGGGACCGCAGTGACGTCCTCCTCACCAGAGTGATGCCCAGCGCAGAGTGCCACACTGACCACCGCCTTGTTCGCTGCAAACTCAGGCTCCGCCTCAAGCTGAAACCCAAGAAAGGGGCTTGATGTTGCCAGCCTTCAGCGTCACGACAAGAAAGCTGCCCTTCAGGCCGATTTACAGCGCATGCTCAAAGACACAGTTGATCCAGCAGACTCCTCCCCTGAAACACTCTGGGAACAACTGAAAACTGCTATTGTAAAATCTTCTGTGGAAGTCTTGGGCTTTGCTAGAAAGAGGAACAAAGACTGGTTTGACGAAAACGACGTAGAGATCCAGGAACTTCTAGCAAAATAAAGAGCCGCCCACCAGGCCCACCTAGCTCAGCCTTCCTGCCCTGTGAAGAAGTCTGCCTTCCGCCTCATCTGCAGCAGTCTCCAGCTCAAGATTAGAGAACTCCAGAACGAGTGGTGGTCCAGACTCGCACAGAGGACCCAGCTCTGTGCGCTGACAACGGTGACTACAGGGGCTTCTACGAAGCACTGAAAGCAGTGTATGGCCCTAGGCACCTGGTACAAAGTCCCCTGCGAAGCGCTGATGGACAGGCACTCCTCACAGATAATACCTCCATCTTGAACCGCTGGTCGGAATACTTTCAGGACCTCTTCGGCGCTGAGTGCACTGTTCAAGAAACAGTCATCCTCCAAATCCCACGCCTTCCACTAAAGGTTGAATTGGACGAACCGCCCACCGCCGAAGAGACCTCACAGCCATCCACCAGCTCAAGAGTGGCAAAGCAGCAGGCATTGTCGGAATCCCGCCAGAGATATGGAAACATGGAGGCCCAGCACTGCACAACAAGCTCCACGACCTCTTTCTCTGCTGCTGGGAAAAAGGAACACTACCAAAGGATCTCCGTGATGCAGTCATCATCACCCTGTACAAGAACAAAGGAGAGAAGTCTGCCTGCTCTAATTATCGTGGAATTACAATGCTGTCCATTGCCGGGAAAATTCTCGCAAGGTTGCTCCTGAATCAGCTGGTACCTGCCATCGCTGAAGACCACCTCCCAGAGGGCCAGTGTGGCTTCAGAGCCAACAGGAGTACCACCGACATGGTCTTTGTCCTGAGACAGCTTCAGGAGAAGTTCCGCGAGCGGAACAAAGGGCTGTGCGTAACGTTTGTCGACCTAACAAAAGCGTTTGACACTGTGTGCAGGCAAGGTATTTGGCAGATCCTGGAGCGACTAGGCTGTCCCCCAAAGTTCCTCAACATGATCGTCCAGCTCCACGAGGACCAGCAAGGCCAGGTCAGACTAAACAGTGACCTCTCAGAACCATTCCCCATTCGCAACGGCGTGAAGCAAGGCTGCGTGCTGGCACCGACCCTCTTCACCATCTTCTTCAGCATGATGTTGAAGCAGGCCACAGTGGACCTCGACGATGACGACGCAGTGTACATCAGGTATCGTCTCGATGGCAGCCTGTTCAACCTCAGACGACTGCAGGCCCACACGAAAACCCTAGACCAACTGATTCGTGAGCTGCTCTTTGCTGATGACGCTGCCCTCGTTGCACACACAGAGACAGCCTTGCAGCGCATTACGTCCTGCTTCGCAGATGCCGCCCAGCTCTTTGGACTTGAGGTCAGTCTGAAAAAGACAGAGGTCCTTCATCAGCCAGCACCCAAGGAAGAGCATCGCCCTCCCCACATCACCATCGGCGAGTCCGAACTGAAGTCTGTACACCAGTTTACCTACCTCGGCTGCATCATCACGTCAGACGCCAAGCTGGACAAGGAGCTGGACAACAGGCTGGCAAAAGCGAACTGTGCTTTCGGGCGACTATTCACGCGGGTGTGGCACAATCAACAGCTGAAAAAAGGCACCAAGATCAGCGTGTACAGAGCTGTCGTCCTCACCACCCTGCTGTACGGTCCCGATCCTGGGTCCTCTACCGCAGCCAACTACGACTCCTCGAACGCTTTCACCAGCGCTGCCTGCGTACCATCCTCAACATTCACTGGAGTGACTATGTCACCAACGTCGAGGTCCTTGAACAGGCGGAAACTTTGAGCATCGAGGCTTTGCTGCTGCGGACACAGCTTCGCTGGGCGGGGCACGTCTCCAGAATGGAGGATCATCGCCTACCCAAGATCACTCTGTTCGGCGAGCTCGCCACTGGACACCGAGACAGAGGGGCACCAAAGAAGAGATACAAAGACGGTCTCAAGAAGTCACTTCGTGCCTGCCAAATCGACCACCGCCAGTGGTCTTCGCTTGCAGCGGACCGTGACACCTGGCGCTCCACCATTCACAAGGCAGCCGTCTCCTTTGAGGACTCTCGCAGAGCTAACCTCAAGGACAAGCGGCTCAGGAGAAAAAACAGAGTTGTCGTAACTCAGAACCCTGACCAGACCTTCCCCTGCAGCCACTGCGGTCGAACCTGCCTGTCCCGGATTGGCCTTCGCAGTCACGAAAATGCCTGCAGACGACGTGGGCAAGCCCTATAGAATCTTCGTTCGCGAAGTCAAGCCATGATAGTAGTAGTAGTAGTCGTAGTATTAGTATTAGTATTAAGTATTATGTTCACCAAATTTTTACGACTGTACAGATAAATCAACAAACCGTAGGAGTTAAGTAACAAGATGGGATGAACCATAACCCACAAAGTCCCTTCTATATGAGAGGTGTTCTCGCTGTCAAGGGTCTCTACCTTTTGTGTTTGACCTGATTCTGATGTTGAAATATCTCCTATTGAACAAGGTGAGAATTTCATCCCAAAGTCTACCGTATTGTTTGATGCTCGCATGCGCATTTCTTTCAGGAACATTCACAGTTGTTTATATATTTAAGCTTATCCTTCTGATCCATTTCCCTCCTCTCTAAGCCAACCTCCGATCAACACACATGCCGGCACACACAAATAAAGACGGACGCACGGCGCTTCCAGCCATTAGTACGCTCTGTGGGCTCGTGTAGCGACAGGCCTTTGCGCACTGGGTAACTAGTATTTGGCAGAAAAGAAAGTGCGCTCCGATGTCAAGCGGCTTAAACCTCATACATTTTATTACCTTACCTTCCAGATAGAGTACAGAAATTGACAAAATCTCTATGCTCAGTGCAGATAAGACACGTGGATACAGATATTAATACCACAGTACTTGGTATTAAGAGTCTAGTCTGAGTCTCTTAGTTTTGCGTTTGGTTTAGGGACTGGAATCTGATGCTTCTGAGATTATGTCACTCATCTGCAGGGCCTCGTTTGATGCCGCTGGGTTGCACGAGTGACTTTAAATCCTGCGCAAGCCACTACACGCAGTGCTCCGCTGGGTTTAAGTTCGCATAAATGCAACCGATCCCATTCTCAGCACTGCAAGTTGCACCCGCGTCGCTGGTAGTTCTCGCTGCCGAGTGCACGTGTACACCTTCCACCTCCAAACACTTGTCTTAGCCCATAACATCCTGAGGTTGATTTTTTAAAAAATAATTTGACTATTGTCCTATGAAGGCTGCATTACAGATTGGAAGACAGATCAAGCATTTTAGTTAAAGGGTGGTGCCAGAATAGCTTGGCGCCTCAGGCGCCAAGATATTCTGGCACCTTCTTTGAACAATCATAGTCAAATGTATTTCAATCTAAAGTGTATCAGGATGAAAAGGCTTAGCTATGCGCAGCGAATACAGCACGAATGGAGTCCTATATCACCCAAAGACTATGTACCAGTTGCAGGAGATGGTTCGACCATGATAATTCAAGGGTTGTGCCAGATTAGCTTGGCGCCTTCAGGCGCCAAGCGAATCTGTTACAACCCTTGAATTATCATGGTCGATCCATCTCCTGCTTTAGGGCGTCGTATACTCAGGGGAGACAATATACCGCTGTTGAGTTCCACGCCTTGCTAAGACTATAAAAGAACGAAAACCACGTGATTGCGGTCTTGAAAACCATTGGCCTGACACAGTAATTTTTTTTTTCCTCGGTCGAGGCTGCTAGCACAGAGTGATATAGCTTTTCGGTAGTGCTTCTAGGCTCCAGAGGCGTAGTTTGTTGATCGACAGCACTCCTAGTAGGTCACACGGCGTGCAGTCGTTATTAACTCGAAAATTTTGGAGTAGCGCGCAGCGATCATGATCATGACAGCGAAACTCTGAAAACAATGGGTTGTTGTATTCACGGAGTACCCAGTTAAAAAAACAAAACAAACGGCCGACGATGGCCGCCATTGTCCAGGGCACGACCGTGCGCGGGCCAACGGTGGCCGACGTCGGCCCGATGGCCTTTTTGCGCATTGGGTATAGGTCACCGTCCTCATTGTGCTGTATCTGTCGTGTGCGGCCCCTCACTCAGTCGTCCAGCCGCTGTATCCGGTGGACGAAGACCTCACAGTGCTGTCAGTTTTCGGCGCGTGGAAGGGGACGTGATATTGAAGTCCAGGTTACAGAGGACCAGAAAGGGCAGATAACCCTGTCACTTGTACGGCTCCAGCTGCTGTGGGTGTATCGGCAATGATTCTATTCGCATCAGTGTCGCTCGACCTGTAGCGACTGGGGTCATTGTGAAAAGCCGATACAGAATTTGATTGGTTAAATTAATTATTTATTTAATAATTTATTATTCACCGACGTGCCAATCCCCACAGTTTCTGTGTTAATGGATATATTTTCTGCAGCGGAGTTCGGCACGCCACTTGTTTACACTGGCAAGGAAGTGACGTAATCATTGACCCAATGGCCTTTTGCGCACTGTTTAGCATGACCAGAGTGCCTTTTTGTGCCACGCCCGCATTTTCTGTATGGATGCTTTCTGCGGTGGAGTTAAACATGTCACGTTTGTGCAGGTTAGTTAGTTAGTTATTTGGGTTTAACGCCGAGCAGGCAACTAAGGCCATCTTACGGCGGGTGTTTGCAGGTGAGCTCTAAGCATTATGGTTACAGTTGAAATGATGTAAGAGTGGCCAAAATGTTCCTGGACACTCATAAGACGGACTTGTTCAATAGCGTGTGCGTTCAAAGGTCTAGGTAAATCAAAGCGGCACAGTTGCAGTGCGCCTGAATTGATCAGTGTTCAGGTCGCACTCCCTGCTCCCCATAACCCGCCTGTTAGGGCTGCCACTATCACTCCGTTGCCGTGGACGTTATAATAATAATAATTACGGTATTTATAATGCGCTTATCTTATAATAATTATAACTCTAAGCGCGCACTCGCAAACTCGCACACGCATGCGCACATTTTGTCTTGAGCTTAGTATAGGCGCTGGGGCGCACGCGGTGGCGCAGTGCATTTGCGGCATTAGTCAAAGCTGCTACCATCGGACCCCTATGCTTGGGCACTATTATAGCAAGGCACAAGCCCTTTAACTCATTCTACCCCAGACACACCACAGCAAGATAAGGATCGACCATGATAGTTCAAGGGTGATGCCAGAATAGCTTGGCGCCTATGGGCGCCAAGCTATTCTGGCATCACCCTTGAACTATCATGTTCAGTCGATCTGTGTCCTGCACTGCAATGCCGTCTTCACAGGACAACGGCAAAATTTTGGGATTTTGGTGTTGGGGTAGAATGAGTTAATCCGTTCAGTGCCGAGAAAATCTCAACACCAGCCAAACCGCGAGAGGTATAGACGCTCGTGATAACCCCGCGACTACAGGGGGCTCATGAGGATCTGCCTCTCTTGCTGACACCACTTTGAATCCGTGATCCTGGTACAGCTAGGGCTTGTTTGGTGTTCAGTCAACCCGAAGACTGCAGAAACGCGGTCTGCGCCAGCTGGCACTGAGCGGGTTAAACAAAAGGCCCCCAGGCCGATGTCGTCCGTCGCTGGCCAGCGCGCTGCTGTGCACCGGCCAACGATGCTGAGGTAGGCACAAGGGCCATTTTCCTTAGTTGGGTCTTAACAGGTGAAAAGGTATATGACAAGGCAAGGCAAGGAAAAGACCCAGCCGTGCGCGGGTCAACAGCGACCGACGTCGGCCCGATGGCCGTTTGCGCACTGGGGAGAAATCAAGACCAGGACAATACTAAGGAGACACTAGTACCTTGACGAGACGAGGCAAATAAAGAAAGAACATTTTATTAACCTCTCTACAGGAAAGCGAACGTTTGGTCTGATAAATGGCACAGGACAATGATATGTGCAATGGTCAACATTGACCTGTATGGCCTTGAGTTTAGTAATACATAAATTGTGTACTGATCCGTGTTTGTTTGTTGTTGTTGTTGTTGTTTTCGTTTTTTCTCGACTGGCAATTACAGACCAGCCTGTACCAGCCTGCTGCGATCGAGATCATGTCAACGGATAGATATAGACAATAGACGTGTGTCCAAACGTAATGGTTTCATCTGCGTTTCTGTGTCAGCCTATGTACCCACTCCATAAAGTGTGTCCTTCTTTGACACATGTATTGATATTATTGTATAACAAGCAAATTAATAATCATGAACTTGCTTGATATACTTTCCTTCCCAAAATCCCTTGCGCGCCAAGACGACTTGATGATGATGATACTTGAAGTTTTCAAAACGGAACTCGAAATGTTTTCATACGCAACATTAACAAGATCCTTATGTGCAGTATTAATAAAATACTTCGTAGTGTGTACGGACGCTCAAAATTTATATCATATACACACACACCAACGGAGAACAGATGCCAGTCGCTGCACTGACTAGTGAAATTGACGAGATGTCAGTTGGCGATATCGTTAACCTGACAAAAGGACTAAATACTGAAACACGCCTGCTGGCATTTTCCGCAATTATGCGTAATCTATTTACAAGTAGAATTTACTCAGTAACACGCACGATTATACAAACACCGATTTCTTCATACTCAGACGAAATCTACGCGCTGAGTCGACAGCGATATGCAGTCGTCTGCCATTCGTGTGTTTTGTCTGAACACAGCAATCAGCCGAAAAATGAATGACGCGAAGCAAAGTTTTGTTTTGGACTGAGCAACATTTTGCTTGATATAGTGCCGATAACCGACATATATGATTACTTGACCCGAATCAAAATGTCATCGTCTTACGCCTAAGACATTTTGATTCGGGTCTCGTAATTACATCTGTCTGTTATATCATATCAAGCAAAAGATTGCTTAGTATAATATAATAACTAGCAAGTTTCAAAATGAATGAAAAAGACACAATTTGTCAATTACAATACACAATGATTCATCGTTAGTCACTATTTCATTAGCTTTTATTATTCATTTACGTACCTAAAACCAACTCCTCTTCCTGACGAATTGGGTCGCTGAAACGAGAATGCGTTAACTCATTCGAGACGTGCCGCATCCGGATACGCGGTTTTAAAAGGGGAGCTGGGTGGCTCGGTGGTAAAAGCGTTTGCCTCCAGACCAAAAGGTCCCGGGTTCGAATCCAGCTTGGGTCAAAATTTGCTCAGACCCTTTTTCGTTGTCCCCGTCTTTGAAATCACCCTCGTGGTGGACAAAAGACGTTAAGCCCTAAACATTTTTTTTCGTATGTGTTAACGTGGATGGCATCCTCGTCCCAAATGTCGCGGGGTTTGAAGGCGGGTTGAGGCAGAAATTTGCTCAAATGATTATGCCTTTGAAATCACCAGAAGCAAAAAGTCTTCGGGCCCACGACGGCCGCAATGGGCCCGCGCACAGTCGTGCGCGGGCCCACTGCGGCCGTCATGTGCCCGAAAATCTTTGCTTACTGGATCTGTAGTGGCGGAAAAGGTTATTCAAAAAAAAAAAAAAATTTTCCCCTCGCTCTCACCACCCCGAGATAGTACAATGAAGAGTATTAAACGTTAGTAGATACGGAGTAATCGTTAACAGACACTGTGCTGACTACGGTATTGTTGTCAGCATTATGTTGTTTGGATTTACTGAAACGATGACAGCGAAACAGCGTAAAAAGCGCCTGTCTGTACGCCGTACTCAAAAACAGAAAACTCACAAAGTCTGGGAAGCAGCTGAACATGTGACAGACGTAGGCAAATTCCTGAAAGAAGAGAAAAATGTTCTGTTCCGACCCCCAGTAGTTGTAGGAAGGGTGGACGTTGCTTAGAATTGAGTGGAGCTCTATTGGAAGGGAGAGAATGAAGAACCCGATTGTCGCCCCTAGAAGTGTGACAGTCATCTGACGTTGTTTCCTGACCTCTTCGTCAGCGTTTGATGACGTCTTCATTTTCGCACGGGCCTCCCGGTAGCGGTGCAGCAGGAACAGTGTTAGAACATTCTGGATCATCAGCAGGAACAACGGGATGTATGAAAATAGGACCTTGGAGCTGACACCAAGGTTGTCAATAACAGCCGCATTTCGGTAGTAGTAATCGGTTTTAGCATAATTATACAAAGTTGCACCATTTGGTAAATCAAATCTTTCTATGCGCAGTTTTGCAAAAATGTAGAAATGATAAACTACAGTGACAACAAAAGAAGCCAATATGAAACAAAGCGGGTAACGCGCGAGAACAAAACTCTTAATGTGCAGAGGCCTAGCAATGGCGTAAATCCTTTCAAAACTCACAAGACACATGATGATATAGGAAGCTCGTCGTATGATCGGCACCCAGTTGAAGACATACAAGTTGTAAGCGAAATAGGCGTACTCTTCATGGATGCTGCGTTTGAACGATGCCACCATGATGCGAGCTCCGATGTCGATAATGAGGTAAACGATCTGTGCAACACTTAGTGCGATGACGTACTTGCTGGTGGAGCTTTTGAGAGACTTTTGCGCGAATACAATGACATTGCACAAGGTAGCAATGAAAGCAAAAGGTATGATCACGTATGTTATTTCCTGTAGAACGAGTATAGCAAACTCTTTTTCTTCCTTGGTCAAAAGCCCCTTGCTTGTGTCAACAAAGACGTTGCTGGCTTGAGTTGTTCGGCTCTGCGTGTGTTTGGTAGCTGTACTGACTGTCCCGTGTGTTTTGGTGACATCACGAGCGCTGTCGCTTGTTCCTGACAAAGACAGAACAATAGTTAAATCACAGTTCAGAATAGTGCCACACCAGCGTATTGGGCTCCTCAGGGTGTCAAGCTATTCCGATGCATCTCTAGCATTGTCATAGTTAAGCTTTCTTTACAGTCCTCAGAGGGATTTGTGATAGATCAGAGCACACAATATGTTCACCGATTCAACGTGCCCCGCATCAATGGCTGCGGAAGTGTGTATAGCGTTGCCGCAGTCAACGCTAAACGACACTTCCGCAGCTATTGTCGTGAAGGGCAGTTTAAGAGTTGCATTGAAAAGCTCACCAATCATTGTTTCGTTTGCAGACTGAGTGCCCGTTGCCGTCAAGGTCCAGTTGCCGGTAGGTTCCCACACAGCGGAGACATGGACAGCCAGGCCGAGACACCCAGCCAATAACAGGACACGATACATGATGGTGTTGTCTCTGTCGGTGAATATCATTGGACAGTACTTTACGTCAGTGTATTAATCGCCTTATGATTAATATCCCATACGATTATACGCCACATATTTAATGTGTGCTGGTCAGTGATCTATGGCTGGCCAACTTAAGGCCATCTATAATTGTCCAGGCAAGAAAGACGTGTCCAATATTATCTAAACAAGATGCAGACAGAAATGCTCGCTTCACAACAAACTGAATGGATTCATGGATCGAATTTATTTACCGACAACACATGCGACCAAATGCCATGGCGGGCGGATCAGCACAACCGTCTGATCACACCCGAAATCGAACTCGACGTTCGCGGTGACAGCCATTCGTTCGCGTTCACCCGCCTTCTCATTAAGCACACAAGGAGCACCAAGATGGCCTCTACCCAGTGCGCAAAAGGTCATCGGGTCGACGTCGGCCGCCGTTGGCCCGCGCACGGCCGTGCGCGGGCCAACGGCGGCCGACGTCGGCCCGATCGACTTTTGCGCATTGGGTACAAGCCTGTGCCAATGCAAATACAGCTCCTGCAAGGTGATGGGTGCTGTGGGACCGCGGTCAAGTCTACGTTGGAGCGCATCCTGGACACGTTCGTTTGGCGCCATGTCCTGTGAATTTGCTGACACGTGCACGGTGTTCGATGTTTGCTTAACTCATCCTACCCCAGACACACCACAGCAAAATAAAGATCGACCATGATAGTTCAAAGGTGATGACAGAATAGCTTGGCGCCTATGGGCGCCAAGCTATTCTGGCATCACCCTTGAACTATCATGGTCACGTCGATCTGTGTCCTGCATTGCAACGCAGTCTTCAGAGGACTACTTCAAAATTTGCGGATTTCGGTCTTGGGTTAGAATGAGTTAATGAAGCTGGACTCGAACAACGTTCGCGATGTGAAGACGAGCATAATTCTGCTGAAGAATGACCACCTGGTTATGAGCGTTCACAAACGGCTGTCTGGATGATTTCATCTCGAGATCGAATTCCAGTCATGGATGTTTTGCCACACGCGACTGAGAAATGTCGTTTTCGGGTCTGATCAGAGAGTTGAGCTGATCCACACAGCATAACGTTTGGCTTTCTTTGTCACCAAATGAATCCAATCCATGAATGGAGCAATATGTTTTCGGAGCAATAATAGAAACAAACAAGAAACAAATGTGATAAAAAAAGTCTGTATTAATTTTTTTTGTATATTTCCACTTTCTGTGTTTGCCTGGTCAGTTTTAGGCCTATATATGGCGTTCAGTATATTAACCTATTTAGCCGCACGGCCGCATTTGCCACGGGTGACTGCCCAGTACGCAAAGGTCCTAGCCCCCCTCCCCTCCCACCCCCCCCCCCTCTCCCACCCATCCCGAACCCCTCCCCTATTGAGTAAGAGAAAAACATAAACCCTCACTCTCAAGGCTGTCTTATCCCTAGTCAATCAGTACCGGTGAACTGTCGTGGATCAATACGTCTGTTAGGCATGTAGGCGTATGCAAGACCTTCTAAAACATTACCATTGACTGTTCCTTTTTGATACATTTTGTCAGCACGAACCTATATTGCTTAGCAGATGTGTCAAAAATGAGACATTGCGGCCGCTTGTCAAGTGAAACAGCGTCATGTAAATCCCACTCACCTGACTGTCTAATTTGAAAACTATAATAGTATCGCAGCTGCTTCTCTTTAGAAAGTCGTAGTTTATCTACCGACTGTTCTTTGTGATGCCTTTTTGTATACGCTTACCCAGCAAGCACAGGTGCGCGGGCCCACTGTGGTCGTCGTGGGACCCGAAGACCTGTACTTACTGCTGTACCCTTCCTTATTCCCGGGTTTTGACAGAGTAATTTGTAAAGTTTGTTTTCTTTTGGAAAATATTTCTTAACAAAAGGGTAAATTTATTGGTGAAAAAAAATAAGCAAGAGTGATATTTTCAAAAATAAACGAGGTCTGTATTTTTCAGGTAAAAGGAGATCACGCGCCAGTAAGTCTCAGCTCATTAAACCCATTATCCTGTGTGCTGGTCTGTGTTTTGGGACCTTACGGCTGAAAGCCGTAAGGTCCAGAATCACATACTAACACACACACACAAACACAAAAGTTTAAGTTCAATTAAGGCACATATCAGTACAGAAATCCTGTTTACAAAAACTCTGTCTCTTTCTCGCTGCGAAATGTGACAAAAGTACCGGCCAGCTTCAGTGTAACGCTGTTCACAGCAGTCATTATCTTTGACGAATGAAAATATTTACATGATGGGGAGGGGGGGGGGGGGAGCGGGGGAGATAATGATTGGCGGGTGGGTGGGTGGGTGGGGGGTGGGGGTGGGGGTGTAGGGCCCAGCCTCCAAACTATGGACAAGGGTGCAAGCAACAGTCCAACCTCCTTAAAATCGAGCATACAAAATTCTCTAAATGACCAACAGAAGAAAAAAAAAAAAAGGATTTATTATTGTTCTCTTCCAATATGTTGTCCAAATTAGTTTTTCCTCCAAAATCTTTTCTTTCTCCAAAAATAAATAATTGAGGGTGGGGAGGGGGCGTGGGGGAGGGGGGGTGGTGGTGGTGGTGGTGGTGGTTGGGGGGGGGGGAGGATTCACGAGGATTAAAAATAAAATACAATCATGAATCACGAAAACCGAGCTGTATTGTGGAGTGTGTTATAATGGGGCCGACCTGTAGTAACACTTACGGAGATAATCTTGCAGGTGATAAAAATATTCCAAATCGCAATGTGAAATCGACACAACAAATCAACCAATTTATTCAACCCCTTCACTGCGAGTGACCCGGAATCTCGCGTCTAAAACCGCAGCACACTGACCGGCATTCGCGTGCGGACACAGATGTAAATAGGACCCAAAATACGCAAAAAGAACATACGTCTAACAAGAGACATAAATCCTCATGAGCCCCCGCGAATGCGGGGGCTCATGGGGGTTTATGTCTCTTGCAGCTGGGTAGCATTCACCTTGACCAGGCAGTTAAGTGGTTAAAATTATTATTATTATTATTATTATTATTATTATTATTATTATTATTATTATTATTATTATTATTGCATTTATTAGAGACGGGGTTAAATACAGTACATGTGCTAATAAGAATCATAAAATATTATGCATGCATCATACTGGTGTTTGTTATGTAGAATGTCCGTATTGATCTGTGCCAAATTATATAGATGGCTGTGGTTTTTCCGTCTTCATTATTTTATTTATTGAACCCAGCACAGTGCCCGAGCAATTTCATCCCACCTTCAACAGGCATAGACGCTCATAAATCCCCACAGGCTGCATGGGCTCATGAGAATCTAAACATTGTGCTGGCTTTTTTATGCTTAATCCTCAGAGAGTGTGCTTCGTCGTGGTTTGTGTCAATTTAGGACCGAACCGTGTTTGTATTTTGGCGGTGTATGTGCGTAGACGTGTGTGCCTGTGTGTATGCCTCGTGTACGTGCGTGCGTGCGTGTGTGTGTGCGTGCACTCGCACACATTTTGCCACATTAATTAGGCAGCGTTTTCGTGATAATGAACATTGGAATTCTCTTCTTGTCATTTGCAAACGAACGAATAAATTTGAACGACCGTGGCTGTTTTCAGATAGTTAAAGTTTTACAGTATTTTACAGTAGTGTAGAAATAGCTTCCCTATTTTTTTTTTTTTTTTTACTATACAAAGCTCTTAATTGTTTTCTTTGTTGGAAACAAAACACGAAAAACAACCTCAAAGACCAGTTGGCGGTATATCATGTTTACCTGGAGATAACATGTGTTGTCAGTGTTTCATTCAAAGCAGTCAAATAATGCAATGCTTCGAGGAAGTTTCCTTTGTTGAAACCAGCGTTACTGAAAATAATGAGTTTGACATTATCCGTTCTTTTTCTACGGCTTTTGTAGTTAGTGCAATAGACGTCCTTTTGAAATCAGAAGTGAGCAAAAATTGCACGTGTCTGTTGGACACGTGTTTCGAAACTGTGGATTAAAAAAGCCCGGACAAACATGCGATATCGCATGTTTGTCCGGGCTTTATGTTTAATCCACTGTTTGTGCCAAAAGACGCGCACGGTTATCTACCTACTTCTGATTTGTCGTGTGTGTGACGTATACTGACAAGCAAAAGAAACGCGACATCATTGGAATCATCGGAAACACTTCAGTGATGTCGCGTTTCTTTTGCTCGTCAGTACATACGGATCATCTCAGATTCGGAGTTGTACATGCCAGTGTAGGAGATACAATGTCCATGCTAATGCAGTGGTGCTGCCAGAATAGCTTCGCGCCCACAGGCGTCATGCTATCCTGGCATCGTCCTTGAGCTATCACGGTTGTTTTGTCTCTCGCTGTAGTGTATCAGGGCTGAACTGAGCGAGCAATGAGAATAGCCAGGATTTTTTTTTTTTTTTGCAGGCGCAAACCGCTTTCCAAACAATGTGTGTAGGAACGCTCATCGTCGTGTAGGAGGCATGTGGGAGCTAAAGACGCGCCTCCAACTCCTACGTGGATGCCTTCTGCTTGGCTGTTTAGCGACACTGCCTGTTTGCACGGGTTTCTTTAGTATCTCCGTGAGGCGGGACGTAATGTTGCTAACCAGTGCGGTTTGTTTGTTTGTTTATTTGTTTGTTTTTTGTTGTTGTTGTTTTATATAAACATCTCCTAAGGCCTGCATTTTTTGGGTTCGAATTTAATACGGTCACGTTGTCACGGTGGCCAATGAACGACTTAGCTGACTGCTGCTGCCGCTAGGTGGCGTAAACACAACCTGGTAGGGGCTTAACTCGGCATTCTCAGTGTTGTTGTTGATCCCTGTCCATGCACATTATCTTGGGTCCTCTCGATATACTGCATGCCACGGGTATGTCGTGGTCGGTTCACAGGCTTTCGTTTTCATCTGGTATATCGCACAGTAGGATTAGTTAATGTGGTTTACTGCGCTTAGCGTGTCCGGATTCTATTGTTTTCTAAATCATCCAATCGGGCACCACTTGAAGTTTAGGAGCGATATACCTGCAGCCTGTAGTGTAGCGCGAGTACTGAAGCCTATGCACACGAACAGCTATCACCTAAGACACCGAGAATAGTGACTTTTCCCTCTTATGAGTGCAGCGACACCGCGCGGCAGCAGGAGAAGACAATTTCAGCTAAGTCGACCATTAAGCCATTAAGTCGACTTTCTCCAGGCAGTAAGGGGCTAATAGTTACGCAATATCTCCTTTATAAATACTCTTCGCATGTCTCACGATAATGCCGGACAAAAGGGCGCACTGAACTCATTCAGCCCCGACACACCACAGCGAGACACGGATCGAGCATGATAGTTCAAGGGTGGTGCCGGAATAGCTTGGCGCCTATGGGCGCCAAGCTATTCCGGCACCACCCTTGAACTATCATGCTCGATCCGTCTCTAGAATTGTAATACAACCCTTCAGAGGGCAACTTCAAAATTTACGGGGAGTTTGGTGCTGGGACAGAATGCATATCGTACAAACATAACAGCCGATGTCTCTGTCAGGGACTATAACTAGTATGGTTTCCTATAGGCCACGTTCATTCCGTCTCTCGGCTAAACCATAACTGAGTCAATGCATTGTGTACACGTATCAATGTAATTAGTCCGCAATTAACTTGATGTGTGTAAAATGCCACTTGATTGTAGTGCAGTCGTGCTCTTCAATGTGACGAGTTTATTGGTGCTGTAACAAGTACAAAGACATGTGTTGATTGCAGGCGCCGTGACGGTGAATCGGCTGAGAGTAGTCATACCTCGCACTTTGAAACTCCTTCTTTCGTAGTAAAATGAAAGAGGATGTTTCAGGGCGTGAGGTAGGACCGTCCTACGTAAACAGAAAGTGGCAGAGGAAGTGTCAGGGCGTGAGGTAGGACGTCCTACGTGAACAGAGAGTGACAGAGGGAGTGTCAGGGCGTGAGGTAAGACCATGCTAAATGTACAGAGAGTGACAGAGGGAGTGTCAGGGCATGAGGTAGGACGGTCCTACGTGAACAGAAAGTGACAGAGGGAGTGTCAGGGCGTGAGGCAGGACAGTGTCAGGGCGTGAGGTAGGACCGTCCTACATGTACAGAGAGTGACAGAGGGAGTGTCAGGGCGTTAGGTAGGACCGTCACGTACATGTACAGAGAGTGACAGAGGGAGTGTCAGGGCGTTAGGTAGGACCGTCACGTACATGTACAGAGAGTGACAGAGGGAGTGACAGAGGGAGTGTCAGGGCGTGAGGTAGGACCGTCGTACATGAACAGAGAGTGGCAAAGGGACTGTCAGGGCGTGAGGTAGGACAGTCATACATGTACAGAGAGTGACAGTGGGCGTGTCAGGACGTGAGGTAGGACGGTGTCAGGGCGTGAGGTAGGACCGTCCATCATGAACAGAGAGTGGCAAAGGGAGTGTCAGGGCGTGAGGTAGGACCGTCCTACGTGTACAGAGAGTGACAGAGGGATGTCAGGGCGTGAGGTAGGACCGTTTCAGGGCGTGAGGTAGGACCGTCCTACATGTACAGAGAGTGACAGAGGGAGTGTCATGGCGTGAAGTAGGACTGTCCTACATGTACAGAGAGTGACAGAGGGAGTGTTAAAACGTGAGGTAGGACCGTGTCCGGCCGTGTGGTAGGACCGTCCTACATGTTCAGAGAGTGACAGAGGGAGTGTCAGGGCGTGAGGTAGGACCGTCCTACATGAACAGAGAGTGACAGAGGGAGTGTCAGGGCGTGAGTTAGGACCGTCCTACATGAACAGAGAGTGGCAGGGGGAGTGTCAGGGGGAGTGTCAGGGCGTGAGGTAGGACCGTTTCAGGACGTGAGGTAGGAGCGTCCTACATGTACAGAGAGTGACAGAGGGAGTGTCGTGGCGTGAGGTAGGACTGTCCTACATGTACAGAGAGTGACAGAGGGAGTGTTAAAACGTGAGGTAGGACCGTGTCCGGCCGTGAGGTAGGACCGTCCTACATGTTCAGAGAGTGACAGAGGGAGTGTCAGGGCGTGAGGTAGGACCGCCCTACATGAACAGAGAGTGACAGAGGGAGTGTCAAGGCGTGAGGTAGGACCGTCCTACATGAACAGAGAGTGACAGAGGGAGTGTCACGGCGTGAGTTAGGACCGTCCTACATGAACAAAGAGTGGCAGAGGGAGTGTCAAGGCGTGAGGTAGGACCGTCCAAAAGAAATACCCCTTTAACTTTTCACCTGCTAAGTAACTTGTCTGTATTATGTACTCTGCCGCCAAGTAATTGTGTTGACTCACTCGAGACGTGCCGCCTCCGGATATGCGTATCCGGAGATGGCACGTCTCGAAAGAGTTAATACTTCCTTTCTGGATCCAGTGCGCTTGCCAAATCACGGCTTGTAACGACACATTCAGCGCTAAAAATAATTAAGCATGCGCACTGCGTGGATCTCTCCTCCAATAATTCCCATGGGGAAGTAATCTCGCGGCGGCGTTAGTCGACAACCGTAGGAAAATGGCTACGTCCTGATACACTCTAACATGACAGTTCAAGGGTGGTGCCAGAACAGCTCTTCGCCAAGAGAGTGCCGAGCTGTCCTGGCACCACACTTGAACTATCATGTTCGACCTACCTCTGTAATGTAGCCTTCATAGCACAACACACAAATCTGAAAAAGTTCAACCTCAGGATTTAACAGTGAGAACGTCAGGGCTCTAGTACGACCGTTCTCCAGCAATTCACCGTTAACCCATTTAGCCCAGAGTCCCTACAATGAGAAGAAGTGGTAAAGGCGCCAAGCTAATCCGGCACTACCCTTGAATTATCATGGTCAATCCATCTCCTGCAACTGTTACATAGTCATCAGGCAACACCTCCAAAATTTGAGAAAAGGGACTTTGGGGCTAATAGGGTTAAACAGATGTGCTATTGATGCTGTAACTCGATGAATTCAGCCGTTATCTATTATTATAACAGTATTGTTATGACAAGTCAAACAAAAAAGAGAATACATCGACGGTTAAAAAAAAAAAAAAAAAAAAAAACAAACATACAAATGGACGTCATTATCATCATCATTACTGTCATGGTGACGCCCAAAAAATGTAAAGTTTTGAAAACTCAGCAGGGGTAGCCTTGAAAGAAACACGACTACGAATGCACGAAAGTTTCAATTTTAAAAAAAAGTAAATGGCTTCTACACACAACAGAATGACATACATGTGTAACATGAAATATACTAGACGGTAAACGCCAAAAACATTAATGTGTGAGTAATTCCATTATTGTACACACACTGTGCAAACAAATTATTTCAGGGGACCCGAATCTATTATAAGTTATTGGTAGTAAGGGTTTGCTATACGGACCCTTGTAGGCCTAACGGAGGTCAAAAGGAGCCATTGTACCCCGACAGCCGAAGGCCTGAGGGGTACAATAGTTCCTTTGACATTTCGAAGGCCTACACGGGTCCGTGCAGCAAGCCCCTGCTACCAATAACGTATTTGTTTTCATTCCCCCACTATTTTCGGTAAAGAAATCAAGAAGAAATCGTCCGACCTGGATCACGCCAGACATGACTGACGTCAAAGGAAAGTGCATTCATTTATACATAATAGACTTATGACGTAATTTTAAATCGGTCATGACGTTGCCGTCTCCAGCAGTGTGCCTGATGTTTCGAACAACACTAAGTAAGTTTGTACTTTAGAACGTTTTGGCGATCTTTTGTAGAACAAAACTGGCATCCAAGACGCGTCAAAAAGAGGGCTACAGATCCACCATTAATCGCTACAAGGGTTTTTGTAGCTCGGTCATGTGGTACAGTTTGCGCTAAAGGGATTGGTCGTGTGACGTAGGGATGAAAACAAAATCAGTTATTGATAGCAAGGGTTTTCTACACGGACCCTTGTAGGCCTGAGGGAGGTCAAAAAACTATTATACCCCGAAGGCAAAAGGCCTGAGGGGTACAATAGTTCCTTTGACCTTTCGAAGGTCTACAAGGGTCTATGAAGCAAGCCCCTGCTACCAATAACGTATTTGTTTTCATTTCTCCACTATTTTCGTAAAAGAAATCAAAAAGAAATCTTCAGAACTGGCCGATCACGCCAGACATGACTGACATTTATACATAACAGAGTGAGACTTATGACGTAATTTAAAATATTTCATGACGTTTCCATCTCCAGTAGTGTGCTTGTTGTTTCGAACGACACTAAGTAACTTTTTACTTTATAACGTTTTGCTGATCTTTTATTGAACATAACTCGCATCCAAGATGCGGAACGAAGAGGGCTACAAGAAGTCCGCCATTTGTCGCTATAAGGGGTTTTGTAGCTCGTTCATGTGGTACAGTTTGCGCTAAAGGGGTTGGTCGTGTGACGTAGGGATGAAAACAAATTGTGTTATCTACCCGAGGTTTGCTATTAGCGAAGTAAATTTTACAGCAAATGTGTGTCCGGCGCCTTTGAAAAAAAAAAGCTTTTATATATGACTTTGTTATCCGAACTTGTTTTAACCCCTGAACTGCTACTGACAGTACCGCTCGGCGGAAAAGACGCGTAACTACGTCACTATCTAACTACGTAACTACGTCACTACTAACTACGTCACCACGTGTCTTTTCCGCCGAACGGTATTGTCAGTAGCAGTCAAGGGGTTAACCCATTCAGCCCTGACGCACTACAGCAGGAGATGGATTAACCATGATAATTCAAGGATAGTGCCAGATTAGCTTGGCGCCGACAGGCGCCAATCAAATCTGGCACTACCCTTGAATTATCATGGTCGATCCATCTCCTGCAACAAGTGCCGCATAGTCGTCAGATAACGCCTCCAAAAGCGCGCATTACGTTTTTTGCATGGACAAAGGATTTCAATTTAATTTTAACTCACTCCAGTCGCCCCGCATCAACAGCTGCGGAAGCGTCGTACAGCGTTGTCGGCGGCAACGCCATACGACGCTTCCGCAGCTATTGATAAGGGGCGCACTGAGAAGAAGATAAGGAATTCAAAAGAGTCCGTCAATAATGCATTGGGGTAATTCATTTTACGGTTTGTGTCAGTGAACGCGCGTTCATTTTGTATGCCGATGACCGTAAGGTCCAAAATCTTAGACCAGCACACATTTATCACAGCGGCGCGAGGTCGTCATTGTCAGGCGCCTTTGTGAAGCTTGGATTGTGTTTGTGACAGACGATTCAACGGCAGAAGTGGAAATCGGTAAGTGTTAGCGTCCATACTGCGTGTTTTAGGTCCATCCAGCCGAATACAAAGAAACAGTCGGAATAATGCTCGCCTATTGGCCGAGCTCAAAAGGAGGAAACTCAGGAAATCTGCAAACCCGCTCAGTTTGTGACACACATATGAAAACTCTTGAAAGACAAGATAAACGTTTTGCTCGGGTCCCCAGTAGTTGTACTGAAAGTGAAAATCGCTCAAAATGAAGTGGAATTCCATATGCAGTGACATAATAACGTACGCGATCGTGGTCCCTAAAGTCGTTATCGTCATCTGACGTTGTCTTTTGGAGTCTTCGTCAGCATTTGATGACGTCTTCATTTTTTGTCTAGCCGCACGATGACGTTGCAAAAAGAAAAGCGTCAGGATGTTCAGTGACGTCAGGACTAACAAAGGGAGGTAAGCAAATAAGAATGTTCCGCTTATCCCCAAAGCTTCATTGCTTTGGCGTTTCGAGTGAAGAAGTCAGTCTTTGCGTAATTATATGCAATAATCCCACTTAGGCAGAAGGCCGTTCACGACTTAAAGTTTTATTTAAAAAAAAGAAAAAAAAAAAAAAAAAAAGGTAAAAGTGATATACAATAGTTACAGCAAACGACCCAAAAATGAAAGTGATAGGGTATCGTACAAAAACAAAGCTTTTGATGTGCAATGGTCTTACAATTGCGTAAATTCAGTTTCAAAGCTCACGAGACACATGATAATCTACGTTGCTCTGCGCATTACCGGCAATGCTGCGTTTGAAAGATGCCGCCATGATTCGAGCTCCGACGTCCAGTATTTTGTACACGATCATGCGCAATACTGAGCGCAATGGCGTACTTGCTGGTGGAGCTTTGGAACGACTTCTGCGCGAAGACGACCACGTCACAAAGTGCTGCAAAGAAGGTGAACGGTAAGATGAGGGAAGTACACGTGACTAGGATAGAGACTGTCGACCTTAGAAACAAGCCCGGAGCTTTTGTTACCAAGGATGCTCAGTTGTTGGAGTGTGGTTGCGGGCTCTTTTAACTCATTCTACCCCAAGACCGAAATCCCCAAATTTTGAAGTCGTCCTCTGAAGACTGCGTTGCAGTGCAGGACACAGATCGACCATGATAGTTCAAGGGTGATGCCAGAATAGCTTGGCGCCCATAGGCGCCAAGCTATTCTGGCATCACCCTTGAACTATCATGGTCGATCCCTATCTTGATGTGGTGTGTCTGGGGTAGAAGGAGTTAAGGTAACTGAAATAAAACCAAGAATAATAAAGTCAGTTCAGGCTTTTGGTGCATTAATGCAGACTAAAGATAAGTGTTGGACATATTTGTTATAATGGCGAGTTAAAATGATTCATGTCATAAGCTGAATAAATTAGTCATTCCTTGCATTTCGAGCCAATGACATATAGGTTTTAAATTTAACTCATTCAACGTGCCCCACATCAATAGCTGCGGAAGTGTCGTATAGCGTTGCCACCGGCAACGCTATACGACACTTCCGCAGCTATTGATGCTCGGCGCCTTGAATAGGTTAAATGTGCGTGCGAACGAGTTGTTCGAAACGTCAAACGGAGGTGCAAATGAGTTGTTCGAAACGTCAAACTGAGGTGCAAATTGTCAAAATACCACACACCCAATACACCGTTCAGCAAAGACACGGTTTGGGCTGAAAGTGTGAATGAACCCAGCGAAATCCCAGTAAGCAAGAGATCGCCGGACTGACGTCCGCCTTTGCAGACCCCCGACGATTTTTTGCTCATTAAATGACACCGGCCCTACATGT
>BTPG01000003.1:212152444-212164944 GCA_036245525.1 Semisulcospira habei | reverse complement strand
CCATTGGATGAGTGGATGCAGATTTTATTTATTTATTTATTTTTGTTTTCATTGTAACTTGTATGTTAAAGATCAACGGCCGTCAAAAGAACATAGATACAAAATGCTTTCAGCAAGATGAATAGATCCTCATGAGCCCCCGCGACTGCGGGGGCTCATGAGGATCTATTCATCTTGCAGTTTTCATTTTTCTCGGCAGTGTATTTTATACGTTTGATGAAATGTAAACTGGCAGAGTAGCAAGGAGTCCTCGGGTCGCCCGTGTACTCATGAGCACATACTAACTCAGGCGCACGTCAGCCCGGGGACATTCTGCTAATCAGTGTCGCAAGAAAAATTATAAAAAAAAAATCAGACACAGCCAGCGTGACTTAAAATTTGTTTCGATCGTATTATTTTCGTGAGGAAAAAGACGGCGATTTGCAAGACAATGCTCCTAACCGCCATTTCCATTCATATTTCATACTTTGTTCACTACAAAAAACAAACAAACAAACAAACAAAACAAACAACTGAATAATGAAGGCAATAAATTGAGGGCGTATCACTTATCTCAAAAGGGCAGGGTGGGTGGGGACGGGCAACTTTTCCTTTGGGACCTTCAACTTGAATGGGTGGACGTTGGTGTGTGTGCGAGGGGGAGGGGGGGGGGAGGAGGGGGCGATAGGCGCGGGGTGGGGGGTGGGGGGGGGGAATAGGCGCGCCAAGCATGTGTGAGAACCTTTTGAATCTTCCAAAAAAGGGACTTTGTTACAGCATTTTGACGAATGTTTGGCTTGGTGGGGAGGGGGTTCAGTACCCCTGGAACCTCCCCCCTCCCCCACCATATCCCCAGATCCGCCCCTGTGTATGTATGTAGGCCTCGAAACATTTTCAAACTGCGCCCTCAGATGAAGCCAGTAAGTATTCTGTCTCGTTAATTGCAACCTTGTACTTCAGACGTTCGACACTGCAAACGAGAAAACTGCATGCATTATTTATCCATGTTTATTCATTGGCTTAACCCCGCGTCACTGCCGAAGAATCTGAACGCGAACCAATGACAAGATACATAGATCTTCATCAGCCCCCGCATTTGCGGGGGCTGATGAAGATCTATGCCTCTTGCTGACACCACTTTATATCTATGTTCCGCCGACGGCTGTGGCTCCTTGTCGTTGAATTAACAATTTGACTGTCGGCAGCGGGTTTTGTCACGATGATTCCTTGCATGAATAGCAACATTCTGTCACCCTGCACGAATCCTCGTGACAAGAAGCTCCGGCCACCGACCGCCAAAGGGTTAACGAGGATTTCGGAAACAGAATCTGCATGTCACTGGCACTGAAGGGGTTAAAAAATAAGCTGGCCTGAAAAGAGAACGAGACATAGCTGCGAGACAACTCGTATACAAAAACACCGCAAAACAGAAGTGTATTGATTTTCCCGTATGCACCAGCGATGATGTAACGAAAAACATGCATGACAGTAAAAAAAGGCCTCTACGTTGGAGTTTTTATCTCACCGCTTGGTGTCAAAGTATCAGTGTGTGTGTGTGTGTGCCGTGTGTGTGTGTGTGTGTGTGTGTGTGTGTGTGTGTGTGTGTGTGTGTGTGTGTGTGTGTGTGCTTGCGTGCGTGCGTGTTTGTGTGTGTGTGTGTGTGTGTGTGTGTGTGTGTGTGCGCGCGCGCGCGCGTGCGTGCGTGTTTGTGTGTGTGTGTTTGTGCGGCGGTATGTAATTTCTTTTCCCAACAGAGTTCCGTAACGCAAGCTCCACGCATGGTTCTGCCGACAGGCAGAACCATGCGTGGAGCTTGCGTTACGGAACTCTGTTGGGGAAAATATATTTCGCGAGCGGCGTGCAAGTATGCGTGCTTGTACGCGCGGTGTGTGTCTTTATGTGTGTGTGTGTGCGCGCGCGAGTCATTGGCAATTTTTAAAAAAAAAAAAACACGTTCTGATCACGTTTTCATACACTATAACTGAAAATTTCAAATAATGGCTTTGTTTTCAAAGGGTAACGAGGAATAATATAGGGATTCGAGTTGGAAGATAATAATTTGTATATGTGTCGGTATGTGATTTTGGACCTTGCAGCTCTACGCAGTACGGCTCAAAATCGCAGGACAGGACACAGCTGTCTAAATGTACCAAGCTAGTAAACAATTAATTAGTACATTCTGTACTTAGTTTCAAAGTTATTTATTTATTTCTTTTTCGAATGTGCAAAGTGGTGCATGTATCGATTCTGCGCTTACTGCCCCTCACAGCATGTATTCAAGTTACACATGTGTTCTTAATCAGGAGGAGGTCACTCGGTGTTTAGTTTAGAGTGAGGTGTGTGCGGCACTGTAAAGGGGAGGGGTGTCAGGTGGGGGTTTGGGCTGGTAACAAAAATATAGCGGTTCACTGGCGTCCGCGGTCGGAACGAATTTTTTTCTTCAAGATCCAAGGTCTCCCGCCAACACCCCCCCTACCCCCTCCACCCCCCCCCCCCCACACACACACACAAGCCCCCGCCCCCCCCCCCCCCCCCCCCCCCTCGCGCGACATATACGGGATCACGATATAACGAAGCGCCGACCAATATCCAGAGAGACCTGTAATTATAATGATTACCTAATGTGCGAGAACAGTGCACAGAACTAGTCTGTCGTGACAGTAGGAAATAATGAGCTTCTGCCGGGGGGGGGGGGGGGGGGGGGGGGGGGGGAGGGGGGGGTGGAAAGGGGGGTGGGTGAACCGACACATAAAACATCGGCTGAGCAAACAGTTTCTCTTTGTCACCCTTTGGCTGTTCATTTAACTCCAGACGACAAAACTGTTTGAAAATACTCGGTTAGATTCCTGGCGGTTCCGTACTCATAAAATGCAGTCAGTGTGTTACGTGGTGGAGTCGTAGTCGTAGTATGATAAACACACCAGACGCACGCACATAAGGTTCTTTTAAATAAACTTCATTCAGCTGCAACCCGTCACACTTGGCTTAAGGATGTAGACAATACTGGAGTAACAGTTCCAACAATAATTTAATTCAGCGATGCGATCTCCACACAATGCATTTCCAAATGCACCAACGCTGATACAAAGTCTCTTCTGCAAATGTCCACACTGGCAACACAAAGTTCCTCACACGACGTACACCACTGTTACGCTGTGTCTCTCACAATGTACACCCTATACGGGCCACGTACCTACGATAAACTGTGTGTCAGTCTCTACAACTGACAATGCAAGACAATGTACATCCGCGCTTTCCTAGCACCAACGTTATATAGTAAGACAACTTTCTAGAATAATCAAAAAAAAAAATCATTCAACGCAACCAATCAGAATGGAACCCGTAACTGAAACTCATAAATATTAATAAAGAAAGAATTTTCTGGAATAACTACAATAAGCTACAAAAATTCGGCTGCTCAATTCAGCTCCAAATCCTAATGTAAAATGACATCTCACAAAAGTATGGCAGGCAGTTCACGACCTAGTCGGAATCTTCCAGAACTTACACGATCTTTCAAAAACCGTACTGACTGGCTGCCAACTTCACGCGAACAGTAATCAACTATGACTCGTCTATAAAACAAAGTAGCGAAATGTTTCTTACTCTTCTGACGTCACATGTACGATGTCACTAGACAGGACGACCCTGATTCGAACGTTCTGGTTCATTCTCAACTAATCTACGCAAAACAAAAATTGACCGCTCTTCTCCGTACGACTTTTCTATAAGCTTCCGGACTAAAATTAACATATCATAACAAAGCTAACACCGCTATCATGGACGAACAATAAAGAATCTCACTGAAAAGGTACGTAACCATGACAGCTCAAATAAACATCGGAACGTTTCCTACGATCAACACATGCATGCTCTCACAGGACAACACAACCACAATCGTAACATTACCCCCCTCTTTAGAAAAAAATTTAACAAAAATTTCTTCTCAAATCTAAAAAAAAAACCACGGTTATGGCTGTGTTAACCGTACCTACACAGAATCCTAAACAAATACAATTTCACATCAAAATTAAAAAAAATAAACGTCTCACAGTTCCTTTAAATTATCCTGAGCGAATACGTGACATGTCCCTTTAAACAGTTCTGGACACCTAAATGTTTCTTTAAACTGTTCTGGACACAGAAATGTTCATTTAAACTGCTCTGCTCAGGTAATCCGCTCCAAAGTTCTGCGAACCCTTGATAAACTAAAAATTAATGTCAAAGTTCACTTCTGGAACATCTCCAAATCATGGGGTACAGTTCACAGTTCACACAGTTCAAAGGTTACTGGTCCTGGGTCGAACACTGTCGGTTTACGGAAAGAATGAAAATCCATACACACCAAATTGGATCTCTCTGGTTCTTCATGATAACCATTGGCGATCTAGAATCTCCGACGACTCCCACGTCTGGCGTCTCCCCAACAGTCTCCCTCAGTCCTTCTTTCGTGTTATGAAACAGACGACATGACTCGTTGCGAACTGGCTCGTTCGACGTCAGACCAACCTCGTGCTGGTCAGTGTCTGTTGTCCCTGGGTCAGGTGTAAACAGATGCTTGAATTCTTGAGTCAGGACGCGCAGGTCTTCTCGTTGAGTCTGGGTCAGATTCTGACCGAACTGGATGTCTTCTACATCCTCCTTGTGTCGGAGTTCATTAAGGTCAAACAGGTTCTCGTCGTCTAATCTTTCGTCATCAGCAAGATGCACCGATGCGGCCAGTTGTTTTTTGTCTTGACTACCTCTCTCAATATACTTCTTCAGCAGACTAGCATGATAAGTCTTCACCTTGCTGTTCACCTTGACTCTATAGTCGTTGATGCCAACCACCGTGTCGACAACGTAGGGTCCCTTCCACTGCATCAGGAGTTTGTTGTTGTCGGTAGGAAGAAGAACCAACACCTGGTCACTTGGCTGGAATCGTCGAGGTTTCGCCTTACGATCATAGTAATACATCTCCTTGTTCTGCGCCTTCCCTAGTTCTTCTCGAGCCATTCTGATGGTATCTTTCAGCTTTTCTCTCAGGTCGAAGACGTACTGGTAGCTGATCTTCACCTCAGGCGCGTCGATATCTTTGGTCCACAGCTCCTTCACGATGTGCATGGGCCCCCTTACAGTCCTGCCGTACAGTAATTCAAAAGGGGAAAAACCCTGTCGAATCCTGAGGAACTTCACGGTATGCGAAGAGCAAGGCATTGATATATCTATGCCACAACCTTGGCTGCTCAGCACACTGTTTCTTCAGCATAGCCTTCAATGTTCCATTAAACTTTTCAACCAACCCTTTACACATGGGATGGGGCGGTCCGTGGCGCAGTGGTTAAGGCGCCTGCCACCAATGCTAAAGGTGCGAGGTTCGATTCCGGGTTCCGGCGTCGGATTTTTCTCCTCTAGTAAGTGTCACCGTTAATTCGGGCGGACCGTCGGGGGTTCTTTCTCCGGGTACTCCGGCTCTTCCTCCCCCTCCACTTTGGTATCAGTTTCAGCCAACTTAATAAAATTTCAAATACAAAACGATTTCCAAATACCGTCAGTAGCTCGCTTGAGCTTGCCCTTAGCACCACGTGAATGTTCTGTGTTTACGTACAGTGTGTGAGTGAATGCGTGTGATTCACGTGAGCGTGCTTGTTGGGTTCAGTTCGCGGCTACATTCTGCGCATTGAGTTATATTATAAATATGAGAAATGCGCCATATAAATGCTATGCATTATTATTATTTATGATAAGGGGTGGTAGTAAGGTGTCGGATGCTCAATAGCCGGTTGACTTCCTCCATGCAGTCGGAGATGAACTGAGTTCCCAGGTCACTCAGGATCTCCTCATGAATCCCTAAACGGCTGAACATGTCGACGAGCGCCTCTGCCACAGTTGGAGTGTCGATCTTCTTCAAGGGTATGGCCTCAGGATAACGTGTAGCGTAGTCCACCAGGGTCAAAATGTAACGATGACCATCTTCACTTGGAGGGGATATTGGCCCCACCAGGTCCACAGCTACACGTTTGAAAGGCATATCGATCAGTGGCATTTTCTCTAGAGGAACCTTGGACACCTTTCTCTTGGAGATTGTCTTCTGACATATGTCGCACGACCTGCAGAATCGGGTGACGTCGCCTCCCATAATTTATCAGGCCAGTAGAAGACGGCTCAGATCCTATCGAGGGTCTTGTTGATTCCCAAGTGTCCGCCCAATATGGAATCATGGGCCAATTTCATCGCCTGCATTCTCAAAGGTTCAGGAACTACTACTTGACGCACAGGTTTATCTCCATTGCTGTCGAATATCCGATACAGGATATCTCTTCTGGTCTCGAAGGTTATCTCCTTTCCCTTTCGCGTTACAGGCTTGGTCTGACCTCGGAACTTGTCAAGCGTGGGGTCGGCTCTCTGTAGCTCCACCAGCCTTTCTAATTCACCACATTGTGGATTTCCTCTGCTGGTGCAGACACACGCTGCGGCTTACTGGGCCCGAACTTCATGTTGTGGGCGTCAAGGACGGTATCTTTGAGCGAAGTTGGCCAGGGCCTTTAGGGACTGGTCTTTTTGCTCCATGAGGTGGGCGACCAGGTCCTTAAAACATGCGTTGAGGACTTGTTCTTTGATGATGAGGTCACACATGTCCTGGTACTCTTTGTTTAAACCAGCCAGCTCTATCCATTTTTCCAAGCAGCTCCTGATTTTCTCAATGAATAGGCCGGGTGTTTCTCCTTCTTCAGCCTTGCAGTTCCGAAATCGTCGCCTGTAACCCTCTTCAGTGAATTCGTACTGTCTCAGCAGGGCGGCTTTCAACTACGTATAATCTTCAGCTTCTTCTCTTGGAAAGCGGGTGTAAAATTCAAGCGCTTTGCCAGTTAGAAGTGCGCTCAGTTTGATAGCCCAAGTCTCTTGTCTCCAGTTATTGCTGCTTGTGAAGCGCTCGAATCGCTCCAGATAAGCGTCCATCTTATCTGAATTTTCAACGAAAGGTGGAAGTTTTGGCGCAAGGGCTGTTTGCTCTATACTGGCTAAGGTTGTTGCTTTAGTAGCTCTCTGGCTCTGTGCTTCTATCTCCATCTGCTTTAGATAAATTTTGTGTTGACGTTGCCTCTCTGCCTCTTCTCGCTACTCTTCTCGTTGTTTCTCTGTCTCTCTTCGCTGTTTCTCTGCCTCTTCTCGCTGTTTCTCTGCCTCTTCTGCTTGAATTTCGAGTTTCCTGATTTCACGTTCTTTAGCTCTTTCTTCTCTCTCACCTCTCTTCTTTTCTTCTCTCTCTCGTCTCTTTTCTTCTTTTTCCTCTCTCTCCAGTCTCTCCTTTTCTCCTCTCTCTCGTCTCTTTTCTTCTTTCTCCTCTCTCTCCAGTCTCTCCTTTTCTTCTCTCTCTCGTTTCTTTTCTTCTTTCTCCTCTCTCTCCTTTACGAACTCGAGGAGTTGAGCTCCTTTGAGTCCACATTCCTTTTCAATTTTCAGGAATGTCTCCATTTCCGATGTCGCCATCTCTGCGTTTCAATGCTGGCTGTTTTCTCCGGCTACCCTTTCCACTGAGCCAACTGAAAAGGTCCCGTCGGAGGTGCCATATTGTTACGTGTTGAGTCGTAGTTGTAGTATGATAAACACACCAGACGCACGCACGTAAGGTTCTTTTAAATAAACTTCATTCAGCTGCAACCCGTCAGTGGGGGACACGTGGCTTAAGGATGTAGGATACACTGGAGTAACAGTTCCAACAATACTTTAATTCAGCGATGCGATCTCCACACAATGCATTTCCAAATGCACCAACACTGATACAATGTCTCTTCTGCAAAGGTCAACACTGGCGACAAAATGTTTTTCATACAACGTACACCACCGTTACGCTGCGTCTCTCACGATATACACCCTATACAGGCCACGTACCTATGATAAACTGTGTGTCCTTATGACTGACAATGTATGACAATGTACACACGTGCTTCCTAGCACCAACTTTTATAGTAAAAATAATCCAAGGAATCGACACAACGCAACCAATCAGAACACATAAATGAAACTCATAAATATTAATTTAAAAAAAAAACGAACTTTCTAGAATACTACAATAGTCTACGAAAATTTGACTGCTAATTTCAGCCCCAATCCCAGTGTGTAATGACGTCACACAAGAGTATAGCAGACCGTTCACGATCTAGCCTACACTTTCTGGAAGTTTCGCGATCTTTCGCAATACATACTGATTTCCTGCTAAATTCACGCGTACAGAAAACAACTATGGCTATGAGTAGAGCGTCTCTACTAAAATGTTGCTTACATTTTGACGTCACATGTACGAGGTCACTAGACAACACGACCTTTCTCGAACGTTCTAATCTATTCTCAGCACAACTACGCGTAACAAAATCGACCGTTCTTCTCCGTGCGACTATGCTAGAAACTTCCCGACTAATCTTAGCGTATCATAACAAAACCAATTCCGCTCCACGCACGAACGGTAAAGAATCTTACTGAAAAGGTACGTGATTCGTAACAATGATAGCTCAAATAAGCATCTGATCGTTTCCTACGATTAACACATGCATGCTCTCACAGAACAACACAACCGCAATCGTAACACACACAGACACACACACACACACACACACACACACACATTTCACATTGATATATACCAGTCCGCACACACACACACACACACACACACACACACACACACACACACACACACACACACATATACGTTCTGATTTCTACCCGTCCACACATACACACACACACACACACACACAAACACACACACACATACACACACACACACACACACACACACACACACACACACACACACACACCAAGCAAAACATCGAACATTAAACATTAAAAAAATTATGATGTTATGCTGCAAAAGAAATGACAAAGAACACCTCAGCAAGTCTAAATTATGATACATGAATATGAATAAGGAAATGTTTCTGGAGTCAATGACGGTATGTGGAAAAAAAAAGAACAATATGTTTTCACATGTTCTTAATAAATTCATCCAGTTGGTTCTTGAACGTTCGTAAAGAAGGTGCTGCTTTAATGTCTGCAGGAACTGTATTCCATAATTTTAGTTTGCACCAGAGTAGGAGAGGGACGTCTTGTAAATATCTAAGCGGCGCCTTGGTACTACCAGATTGTTCCCGATGTTCGACTAGCTCTGTGGGCAAGTGCGAACAAATTAGAGAGATAGGCTGGTGAGTCTGAGAGGGTGATTTTGCGCATGAGTACCAACTTATTATAAATGAACTGCTTGTCAAGTGGTAGGATATCCAGCAGCTTGAATTTGTAATCAGTACTAATGACTTGCATGGGTCTGTCAACGATTAATTTGATTGCCCGCCTGCGAAGCGAATTCATCCTTTTGAGATTAGCATCACTGCTCCCATCCCAAACTGAGGAGGCATAATCCAAATGTGGCTGAATATGGGCACAGTAAAAATGTTTCCTTGTTGGTTCGTTAGTAAAACATCTTAATTTTGACAGTAAGAATAAGTTTTTGGATATTGTTTTACACACTTTGGTATTATGACTTTGCCAACACAGTTTGTCATCAATGATGATTCCAAGCACACGATGTTCTTTGACTTGCTCAACAGACTGCCCATTCAAATAGAGCTATAGGGAAGCTGATGCTTTTGTCTAGTAGTAATTAACATACATTAGGTCTTAGTAGGATTCGGAATCATATAATTGTTTTGACACCATGTGGAAACATCATTCAGACCGCTTTGTAGGGACTGGGATATACAGGATGCATCCGACGATGACACGTCAAAAGTTCCATCGTCAGCAAAGAGACTACAGATTACACGGGGGTCGGATATATGTAAGGAAGATCGTTTATAAAAACTGAAAATAATAATGGGCCGAGGACGGATCCTTGTGGTACGCCGTGCTCTATCACCCCCCTCACTTGAGTTTGTACTATTCACACAGACGTACTGTGTGCGCCTATTTAGATATGATGTAATGAAGGCAAGGGTGCCATCACTCAGCTGATAGGCAGCAAGCTTTTTAATTAAAAGATCATGCTTGACAAGTTCAAAAGCTTTAGAGAGAGAGAGAGAGAGAGAGAGAGAGAGAGAGAGAGAGAGAGAGAGAGAGAGAGAGTGAGTACGTAGTTTAGTAAGGACAAGATGTAAGAAAGGTCTTCATACCTAAATCTTTTTATCCTTGGATAAAGCTTTATTGTTGTCATTCTCTCTCTCTCTCTCTCTCTCTCTCTCTCTCTCTCTCTCTCTCTCTCTCTCTCTCCTCTCTCTCCTCTCTCTCTCTCTCTCTCTCTCTAAATGCTACCTCTTAGCAAGCATCACCTCTTAAACAAGGGTGTGGTTATGTATAAAATCTGGAATGAGATTCACCCAAAATATCTTTGTAAGCTCTTTACCAAGGCAAGTTCAGGTTATTCTACTTCAAGACGAAACTTTATTACACCTCGCCCCAGGATAGATCTATTTAAAACCAGTGTATCTTTCTCAGGCGCATCTTTCTGGAACACACTGCCAACATGTATAACACACGCTAGCTCCCTCTCCTCTTTCAAGGAATGCCTCCTCAAGTACTTGTCTGCTGATACATAATCTACCTCAAGTATTCGTATCAAACATGTGCTTATCGTATAATCAGTGCATGCTGCCGTATGGTTTGTGCATACTAATAATAATCGCCTAATTACATAATTCAACTTTCTATTATAATCCAAATAATTTTGCTGTCTGAAGTGAATTTTCACTATGATCCAAATGTTTTGCTTCATATATAGGTCAAGTTATCATTAGCGCGTGTCTGTGTGTGCGCGCGAGCGTGTATGTGTCAGTGTGCGCGCGTTGCGTGTACTTTCTATTTTTCGTTTGTTTTTTGTATGACCGAATGAATGAATGAATTTTGTTTAATGTCTCTTCATGTTTAATGTTTTCTAATTTTTTTTTTGGTGTAATTTGGTACTATTAGTATTACAATTATTATCCTGTGTTTGTAGAGTAGCAACGGCAAGTATGAAAAATGGCACACGTGCTAATTACTTTATCCGTTGAGAAATAAAGTTTCATTTCATTTCATTTCATTTCATTTCATTTCAATTCTCTCTCTCTCTCTCTCTCTCTCTCTCTCTCTCTCTCTCTCTCTCTCTCTCTCTCTCTCTCTCTCTCTCTCTCTCTCTCAGTTTTTAGTTGAAATCTTAGAGTTAATATTCTTTCATATAATCTATGATCACTTCATTAGGTATATTTAAATCGAATGTATGCGCACGCGTGAGTATGTGTGTGGGTGCGTGCGTGATTGTAACGCATCACTTGAGTAATAGGCATCATGCGTTATCCTTTGCAGTGCTGCCTTACATCTGACTGAACGTGTATGTGTGTGTGTGTGTGTGTGTGTGTGTGTGTGTGTGTGTGTGTGTGTGTGTGTGTGTGTGTATGTGTGTGTGTGTGTCTGTGTGTGCGCGCGCGCGCGTGCGCGAAATATTTATTATTATTATTATTATTATTATTATTATTATTATTATCTCTTCTTTTTATTTAATTTATTTGTCATGTTACCTTTTCTGCTGTTATATTTATTTAAAATGTTATTAAGGACAGACATGTAAAAAGGCCTGCGTGCCTAATGTCTTCATCCTTAGAAAATAAAGTTTCAATTCAATTCAATTCTCTCTGTCTCTGTCTCTGTCTCTGTCTCTGTCTCTGTCTCTCTCTCTCTCTCTCTCTCTCTCTCTCTCTCTCTCTCTCTCTCTCTCTCTCTCTCTCTCTCTCTCTCTCTCTCTCTCAAACGGCAAGTTTGAAAACTGGTCCTGTTACCAATAACTTCTACCGTCGGGAAAATAAAGGTTCATTGTTCATTGTTCTCTCTCTCTCTCTCTCTCTCTCTCTCTCTCTCTCTCTCTCTCTCTCTCTCTCTCTCTCTCTCTCTCTCTCTCTCTCTCTCTCTCTCTCTCTCTCTCTCTCTCTCTCTCTCTCTCTCTCTCTCTCTCTCTCTCTCTCTCTCTCTCTCTGATCAACATGGACTAAGCAGCACGCTTTGAAATGGAGACACGTCAGTGGTTATCGAAGTTGGCTACTCAGTCTAGTGACTCTCATTTTCTATTAAGATCAGGGGCATTCATTCAATAGACTCTCTTTCACACACACGCATTGGGAAGGGGTTCTGGCGGGGTGCGGGTAGGTAACGTGGAGGTGCTTGGATGGAGGCGGGAAGGTAGGTATAGGCCTGCCGCAGTAAAGGGAATTCTGCAGCGAATTCGGGGCGGTCCGTGGCGCAGTGGTTAAGGCGCCTGCCACCAATGCCAAAGGTGCGGGGTTCGAAAACCGTTTCCGGCGTCGGACTTTTCTCCTCCGGTAAGTGTCACCGTTAATTCGGGAGGACCGTCGGGGGTTCTTTCTCCGGGTACTCCGGTTCTTCCACCCCCCCCCCCCCACCCCCACACTTTGGTACCGGTTTCAGGCCACTTTACAAATTTCAAATACAAGCGATCAAAAATCTCTGTAACTTCAGTAGCTGAACTGGCCCTTCGTCTGTCTTGTATTGTGTATGTC
>BTPG01000003.1:212072444-212147444 GCA_036245525.1 Semisulcospira habei | reverse complement strand
GCCAGGGTGGAGTGACGTGTTGCAGAGATTCCGAAACTTTGTCCAGGTCCACTCCGGCCGCCTACAATCATAGGCAGGATTTTCTGGAGTCAGACAGAATCAGGAAGTTCCTTTCCCGAGACTGATAGGCATGCTTGAGTGCGAGCAGAATTGCCTGCAGTTCTGCACTAAATACAGAGGAATGGTCAGGGAGACGGAGCTTAAATGGGCGGTTAGGATGGCGAAAGGACACTGCAGCCGCAGCCACCCTCCCATCCTCAGACTTGGACCCATCCGTATAAAGACGACAATAGCCAGGAAAAATTGAAACGAGTTCATTGAGGCTCTGTTGGTATATGGCTGGTGGAGTACAATCCTTCTTGTGGGTGGTCAAGTCCAGCAAGATGTCAGGAACTGGTAGCAGCCAGGGTGGAGTGACGTGTTGCAGAGATTCCGAAACTTTGTCCAGGTCCACTCCGGCTGCCTACAATCATAGGCAGGATTTTCTGGATGGGCCTTCAGCTGCAGAACGTAGCTGAGCATGAGGCGGATGCGGCGGAGCCTGAGAGAAGGCTCCCCTGCCTCTGCATACAGACTAGGAACTGGAGATGTCCTGAAGGCTCCCAGACATATGCGCAGACCTTGATGGTGAATTGTGTTCAGACGCCGTAGAACAGACTTGGAAGCCGAGCCATATACCACAGAGCCGTAATCCAGTTTGGACCGAACAAGGGCCCGGTACAATCGAAGTAAGACAATGCGGTCTGCACCCCAGTCAGTACGACCAACGACTCGAAGAATGTCGAGGGCCTTCTGACAAGAGGTTCGAAGGTAGTTAACATGGTTGCAGAAGGTCAATCTTTTGTCAAAGATGACCCCCAAAAATTTTGCCTCTTCGGCCACTTTAATTCGCACTCCAGCAATGCTCAGGCTAGGGTCTGGAAAAAATTTCGTCTGGTTAGTAAAATGCACACAGACTGTCTTGGAGGGCGAGAACCTGAATCCGTTGAGAGACACACACCCCTGGATGCGATCAACGCACAGCTGCTAGCGCCTCTCAAGGGACGCAAGTCCTCGACCTCGTGCACACAAAGCAAAGTCGTCCACAAAACAAAGAGCATTCAGAATCATCCTTAACGGCCTTTACAATGTTATTAATTTTAATACTAAATAAAACAGGAGATAAAATGCTGCCCTGCGGGACACCCATCTCCTGTTCAAAG
This sequence comes from Semisulcospira habei, assembly GCA_036245525.1. Classification (NCBI taxonomy): domain Eukaryota; kingdom Metazoa; phylum Mollusca; class Gastropoda; family Semisulcospiridae; genus Semisulcospira; species Semisulcospira habei. The sequence goes on along the minus strand of BTPG01000003.1, from coordinate 212,146,242 downwards.
GAGTCGCAGAGAGTGGAGCCCACACGGACATGGAACGACCTGTTAGACAAAAACTTTTGAATAAAAACGGGCAGGTGCCCTTTAAAACCCATGTCCGAGAAATCAGACATTATACCATACTTCCAGGTAGTGTCATATGTCAAGATTGTCACGGTTAGTGACTGTTTTGACAGTGGTAGTCGAAAGTTACCGAAGCACCGGTCAGTGTAGGAACAGTGAGTTGTTTTCACGTTGGTAGAGACGGGTTAGTGTTCCTTGTTTTGCACGTGCGGGGCGCGCTAGTGGATAGGGTAGTGTGTTCACTGCCGAGTTTACCTTGTCGGTAGCAAGGGAATAATAGTTTAGTTCGCAGCTGTACTCGGTTAGACCAGGTTGTCTTGCCCAGCTGACTGTTGGAGTCAGTGACTGACCGTTTGTGAGAGTCGGTGACACAGCGCCGGTCCAGTCCCGTGGTCGTTGGAGGCCGGAGACTGGGGTTGTTTTTGCCTACGGGTGGCGGCGTTTTGTGACAGGTCGCAGAGGAGGTAAGTGCGTTAAAAATCCCGCGTGCGGATGTTTTGTCATGTTATGGTTGTTATAGGTGTTTTGTACTATGTGCTAGGTCTAGGGGTATCGTGGGGGGAAACGGAGGGTAGAACTCGATGGGTGTTAAAGGGAAGTATTGTTTTGGTGTTGTTGTTTGGTTCTGTGATTATTAGTTGGTTTTGACTGTTAGCGACATGTTGCATTGGTTAGTGGAATGTGTTAGTGAAATGTTGTATTCGCTTGTTGTGAAAGTGCAGAGAATGTTAGGAAGGCTTTTTTGTGGTGTTTGAGAGCTTTCGTTGTTTTGGTTCTTGTGTACATTTTGGAATGATTTGTAAAGCACGTGTCACATGAGTGAAGGTCAAGTGCTTGAATGGCTAGTGGTAGTGTTTTTGTAAACCAAGCAGGGTGGGTATGGTGGTTAGCTATTTTTAGGACCTGGTTTACGTTGCTTACGGGGCCGTTTAGGCTTCTGCTTTTGTTTTGCATTTTGACGTTCGGGGTCGGGACCGGTTGGAGGGCCGACGGGCATTAGGACCAACCACGCCTCGCTTGACTGAGTCGGCGTGGAAGGGGCGCGGTCATCTGTACTGCCGAAGCCGCCGTGTCGCCATTGCAACCAGACCTCGCGCCAGGGAAACGGAGAGAGAGAAGACCCGCGAAGCTGTACGACCGTTAAGGAAGCCGGACGGGAGGGATCCACAGGCGTTCGTCGACTTACCACGGTGGTCCCATTCTTATTCAGCTTTCCGTCACTCACTCTGCCTTGGTGTAGTTACATGATTCTTGTATATGAACAGTATATTGTAAATAACGTTTTTCAGCCGTCAGTTCGGAGGGCTGTAACCTGACTTTTTATTATTGTGGAGCAACAGTGCTGCGTAGCGTGGGGGAGTGTTTGTTTCCACCACTCGATGCAATGCTGATGCTGTGGAAGTAGTATTAACCTTGGTTTAGTTTTTCCTTTTGTTTTTCTTTTCTTTCTTTTTTTTTTCGGGAGGGGGAGGGGAGTAGGGGGTAGGGAGGAGAAGTGTCGGTGGGAAGTGTGGGAAGGAAGGAAAGGGGGAATAGTTAGTGTATTAGTCATAAAGATTGAGTGTACGTGTAAAGTAAATGTCTTGTTGCTTGTGCTGAGCTGTAACCTGTCTTTGAGGCAAGACGCTAGGGTCCTTTATCTATCTCTTTCTTCTCTTCTACTTCTAACCTTCATTCTCGTCTATCTCTCTCTAGTCGGGACTTTTGGGGGGTTCTACCTCTATCTTCCATTCTCGTCTGTCCCTCCCTAGCCGTGACAAAGATCAAAGAAAAGTGCATAGACATGCTGCTTGTTGACAAAAGTCATCCCGGATATGACTCAAAGCGGACTAGATGGTCAGTTGTACTAGGAAGCGCCGGAAACCGAACTAGAGATCAGTGATGAGACCCTGTGACTCAAGATGCCACACCAGGCGGGCGTTGACCAAGCGTTCCATAGTTTTGCATAAACATGATGTCAAAGCGATTGGCCGATAGTTGCCCGGGTCGGAAGGATCTTTACCCGGCTTGGGGATTGGCACAACCACAGCCTGACGCCAAGATGGCGGAAAATGACCAGTTATCCAGATATGGTTAAAGGCCTTGAGAAGTACAAGGAGTGAATCTTCAGGTAGATGTGTTAGGAGCTGATAATGGATGGTATCTAATCCAGCAGCAGAGTCAGTACATTTCTGCATGGCTTGCTGCAATTCTGAAAACGTAAAAGGGTCATTATAGTCTTCCGAGTTATCCGATATAAAATCACAAGTACAAGACTCTCGCTTCTCCTTCTCTCTCTGGAAGAAAGGTGAATAATGCTCTGTTGAAGAGTTATGGGCAATGGTGGAGGCAAGCAAATTGGCCACAACCTTTTTATCCGTGACCAAACTGGCACCATCTCTAAGATGGCCAATAGAAGCCGAGCCACCCCTGCCTCTAATTCTTCGAACAGCCTTCCAGACTTTTTGGATGGAGTCCTAGAAGATAAAGATGAGACGAAGCTTCTCCAGGAAGCACGGCGTTCACGTTTAAAAATGTAACGGGATTTCGCCCGCTGTCTTCTAAATATTAAAATATTTGCTTGCGACGGATCGCAAAAAGCACGTCGCTGAGCAGATTTGCGCATTTTTTGGGCCCTGCGGCACTCTTCATTTGAACCATGGTACTCTCGGCTTCCGAGGGAGTGATGTGGAAGTTCTAGGGATGGTTTCACCTGCTACGTCCAACAAAATAGAAGTAAAACAAGAAACAGGTTCTTCAGCTGACATGACCACCTCCTCTGTAATACGAGACTGACAGAGGGAGGCGAACAGAGGAGATTTCGCTTTCGTGAGATTCCAGCGTCCCACCGGCGAATCTTCCTCACAGCTGACCGATGACAGGACTACTGGGAAGTGGTCACTACCACACAGGTCGTCGTGAACCTTCCAGTAAAAGTCCAGCATGAGAGAAGGATCACACACAGTGAGGTCTAGAACAGAACTAGAGCCTGAACCGGAGTTCGAGTATGTAGGTGAGCCATCGTTAAAGACACACATAGGTTAAGTTGAGAAAAAACATCTAACATCTGAGCTCTGCCATCATAGTGGTCACTATCCCAAAGGTGAGCGTGACCATTAAAATCCCCCATGAGAATAAAGGGAGGGGGCAGCTGATCTACTAAGTGAAAAATATCAGTACTACAGACCCGCAGGGATGGTGACAGGTAAACACTGCATATTGTCTTTTTCAAGGTAACCCGAGCTGCGATAGCCTAAAGACGTGTCGATGCTAACGGGGCTACATAAAATTTGGCTACTAATGAAAAGAGCCACTCCACCCGAGCGCCTCTCTGAATCGGAGCCTTTGTGTAAAGCGTAAAAACCATTAAAGGATACAGGGTCAGAAGTCTTCAGGTGTGTTTCCTAAAGAGATATTACTGAGGGGTTATAGAACTTGACCAAAAGACGTAATTCCTCAAAGTTAGCTTGAAAACCACAACTGATTCCACTGATTTGGAAGGAGGTGAAGAGAGAGGGGGGCCGGCTCCCGGGCCTCCTCTGGTTCTTCGGAGATGAAGAGGGTGGAGCTGCCACCGCATCAGCAACGACAACTTCCACTCCCTCCATCCGCTCCTCCAATGCAGCATATTTGTTTTGAAGGGGGACATCAGTGTTCTCCTTCTGGGCCCGTGCGCACAGCGGTCCCATATATTTTTTAGACTTCTGGTCCTTGGCAGCGTTCCTGCCGCTAGAGTTAACGGCCTGAGAAGGCTGACCAGAGCCAGAAGCCTTTAGATTAGACTAACAGGTTTGCGTGGGGTCTGAGGCTTAGGGGCAACAGAAGGCGGCACTACCGGACTTATGCGTTCCTTGGCTCCTCGTCACCACCGGAGGAGGGTTACTCTCCAGGGTCGAGAGGAGCCGAGGCTCCGCCCCCAACCAAGAAGTTGGGGTTTGACATGCGAAGTCTTTGGTGGGGCGCTTGCCTGCCACCGCTGCACTGAATGTATACACAGATGTGTTAGAGGATGGGGCAGCCGCAGCTGCACCAGGGCCTTCAACCAGCTTTTTGGCGTCCAAAAATGACAGCCCCTTCTCCACACGCACTTGCTGAATCCTGCACTCGGATATCCAACGAGGGCATTTTTTTGTCCGAAGCCATATGCGCCCCCTGGCAATTCACACACAAGGGGGTGACTGTGCAGGACTCAGCAGAGTGTCCGGGCTTAGTGCAACAGGCGCATGAAGCCTCTGCCTGACGGCAGGTCTTTTGCCCATGGCCATACTGTTGGCTCTTAAAGCACCGGAAGGGGAGAGCGACGTACTTTTTCACTTTCAAGGAGTAGTAACCTCCCCAGATTGTAGTAGGAGGGGTTGGGGTGCCAAACGTCAGGATGATGGTAGGGAGACAGATCTCCCTACCACCTCGCTTGGAAGCGAAGCGCCTGACGTAAGTCACCCCCTGAGACTTAAGCATCCGTACAAGTTCATCTTCTGACAGTTCTGCCAAAGCTTGATCTTTGATTACGCCTCTTGACGAATTCATAGTTTTGTGGGGTGTCGCCTCCACTGGAGTGTCTCCAATGGAAGAGAGCCTCAGCAGCCCGTTGGAGTGTGCTCGGGTACGGCACTCCACCAGCAAGTCACCAGACCTGAGGCGCTGGGCCTCAGGCCTGCCAACACGGCTCCGGAGGGTCTCCCCCACCAGAAATGGATTCAGCTTGGAAACAGGTTTGTCTGTCATCTTGCTATGAACAATGAGGAAGCGAGGCCATACAGCTGACGCCTGAGGCGTCGCCTCCTCACAGTCCGAGTCACTGTCATGTTCAATGTCGGTGGCGATGTGCCGCTTCTGTGCAAGTTTTGGGTTTTTTTTTTTTTTTTTTTCCATATTATAATAGTAGAGATATTCATCCCCCGGGGGTCCCCGCCCGCCACCGAGCCCAACAAGGGAAAGTGCAACTGTCGGCAGGTCTCCAGCCGACGCGCAATGGAGACTGCCCGAAAGATATACTCAAGGGGGTAAGCCCGATTGAACCGTCTGAGCCACCGCCTTCTATCACACTGTTGAATGCAAGGGAATACTGGCGTAAAGCACCTAATCAGCAGCTGAGGCTATAGCATGGTGCTCCGTATATCAACCCGCATGTCAACAGTTGGATAGGGCTCAACGTGACAAGAGCCGATTGACTAGGCCGGTACGACTTGGCCTACCGTTTAGGTAGAAGTCAAGGCCAAAGTGGAGTGTTTCAGCCACCAGGATCCTCTTCTCCCCCGACACGGGTCTCCAAGCACGGCAAACACTTGGGATCCAAAGGACCAAAAGCTCACGTGTATTTTTAAGGACCAATCCAACATGGTAAGACCTGGGTTAGCACAGCTCTTCAAAAACCGGACCAGTGAAAAAGACAACATATCTGCTGACATCAAGTCCTAAGCCTGGACAAAGATGGCACCCCTCTGCTAGCCCACTCAGTCATTGACTGAGGAGACTACCCACCCACGCCACGTGGAGGCCGGTGCCGAGTGGGCATGATTACTGTGAGTGCCACAGTGGTTGATTTTGTATCCCTACCCCCCCCCCCCCCCCAAGTTTTAAAAATACACAAAATTAATTAAAAAAATTACTTGTTGTTCCATTTCATTTTGACCTCTCTTTACCTATTAAGTTTCAATAATGTGAACATAAAGTGCAAGAAAATAAGGAAAGTCGGCATCCTTTACGGCACATTCGTGGTGAATGATAGCTTTTTCCCAGTACGTTGTTTCTGATGCCCTCAGAAATTTTGTATACAACCGATAGGTCTTTGTTAGGTTTTATTGGTTAGGATAGAGTACCACAGTTACTCCCAACCTGATGCTGTGATGCATTTAGGGGCCACAGTGGCTGAATCTGCTGCCCTACCCCCATTTTACCAGTACGCAAAGTAACGCAAAATAATCATAAAAATTGCTTACGTCATACTCCTCTGTTTAAATATTTTGGGGGGCCAGTTTTTTTTTTAAAGTATGCATAATGAGCATAAAAAGTTGTGATCATTTCATTAATTAAAATGTGACCCATCAATTGTAACTATTTTTAACTGGCTGGTCTTTTAGGTGATATTTTACCTAGCATAAGGCGGGTCTAGTAAGGTCTCCCCTTTTCCTTTCATTTATTTTCGTCTAGAAATGTGTAAATATGAATATGCGTAATAAAGTTTCATGGTTCCTAATAGACAAAACAATGTTATCAAAATACTTAGTTTCCACATGTCGACCACGAGATCTCCACTTCCACCTTCTGCAACGTTCAATTTCTTGATGGCCATCTTTAAATCTTATAAAATGTTCTGGCTGCCAATAAGTGATCTGTCAAGAGCTAGGCAGCATGTTTTCAGAGTTTGGTGTACAGGGGCGTGTCTTCTGGTCAGGATTGCCAGCAGACTGCTTGTCTGTATGGACATATTTGGAGAATGCGCTAAGGAGACTGATTTTTCTACGCCAAATTTGTATAGGGCTGTTTCCGCATGACCCAGTCTCTCGAGGTGAGTCCAGCAGGGTCCTTACAGTCTGTGAACATTTGTGAAAGTTGTTAATAAAATGACAAGGCTTTTTCAGGGCCCTGGAAAGTCTGTCAATTTCAGTCCTTTTTACTTAAGTCTGTGAAAGTTTGAAAAAAATGACAACGTGCTGGCAAACTTTTGTCTACCTTTTTTTCTCTCCCCCAATTTGTGACTATTCCATTGCGAACGATCATGCTGACACTTGTTGCAAGTGATCTATATTTAGCTCCGATCATAAAGTGACTGCATGGCCTTTCTGCCGAACATTTTGATTGGTTGTTTACGCTTCTACCGAGCTCTGCCATTCGCTAAGCGTTCTTTTATTTTGGTATCTCTTCGTGCATTAAGCACAAAAGCTTCAAATAATTGCTGATACAGAGTGATCTAATTAAAGTGTGTAAACCTTCAGGCTTCAGTTTGGGTTTGTGAAACGTTTATGAAAAGTTTGTGAACTTCGTCCCTGCTTTCTGTACGGGCCCTGTCCAGAGTAATCGGTGCGTAGATGAAAGATGGTGGCCTGGCTCTCCCTGTTCAGCTTGTTGATGTCTTCTGCCCACAGGCTGCTGTTGCCAATCACTTTGTTGTTGTAGTGTCTTGGTTTCTTTACAAGAGGTTGTGATCTTGAGGTAGTCTGGCGCCTGCTCTGGCCAGCCTGTCAGCCTCTCCATTCCCAGCTAGTCCAGAATGCACTGGAATCCACTGCAGCACTATTTTGTGGACAGGGCATCCAGTCTATCTTGAAGCTTCCTGGTGAGATCAGCGGATCAAGCTGCTGCCTTTCCCTAGCTAGTGCTCTGCCGCTGTGTTGAGCACCTGCAGATCTGTATGATAGTTTGAGCTGCTGCTGCCAGCTGGTAAGGAGAGGGAGGTAGTAGTGCGGTCTGCACAACAGATGTACACGCCACTTCATTCCGCACGGCGTCTTGTGTGGTATCACGGCTGCTGTGAGGGTAGCACTTGTGCATAAACTCCAGCAAGATGGCTTTGTGCAGTGCCGCGACCTTTGGCAAAGAGTCCTGGAACATTGTTTATGTTGTCTTGAAGGCTCTTTCGAGATGTCTGAAGGGAACTATTCACACATCTTTGGGCTTGGTTCCAGGACGTCAGTTTTAGCCCTTTGCAGGACCTTCAGTTGGCGGTTCAGATGTGGTCTTTCTGACGGTTCTTGGTCTGCTCCTGTAGTCTCCCATGCTGTTGTTTAGTAAGTCTGTTCATCGTGTGTGCTGTTCTGCGTTCCAGTGGCTCCAATGTCCTCCATTTCCTAAACTGGGGTGCTCCAGATGTCTCTAAGAATGTCACTGCATCATGAGAATGACCCATGTTCTGAATCTTGTCAAACCTGGCTTTTTGGGTTTTGCAGGCAGCGTTTCATGTTGTCGATGTATCTTGGTACCGCACTGCTGGTCTGACCGAGCAGGTGTTTGCTTGTGCCAGGATGCTGTAATTTGCGCCAATGTGGTCCCCACCAGTTTCTTCATCAGAGACTTTTTTTTTTGCAGCTCTAGCTTCCACGGCTTCGATGTGAGGCCTCCACGTGAATCCAGTAATTTATTTGTTGCCAGTAAAGTTGGCATGTCTGTTTTTGGTACTGGAAAGTCTCCAGTTTTGAGGTGACCTCTTCCGTCTGATTGAAAGAGATGGTCTAGCTAAGTTTGAGTGGCCTCTTTCAGTCCAGCTGCTGACTCTTTTGGCAGCATCCTGGATTCTGCAGGATGCTATATCTTTATGTTCTGCTGCGCTCCACACTGCTATGTCATCCGCATGGAGGATGTTCGAGACAAACCTCGGTACAGTTGTACTGATGTCATTAATGTAGACCAAAAACGGCATCGGACACATCTCTGAGGTACACCTTCCCTGAGTTTGACAAGACTGCTGAATGTGCAGACGGTAGAAGTTTCAGCGGCAGCCCTTGTTAAGCATGCCTTAAATAAAAATTACAGTTAAATTGATGGGTCACATTGAAATTAATGAAATGGTCACAAATGTTTATGCTCAATATGCATATTTTGTTAAGAAAACTGGCCACAAAAAATATATAAACAGAGGAGTATGACATAAGCAATTGTTATGATCGTTTTTTGTTCCTTTGCGAACTGATAAAATGGGGGTAGGGCAGCAGATTCAGCCACTGTGGCCCCTAAATGCATCACAGCATCATAAAATCAGGTTGGGAGTAACTGTGGTACTCTATCCTAACCAATAAAACCTAACAAAGACCTATCGGTTGTATACAAAATTTCTGAGGGCATCAGAAACAACGTACTGGGAAAAAGCTATCATTCACCACGAATGTACCGTAAAGGATGCCGACTTTCCTTATTTTCTTGCACTTTATGGCTCACATTATTGAAAATTAATAGGTAAAGAGAGGTCAAAATGAAATGGAATAACTTAAGTAATTTTATCTAATTAATATTTTGTATTTTTACAACTTGGGGGTAGGGATACAAAATCAACCACTGTGGCACTCAGTGATCACAGCATCACCTAGTCAAGTTTATAAACATTGTGACATCCTGTTTTAATGATGTAAACCTGAAAATGGACTGTCAGTGCTATAGCAAATGTCTGAAGGCATCTGACACATTATTTTTGTCTCTTTTTGCGATTTCGCGGAAATGGCCGTTTACTGGGTGCATGAGTACCTTCACTGTGAGCCAGAGATTCAATATTTTTTCATTCTGTCTTTTGCAGAGGATGCAGAAGGTGTGCCTAGACATAGTATTGCCTGATTTGGGCTTCTGGAATGAATTCTAATTTATTTAGAGGATAATGTTTCTCACCCTCATTTTAGCACCTGCAAAGAGCGTGAATGGGGGTACCCTTGCGCCATCGGCTATATCTCTGTGTCCCTAAGGATTTTCGGGGAACATGGCTTAAACATCTCAGGACATACTAAGGAACACTTTGAAACCCATCTTATTGAGTACTGGGGGGGGGGGGGGGGGGGTGCACGGTAGACCTTCCTAGCTTATGGGCTACCAGCACTCCGATGTCTGAGCTACAGAAGTCCTTGCTGGAGAAAGAAAATGTTTCACCCTAGCGGACACTGACCAGCTCGTTCGGACACACGAAACGACTGCGAGCCATGTCTAACAAATCGGGGACATTAACAACAGCCGATGGGAACCTCCATCAGCGCCATCAAGGCAAATCAATATCAGGGCATTGCATGCCGCAACTGTGGTGGGAAGCACACCAGACAAGACAAATGCCTTGCATACGGGTCGGCGTGCAATGCATGCGTGAAGTCCAACCACTAGGCCAGATTCTGCATGTCTACCCAGCGTCCGAACCACACATCAAGAGGCCATGGCCGCAGTAGAGGTCGTGGGCAAGCGCCTACTAACATGGGCAACTAGAGGACAGTCCACGCCCTACAAACCACCGACTCACACCTTGAGCATGAATTTGAGGGACTCGCATTTCCAGTCTCCAGTCTCCAGCAGCCGTGTAGAGACGAGGCATTTGTGGCACTTAAGGTAAAACTTCCCGACCACCAGGGCATTCACAACCTTAACCTGAAAGTGGACACGGGTGCACAGGGCAACACCCTACCACTTCGACTGTATACACAGATGTTCCCAAGCCTGACGGACAATGGACTCCCCATAAAAAAAATTGCTGATGCAGCAGGTAATGACCATCTTACATCATACAACGGGTCTACAATCACCTGCATGGAAGAGCCAGCTTTCCGTGCAGCTTCAAAGGGACCTGGACTCGGTCACACTGCGTTTTTCGTTGATGTGGAAGGACTAGCCGTCATTGGACTACCGTCGTGCGAGTCGCTCCGGGAGGTAACGCTTCACTGCAGCATTAAGACGAAACCTGAGCCGAAAGAGCTCCAGGCTCCCATCAACTCCGTCAAATATCTCGTCAACCTCTATCCCAACCAATTCGATAGAATTGGGTGCATTCCTGGTCTAGTCAAGCTCACTACAAATCCCAACATCCAACACCACGTTGACCCTCTAAGGAAAACCCCGATAGCCCTGAAAGAGCCTATCAAGAAGGAACTGGACTCCATGGAGGAGAACGGCGTCATCCGAAATGTTACTGAGCCATCCGACTGGGTTTCCAGCCTAGCTTACTCAAATAAGAAAGATGGCAGGCAGCCTTTGCATATGTCTTGATTCCAGACACCTCAAGCGCCCACATCACAAGACGCCAACCCTTGAAAGACTAACACCTGTGGGGCCAAAATATTAAGTTTGGACGCCAAATCTGGATACTGGTCGATCCAACTCGACGAGGACAGCCAGCTCCTGACGACATTTTCAGTCTCCGCACGGCAGGTACTGCTTTACGAGACTACCACTCGGTCTGTCTGTCACGCAGGACATATTCCAGAAGAAGATGGATCAGATCTAAAGACAAGTCGACGGTGCAGCGGGCATCACTGACGATGTTGTTGTATATGCGACAACAGAAAAATAAAATAAATAATAATAAAGTCAGCGCATTAAGTAGGCGCTGTACCCAATTGAATATCGGCTCAAAGCCCTGCAGCGAACTGAACCCAACAAGCACGCTCACGTGAATCGCGCGCATTCATTAAAGCTGAGGTGCAATGAGAAAAACCCGCCCAGCGCGTGTTTTAAAAAGACTCTACAGGACCCAGCTTGGGCCCTGCCCCTAAGTGGGTCAAATCGGTTCGTAACTCAGTTGACAGAGTTGGCAACTGCGTATCCCGAGCTTGCAAAACTCTCGGAAAACGACAGACCACTTCCTGTTGCACGGAAATCATCGCGATTAGCAGATCGGACAACAGCAGACGATTCTGTGACACCGTTTGAAACTGACCGACATCCACGGATTTTACGCGCTGGGGACTATGATGGCAGAATGTACGGCTGTACATGCTGTAAGTATGACTCCTGACACTTTGTAGTTGTGAACGAATTTTTTCAACACGTACCTCCAGTCCAATATAGGCTAATATAAATAAATAAAGAAGCATTGTGATGTACAACCAACACAGTAAATTGGATGAGAGAGAGAGCGAGAGAGCGAGAGCGAGAGAGCGAGAGAGCGAGCGAGAGAGAGCGAGAGCGAGAGCGAGAGAGAGAGCGAGAGAGAGAGCGAGAGAGAGAGCGAGAGAGAGAGCGAGAGAGAGAGCGAGAGAGAGAGAGCGAGAGAGAGAGCGAGAGAGAGAGCGAGAGAGAGAGCGAGAGAGAGAGCGAGAGCGAGAGAGCGAGAGCGAGAGCGAGAGCGAGAGAGCGAGAGCGAGCGAGAGAGAGCGAGCGAGAGAGAGCGAGAGCGAGAGAGCGAGAGAGCGAGAGAGCGAGAGAGCGAGAGAGCGAGAGAGCGAGAGAGCGAGAGCGAGAGAGCGAGAGAGCGAGAGCGAGAGAGCGAGAGAGCGAGAGAGAGAGAGCGAGAGAGCGAGAGAGAGAGAGCGAGAGAGCGAGAGAGAGAGAGCGAGAGAGCGAGAGAGAGAGAGCGCGCGCGAGAGAGAGCGCGCGCGAGAGAGAGCGCGAGAGAGAGCGCGAGCGAGAGAGCGAGCGAGAGAGAGATGTTTACATAGATAGATGCCAAAAGATACAAGGTCGCCATGGGTCAAGCTGATTTTTAGTAGCTGCCCTTCGTATGAAGAAAAAAATTTGCTGTAGGCCACTCCAGATGAAAAGATATAACACAAAACGACAAATAACCCCTCCTTCCTCACCCTTCCGATATCGAATAAAGCTTCAGGCTGTGCTGTGTAACTTACGGATAGCTCGGCCTGGTTCATATCCAGTGTGCGTCCAGGCAAGACACAAATGGCCTGCTCTGTCCGTCGGGTGGTCGAGTGTCGTCTGCTACTGTTGATATCAGTTTAAAAATATCGCTGGTTTAGATCAGTGATCGCGGTGCTCACTCACTGCATACAGGAAGTGGCCTGTCTTTTTCACGGGAGTTTTGCCAGCACTACAAACGCAGTTGAAAACTCAGTCAACTGAGTCAGTTGCAAACCGGTTTGCCGAAGTTAGCCGAACGTTCACGAAGACAGGGCCCTCGCTGGGTCCTGCAAAGTTTTTTTTTAAAACACGTGCGGGGCGGAGTTTTTTGACTGTTTCTCAGCTTTAACACACTTTATACAAACCCAGAACATTTACGTGGTGCTAAGGGCAAGCTCAAGCGAGCTACTGAATTTTTTGGGAAATTCAAATCGTTTTAGTGTATTTGAAGTTTGGTAAGTGGGCTGAAATTGATACCAAAGTCGTGGGGGAGAAGAGCCGAAGTACCCGGAGAAAGAACCCCCGACGGTCCGCCCGAATTAACAGTGACACATACTAGAGGAGAAAAGTCCGACGCCGGAACCGGGTATCGATCCTCGCACCTTTAGCATTGGTGGCAGGCGCCTTAACCACTGCGCCACGGGCCGAAGAGCATGACGGAACACTCCACAAGCTAATGAAAGTCGCATCAGACAGTGGTCTTGTTTCCAACTACAGACGGTGGTCTTGTTTCCAACTACAGACGGTGGTCTTGTTTCCAACTACAGACGGTGGTCTTGTTTCCAACTACAGACGGTGGTCTTGTTTCCAACTACAGACGGTGGTCTTGTTTCCAACTACAACAGACAGTGGTCTTGTTTCCAACTACAGACGGTGGTCTTGTTTCCAACTACAGACAGTGGTCTTGTTTCCAACTACAGACAGTGGTCTTGTTTCCAACTACAGACAGTGGTCTTGTTTCCAACTACAGACAGTGGTCTTGTTTCCAACTACAGACAGTGGTCTTGTTTCCAACTACAGACAGTGGTCTTGTTTCCAACTACAGACAGTGGTCTTGTTTCCAACTACAGACAGTGGTCTTGTTTCCAACTACAGACGGTGGTCTTGTTTCCAACTACAGACGGTGGTCTTGTTTCCAACTACAGACGGTGGTCTTGTTCCAACTACATCCCCCACCCGGGTCTGCCCTGGGGGACTTGGGTGGGGTTAGGTATTTTTTAGTTCCCAGGGTCACCCTGGTCAGCCCCGCAGGGTGGGTTTTTCTCTCTATTCTGGGGCATGTGTTTCTGTCTACCCTTGGTCCATTCACCTGTATTTGCCTTTTTAAAACTCTCCCTACTGTCTGCACTGCCTGTAGCTCTTGATATTGGATGTGTGTTGCTAAATGGTCTTAGCTTTATTTAGGCCCCATGTGTATTTGACCGGCTGGCGACATACATTCAATGTTCTGTTTATTTTTTTTTTTCACAAGCAGTGCAGGCACGTCCTGAGAAAGCCTTGTTGCTGTCGGGACGTTAAGCAATGTACAATCATTGTTCCAACTACAGACGGTGGTCTTGTTTCCAACTACAGACGGTGGTCTTGTTTCCAACTACAGACGGTGGTCTTGTTTCCAACTACAGACGGTGGTCTTGTTTCCAACTACAGACGGTGGTCTTGTTTCCAACTACAGACGGTGGTCTTGTTTCCAACTACAGACAGTGGTCTTGTTTCCAACTACAGACAGTGGTCTTGTTTCCAACTACAGACAGTGGTCTTGTTTCCAACTACAGACAGTGGTCTTGTTTCCAACTACAGACAGTGGTCTTGTTTCCAACTACAGACAGTGGTCTTGTTTCCAACTACAGACAGTGGTCTTGTTTCCAACTACAGACAGTGGTCTTGTTTCCAACTACAGACAGTGGTCTTGTTTCCAACTACAGACAGTGGTCTTGTTTCCAACTACAGACAGTGGTCTTGTTTCCAACTACAGACAGTGGTCTTGTTTCCAACTACAGACAGTGGTCTTGTTTCCAACTACAGACAGTGGTCTTGTTTCCAACTACAGACAGTGGTCTTGTTTTCCAACTACAGACAGTGGTCTTGTTTCCAACTACAGACAGTGGTCTTGTTTCCAACTACAGACAGTGGTCTTGTTTCCAACTACAGACAGTGGTCTTGTTTCCAACTACAGACAGTGGTCTTGTTTCCAACTACAGACAGTGGTCTTGTTTCCAACTACAGACAGTGGTCTTGTTTTCCAACTACAGACAGTGGTCTTGTTTCCAACTACAGACAGTGGTCTTGTTTCCAACTACAGACAGTGGTCTTGTTTCCAACTACAGACAGTGGTCTTGTTTCCAACTACAGACAGTGGTCTTGTTTCCAACTACAGACAGTGGTCTTGTTTCCAACTACAGACAGTGGTCTTGTTTCCAACTACAGACAGTGGTCTTGTTTCCAACTACAGACAGTGGTCTTGTTTCCAACTACAGACAGTGGTCTTGTTTCCAACTACAGACAGTGGTCTTGTTTCCAACTACAGACAGTGGTCTTGTTTCCAACTACAGACAGTGGTCTTGTTTCCAACTACAGACAGTGGTCTTGTTTCCAACTACAGACAGTGGTCTTGTTTCCAACTACAGACAGTGGTCTTGTTTCCAACTACAGACAGTGGTCTTGTTTCCAACTACAGACAGTGGTCTTGTTTCCAACTACAGACAGTGGTCTTGTTTCCAACTACAGACAGTGGTCTTGTTTCCAACTACAGACAGTGGTCTTGTTTCCAACTACAGACAGTGGTCTTGTTTCCAACTACAGACAGTGGTCTTGTTTCCAACTACAGACAGTGGTCTTGTTTCCAACTACAGACAGTGGTCTTGTTTCCCAACTACAGACAGTGGTCTTGTTTCCAACTACAGACAGTGGTCTTGTTTCCAACTACAGACAGTGGTCTTGTTTCCAACTACAGACAGTGGTCTTGTTTCCAACTACAGACAGTGGTCTTGTTTCCAACTACAGACAGTGGTCTTGTTTCCAACTACAGACAGTGGTCTTGTTTCCAACTACAGACAGTGGTCTTGTTTCCAACTACAGACAGCGGTCTTGTTTCCAACTACAGACAGCGGTCTTGTTTCCAACTACAGACAGCGGTCTTGTTTCCAACTACAGACAGCGGTCTTGTTTCCAACTACAGACAGCGGTCTTGTTTCCAACTACAGACAGCGGTCTTGTTTCCAACTACAGACAGCGGTCTTGTTTCCAACTACAGACAGCGGTCTTGTTTCCAACTACAGACAGCGATCTTGTTTCCAACTACAGACAGCGATCTTGTTTCCAACTACAGACAGCGATCTTGTTTCCAACTACAGACAGTGATCTTGTTTCCAACTACAGACAGTGATCTTGTTTCCAACTACAGACAGTGATCTTGTTTCCAACTACAGACAGTGATCTTGTTTCCAACTACAGACCGTGATCTTGTTTCCAACTCGGACAAGTGTAACATACAGACTCCATCACATTTTTTGGTGCAACGTCAGTACTCGGCATGTGGTGCGCAGCATGATCCTCAGAAAATCTGTGACCTCAAAGTCATGCCTGCAGCCACATGTAAGAAGGAGCTTCAAGAGTTCCTCGCTTCATCACCTACATGTCGCCGTTCATCCATAATCTGGCCGAAAACGCAGCACCCCTGCGTGACCTCCTCAAAGATGTCCCCTTCATCTGGGAGGACCACCACCAACGCTGTTTCAATATGCTCCATCTATATACGCCATCTCGCTTCCTCCTTCCTCGCCTACCCAATTTTAAATGTAAAACACGTGGCGGTCGTGCCTTCTCCCATCTTCATTGGCCCCGCCACTTGGAATAGCCTCCCCGCCCCTGTCCGTAACTGACAAACGCCGCTCTCCTCATTTAAATCACTTCTCAAAACGTTCCTCTACAACGCTGCCTTTCACTAGTTCTTTTCCCCAGCCATGCACAATTCATCACCACTGTTACGTGTGTGTGTGTGTGTGTGTGTGTGTGTGCGCGCGTGCGTGTTAGCTGTTAGCCTTTCCATTGTATCAGCGCTTAGAGCTACTTTTAGAATAAGCGCTTAACAAATCTCCATTATTATTATTATTATTATGTGGAAAGAATATGTCTCAGGGAGCTCCACGCTGGTCTACTTTGACCGGGCCTGCCCTGCAAGTAGATACTAGCATAAAGGGCCTTGGTGCAACTCTTCAGCAGAATGACAAGCCTGTGGCATTCACATCGAAATCCCTCTCTGATGCCGAAAAGCGTTATGCCTGCATTGAACTTGAGCTACTTGCCATTGTCTTTGGTACTCGGAGATTCCACACATCTGTACGACAGACCCTTCAAGGTACTGGCTGACCACAAGCCATTGGTCATGATCCTGCAGAAACCCCTGGTGAATACACCTTCTCGACTACAGAAGATGCTGCTCAAGCTGCAAGAATACAACTTCCAGCTAGAGTACAGGCCAGGCATTGAGATGGTCCTTGCAGACACCTTATCCAGACTCCCATGCAGTGACAACCAGCCAATCGATCATCAGTGGACCTAGTCAGGTTCAGCACCGAAAGGACAACAAACATACGAGCAGAGACTAAGCGAGATACCACACTCGGCAAGCTCATTGAAATCATTGTTAGTGGTTGGCCCTCTACCATCAAAGAAGTTCCTGAGGCCTACAGAGATGAACTGTCTGTTGAAGATGGAATCATCCTGAAGGGACAACGCATCATCATAGCTGAATCACTTCAGAAAACCATCCGTTGACCAGCTCCACTACGGACATCAAGGCATCGAGAAGACCAGACTCCGAGCCAAAGATTCAGTTTTCTGGAACTATATCCACAAGGACATTGAGCAGTTAGTGAAATTGTCCAATCTGCCAGGAGCACACGCCTTCACAGTTGCAAGAGACCCTACTGCCCCACACACCCATGGAAAGTCCTTGGAGCCGACTTCTTCACACTCAACAGCTCTGACTACCTCATTGTTGCTGACTATTATAGTAAATTTCCCGTCATTAGAAAACTCCCGTTCAGCTCCACAGCAACCACCATTGTGAAGGCCATGAAGCAGATCTTCAGCGAGCATGGGATTCCCAAGAAGCTCACGGCAGACAATGGGCCGGCTCAGTTCTCTGCTGAGATTTTCCAGACTTTCGCTGAGGAATGGGGTTTTGACCATGTAATATCTTCACCTCGATACCCCAAATCAAATGGGTTCATTGAGCGCCAAATCCAGACAGTCAAAGCAACCCTTCTGAAGACGCATCAAGACCAACACGATCCTGGTCTTGCCATGCTTTGCCTGCGCACCACACCTCTATCCCCCAAACTTCCAAGCCCAAGCGAGATGCTGACAGGCATGAAATTCAGATCCAACCTCCCTGTCAAGATTCCAGTCCGCCGCCAGGATAACGTCATCAGGGAAGAACTCCAAAGCCGCCAGGACGTGCAGAAGACTCATGTACCACGAAAGACATGAAATGGGTCTGCCTCCCCTCATCCAAGGACAAAGAGCCCGAATACAGGATCAACAGACCGGACACTGGAAAGACGCCACAGCCGTAGTGGAAACGTGCGCAGAGCCGCGGTCATACATTGTGAAGACACCAACTGGCCAACAGCTCCGCCGCAACCGGGTTCACATTCGTAGTATTCCTCAAGATGACCCAGTGAAGCTGGTTGCACCACAACCAGTTCCCCCAGCACCACCTGAGAACTGTAGTCAAATGACAACCAGGTCAGGTAGTGCAATCAAGAAGCCTGAAAAACTGGACCTTTAGAACTGTGCGAAACTATATATCGCTCTGTGTGGTGTGTAGTACTATTTCTGTATTGTCCTGTCTTTGCAGCCGCAGTGCAGCAATGAGAATTTCCACAGGACTGTAAACTTGTAGAATACTTACTGAAAATAGTTGCTCAGGAATGTGCCACTCCCGTTTTCCGCCACTGAGTCACAGAACTCTCACACTATGATAGTGCCAGACTGGAACCAAGACACTCATGATGCCGTTCAGTGGAGGGCGCGCGCATGTACAAACACACGCCGATCGACGCGCTTTCAGTTCAGAAGAGCATGCAGGTGACCCGTGTACTTAGTATATCATGTAGTCAGCCTGCTTTCACATAAATTATACCAAGACTTATGTCATTGTAAAGTGAAGTTCTAGTTTTGTCACCATCATTTTCTCAAGCCGCCGCCGGCCTGGGGCGAAAGACGTGAGTAAAATATAAAATTGTAAAAACTAAAACACTACGTCATGACAAATGACGTTTGACAAATCAATGACGCGTAGGCCTATGTCATGCGCAACTTTTAGAACTGACTCGCTGACGCCGCATCGCTGAGTTGGCGACTGAGACCGTTCAGTTTCAACAGGCCTGAGATAATTCAACATCCGCCAGAACAGGTCAAAGACAAAGGTAGAGACCATTGACGGGACTTTGTGGGTTATGGTTCATCCCATCTTGTTTTTAGACTGACTTGAACTTTTCGAATTTTAACCGCTGAGTCGGACTTGGGGCTGCCGCGCCGCACGCTGGGCGGGACCGGCCGCCGGCCACAACTTGACCAGACCCGCTACTGACGCGGCCTCTGAACTTGGCCGAGACACTCAACTCATTACAGCAAAAACCACGTCAACACCACGATTTTGTTTTTCACAATATATTTGTATTTTGTTTTTCTGATGATCCCCCCCCCCCCCCCCCCTCTCATATTGCGCTGTCAGTTTCCGCATAGTCAAACGAGCGCAGCGCTTCCACCTCTCCTTCGTCCAAAGGGATGCAATCTACCACCTTGCCGGAAGCTCTAAAATCAACTCGCGGCTGCGCGGATCGCTGCTGTTTAGCGTGGGTCTTTGTTGGCGGCATTTCTTGGCGGACTTGACAGAAACCGGGTTTGTTTATTTAATTTTTTACTGGTCAAGCACACTATTTGCACGTTTGTAATATTTGTGAGACTTTTGATCATTATCGTAGATAATGCTTGTACGTTGATGCAACGTTGGCATAGTGTTAAACATAAAATAATCGTCGATTTGTAGAGGCACTGATGCTGGGCGCACAGACCTCGCATCATGGCGATCGAGAAGTGCCGATCTTTGCAAATGTCAGCGATGAGATTCTTTGTTGTAGGGCAGCCTGCCACGCCGGTTTCCGCGCTTAAAAATTCCTTTGACCCATGAGTTTAGATTTTATTTTTTTCGTAATTTATGTTACTGTAGTTAGTCTTCAAAATAAATTCACGATTAAATGGTTATTTATTTTCTGCCAGAAATAGAAAAATAATGTAAACTGGGGGTCGAAGCACAGTTGCATCCCTTGACATGACCGGTTCAGTGCGGTCGTGCTTCTTCTCATTCGAAAAGAAAGTCGAGTTTTACAACACTTTTTATCTGTGTAAATTTATTGCTTGCTTCAAACGGCAACAGACACATTGCCCCACAGAGCTCAGCAAATCTTTTCCAAAGCATTTCGAAGAAAAGAGGACCATTTTTGTTTTCATCATTTAACTTTGCAGGTTTCAATTTCAAATTTAATTGGCACAGCTGCTGTTTTCTTTTATTGTTCTTTTTATTAATGTTGGTATTTTTAATGGTGAATATAGTATACACATTACTCAACATATCACTTATCAGTTATCTCTCAACACTTATTGAAGTTGACTCTGGTTTAATTGTCAGTAACTGATCTATTGCATTGCCCTATTTTATTTTTCTGTATTTGGACTATATGTTGAACTTGAAGGCAACAAACTAAAGTTTGAGATTTGTTGTATTAGGTTTTAACAGACATCATGCCTCCCAAGAAGCGAGCGGCACCTGCTGAAAAGCCTGTAGAGAAGGCTCCTGAGGCTGAGCCCGAGGCCAGCGATTCCACTGGGGTATGCTTTCACAATTTTAACTGAACAGCAGTGTTTCCCTGCCCTTAGCAGAATGTCACCCTGAAATTGTTTTCAATTTCAGAGCTAAAGACTAGGGCTCCATTGCATGAATGAGCTTAGCGCTGCTCCAGCCACTAAGCAAGGCGCTCACTGTAGCGGAGCGCCTTAGTGGCTGCAGCAGCACTAAGCTCACTCGTGCAACAGAGCCCAGACCGCTATCCATCCATGGAACTTGGACACAATGTGTTGACAGATGCATAGATGCCCTGGGGCGAGTGCATGGCTGAGTTTAGTCCTGCACCAGCCACTAAGCAAGGTGCTCCATTATAGGAAATTTTAAAAAATTGTATTTTCACAACAATGTACAGGGTTTCGCAGCACAATGCAAATATCTCGGCAAATGGCTGAGTAAAAACGGTTTCAATACGAGGGGTTAAAAACACATGTTTATTCCCGGCATATGTGAATATCGTCATTGCATTGGTTTTTTTCGGCAGTCGTGGGTTAAGGGGTTTATCTCTTGACTGATTCGACTCCCTGAGTTGATTTTGAAATTTAACTCTTAGCCCCAGGACCATGCAGCAGGAGATGGATTTTTCATAATTCAAGGGTAGTGCCAGATGAGCTTGGCACCTGAATGCGCCAAGCTCATCTGGCACTACCCAATTATGATCAATCTATCTCCTACAACAGGTACACACCTCCAAATTTTGAGAAATGGGACCTAGGGGCTAAAAGGGTTAATAGTTGAGGCGTGAACCAGTTTTGAGCTCGCTTATTTTTTTCTGTGCTTGAGAACGGAGAAGGCCAAGTGGCAGGTAAAAACTGCATGCACACAATGTGAAGAAAAAGTTCTTGCCCTGTAACTGTAAGCAGAAAACATTCCAATTCTTAACCCATTACACCGTGGGGCTGATTATGTAAAATTTGCCTATTGTCCTATGAAGGCTACATTACACTTTTACAGATTAGGAGATAGATCAACTGTTTTAGTTTAAGGGTGGTGACAGAATAGCTTGGCGCCTCAGGCACCAAGCTATTTGGCACCACCCTTGAACTATTATAGTCACATTTATTTCAAGCCATAGGTGTATCAGGATGAAAAGGGTTAATAGTAATATGGCACCTGAAATCCATGATCTTGAGGAATGCAGCTGATTCGTCTGCTGGCTCGTGGAATCTTTTCACACCCACTTTATATCATGTAAATTGTAATACTGATAGCTGATCATTGCATTTTACTGTGCCTGTTAACACTATATTCAGCGGGCTTTAAGTTGGCACTAACAGTTTGCCCCCACCTGGGGGACTTGGGTGGGGTTAACTACTTTTTAGTTCCCAGGGTCACCCTGGTCAGCCCCACAGGGTGGGTTTTCCCCTCTATTTAGGGGAATGTGTTTCTGTCTACCCTTGGTCCATTCACCTGTATTTGCCTTTTTAAAACTCTCCCTATTGTCTGCACTGCCTGTAGCTCTTGATATTGGATGTGTGTTGCTAAATGGTCTTAGCTTTATTTAGGTCCCATGTCGTAGGTTTACTTAACGTATTGGACCGGCTGGCGACATACATTCAATGTTCTGTTAAGGTTTTTTTTTCACAAGCAGTGCAGGCACGTTCTGAGAAAGTCTTGTTGCTGTCGGGACATTAAGCAATGTACAATCAATCAAACTAACAGTTTGCCTTCCCTGTGTGTAATGAAGAAGGGGAATGGGAATAGTATTTTGTCATCAGCTTAACTCTTGTCAGGGCCTGATGTGCACCTGTGTCTGAAGGAGGTATTTACATTTTGAGTTCTGATTTCAGGACGAGGAACCTGCAGAGGAAAATGAATCTGCATCACCAGCCAAAAAGGGGCGCGGCCGGCCCAAGGGCAGCTTCAAAGGCGCCAGCCCCAAAACAGCCAAGGTGTGCAGGAGGGATTCACATGGGTGACAGCTGGCAGGCTGAATTCCATGAATTCAGATTCTGGTTATACAGGGGGTTGCAATTACTGCATTTTTTACATGAATAAATCATTTTTGGAAAGCCTTGCACTGGTTGTAAGTCTGCGGCGTACACGTGCACATCGGTGAGATGACACCCCAGCCCCCTCCCCCTTTTCCCTTTTTGCATTTGCCGATTTGGGGTCAGTTATTTACAAGTCAGCTGTACACCATTCACTTTGGTGACTCAGGTGATGGGTGGGTTGGCAGAGGGACCAGCAGACCTGCCTACCATCATAGATTTTGCGTGATTTTCCTCTATTTCAGACCCGATTCGCACATTCCCCCCTTTTGGATCCCGATTCACACATTGTGACGAGGCAAAATCGCGGAGATTTGTTTTTGCACGTTGTTTGCGCTTTATAATTCTTCAGTCTTCGCAGTCTTCCCTCGGTGTTCTCAGTCTTCAAGTGAGACAACGCGAGACTTCCATCCGCCAAATTTACTCGTACATGTTTACGCTCGGCCTCGTGTTGCGTGCTCTGCCGGCGTCATGTCTAAGCGGAAAGACACAACAACTGGCGATGGAAAGAAAAAAGCCGAAGCTCATGACTTTAAGTTCATCGTACAAGGAGCGATAGTCGTTCATTATTGCTTCGTCAAGAGGTGATGATTTTGCTTTTTGCAGAGTGGCGCCTACGATGTGCAGTGTTTTTTGTCTTTGTGCGATCGGTGAATTCCCCCATTTTGAATTCCCCAAAACCGAAAAGGCGACTGCTAAACGTTTAAAATGATGTAAGAAACACTTAGAAAAGACGGTTGCATAATTTACATCAAAACTTATTAGCATTTCTTGTTAAACCCTTTTTCAAAATAGACATTCAATTGTGTAATTTGCAACTTATCTTTTTGTGATGGGAACATGCAATTTTCCCTATAGTGAAATGATTTTTGAAGTGTGTTCCTCTGCATGTTTGTATATTTTTTTTAACCTTTAGCACTCTGCTTTCCGCTGTCGGTTCTTTCCCCTGCACCTGCATTCTTTTTTAGTGGGCTAAACCCAATGCTACCCTACCTACTTCAAAAGTACAACTTTTTCATTTTTCTATGTATGATTGTGGAATTTGGCATGTATGTAAATACATGAATCAAGATTATGTCTCAATTCTTAAAACTGTGTTTGTGTTATTATCCTAACAAAAAAATAATAATAATCAATGCTTACTACGCACCGTTTCCGCGTTCACTAGCACTCGATTCAGAATCACTGCTCTGCCCATCGCCACCATCTCCCACCCCCCCCCTCCCCCCCCCCCCCCCCCCCCCCCCCCCCCCCCGCGATCTCAAGTCTTTTTGCAAAAACCCAAGAAAGTCTTCATCATCGAAATCTGACTCCATAAAAGTATTCCTTGATGAATGCTTCTAACTCCTCATCGGTCATCTTTTGTCAAAATGAAGCCGTTGGAACAAACTCTCGCTTAGAAAATTTGAATCGCTTAAACACACTCGAAGTTAGCAAGATCGCCGATATAAAACGGAAGCAAGCCTCATTTACAATCACCCACAATCCTTTGCAAAGGCTTCATAGCAACCCATTGTGTTTAACATAGACGATTACGAGCAGACCATGCGGTGGCGACATGTCGCCATCCGATACCGATAATGAAGCAAGATGGCGGCTGGCGACAAGTGTCGCCACCAGCGTGCTAAAGGTTAAAAGGGTTTTAACAAGAAATGCTAATTGTTTTGTAATGGTCTTTCCTAAGCATGTATCTTTTTTCGCTGGGTTCTTATAAATTTTGTGTCACATTGCATGTTAATAACTAAAATACAGTGTTGGCTAGGCGTAACAGAGCCGGGTAGCCCCACATTTTATGGCCGGCTGGGTCTAGTCTCGGTTCGAAGTTGGATAATCTAGCGAGTGTTCTCACACTATCGGGAACTCGCAACCGGCCTATTGCCAGCTTTCACCTGTAGATTTACGTATGCATGGATGGGACTTTTCCAGCTAAAGTCGGAATTCGGATTTTTAAAAAAAGCACCTTTTTTTTTTTTTCACTTAAACATGGGGCCTTCCGCGGCCCCCATATCCCCGCTTCAGGGTTCAACTTTTTTTTGTCTGTCCCATCCATGCAAATGTATTTCAGAGGTTTCTTCCAGTTTCATGTACTGATTTTTTTAACGCTGCTTGTTTATATGTATGCAAAGCATGATGGTCACCATTGCCTCGGTTTATTGCTGAGTTTTATGAAGATATGTTTTTTTGCATGTCGGTTGAGGTGCACTTGATCATATTTGCTCGCTACATGATGCAAGGAGAAGAAAATGCAGCGCTTGTGGTCAGATGAAAATCATGTATAGTTTTCACTTAGTGTTTGTCGGTGTGCTTCTGCAAAGAGCACTCCAGGTTCAGCACAAAGTCCTTGGGCTCACGTAGACGTTTTGCTTTGTTTTCAACAGACTCAGTCTGGTCGAGGCAGAGGCCGACCCCCACTGAGTGATGAGGTCAGTATGCCTGTGAGTAAAAAAAAAAAAAAAATGAAGATAAGCCCTTTGGCTCTAAGTAGTGGCTTTTGTTGTGATAATTCCTGAAGGAATCGTGGCAAAAGCTTTTGCCGACCGCCAAAGGGTTACCTAAGTTGAGCACGAACAGACAGAAAAACATTGATAGGCTACAGTCCTGAGACTGTATCGGTGTTTTGTATGAAATCATAAAATTTGAAAACAAAAATTCAGTCTTTTAACAGTTTTGGCCTCAAGGTGCCATTTCTCAAATTTGGAAGGTGCCCAATGACTATGTTGTAGGAGACAGATTAATCATAATTCAAGGGTAGTGCCCAGGGCCGATATCGGCCATACTGGCCTGTGCTTGCTTCGCAGGCCAGCTAAGGCTGGTGTTGGCCTCTGGACCCTTTGCTGAAAGGGTGTCCCCTTGAGAGCCAGAGAGCTGCACGTTGTATCAGATGTGGTAGTATACTGACAGACACACACAGGCTGACCTGTTTTCTAAATGTGCCTTTTTTTGTGCTTGTAGTAATTCAATGTAAATCTGGCAGGAATCGTCGCAACAAAAATTTATCGACAGCCCTAGGCTTAATTCCCATACTCTTTTGTGACGGTCTTCAGTCCTGGAGACCGATTCGTTTTTTTCAAAATCCCAGAAAGCTGAATTTTACTTTTGCGGTGCTGTTACATGGTCCAGGCACACGTAGGGTTCTTGTAGAAAAACCTCGCTCAGTTGCAACTCATCACACGTGGCACAAGGTTGTAGACCACACTGGAGTAACAGTTCCAACGGTACTTTTATTCTCATGATGCAAAATCCATGCAATTCTTATTGCAAAAGAAAACAATGTACTAAAAAGGTATGTGATTCTGATATAAAATAACAGATTTTGATCTAAAATAACTCATTATCGATCTTTCCTATGATCAGAACATGCCTGCCCTAAAAATAACGCAACGCAAAGGTAACAGGTTCAGACAGAACAGCCCAGTAACCAGCCTGTTCCATCTGTAAGGGGCATACATATATCACGGGCCCCTGCCTCCGCAGTCACTATTACATCTGCAGGGGCTCATGAGAGTTTGTCTCTTGCTGACCGCAGTAATGCACCGTTTTTAGTCATTTAAATTTTTCACACTCGCCCATGCAGACTAACTTCACTAAGGTTAAATATCTTCCTCCAGTCTGAGGATGCCATTGGGAATTGGTCTCTGTTAGCAAGAGCTGTAGATTCTCATGAGCCCTTGCAGCTTGCACTTCTTCCTCGATCGCTTCCTCTGCAGCTTGAACTAACATTGATACGCAGCCTGCAGAAGCTCGCGAGACTCCATGACTGTTACAAATGAAGGTGATAAAGTAGTTTGCTTGACGTGAGACAAATTACCATGAGCCTGAAACGGCTTACATTTTTGGTTTTTATGATCTTTAGGAGCGAGAAAAGCGCAAGGCTGCTCGTGAGGCGGGAAAACCAGCTCCAACTGGCAAACCACTGGGCCGACCCAAAAAGGTGACACCACATTCATTGCAGTGCTGACTGCAGCTAGTGCTGGCTACACTGGAATCTGCATCCTTCTGCAGGAGGCATAGATCCTCAAGAGCTCCCAGCAGGTTTCAGGGACTCGTGATGACCTGTGCCTCTGGTCCATCTTTTGTTCAGACATGAATCAGATTGAGTAGCATTGTTCAGACATGAATCAGATTGAGTAGCATTGTTCAGACATGAATCTGATTGAGTAGCATTCAGACATGAATCAGATTGAGTAGCGTTCTTGAAATTTCGGGGAAATCCGATACCCCCTGATCGCAGGGTGAGGTCAGAAAACTCATCAAGCTGGTGCCGACAGCCCAATGTTTATCTTGCGTAGTTGACTGTCACTGACGTAACACTTCCCCTTTCTTTTCTGTCCCCTCTTCATTTTGCCTGGAAACGGTGTCTGGTCAGACCAGTTCAACTGCAATTGACATAGATCACCATGAACCGCCAGAGATTGAATCTGTGCATTTTGCAGACCTACTTTACACCCTTATTAGATTCCCCAGATGATTAAGCCACTGTGCAATTATTTGCTTATTCAGCAGGGTGGAGAACTCCTCGGATCCACGATTTTCCGAGGAAAGGTAGCGTCACTACCGAGAAAATGAAATAGAGTTCCGAGAAAAATTCACGAAACACATTTTCTCCACGTCTCGATCAGAGTTCAGAGATATGACAAGTTCAAGTCCGTGTCCAGCTTTTACTTTCTCGTCACTGAACGTGGTGCCTGCACCCGCGAGTGTAACATTGTATGCACTGCCCATTATAAAGGCTTACTCATCACTTGATTACAGTGGGTGAAGCGATATTGAGCGTTTGACAGTTCACCGGAGTTCAGTCCTCTGTGTTGGCCATTGGTAATCTATTGTGATACTGGTCAATAACCTAACACGTCGTGCGTTTCATGAGCGATTAACCGGGGAGACCCTTTTGAAGAAGGGAAAATCAACAAGAAATGGGAATGGGTATAAAAAGGTGGCAAAGGTCAGTGAGTCGGACCAGCATGTTGGTAAATGTTACCGTAAAGTGGGAAAACCTGGCATGGCGCTCTGCATTCTCTGCAACGAAGAACTGGGCTACTCTAATAATGGTTTGACGGCTCTTTTGGAAGAGAGAGGGTGGGTGGTTTGAAGAAGAAATTTGCTGGTGGTTCAACTTTTTTGTGTTTCGATTTTTTTTTTCCGGGGAGCTATGCTACCCTGGGCCCCCTACCGGGGCTTTGCCCCTGGACCCCACCGGGACCTAGGCGACCCCTGGACCCCGGCCACTTTTCAGAGATTTTTACACCTTCTCCACCCTGATTCAGGGCCTTCTCCCTACAAGAGGCATGGATTTTCATTAGCTCATGCATGTTGTGAAGGCTGCTGAGAAAGGACTTTCTTTGATCGTCATTTATATGGATCAGCAAAAGACTGTCATTTTTATGGATCAGCCTCGTTTGCATCTTAAAGTTGAGGATGTTATTACTGGTTAAAGCATAGCGTGGACTAGAAGTAGAGTTGCACATACTATATGAAACTGTGTGGTCATATAAATGTGGATTTCTGATATATACATATTAAATCCAAGATCTCTGCAATTGTTTTGAAATTTGGTGTCACTGTTTCGTCATCGAATCTGTCAGTTCAATTATCCTGAATTTTAAAAAAATATTAGTTTAGTTATCTCGACGCACCACCTGTGGTTTTCCAGCTCGGTAATAACGAAAGAATTTTTGAGCTGGCTCTCAGGGACGGACAGTGCCAGTGATGGAAAGCCTTCTGGCTGGTGCTAAAGAGGGAAAAAGGGGGGACCTGAAACATATGATGCTGTCATCAGGTGCTGGGCCAGAATTTATGAGTGATTACAACTTGACCCACAGGCACCACCCACCCCCTTACCACAGCCCTCTCCCTCCCCTTGTACTTGGACCTACGACTGTATGAAGGCTACATTACATTATTACAAATTGGGCAATAGATCAACCATTTTAGTGCAAGGGTGGTGCCAAGCTATTCTGGCACCACCCTTGAACTAACATAGTCAAATTAATTTCTAGCAGTAGTATATTACTATCGGGATGAAAAGGGTTAATGATGAACATAATGAAATGACGTTCATGTTATTTAAATCATGAGCGTTCTCCGTTTGTTCCTAAACTTCGTGAAATTGTGATTTTTCTGGAAAGTGGCTTAGGCAGCTGAATTTATACTCCATATGTCACTCTTTTTAAAGATTTAAGGTCATTTTGGAAATGAAATCTGTAAGCAGTGAGTGTGAGAGCTCCTCATGTTTGGATAGTCTCGAGTACGGCATTCTGTCATTTATGATATGGCCAATATTTTAGAATGTCTCGCAAACCAGACAGGTGAGGCTAGCGCTGGTAGAACAGTAAACATGCCAAGGGGAATAGGCATACAAACGGATCCCCTGTCCCCTCCTTACCAGGCATCCAATCGCCCGCGCATTAGAAAAATACGCAGTATTGTTTTGTGGGCTTGTGATTGGATGCCTGATAAGGAGGGGACAGGAATCTTAACTGTTTGTATGTAAAGCGCTGAGTAATTCCAGGGCTTGTAATTTTCCGCGAATTTCCGCTATTAAAAAAAAAATTCCGCCAAGAACAGTATGGTCTCTGCGGAACCAAAAAGTTTGACGATTTTCCTCCGATGAAAAAGTTTGTTGTGCGTGTCCTCAAGCCAAACGGAAACACAGAACTGCGCATGCGTGTGTCTGAATCGCAGCCGGTAAAATAGATGCAAGACGCATTGTTCAGTGTGGCGATTTGATGATGAAGGCGTGAAAAATGCGTAGAGGTGGGAATCGATGGAAAAAGATATGGGTGATAAACGACTAGGACAATATTTGAGGAAGATCTCAAGAAATGGAACAGCTTGAAAGAATGCACGTTAAAAATGCTACAATTTGTATGGGGGGGGGGGGGGGGGGGGGGGGGGGTCATTCCCCTGCACCCTCTACCAGCGCCTGGGTGGCACCTGGACCCCAGCCAATTTCCTCTTTTTTTGACTCCAGACCATTACAAGCCCTGTAATTCCCTTTGGTTATAGTATATGTACTTTAGAATGTGTGTTGAGCAGAATTGTCTATACTTAACCAACATTTCTTGTGTACGCAACCACCGGCATCATGCGCAGTAATGGTGGCGGCATGCACAAGGAGGTTAACTAGTTTTATGTTGCAGAGTTTCTGCAGGTAACCCTTGTACACGTGATGTATGGAGTGCAATAGCAGGTTTTCCATTGTGTAATTGTGTTTTGTTTTGCAGACTAAGAAATAGAGAAAGAAGTGCATTCAGAATCTTCGAGGTAAGTTGACGCATCTTTTTGTCTGATTTCTTTTTACACTCTCAACTTTGACGAGTTAGCCACTTTGTGGTGATAGACGATACTGCTTGGTGGCAAGGACAAATGTGTGTCGAGGGATTAATCTTTATATGGCTCAAAGATAGTCTGTTTGGCTTAAGCACCATGCCAGGTATATCAGTCACACTTGTAGTGCTTTATCCCCAAGGCTTCAGTTCCTAAACTTTAGAGGCGTCGTCTAGCACAGTTGCAGGCGATGGGTCGACCATGATAATTCAAGGGTAGTGCCAGATGAGCTTGGCGCCTGAAGGCGCCAAGCTGATCTGGCACTACCCTTGAATAATCATGGTCGATCCGTCTCCTGCTGAAGTCCGTCGAGGCTGAATGTGTTAAAGCTGCAAGAAATACAGCAGTCATTAGTCAAGACTGTTGTTTACTGTAAGGTCACAGCGCAAACACGTTCTTAGGAGGCACATTTGTGAGATGTACAGCATGTAACCCTAACAAACATTTGTTTCCCAAAAAGAGAAGCTGCTGATGCCAGCGGAGTTGTCGATTAGTTTGCAGTTCTGTTGATGTTTGGGTCTCTTTTGTAAAAGTGGAGGGGATGAGAGGGAGTAGGGCTTACATGTTGCTTGGTTAGTTGCGGGTTAACATCCGCAGCACCAGAGAGATAATGGATGGCCCTAGCGGGTGGGTTATGGGGAGACGGAGACAGCTATTGCCAATGGAGTACAGACCTGTTTACCACTTTTTTGTTGAAAGTGTAATCACTGGTCCCCAAAGTGTAGTTTAGGGTCCCCAAAGTGTAGTTTAGGGCCCCCAAAGAACTTGCCACCATGGGCGATGGAAAAGTCCAACTTGCACACTCTGCAATGTGCATAGGTTCCGCCCCTCGACGAAACGGTGACGCATGGAAAGTCAGCAGCATAGCTTTGCAGGAAACGTTGGCATGCAACCTTCTTTTTCG
Organism: Semisulcospira habei; assembly: GCA_036245525.1. Lineage (NCBI taxonomy): Eukaryota > Metazoa > Mollusca > Gastropoda > Semisulcospiridae > Semisulcospira > Semisulcospira habei. The sequence continues at coordinate 212,115,827 of BTPG01000003.1, read as the reverse complement.
GCTGTTCTTTCTTCTTTACTGGAGGCCGAAAGTCACCGGCTTCAATACCATCACTGTCGTCTGTTTCGTGTTCTTTAGAACTGCAACCTCGCTTCATGTCTTTTGCCCAAATTCACACTGACAGTTTGAAAAGAATAATATCAGTAGCACGCTTCCACCGCAATTTTTGCAATGGCGTCTTCACGGGTAGTAGAAACACGCTCATTGGCTACTGCGGACCAATCAGAATCAGGCTTTTGTAGCCTATTTTGCCGAGAATGTCTTCACACAAAAAAGTACAATATCAGCGAAAACGTACTTTTAGCGATCTCCAAACCGTATTTTTAAAACGGTGGTCGTAGTAGCGTAGTCGGGGGTGTGAAATTGTAGAAACTACGCCGGGAGCGTAGTGATAAACAGGTCTGGGAGTATGTCCTGAACACTGATCAATTCAGCCGCAGTGCAACTGTGCCACTTTGATTTACCAGGGCTTCTAACGGACATGCTATCTTAATATTGCCCATCGTTTTGCCTGGACGGCTTAGGTGTGAGTGCAGAGACCGGAAATATACACGCTGGCATGTAAAATTTAATTTCTTTATTTAATGTTATTGAAATTAATAAATATACTGATCAACAAAAGAAACACATTTTTCACCATGCGCTTTTCTTCATAAATATGCTTTAAACCGGCTTATTTGACGTCATTTATTAGAAAATGTTATGAAGGGTGTGTTATGCCATGTGCAAATAGAATGTTTAATCTTAAAAATCGCACATAGATGAATTATGACGCCGTTGGTGACACTACCATCACAGGACATTAAAAGTGAAATGGGGAGCATCTGCAGAGGAAACGGCTGAAAGCCAACCAATGTGCAGTGTCTTTGACCTACTTTTCGTTTGTCAAAGGCACCTAAGTAATCAACATGACCTACAAACATGAAATCAAAAAGTTCTTTATTTTTAGGTTAGCAGCCATATTTACCTGATCAAATGGATTGGATATAGGTGTGATCTTTATCTCTGTCAGTCACTGGAGCATAAAATATGGTTTGAAAGTAATTCACATTAAATCAAATAAGATTTATTAAGAAAATGCTGTGCACCGGAGGTTCTGGTTCTCTAATGAATTTTTCTAGTCAAATTTCATTTGAGGCAGTTGATAATATAAGCAATCCACAGTTAATAACATCATAAGCAATCCACACAACTTGTGTGTTAAAACATATCACAGAAAACTTGCTTCACAGAGCGTGTCCAGTTTTGCTTATTTTCACCACTAATGAAACCCTGTGTCCTCCAAGGTAGCCATAACTTGTCCAATTTTTGGCTCGCGTGCGAAGCAAAAGTGAGTATGTTCTGGGCCAGTGGTCGTCTGTCCGGCCTCGTCCGTGGTAAACTTTAACGTTTGCATTTTCTCGGAGAATATTCAAGCTAGTCTTCAAACTAGGCCCAATGATACTTTGTGGCAAGAGCTTTCTAAACATACCAATTTCAGTGACCTCTCACAAAGGTCAAGGTCACAGTGGCTCTGGAAATGAAAAATAGCTATTTTGGGACATAAATTCTTTTTTCTCAAATACTATTGACAACTTCACATCCAAACTTGGTACATAGATACCTGATGGCAAAACCTTTATATGCACACTAATTTGGTTGATCCCTCAGAAAGGTCAAGGGTCACAAGAGGTCAAGAAATAGGTCCAAAATGCCCATACTTTTACAAAACAAAATGGGTTTTTTTTCCTCGCAAATACTATTCACAACTTCAAACCCAAACTTGCTACAGAGATACCTGACGGTAAGACCTATCTATGCATACTCATTTGCATGACCCCTCAGAAAGGTCAAGGGTCACAAGAGCTCAGGAAATAGGTAAAAAAATAGTCACATTTTGACAAGAAACATGTCGTGTGGATCGGTTGATACAAGTGAGCTATATGGGCTTTGCCCTTCTTGTTGTGTGAAGGTAGCTCAGACTGTAGGCTGAACATCTGAAGTAAGCAACAAATGTTTTTTTGCTGTCACGGTGGCTCTTTGTTTGTGGGTACACTTGCAGACACTTTTCCCATTTTTAATGTAAGTCAGTTAATTATAAGCCTAGTTCGCATAAACTGCCTAGTTAGCATAAACTATGTCCCATTGCGCAAAGGCCATTGGGCCGACGTTGGCCGATGCACGACCGTGCGCATGCCAGCGGTGGCCTGATGGCCTTTTGCACATTGGTGTGAGAGGGAGAGAAATGGGTTTCTACAAATTCTAATTCTGGCATGTCCACTGCTCCCTGGTCTTTGAAGTGTGGCACAGCAGCAGTGCTCCTGAATTGATCAGCTTTTGGGTCTTGCTTGTAGGTAATAGTTGTACTTTATATGGCAGAGTAAATTTATGATGTTTTGTGCATGTGTTTCAGACACCCCTGCCTCAGTTATAGATGGTCAATGGTTGGACTTTTAATGGCAGCCAGCGCAATACATTCAACTTGATGAAGACACCATACCTCTCTTCTCGTCTTCTTCATCTGCACTTTCATTCATCCTCATCCTCATGTCTCCACAGCACACGCCCCTTTCATGTCCAACACTTTTGCAGGAGATTGTACCAGCTCAAGGGTAGTGCCTCATTACCTCATGGTAATCGGTCGCAACCCTTGATCTGTCGCACTTGATAGACACCACATCAAAGACTTGCCATGGCTGAGATGTATCGCGCAATCCAGGCTTACCTTGAGATGGCGTCGGGGGTTGATCTATTTCCCATACCTTGCACATTGTGCTTAGCAAGTGGTTCTGAAATGGAACTCAATTGGCTCTGAACGTGAAAGGGGCAGAAGGCACAGTTTTCTCATTCAAATAATCACGTATCAAAATCGTTTGGACTATTGTACGTTTCCAATTTTTAGCTCGTCTTAGATCATGCCGAGTCGTTTCCTTTTTTCCGCCTTTTTTCGTCCCTTCTCCCTGGTTTGAGCCAGTACTCTGTTGCCGTACATTTATCTGAAATTTGTAGTACGTGTTCAATGCATTTTTACTGTTACTTTTTTCTTTGTCCTCTTTTGCTGCAAATTGTTAGAATGTGTCCATCACCATTAATTTGCTTTGTGTTTATCATTATCGTTAGTGCTGTTGCTTACAGATTGAACTGCTCATTTTCAATCATTAAGAAAATTTTACTCTTATTTCATGATTCGGAACAGTACTGTGTTTAGTGTTCTGCATGATTGAGCCGTTGATCGATGCATTATCGCTTCAGTGTAGGGTCTTTACATGCTTGCAGCTTTTCAGTAACATTGGTTGAAGACTGCTTGCAGCGTACAGAGCACTTAATATTCAAATAGTGGAAGTTGAAAAATACATGTTACACTTTTTCAAACCAATCACCAGGGGACAGTTTGCATGAGTGAGCTTAGCCCTGTGCCAGCCACTAGGCATGGTGCTCCGCAATAGCGGAGCACCATGCTTAGTGGCTGGCACAGGGCTAAGCTCACTCGTGCAACTGATGGTGACCCCGCATCTTTTTCTAGACTCTAAAATTGGCCATTGCATATTTTCATCCTTTTTTCATAGCAATGAGTTTGGCGATGGCTTGATCTGTCGAGATTTTGTAAGGTATGTCGCGTTTAGATGACAGATTTTTTTTCACAAGAAAGCATTTTGTCCCAAGTATGAAATTTTAATGTTTGTTCCGCTGAAGGCTTTGTGTGTTTGATGTAGAGTAACCTTTTAGCCCAGAGTCCCTACAGCAGGAGATTGATTGACCATGAATATTCAAGGGTAGTGCCAGATTAGCTTTGCGCCTTCAGGCAGTACCAACAGGCCTTCACTGCACAAATTACAGAGCTGAGGTGGAAGCCCTGGTCCGCGCTGCAAACATTCTTAGTGGCACTGCAGCCCCTGATGCCCAGATTGTCTTCCTGACTGTCTGTCCTTGAGGCAGCAACAGCAAGCAAACTGCCACGTCTACAAGAGGCACTGCAAAACATCGTGCACCAGACTGATGCTGCAGTGGATCCCTTCACACTGTGGCATCTACGGCAATGAAGAAGCTGACGGAATGGCAAAAGTGGGCACAGAGGAAGAACGAGATGAAAATGGAGTCGGCTTCACAGAGATGACGACTATCATTAGTCTGTGTACAGACCACCACAACAGCCCCTAGCCGGTTACCATCAGCTGTCTAGACAAGAGCAGGTGACCATCTTCCGTCTGAGGACTGGGCACAACCGACTCGATTTCCACCTGCCAGACGTGTCCACCTCATGCCATCTCCCCTGTGCCCCTTGTGGAGAAGCAGAGCAGACCACATCCTCCAGGACTGTGGGAACCACCAGCTGCTGAGGGAGGACATATTGCCGAAGCCGGTCACTTTACAAGAGAAACTGTACAGGTCTGAGGCGCTACAGAAGATCACAGATTTCATTTTGAGAGCCAAACTCGAAGTGTGACGGCGTTCGAAAAGAAGACCATGGTCAGTCCACCTCCTGCAACTGGTACATAGTTGTTAAGTAACACTTCCAAAATTTGGGGCTAAAAGGGTTAACCTTTTAGGTGTCGGTAGTGGTTTTAGTCGGGATTATTCCATTCAGGAATCGTTGCAACTAATATTGGGTTAAGGTCCAAAATCCTGGACAAGCACAGATCATCTTGGTTTTTAGCCACCTTTGCTGTGTTCCGTCTGTGGAGATTAAGAATGTAGGTCATGTAGGCGATTGACGATAGCATGTCACTGCCAAACATAGACTTGGTGTTGGCAATTTCAGCCCCATGCAATGGGGGAAGAAAACTCCAGGGTTTAAGTCTGTGGGTGGCGGTTATCAGCCATCAAATATTCCTGTCAGCAACAGCCACTGAATGTATCTTGTGATTCCAAGTTGGATGATCTGTAGCTTGATATTTGTGTTCAGAGAATGGAGATTAGTATGTGGGTGTATTGAGTTTGTTCAAGTTGCAATGGTCTGCGTTCCAGCATTTTTAGAGCGTTCTGAACCATTTGTCAAAATAAAACCCGGTTATTCCTTCTAGACATGCTAAAATTCATAATTCTGTCATAAAGCCCTGTTGTGAAAGTTCTTGAGACAAACGTGTCCTTCATTCAATACATTGTCGTCCCATGTTTTTGCTAGCTTTTTTTAATGTAATGTGTATTATGTTAGGTCATCAAATCCATTTCCATTTTTAATTTTGTCATCGTGTATGTGCATGTACCTCGTCAGTTTTTGTGTCGTTAATAAAGAGAATCATTTTTTCATAGACACTGTTTGAGTGTGCGTTAGAAGATGAAAGAATGTGATTTGGTTGTGTGTGCTGCAGGGCTGAATTCCCAAATTCTTGTTGACTGTACTTTGATGTTTGGCACCTTCTGCAGTCGTGATTGACCCCAACGGCTCGGTAGTGTGGACACAATAGCTTGGTGCCTAATGGCAACAATCTTGACTGGCTGTGGCCTATCAAGTTCTGGCACTACTATTGAACTTTCATAATTTAGTGTGCTGGTATAGTAGTGGCTGAATTGGTTAACTCGTTTGCGGCCAGTTCATCCACTTATGCCGCACATCTGAATGCGGCTGGCCGCTATTGAGCATTTAGCCCCCAATGCACTACAGCAGGAGATGGATCGACGATAATTCAAGGGTAGTGCCAGATAAGATTGGGACCATCACGTGCCAAACTATTTTGGCACTACCCTTGAATTGTCTCGGTCGATCCCTGCAGATGGTACATGGTTGTCAAGTGACCTCGAAAAGCGGCCTTGGGATACGTTCAAGATGTGCTTTTTGATGGCTTTAGTTCAAGGGTGGCGCCAAGCTATTCTGGCACTACCCTTGAACTAAACCGGTTGATTGTATATCTAGAACAATTTTAGCCTCGGTGTAAAGTCACTGCTGCTTGTGGGAAAGCCTGCTTGGTGCGGATATTGCAGTACTGCACATAATGTCCTAATAGTGAGTGGTGCTTTGACTAAATGCAAATCCGCGAGGGCACGGCCACCGCGTATTCTGACGAGCTATTTACGCGGTGGCGCAGCGGATTTGCATTTAGTCAAAGCACCATTCGTCGGGCCCCTATGATACTGTTGGGTCACCGCGAACTACACCATAGAGCGTATACAAAGGGAGTGGCGATTCCAGCCACGCACAGTGCGGCGTCGCGTGTTGGAGAGTTACGGCGCCAGCGTTTCTGGCACTAGCGGCAGAGACAGTTCATCAGTGTCCGCATTCGTACATAATGACGGGCTGGGTCTCATTAACGCATCGAGGCTTGACATGTACAGAAGATAGATCGACCATGACGGTTCAAGGGTAGTGCCAGAAAATAGTTTAGCACCTAGAGCCGTGATCACGACCATGTGAACCGAACGGAGCCGGTACGGCCGTGCCAGAATGCTTACCGCCTACCATGATAGTTTAAGGCGGGCTGTGCCAAAATAGCATGGCATTTCGGAGTGATCACGACTCATGTTCAAGAGTGGTATCGGAATAGCTTAGCGCCTACCATGATAGTTCAAGGGTGATAGCAATAGCGGCTTGGCGCCTAGTCAGTGATAATGTTCAGTCAGTTCAAGAGTGGCGCCAGAACTATGATAGTGGCACCTAGAAGGATCGACCATGTTCAAGGGTGGTTCCAGAATAGCTTAGCGCCAAACCATGATAGTTCATACGGGTGGTGCCAACCTAAGCTCCTAAATGCACAAACTATGGGCTATGTCCCACCTGTACTACTAAATGAAGTTTTCGGTGTACAGTTCCCAAAATTTTAATGTGCTGTTCTGACACCACCATTGAACATTTTGTATTGTTTAGTCTGCTAAAAATACGATACTCACTTTCATGGTATAAATTGAAAATGTTCGCGTGTCATACCGTTCTGTCTGTTCATAAAGATAGGTATGAGTGTAAATCCTTCGGATAAGTCACTGAAACACAGACAGTGAATGTCAGATTCTTTTTACTAACATTATTTGTTAAATAGAGTTGGGCATGAAATAAAAAGCGTCCGCATAATCAAATAATCAGCTCCATTTTCAGAGTTCATGTTCGTCGGTTTGTCTGTCAGTATTTCTGCCCGTCTTCTGTCTGTCTGTCTATCAGTCAGTGTCTCTGCCTCTTGTGTCTGTTTCAGCCTCTTGTCTGTGTTTCTGTTTCTTCTGTCTCTGTGGCTGGTGCAGTGATAATCACATGATTATTAGTATTCTAAAGACAAAGAGCATGTTAGTTACTACACGTCAGAAACACCACAATGGCCTACCACTCTCCTTTAACACTCTCCTTAGATAGCCAGCCTGTAGAACAAGTAACTAGGCATCGCTTATAAGGCGTTATAGTGGACAACCAATTAAGCTGGAAGCCGGCCGCATACTGACTCAATATGCAAAACAATCTCCAAAAATCTGTGCCTGCTATCAAAACTACGCCATCATAGTTAATACTGATATCCGTAAACTCTTTCCATGCGCGTATTAAAATGCATTGTGACTACAGTTCTACCGTCTGGGATGGATGCAGATAAGTTCACATGATGGTCAATTCGGGTTTAACGTCCACAGCACCGAGGTGATCATGGACGGCCCTGACGGGCGGGTTATGGGGGACAGGGAAATCTATTGCCTATGGAGTACGACCTCAACACTGATCAACTCGGGCGCACTGACCAAATGTGCCACTTTGATTTACCAGGACCTTTCAACGGACATGCTATTGAAACAAATCGGTTTTTCCCCCCTGGATTGTGAGTCCAGCTACCGGGGCCGGGACGGGATTCGAACCCACGACCCGGCGATTCCCTTCGCTCTCCTGCTCCGACGTTTTACCGCCTGAGCTATTTCGGACTCGTAAGTTCACATGAAAAAAAGTTAATTCCTTGTATCGTCGGGGCATTAAATTAATACTTCCCGGTCCTACTTCGACTGACGAAAAAATAAAATTTCTCAAGTTACTAACATCGAACAAACAGTTTGAAGTTAATCGCTGTGTTCTACTGCACAAGATTATGCACGGAAAGGCCCCACCCTATCTAAGAACTCTATTTTCCGACAAAACTGAAATAGTAAAAACACGAGAAATAGTTCGATCCACCTTCCAAAAATTAGATTAGGCATCTGTAAAACCAGCCTGTCCTTTTCAGGTGCTAAAGCGTGGAATATTTTACCTCCACACCTGAAATCAATTTGTACGATTCGCGTCTTCAAAGGTCGCCTCCATAAATATTTACTTCAGAAGTAATAGTATTTTCGGCTCCTATATGCTACTATTCATATAGTTAGTGACAAGTTTCCTATTACCTATTAATCTTCTACTGTTGCTACAGATTATGTAATAGTTCAACTGTCTGCATTAACATGTCAGGTTCATACCTGTATGATATATTAATTTATTTTTTTTTTCGGAGGTGGCGGGTGGGGGTAAGGGGGAATGGGTCTTTTTACTTATGTTTTATCTTTTGCTGTATCGTCTGGTGTATTTTATATGTGTAGAGTAGCAGGACAGTTTGGAAGATAGGCATTGCTATGCCTAAAACTTTTTATCCTGAATAAGAACGTTTCATCATCAGTCTCTCTCTCTCTCTCTCTCTCTCTCTCTCTCTCTCTCTCTCTCTCTCTCTCTCTCTCTCTCTCTCTCTCTCTCTCTCTCTCTCTCTCTCCCCCCCCCCACCCGGGTCTGCCCTGGGGGACTTGGGTGGGGTTAGGTACTTTTTAGTTCCCAGGGTCACCCTGGTCACAGGGTGGGTTTCCTTTCTATTCTGGGGCATGTGTTTCTGTCTACCCTTGGTCCATTCACCTGTATTTGCCTTTTTAAAACTCTCCCAACTGTCTGCACTGCCTGTAGCTCTTGATGTTGGATGTGTGTTGCTAAATGGTCTTAGCTTTATTTTGGCCCCATGTTGTAGGTTTATTTAACGTATTTGACCGGCTGGCGACATACATTCAATTTTCTGTTTAGTTTTTTTTTTTTTTTCACAAGCAGTGCAGGCACGTCCTGAGAAAGCCTTGTTGCTGTCGGGACGTTAAGCAATGTACAATCAATCAATCTCTCTCTCTCTCTCTCTCTCTCTCTCTCTCTCTCTCTCTCTCTCTCTCTCTCTCTCTCTCTCTCTCTCTCTCTCTCTCTCTCTCTGTGACCACTATCCGGTGACCACTATCCGGTGAGCTGCACGTGGCTGTCCAAGCTTCCAAAACTAAAAAAGCAAGGACATACGTGCATAACATACAGATCATTTAAAAAGTTCAATGAAAATACCTTTCTGTCTGATCTAGCTTCTGCAGAGTTTACTGAAGTGTACAATGAAACCGACCCAAATAAAGCACTAGATACGTGGTATCACATCTTTCTCAGAGTGCTAGATAAACACGCGCCCTTGAGACAACAAAGAGTTAAATACGCCACTTTCCCACCCTGGCTGACTGCGGATCTTATCGAGGCCATGGAGCACAGGGACGAGCTGAGAAGAGAGAAGCGTTTCACCGATTACAAGAAAGAACGTAATCGAATAAAATCCATGGTTCTGAAGGCAAAGAAATTACTTTTCGATAAAGTTATTCACGAAAGTAAAGACTGTGCCACAATATGGCGTGCGATAAATTTAGTTACTAGAGGCAGGAATAAAAGCACAGCTCCTTTACCGCCGCATCTCACAGCAAACAGCTTCAACAGCCACTTCGTCTCCGTAGCAGAATCATTAATTCCGCCGGGAACTGAGTCGCATGACTATGTATGCCCGGACAACTTAGTCGATTTCTGCAAGCAGAGAACTGCCGGCACAAAACCTTTCAACATACCCACTATAGCGGTCCATGAAGTTGGTAAATTAATTACATCCTTGGAAAATAAAAAAATCATCAGGACTGGATGAGATTAGTGCGAAAATACTTAAGATATCCCTCCCTTACATTGTAGAGAGTATCACTTATATCTACAACCTCTGTATTAATTTTAATTGTTTTCCAGACGCATTTAAAGACGCGAAAGTAATACCTCTACCTAAATCTAAAGATCTTAGTGAAATTAATAATTTTAGGCCCATATCACTTCTACCTGTTCTGTCCAAGCCCTTAGAACGGCATATTCACAAGCATCTATCTATATACCTGGAAAGCCGAAAATTAATCTATTCTTTGCAGTCCGGCTTCAGATCAGAACACTCATGTCACACTGCGCTAATACGGATGATAGGCACCTGGTTATCTTCCATCAACGACTCAAAACTTACAGGAGTCATGTTTCTAGATTTTCGTAGAGCCTTTGATCTAGCAAACCACGAAATACTGATCAAGAAAGTATCCATGTATACCAACAACTCGGCGTCGTTTCTCAAATCCTACCTCGAAGGTAGAAAACAAAAGGTATTACTAAATGGCTCATACTCGAATCAAGGGTTAGTGAAGCATGGCGTACCACAAGGCTCTATTCTTGGTCCCCTTTTATTCTGCTTGTTCATAAATGATCTTCCTCTTGCGATAAAAAATGATAGCGTTACATGTGATATGTTTGCAGATGATGCTGCAGTACACACGCCAGATAAGGATATATCAAACATCAATTCACGACTGCAAAACACATTGCAAGATATTGATGAATGGTGCAGTCATAATAATATGATTTTAAACCCGGTAAAAACGGAGAGCATGGTAATTAGCACCCGCCAAAAACACCAGCTTGGCTCTCTCTCACTCAGTCTGTCCCTCAAAGGCAAAACCATCAGCCAAGTTACTAACCATCGCCTGCTAGGAGTCACAGTGGACAACCAGCTTAGGTGGCAGCCACACATCAGTAATGTTTGTAAAATTGTCTCCAGAAATCTGTACATCTTAGCAAAACTTAAACACATTACTGATATGGAGACACGTCAACTGTTCTTCAATGCTCATATTAGATCGCATATAGACTATGCTTCTACTGTGTGGGATGGTTCGAGCGATGTCAATTTGAAAAGATTGAACTCTCTACATCGGAGAGCTGCCAAACTAATACTCCCTGATCCCAGCTTAACTACTGACCAAAAATTGGCAGCCTTAAAAATTCTGCCCCTGAAAGATCATCTAATTTACAATAAGGGAATGGTTATGTTCAAGGCATTAAACGATAAGCTACCCCGATATATCACATCGCTATTTACCGTCAAGTCATCAACATACTCCAGATCAAGAAAATCCCTTATTGTGCCGCGACCTAGAATTGATCTTTATAGAACGAGTTTGACGTTCTCTGGCTCTAGTCTTTGGAATGCCTTGCCTAGAAACGTCACGACATCAGCTTCTTTCTCCTATTTTAAAGTCAGTCTCACCAAGTACTTATTTTTGTCAGCAGCATCCCCGTGACTGTGCACATATTGAAAAATACTATTTCTCATTAGATTATTAATTGCGTGTATCACAGGTTTTGACTGATGACTCATATTTATTCGGTACAGCTTGTATTTAGCCAGCAACTCATATGACTGACTAGCTTAACGTTATAAGCCGCGTAAACGTGTGTGTGTGTGTGTGTGCATGTGAATTGTGCGTGTGTGCGTGTGCGTACGTGTATATTAGAGATAGAGAGTGGCGTGCTCAAATGTGCATGCGATATAGTTTACTAGCAGCTGCCCTTCATAGACGATCAGCCGTTTACGAGATAGTGATTTTCTAGAGAGTAACAAAGGTTTGGGTATATCAAAATGAAGTCTAGTATGAATAAAAGCAGTGCGCACTCGTTTTAAACCGCCGGAGGATGGAGACATTTTTCTGTAGCACATTTTGTTTCCAGTATGGCTGCAGACGAAACCAGGACCGTCGCGGCCATGTTTACAGGGGATCAGTAGTTTACACGGGTCTCATTGTTCCTGTATTCAGTGGTAGCATGCACTATATGTCACTTAAAAGGATTTCATTTTTTAAAGTAATATTTTCACACTTTCACACTTACATATATTTAGAGAAGAAACAATTACGAAAACGCTTGCCTTGAACTCAAAATTAATATCGTTTCTCAACAATAAGGTATCCCAAAATCACGTGATCAAAACATCACGTGATGCCACGACCTCCGCGGACGTGAATTTCGGTGTGCCGACGGGTTCTTTTTGATTTGTTCTACATAAGCTTGTTTGTTTAAAAAGAAAAAAAAAAAAAGCAAACGTGTAAAGTTGCTATGTGCATTTTTACGGCTTGATAAAGGTTTGTCACGTTTATTTCCATTCACTTTACCATCGCTTTGCCCGTTTCATTTCGACAACACAGCACCAAAACAAAACGCAACCCACAACATAAACGCTATCTTTAAAACCTATGCTGCATTCTGTAAAAGAAAAAGAGTGCCACACCACTTGGTTTTAACTGTCATGGCAGAGCAAAGTTTCGGAACTTGATTAATTATTTTATGCAGCAGTAACATTTATTTTAATCAGTTGCACTGACAAGCTATGTTGTGATGTGCGATCACTGCCAGTGCCAATTATGCAGTCTCAGTGATCACTGATGGTACAGTACACTTCACACTGAAAAAAAAAAAAAAATACACAGCACAATGTGAACACGCTTGGAAGTTCATGCAATGCTTTGTTTAAAATTGAACCCTATCTTGCTAGCAGTAGCCTATTGCACAAAAGAGGAACTTATTTTGCTGCTGTGTTATTTGCAGTTTGTCTGCATATAGACATTTGCAGTTCGCTGCAAGGATTCTTAGCAGCTGACATTAGCACTGACATATATATTGGGATTAAAACGAGAAAGAAAACGGAGAAAGGTGACACAGAGATGATTTAATAAATCAGTCAAGTGATCAAATGAATGAGATATCTATGTTTTATGATAAACAGCTAGTTAGGGGGGGGGGGGGGGTGAGGAGGCACATACTTTATAATGTACACGTACTATTTCTTTCAGTGTTTCCATCACCCACTCATAACACCATTAGACTCGATGAGTTGTCATGTTTTGAGTGGTTTACAAAATACATGTACTTGTTGCTGTTACATTATCTTCTTACTGGTTTTGACATTTCGCTGTAAGATTTACAGTCCCATACTTTAAGCGTGTTCCCCCTAACGCACACAGAGGTTGACTGTATCATTGATATGTGTGTGTAGGTAGCGTTTGGTTTTGTTTGAGGTGGCAGTTTTGGCCTCACCTTTAAGTTTGGTGCCGCTGTGCATGTGGCCACCAGTACTATTTACAGAACTGATGACTGCATGTGCAGGCTAGTTCACGGTATCAAAATGTGAACTGGGCAGCCTATTGTTTGAAGTGATCAGTGGTAGCAACATCCATGATGTATGTGTGCATTTGGCCACTGGTACTGTTTACAAAGGTGCTGTTTACAGAACTAGTGGCTGAGTATGCATATTATTATTAGTACTGTTATTGTTATCAGGTGTGGCCTTATCTCTAAGTTTTGGTGCCCCTGTGCATGAGGCCAACAGTACTTTTCACAGAACTGATGGCTGCATGTGCAGTGTGGTTAACTGTACACATGAAATTTGTAGGTGGGCAGCTAAAATACAGGCAGTCAATACAAGCCACTTGCTTAACCTGAAGTCTCTATATATAGATTTTACAGTCCACTAATGCCCATCAGTATACAATTGTGCATGTCTTTTGTGGGTTTCTGTGGTTTTGTATGTGGGCTGGGGTTGAAAGTGGGGCGGTATGGCACCTATTACCGTGTATGTACAAAACCTACATTACAAACAAACATAAATTAATAATTTTAATAAATAGTTATTTGGGTTTAACGCCACGTGGCAGACTACGGCCATCTCACGGCAGTTAAATAAATAAGATAAAGTAAGTCAAAGATACCTGGAACATAAGAATGCTAAGTAAAGTATAGATTATGATCATGCACAGATGTACATTGGTGGATGTTCTGCGGTTTTGTGTGTGTAACTGGATTGGGGTTGGGAGCGAGCGATACTGCACCTATTACCATGTACGTGTATAAGACATAAGACATTTATTCACCAAGTAAAACGTTACAAGGAATTTTGTGTGGCATGGCGACAGTAAAATATGTCCTCACTTCATCATGTCATACACTTAGTTGGCGATCATCCTATATACACCACTAAAAGATAGATAAACACAATATTAAACTCAAATCAGTCATATGTCACAAATCATGGAATCACGTTGTTCCATGCATGGTGATGTATTGAGGACAGCTTCTGGGGAAAAAAATGCATCTGAATCGAGAGGTTCTGGCTTTAAAAGCACGAAACCGCCGGCCAGAGGGCAGAAGCTCGAAGAGATGATTGGCTGGGTGTGACAGATCTGACAGAATAGTACTGGTGGCCACATGCACAGGGGCACCATGGTGTATGTTCTTGAGCTGTATGCTGATGTGTATGTACAAAACCTACATTACAAACAAACAAAATAAATAAATAATTTAAATAAATAAGATAAAGTAAGTCTAAGGTACCTGGGACATATGCATGCTAGGTAAAGGATAGATTAAAAATTATGAACATACACAGATGTGCATGTCCTTCCTTTGGTAGGTGTTCTGCGGTTTTATGTGTGTATTTAGGTAAGGGTTGGGAGCAGGCAGTATGGCACCTATTACCATCTATATATGTGTATATTTTCTTGTTTGCTGATGTGTATGTACAAAACCTTCATTACAAGCAAACAAAATAAATAAATAATTTAAATATATAGTTATTTGGGTTTAATGTCGAGCAGGCGACCAATGCCATCTCATGGCGGTTAAATAAAAAAGATAAAGTAAGTCAAGATACCTGGGACATATGAATGCTCAGTAAAGGATAGATTATGAACATGCACAGATGTAAGTGTCGTTTGGTGGGTGTTCTGTGGTTGTGGAGTGGGGTTGGGAGTGGGCAGTATTACCATATATGTGTATGTGAACATCAGCATATGTACAAAACCTACTTTTCAAACAAATAAAAATAAATAATAAATTTAAATAACTAGGACATATGAATACCAAGTAAAGGATATATTATGAACATGCACAGATGTGCATGTCCTTTAATGGGTGTTCTGTGGTTTTGTATGTGGGGTGGGGAGCGGGTGGTATGCACCTATTACCATATATGTGTACATGTTATGTTCACATCATATATGTGTATATGTATGTTCTCATCTTGTATGCTGATGTCCCCCACCCAGATCTACCCTGGGGGATGGGTGGGGTTAACTACTTTTTAGTTCCCAGGGTGACCCTGGTCAGCCCCACAGGGTGGGTTTTCCCCTCTATTCAGGGGCGTGTGTTTCTGTCTACCCTTGGTACATTCACCTGTATTTACCTTTTTTAAACTCTTCCTACTGTCTGCACTGCTTGTAGCTCTTGATATTGGATGTGTGTTGCTAAAGGGTCTAGTTAGGTTTATTTAGTGTATTAGACCAGCTGGCGACATACATTCAATATTCTGTTTAGTTTGGGTTTTTTCACAAGCAGTGCAGGCACGTCCTGAGAAAGTCTTGTTGCTGTCGGGACGTTAAACAATGTACAATCAATCATTTTATGCTGATGTGTATGTGCAAACATACATCACAAACAAACAAACAAACAAACAAACAAACAAACAAATAATAAATTAATAAAATAAGTTGGGGATACCTGGGACCTATAAATATGCATGTTAAGTAAATGATAGATTATGAACATGCACAGATGTATGCATATTGAAAACAAATTTCCTCTCCTTGGTGACCACTTCCATACCACTATAGTGATCATGTGCATCAAGGAATTCCTTCCATCCATAATTAAAAGGATAAATAATAAATAAATATGTAAGTGAATACATACATGAATCAATAATAAATAAATAAATAAAACATGTAATATAATAGAGAGGGCTACTATCTGTATTGTGTCTCATGCAGTCCTGATAAAGCTTAATCATAAGAGTCCTTGTGAGTACTTGAGTGCGGATTGGTTGAATTGGTTGCAAAAACTAAAATTTTATATTTAGGTGTTTAGCTGAACATGGTGATTTTGATGGAAACGGTTCGGAGATGGATTTCACTCTGCCTGGCTTGTGCTTAAGACCAGTCGGATACGAGTGTGCTTGACCAGTTAAAAATCCCATCTCCACTAATAAAATTAAAAAAAAAGAGCAGACCTGCACTTAGAGCCGTTAGGCTGAAAAACAGACGAACAACATGCATGTTGTATCCGGCCAAAGAATGTTGAAGATGGTCGGCAGACACATTGCACAACATGCACAAAGGGAGTTTACTTTCGATATGCTTTCCTCCCACAAAAGACCGAGTTCTATGGAAAAGGCTGTTTTCAAGACCAGGAAAAATAACGTATTTGACGTTGATAAGATGTTCAAATCGAAAATAATATCTGTTTCAATTCAGGAGCAAAGTAATGCTTCATCAACCGTGCGCGTCTGATTGACTTCTTTAGAAGGCTTCTCGCTGACCGCCATTTTGAAACTAGCGACGCGACCATGCTTACCGCATTAAAAATAATACTTTTAAACTTATTTTATCGTATATATGTATGCATGTTTACTTGCTGATGATTTTAATTTACTCACTGGAATAAACTTGTAACTTGTATGCTTGAAATTTTCAATGTTATGCACAAAAAATGTCTTGCACCTTATCCGGGCGGTGTACGAGGACTGGTTCCCTCACTACATCGAAAAATAGCTTTCGAAAAACACTTCTACAAAAATGTCTCCATCCTAAGGACAAATATTGTTGCCATGCATAAACTATATGGCATTAGTACTTTCGTTTCGTACCTGCAAACCATTGTTACTCTTTTGACGATACTTACCTCTGCAGAAATTGCGAAAAGCTGCTAGACTAATATGTATGCGTATTAGGTTGTGTGTATTCTTATTATATTATTTTAATTAAACCTCACAACATGTCATTATGCCCGACCAGTAAAGCTGGTAATTCCTATGTCACTTCCCCCTTACATTTTTTTTCTCCCTTCATTCTTGGCTTGTGCTGTGTCATGTAATTGTTTTGTTCCTTTTCAGTAGTAGAAAACAATTAGTGCGATAGTAACTCTGTAATCAGTAGATTAGCAACGGCAAGTTCGAAAAATGGTTGTTACTACCAAAACTTTTACCGTTGTCAAATAAAGGATCATTGTCATTGTCATTGTCTCTCTCTCTCTCTCTAGTCTCTCTCTCTGTGCGCGCGGGCGCCTGTGTGTGTGTGTGTGTGTGTGTGTGTGTGTGTGTGTGTTCCTCTGTGTGTGTGTGTGTTCCTCTGTGTGTGTGTGTGTGTGTGTGTGTGTGTGTGTGTGTGTGTGTGTGTGTGTGTGTGTGTGTCAGTGTCAGTCGGAGTGTTGTGCAGTCGGTGTGCGTGTAGGAAGAAGGCAGTCCTAAGAACTTATGTTTTTGACATGATTTCATCCACAAAGTCATATGCACATAGTGTACATGATATGGGGCAAGGGAGATGGATCAATCACGTAGGGACACAGAGGTGTAAACACAGGGAACAAAATTAATATACGACTGATTTCCACGAGCGACTGGCATTCGGCATTCGGCTGACGGCGAAATGGATCGACCAATGATATTCATGAGAGAACAGAGCAATACTTTCGCGATTCCTTAGAAATAAGGCACCAAGATAACCGTTAAAAGCTTTATCCTCCGCAAGCATAGCACAGTCATAGTCCTGTCCCAAACTTACGTAAAATAAGATAACATTCATGTGGTTGCCGTGCCGTAAAGAAACACTCAAACGCTTTTAGCCCACTTGGTTATTTTATAAAGTGTGTATTATTTGGGAAATGCACGCCAAGTACAAGTCCGTACAGTTCACACGCCTGGCATTCCATTATCGTTATCTCTGCCAGGTGTTAAAAGGCAGCAGTATATACAGGCTATAGCATAAACACAGTGCGGAGGTAGCGGTTAGTGGAACCAGCAGTATGGCGGGCGGTCCCGGCCCACGCTGATAAGCGCCAGATAGCCTCTCCCTATTTATACGCTCTATGAAGT
Source organism: Semisulcospira habei (assembly GCA_036245525.1). Taxonomy (NCBI): domain Eukaryota; kingdom Metazoa; phylum Mollusca; class Gastropoda; family Semisulcospiridae; genus Semisulcospira; species Semisulcospira habei. The sequence continues at coordinate 212,097,924 of BTPG01000003.1, read as the reverse complement.
ACACACGTGCAAGGCACACTGTAGTGGTTGTCTCCCTTGATTTGCTACCGTTAACTGCGACAGCCGGAATCGAGATCGGCCGGAGACAACTAGCGTGCGTGTGCAGAGTTGATTGGGTATTTCTCGGTCAGGTGTCTGCTTCTTGACGTCAGCAGTTGCTGAGTTAGTTGTTAACCCTTTAGCCCCGAGTCCTACAGCAGGAGCTTGATTGACCAGCTAATCAGGCACTACCCTTGAATTATCATGGGCGGTCAAGGCAGATTAGCTTGGCGCCTGAAGGCACCAAGCTCATCTGGCACTACCCTTGAATTAGCATGGTCAAGTCATCTCCTGCAACTGGTACATAGTCGTTAGGCAACACCTCCAAAATTTGAGAAATGGGACCTTGGTGCTAAAAGGGTTAGCTCAGTCATCATTCAAGCAAAAACAGCAGCATGCAACACACACTCAAGCGAAATGACCCGCTACGGAGATTGATCTGTCTTCTACTGAAGACTACATCAGATTAGGAGACTGGTCCACCATTTTAGTTCAAGGTCAAGCTATTCTGGCACCTCCCATAAAACTATCATTGTCACGTTTATTTCATGACTCATAGTGCATCAGGTCGAAATCCCCAAATTTGGGCCGGGATTGTCAGACAATTATTATGAAGACAGCAATTTGAATTAAGAGAATTTTAGAGATAGGGATCAAACACGACAGTTCAAGGGTGGTGCTAGAGTAGCTTGAGAGTCTGTCATGTTCTGGCACACCCTTAAGGTATGACTGTTATTCAGTCTCTCCCCCCCTGAGTTGTGCTTTAAAGTGTTCAACGCTTTGCAGTAGTCTCCTCATTTTTTTGTTCTGGACTTGACACATCCTGCCCGAGGACCGAAATTAGTCCCCAACATTTTGAAGACGCCCTCTGAATTACACTTCCAGAGACAGATCGAGCGTGATAGTTCAAGGGTGGTGCCAGACTGAATAGCTTGGCGCCTACGGGCGCCAAGCTATTCTGGCACCACCCTTGAACTATCACGCTAGATCCGCGTCTTGCTGTGGCGTGCCAGGGCTGAATGAACTAACACACATGAAGCAAAAGATACCAACGCCACCCATGTTCAAGTTGTCATGTTTATCACTTCATGGACACCAGTATTGGAAAAAGGACAGCAGTCAGATAACGGATAACACCACTACAGGAGGAAATGAGTCACAACGCTTGAATGGAGAGTTGTCAGATAAAATCATTGAAAGATGTCAGATAAATTAACCCTTTGGTTGTCGGTAGCGGTTTTTGTCGCGATGATTCCTGCCGGAATCATCGCGAGAAAACCCGCTACCGACAGCCCCTTGGTTAGAAGATTTTCTTTACAAAACAAGACATAACAACTCATATACAAAGATGTGCTTAAACGTGTGCTGGGAATGTGATTTCGGACCTTACGGCCTATGACAGTAAGGTCCAAAAATCACAGACCAGCACACAACTGTACATTGGTGCATTCCAAGATTTTATTTTAAACGATACCATTGGAATCAAACAAAGATCTGTAGGTGAGTTAAAAAAAAAAATTCGTGTTCATCTGATCGTAAATTTGCTCTTTAAGTTTATTATTATTCATGTTCATCTGATCGTAAATTTTGCTCTTTAAGTTTATTATTCCCCTTTGTTCAAAAATTATTCGCCAAAAGTATTAGAGTTAAAGCTGAAAGTAACACCCATCTACACGATTTCTGAAAGCATTAGTCAATATTCTTTTTTTTTTTTTCTCCTCTTGGTTGATAGTTTTAAATATTTTCGGCCGTGCGGAATAGTAACTTACGTGTTGTACTGACAAAGTAACGGATCAATGCCGTTTATCGTTTTGTTGGCTAGTTTAAAAGACTGAAGAACGACCAAATAATTGTTTTATCTGACATTACAGGTCTGAGGAAAATTAGGCTAAGATGGTATAAAAGAACAACAAACTAACATAAATTGAAATCTGTGCTGGTATGTGATTATTGTCTATTAACTCTAGGCCATAAAGTAGAAAATCACAGACCTGCACACAAATGAGAATCCGACCAAATTATTAAAGTAAAAAATAATGTGAAATATAAGGCATTGGAATATGAAATGTCTATCCATAGACTAAAATGACCAAGAAATCACTACCATCTTGACATCCGACTACTTAGCTACTTGTACACAATGCCAGGCGACATAGTCAACAACCAGTTGAGATATATACTGATCACAAAATGTAACCCATCCACCCATGACACCATACCACAGGATGGGGATCGCCCATGATAGTTCAAGGGTGGAGCCAGAATAGCTTGGCGCCTGTAGGCGCCAAGCTATTCTGGCACCACCCTTGAACTATCACGGGCGATCAGGCTGTCTCGTGAATGTATTCTCTAGCGAACAACTCCCAGATCCTGGCATGGCATGGTGACCTTAGAGGTCAATGTGTTAAATAAGTGGCAATGGTGCATTAAGCACCTCGTACACGCAGCCATCGGTATAAGGGGCTCAGCTTGAATGGTAAAGGAATTTTGGGACTGTTAACCTATTCAGCCCTGATACACTACAGCAACTTGAGATATTGATCGACCATGATAGTTCAAGGGTGGTGACAGAACAGCTCGGCGCCTGTAGGCGCAGAGCTGTTCTGTCACCACCCTTGAACTATCACGCTTGCTATATTATCTCCTTAACCGCAATGAAGTCTTTAGAGGAAAAATTCGGATTCAATGTGTTAGCACATTTAGTTATGGCCTATATTCTTATGACAAAATTATTTTGTACTGTTGGAAAAAAAAAAAAAAAAGCATGTGGTTGTGGTTTCGGTTGCTAAAGCCCCCCCCCCCGCCCCCCCCCCCCCTCCCTCCCCCCCCCCCTCCCCGCTCCCCCATATCGCCCCCCCCCCCCCCCATTCATGGCTAACCATTGGCTATCAGTCATGTAACCTGCAAAACACGAAGGTCAGGCTAGTGCATGGCCAAAACATAGTGTGTATTGTGGCTGATTAAAATGTCACCTCTCTACACTACAGAAACTGTGGGGCTAGTGAGGGTTCATGTCTTTTGTCACCTCTCCACAGTACAGCAACTGTGGGGCTAGTGAGGGTTCATGTCTTTTGTCACCTCTCCACAGTACAGCAACTGAGGGGCTAGTGAGGGTTCATGTCTTTTGTCACCTCTCCACAGTACAGCAACTGTGGGGCTAGTGAGGGTTCATGTCTTTTGTCACCTCTCCACAGTACAGCAACTGTGGGGCTAGTGAGGGTTCATGTCTTTTGTCACCTCTCCACAGTACAGCAACTGTGGGGCTAGTGAGGGTTCATGTCTTTTGTCACCTCTCCACAGTACAGCAACTGTGGGGCTAGTGAGGGTTCATGTCTTTTGTCACCTCTCCACAGTACAGCAACTGTGGGGCTAGTGAGGGTTCATGTCTTTTGTCACCTCTCCACAGTACAGCAACTGTGGGGCTAGTGAGGGTTCATGTCTTTTGTCACCTCTCCACAGTACAGCAACTGTGGGGCTAGTGAGGGTTCATGTCTTTTGTCACCTCTCCACAGTACAGCAACTGTGGGGCTAGTGAGGGTTTATGTCTTTTGTCACCTCTCTACACTACAGCAACTGTGGGGCTAGTGAGGGTTTATGTCTTTTGCGGATGGTTAGTGTCCGCCTTCCCTGACGCTTTACAGGTTTTAACTTCCACTGCAGGGGGTAAAATGTGCGATGGTCTGTCCTTCTGGACCATACGGCTTTGAACCAAAATCACACACCAGCACGCAATTTTGTTTGTTTGTACGTAAATGATATCGGGTATTGATAACTCGAACACAAAATATCAGAGTGGTGTAGGTTTATCACCGACAATTTAAAGGGCCACTTGACACCAACACCAATACGATTATTCCAAATACTACACGTGTCATTATCAACTTTAAAAAAAGAGAAAAAAAGAACAGGAACTACTTCTCACAGCCGGTTTAACAGTTTTAGCCCCAGAGCCCTACAGCAGGAGATGGATTGACCATGATAATTCAAGGGTACCCTTGAATTATCATGGTCAATCCATCGCCTGCGACTGGCACATAATCGTTAGGCAACACCTCCCAAAATTTGAGAAATGGGACCTTGGGGCTAAAAGGGTTAATTACACGCAAAAGACTACACGACTACAACTACAGCAGAACATGTTTTCAGCGACCACCTGAAGAACGATCACCTGTCGTTAACGACCATCATTTAGGCGGCTACAGCCACCTGTCGGTGGTTGTAGCCACCTAAATGATGGTCTTTTAATGACGGATGACACTTCAAAACTTCTCGCTCATGTCTGGCTTTTAAGACCACTTTATCTCGCAAAAGGGCTCCAAACAGGTTATGTTGACGGTACTTAACCCCTTTCTGCGTGCAGTGACCGGTACCGTTTACACGGTACATGCAAGCGACACCTCGTGACGAAACTGAACTGCTCATCACACCTTACTTACAGCGAAAAGGATACAATACATGTACACTGATGATTGTTCAAAACAAATGCATATGACAAAACAATTCATACAGAAACGGTCTCTTCATCGCTTATTTTTCGAGAAAAACAAAAACAAAAACAAAAACACAACGATAGAATTGATAGTCAAAACACAAATGCATATGTCACAACAAAAACAATTTATACATAACTGGTCTGTATCTGTCCCAAAATGAGTTGAAAATAAAATATAAAAAAAAATGACAATTATTCAAAGCAAAATGCATATCATAAACAATTTGAGTCATACCGAAGTGGTCTCATCACATCTTATTTACAGAAGAAAACATAGGTACAAATTGACAATTATTCAAAACATAATCCTCATGGAGGACCACAGAGCAATATACACGCCACAGAGTAAAATCAATCTTGATTATAAAGAGTCTTAATTTGCGTATGCCTCTAAATACAATTCAATCGAAAACAAGCACATGCAAGAGATAATTTACCTCATTCCCGCATAAATTGCTGCCGGCGGCAAAGCCACACGACACTTCTGCAGCTATTGATGCGGGATCCTTTGATGAGTTAACCGTGTTCTGGTCTCTGCATTTGGACCTTAGGGATTAAGTCGATAGGTTCAAAATTACAGACCAGCACACATGATTTGTTGGATGGAAAGCAATGGCGTATTCTAAACAAAAGTATTACAAATATTTTCTCACAGGAATTATTTACCATCGTGCGCCTGTGGCTACATCGACGCCACAGGCAACTGATAATGGATGACTTAAGAGCGGTTATAATGCTTGTGACATCAGCTATTTAGCGTCATCTAGCAGCGAAACATTTTTATTTTCATTTCTAGCACTACGCGGCACAAACTAGAGTCAATCACCTTCAACACAATACAGCATATTCATCTCACGTCAGCTGCGACTGCTCAAGGACAGTGCCTGATTAGCTTGGCGCCTTGAAAGGCGCCAATCTAACGAGGCACTACCATTGAACTGTCACGGTCGATCGATCTGCTGCAACTACGCCAGAGAAGAACTAGTTTCGAAACATAGTCTGATGCATTGAATAAGCAACGATTTCACATAGGCCTACACGTGTCACTAAACATACAGTATCACAATCACCCAAAACGGAAACAATCTTACTTCATGCAATTATAACATTCATATAATTATTTTATTTAAGAGTACTTGAGATGGAACACAGGAAAACATGTGAAAATCACAACACTGAAAGATATCAGGCATGAATGAACAAGGAATATAATTTTCAAGATATTAAACTTACAATCACGTACAATGGTAGGTAAGCATAATCACAAAAATGCACATTATACATCAGTACTGTGATACAATCATTTGTCAGTCGCGTACTGAAGAAAGTGGCCCTGAATATAAACTGTGACGCAATAAAACGAACCAACCAAACAACAAGAAACCATTATACAACGTCTGTCACTAAGGCGATAACCAATCAAACAACAGAGGAAACGTTATACACTGTCTTCACTAAGGCGATAACGGCATAATAACATTAAGGATATCAATATGTACAGTTCTCCCCCGGGAGACAATTAAAAGTAATACTTGCAAAAGTATGGAACTATCTTCTCCAGTGGAGCAGGCAGAAAAATGAAACAATGGTGGTGTTATTATGATCATATCACAGTTTAATGACACAAATGTGCAGAAGATCATCGGGCCGACGTCGGCCGCCGGTTGGCCCGCGCACAGCTGTGCGCTGGCTAACTGCGTCCGACTGACGTCGGCCTGATAACGTTTTGCGTACTGGGCTCACACTGAAAAACTTGAGACATGAAAAACATGCTTGACACACTTTCTCTATTGCCAATCTGCTATGAACTTGAAACATGAAAAAAAAAAAAAAAATGCTTGAGCTGACACACGTTCTGCATTGCCACTGCACCAAAGAAAAAAAGGACACGTGTAGACATGACATGTACGTATATGCTGGCCTGTTATTTTGAACCTTACGGCTCTAGACCGTAAGGTTCCAAAATCACAGACCAACACACACATATGGATAAGATACCAAAGGGAAGGGATTAGGACCGATACAAAGTAGAGGGCGATTAAACGGTGTGCCGCCGTGATTCGCCAGATTGATACGCTAAATTCCATTGTAAAGGAAATGGGTAGTGAGGGGTGGGATGGAGGGAGTGTTGGGGGGGGGGGGGGGGAGGGGGACCGGCCTCACCCATCAATTGCCTCAGCACATCTCGTCTCAGTACTTTGTCTTGCACCGCCAAAAGCCCCCTCCACCCCCCCCCCCCCCCCCCCGCCGGATTGTAAACGGACACAACATAGGGACTTATTTTGTACGGACATACACAATATAGCTGATTGCGGCTGATTCCGTGTTGTCTCAAGATTACAAAACTGACAAGTCCTTGTGTTCTAGTCCTTATGCCGCGCTGACTTAGGTTCGCCTTTAACATAATAATTTCCGCGCTGACTTAGGTTCCCCTTTAACATAACACACCTTAATTAGAGGTCTATATCACAGTTCTGGAGACACATCGACCTTGATAGTTCAAGGGTGGTGTCAGAATAGCTTGGCGCCGACAAGCGCCAAGCTATTCTGACACCACCCTTGAACTATCACGGTTGATTCACATCATGTCGTAGCATGTCAGGATTTAAATCAGGCGAGTTTGGCCGGCGGGCACACTTAAGGACCTTACTTCCAAAATTTACTCATTGTATATTTGACCGTTTAATTGTATTTCCTTTCTCTGGATCTGTTCGGTGGTTAACCCCATCAAGGCTTTGCCCTTGTAACCCATTTATATGTTTTACTGTTATCCGAAAGGAGATGCGAAATCGATGCCAGCGAACTGATGGGAAAAGGGCAAAGAATCAATTCTGAAAGTGTCAAATTGCTATCCTTGACTGAGCGCACTGCAGCACGTGAAGAGACGACCGTGATAGTTCAACGGTCTGCAAGGTTTAGCTTGGTGCCTTTTAAGACCCTGAGCTAATCTAACAACTACCCTTGAACTAAATATTTCATCAATCTCTCTCCATCGTTTTTTTTGTTTTTTTGTTTTTTTAGGTAATTATTAACAGAAGGCTCTTTCGAGATAGTCTTATTATCAGTCGGTGTTCGTGCGTGCATGCATGATTACGGCATAACCTGTTGTGATCACCGGACTTATAAATGATTGGTTGTACATTGCTCAACGTCCCGACAGCAACAAGACTTTCTCAGGACGTGTCTGCACTGCTTGTGAAAAAAAAAAAACCCAACTAAACAGAATATTGAATGTATGTCGCCAGCCGGTCTAATACGCTAAATAAAGCTAAGACCATTTAGCAACACACATCCAATATCAAGAGCTACAAACAGCGCAGACAGTAGGGAAATTTGAAAAAAGGAAAATACAGGTGAATAGAAACGTTAAACGTTTTTGGCTTAACGTCTTTAGTCCACCACGAAGGTGACTTCAAAGACGGGGCACCGAAAAGAGGTCCGAACAAATTTTGACCCCAGCTGGGTTCGAACCCACGACCTTTCGGACGAGAGTCGGACGCTCTACCCACTGAGCTACCCAGCTCCCCCAGGTGAATGGTCCAAGGGTAGACAGAAAAACATGCCCCAGAATAGAGGGGAAAACCCGCCCTGTGGGGCTGACCAGGGTGACCCTGGGAACTAAAAAGTAGTTAACCACAGGGAAGACCCGCGTGGGGGCTTGATCATTAATACTTTTAGCCCTGACGCACTACAGCAGGCGCCAAGCTAATCTGGCACTACCCTTGAATTATCATGGCCGATCCAGTCCATCTCCTGTAACTGGTACAGAGTCGTTAGGAGGCACCTCCACAATTTGGGAATGGCGGGGTTGGGATGAACTGGGTTGAATACAGTATAATTATTTAGGTGACTGTACCTACTCTAAATGATGGTCTTTCAGTAATGACAGTGAACACTTTGACCTTCAAGATTAGGCGCTGGGTCTTTCAGTAATGACAGTGATTTCTTTGACCTTCAAGACTAGGCGCTGGGTCTTTCAGTAATGACAGTGAACACTTTGACCTTCAAGACTAGGCGCTGGGTCTTTCAGTAATGACAGTGAACACTTTGACCTTCAAGACTAGGCGCTGGGTCTTTCAATAATGACAGTGAACACTTTGACCTTCAAGATTAGGCGCTGGGTCTTTCAGTAATGACAGTGAACACTTTGACCTTCAAGACTAGGCGCTGGGTCTTTCAGTAATGACAGTGAACACTTTGACCTTCAAGACTAGGCGCTGGGTCTTTCAGTAATGACAGTGAACACTTTGACCTTCAAGATTAGGCTCTTTAACCAAAAACCTGTCTTTAGTAAGACCGCGTAAGGCTTTTTTTTTTTTTTTTTTTTGAGGGAAAAAAAAAATGATGGTTGCTCAAATGCAGGTTCCGCTACTACACTACACTATTCAACTATTGTACGATCGAGTCCCAAGCTCGGCGTCGAACCAATTCAAGCTGAAAAAGTTAACTCATTCTACCCCAACACCGAAATCCCCAATTTTTGCCGTTGTCCTCTGAAGACTGCATTGCAGTGCAGGACACAGATCGACCATGATAGTTCAAGGGTGATGCCAGAATAGCTTGGTGCCCACAGGCGCCAAGCTATTCTGACATCACCCTTGAGCTATCATGGTCGATCCTCATCTTGCTGTGGTGTGTCTGGGGGTAGTAATGTATCTGTCCTTACTATTTGTGCGCATCATATGTCACTCTGGCCGAGGTTGGGACCCGGCATGTACTCAACGAAAGCATGTTTTGACCGACACGAATGGGTGGGAATAACTTGATATTATTATTACACGGTATTTATATGGCGCATTTCTCATATTTATAATATAACTCAATGCGCAGAATGTAGCCGCGAACTGAACCCAACAAGCACGCTCACGTGAATCACACGCATTCACTCACACACTGTACGCAAACACAGAACATTCACGTGGTGCTAAGGGCAAGCTCAGGCGAGCTACTGACGGTATTTGGAAATCGTTTTGTATTTGAAATTTTATTAAGTTGGCTGAAACTGATACCAAAGTGAAGGGGGAGGAAGAGCCGGAGTACCCGGAGAAAGAACCCCCGACGGTCCGCCCGAATTAACGGTGACACTTACTAGAGGAGAAAAATCCGACGCCGGAACCGAACCTCGCACCTTTAGCATTGGTGGCAGGCGCCTTAACCACTGCGCCACGGACCGCCTAAATCTTACAGGGGGAAAACAAATGACAGCTGTACTGAAAACAGGCGGTTTGTAATATGAGCAAACGAACAACCAGAATAATCTCACGATAATCCGTTACTGTCATCCCAATGAATAAGAGCGAGCTTAACTCATTCTACCCCAGACACACGACAGCAAGATAAGGATCGACCATGATGGTTCAAGGGTGATGCCAGAATAGCTTGGCGCCTATGGGCGCCAAGCTATTCTGGCATCACCCTTGAACTATCATGGTCGGTCTGTGTCCTGCACTGCAATGCAGTCTTCATAGGACAACGGCAAAATTTGGGGATTTCGGTCTTGGGGTAGAATGGGTTAAAGTGTCTTTTTTATGTCACTATTTTCACCGTGCAGAATTTCTTCTTTTTTTAACCGGCCATTACCCCCACGGGCTCACTTCCCCAATTTTGGAGGAGTTACCTAAGAACCTGTACCATTTGCAGGAAATGGATTGACCATGATAATTCAAGGTTAGTGCCAGATTCGCTTGGTGCATGAAAGGCGCCAAGCGAATCTGGCACTACCCTTGAATTATCATGGTCAACCCATCTCCTGCTGTAGGGCGCGCTGGAGCTAAATGGGTGAAAAATCGATGCCACGAGAGGACTACTACAGGCGCCTGCAAACAAATGTTTTGTCACATTCAAGGCTGGGTTTCTCGCCTTCGATGGTTGGTTAGTTCGGGGTGAACGTCCACGGCACCGAAGTGATAATGGACGGCCCTGACGGGCGGGTTATGGGGTGACAGGGAAATCTCTTACCTATGGAGTACGAACTGAACACTGATCAACTCAGGCGCACTCCAACTGTGCGACTTTGATTTACCAGGACCTTTCAACGGACATGCTATTGAACAAGCCCGTCTTCCTCCCCCGCCCGCCCCCCCCCCCTCCCTGGATTGCGAGTCCAGCTACCGGGGCCGGGACGGCCCGGGTATTCGAACCCACGACCCGGCGATTCCCTTCGCTCTCCTGCTCCGACGCTTAACCACCTGAGCTATCTCGGACTCTCGCCTTCGAGATTTAAAAGCTATAATACAAACTTGACACTGAGCATGCCGGGCAGTGAGAAAGGAGTATTAAGAGTTTGCATAAGAAAATTAATCAAACCAATCAGAAACGCAGTTATTAATATCACACCGTAAGCACAGCACACACACAAACCAATACTGTCATTCGGATCTCACCAAAAAACAGAAAAAAAAAAAGTTTGCCTCTGAAGCAATTAGAAAGTATTTCGTCACTTTGCACAAAGAAAACCCTTCACCTTAGTATTTATTTTATTCCTGAAAATGAAGAGTTTTTTAATCTCCTGCAGAGTCTTCTGCGAATAACGTTAACCCTTTGGTGTCGGTAGTGGGTTTTGTCGCGATGATTCCTGAAGGAATCATCGCGACAAAAACCGCTACCGACAGCCAAAAGGGTTAACACTCTTTTCTCTCGCGAAGAAAACGACAGGTTAGGTCCATGCAGCTCAGATTGAAAACTCCACGCTACAAAAGACAGGTTAGGTCCATGCAGCTCAGATTGAAAACTCCACGCTACAAAAGACACTACAACCGAGCCAAGTACACCTGTCTATGAAGCCACATTGCACAAGGCGACCGCGTGTGGAGGAAGGTTGGGCGACCGTTTTGGACTGCGTCAACTCATTCGAGTCGGGCTGCGCCCGGATATGCGGCACAAAGCCGGGCATGCGAATGCAAGAAGTCTCGAATGAGCTAATTTGCCATTCGGCTATCGGTAGCGCTTTTTTTGTCGCGATGGTTCCGGCAGGAACAGCAACACTCTGACACCCGGCAGGAACAGCAACTCTCTGACACCCGGCAGGAACAGCAACACTCTGACACCCGGCAGGAACAGCAACACTCTGACACCCGGCAGGAGTCATCGCGACAAGACGCGCTACCGACAGACAAATGTCTGGTAAAGTCCACATCTCTGTGCATTCTCTTTCAGGTCGTGAGGTCAAAGGCTACAGACCAGAGTACACATTTCATATTGCACATTCATACCAACATTAAACATTGACCATGCAGATGCGGCGTGGCAACTCCCGTGTATAAGATGATGCCTGCGACCCGCTCTCTGACTGACTCGCGAACATGGCGAGGCTGAAGGAGTAAGCAATAATTCTCACAACTCGTGGTCCGACTCCAGCCACCGACATCGAAGTCTAGTACGTTATACGTATAAACGCAGGATTGGCCGCCAGGTCCAAAATCACAGTCCACCGCACACTGCCTTGGTCCCCTTGGCAAAGTCCCCTCGTTGCTTTCTAACATCAGATACCTTCCATACATCGCCTGAGAGACACTTATCGCTCCCGACGACTTCCAGCGATATCAGGGGTCGACGCGTGCCTTGCTTTGAATTGTTATGTTTACCGTCATGACGCAGTATTTCAACACTGTGTGAATACTGAGCATTTCATTTACACTGATCATTTGTCTTTAACACATTCAACTCCGAAACGCCACGGCAAGTGATCGAGCGTGATAGTTTCAAGGGTTGTGCCAGAATAGCTTGGCGCCCATAGGCGCCAAGCTATTCTGGCACAACCCTTGAACTATCACGCTCGATCTGTTTCCAGAAGTGTAATACAGTCTTCAGGGAGCGACTTCAAAATTTGCGGATGTCGGTCCTGGAGCAGAATGTGCTAGACCTCCACAGTAAGCTGATCTTCATGAGCCAGGGAGTCAGGACCAGGGCACATAGCAGACACAGTGAATCTGGGCTTGTTGGGAAACGTTGTTGATCTGTGTTTCCGGCGTACGTGAGGCCGTGAGGACTGCCTCACGGTGAGGATGCCAGGCAACTGCCGCTGATCAGGAGGCATAGATCATCATGCGCCCCGCGTCTGCATGAGAATTTATGTATTTTGTGGGCGCATTGTTTCAATGCTAGATCTAAGCAGTATTTTCACATCCTCGTTCTAATCTTGCGGGTGAAATGACCACATTGTTTGAATGTTTAGATCTAAGCTTGTATTTTCACATTCTCGATCTAATCTTGCGAGTGAAATGACCACATTGTTTCAATGTTTAGTAGATCTAAGCAGTATTTCACATCCTCGATCTAATCTTGCGAGTGAAATGACCAAATTGTTTTAATGTTTAGATCTAGGCAGTGTTATCACATCCTCGTTCCGTGAACGAGGATGTGGAAACACTGCTTAGATCTTAACATCGAAACAATGTGGTCAGTATTCCCGTGCAAATGTCGATGCAGGGGTGATGGGAGACTCTTGCAGCCAAAATCACGAGGAGGCAATGTTCAGATGAGCGAAACCGCCAAACTCTCACGGAGTGTTCCTGGACATCACACAGGATCCGTGCGATGTGTAGTCCCTCAGGTCTCACCAGAAACGGCCAAAGATGAGTACATGAATAATTAATTACAGCTGGTTAGTCCTACATACTGGTTTAATCTGCAAATAAAGGCAATCGGCGAGTGTCAACGAACAAAGTGCCCAAACAGACAACGAACAATTTAAAGTCTGATATGCGACGGAATATTTGTGTGATAACGTCTAAACCCTTTAGCTATCTACAGCGTGAAAACAACGGTGCTGAAAGCCACAGGGTTAAAATGTGAACTATGCACATAATTTGTCAGTTCCTTCTGAAATTATTCTATCCCTTCGTTGGTTGGGCCACCCGACTGTGTACTCATACCACCCACTTACCCCGTTCAGCCCTGACGCACTACAGCAGGAGATGAGTCGACCATGATAATTCAAGGGTAGTGCCAGATTAGCTTGGCGCCCGTCGGCGCCAAGCTAATCTGGCACTGCCCTTGAATTATCATGGTCGATCCATCTCCCGCAACAGGTGCATAGTCGCTAGATGACGCCTCCAAAATTTGGGAAATACGTGCGTGGGGCTGAATGAGTGAAGACCCATCCATGATTCATCGGATCCGCCCATCCATCGATCCCTCTATTCATCCCGACTTCAGTCCCCACCACCCCCCCCCCCCCCGCCCTCCACCCCAACCCCCGCCCCCTCCAACCACAAATTCACGCACTACACAAACAGGTAGCTCAGTCGGTAAACATACTCACCATCTATGCAAAAGTCCTGAAACAGAAGCAGAAAAGGAGTTGTTGTTGTTGTTGTTGTTGTTTTTTAAAAAAAATTTTATAGCAAAGCTTTTGTTAGAATTTCAAATGCACTACACGATGATCCATCCATCCATCTACCCACCCACCCGCCCATTCATCCACCCACCCACCAGCCGATTCATACACCCACCCACCCACCCGCCCAACCACCCACCTATCCATCCATGTACGAAAGGATCAGGCTTCACATAAAAAAACCTGGGGTCGCAAAATACATATTATAATGTATTAGCTGGTTTGCCTGTTTGTTTCTGTTTAATTACCACGCAAAAGGCTAGCTGGCCGAAGTCGGCCTGCAGTGGGCCCGCGCACGACAGTGAGCGGGTCCACCGCGGCCGACTTCGGCCCGATGACCGTTGCGCACTGGTAGCTTCTTACCGTTAGACCTGGTCTTGACAGGAGACTTAGCGTCTCGAGGCTTTCGTCGTGACGTCGGCGAATTCGTGGCCGAGGCCACCTGGCGGCCAGCGCGCTGCCTGTCGCCCCCGGTCCCGGGTGCTGCATGTGACACACCAAACTAGGTCAAGGTCATGCACGTGACGACGGTGACGCTAGAAACTAGGTCACAATCGGGCACAAGACGTCATGTCACACTACAAACCAGGTAATGGCTTATCCCCATTCAGCCCCGACGCACTACAGCAGGAGATGGGTCCACCATGATAATTCAAGGGCAGTGCCAGATTCGCTTGGCGCCGACAGGCGCCAAGCGAATCTGGCATTGCCCTTGAATTATCGTGGTCGATCCATCTCCTGCAACAGGTGCATAGTCGTTAGATTTCGCCTCCGAAATTTGGGAAATGCGTGCGCCGGACTGAATGAGCTAACCAGAAGGTATGGCTCAGCTGAACGGGTCAGCTTAAATCCAGCACCATCCGCTGACCAAGGGTCCTCTGCTATAGCGGAACACCTTGTTTAATAAGGGTTTTGTGCAGGGTTTTAAGGTCACACCTGCGACCCGCCAGTGTTGTGCTCAGGTCTTGGCCGAGTTGCTGGATGGAAACTTTAACCCCCCACCCCCCCCACCCCTGAGTGCTACTGACGATACCGTCTTATGCGGCAGTTTCCGCAGAGCGGCATTGTTGTCTATAGCAGTCAAGAGATTAAACCAGATGTGTTCGGGGCTGTGAGGTTGGACCCATAATACGCCCCGATGCCCGAAATCCGATACACCAACACGCATGTGTGGGGTTGGTGAAAGACAACGGAGCACGAGTCAGTATCTGGAACATGCCTGACATTAACACATTCAACTCCCACACCCCTCGGCAAAGACATGGATCGAGCGTGACAGTTCAAGGGTGGTGCCAGAATAGCTTGGCGCCCACAGGAGCCAAGCTATTCTGGCACAACCCTTGAACTGTCACGCCCGATCTGTTTCCAGGAAGAGTAATACAGTCTTCAGGGGGCGACTTCAAAATTTGCGGATTTCGGTCCTGGAGCAGAATGTGTTAAAACTAGATCTAGAGGTTTAGCAACAAATTCTAGAATGTACCTAAAACTAGATCTAGTTTGGCGGAAAATGCTAGAATGTACCTGAAAATGCTAGAATGTACCTAAAACTAGATCTAGACGTTTGGCGGAAAATGCTAGAATGTACCTAAAACTAGATCTAGACGTTTGGCGGAAAATGCTAGAATGTACCCAAAAAGGGTTTGACAGTTTTTAATTAACCTATTACGTTGTCAATGTCTCGATCCTTCCTTGAGGCGACACGCTTACAAGAAAGGGGTGGGGGGGGGGGGGATGGGTTGAGGGTTGCTGTGGTTAATCCTGTCTGATTTAATCAACCTCATTAACACCTAACTAACACAGATAGCACCGCAAGCATTTACAAATAAATGAATAAAAACAATTACTGCACACAAAAAGCTACAGGCTATTACATCCAAATATTCTCTGTGTGTTTGTGTTTGTGTATGTGTGTTTGTGTGTGCGTGTGTGTGTCTGCGTGCGTGCGTGCGTGTGTTTTCAATAGCAGTATGGTCTGTGATCGTTGAACCTCACACCCTAGAGGCGTTAACTCATTCAAGGTTCCCGCATGAATAGCTGCGAAAGCGTCGTATAGCGTCTACACTTCCGCAGCTGCTGACGTGCGGGGCCTTCAATAACAAAATCCAACTCAAGCGACAGCAAACACACATTTTAGTGTCCTACAGATGACACTTGCATGCTTTCACATAAAAGGTTAACTCATTCAGCCCTGACGGCCGTATTTCCCAAATTTGGGAGGCGCCATCTAACGACTACGCACCTGTTGCAGGAGATGGATCGACCGTGATAATCCAAGGGTAGCGCCAGATTAGCTTGGCGCCGACAGGCGCCAAGCTAATCTGGCGCTACCCTTGGATTATCACGGTCGACCCATCTCCTGCTGTGGTGCGTCAGGGCTGAATGGGTTAAACTAACGGCTATCTTACGACCTCTGCTGAACTGACAGAACGTATCCACATGCATTCACCCCCTAGCCGTCGGTAGCGGTTTTTGTCGCGATGAATCCTGCAATAATCATCGCGACAAGAAACGATACCGACAGACACAGGGTTAACATATTGCATGCACAAGACCTAGAAGCTTATCGGCAACTGAAGAGAAGAAGGCCACAGTAAAGGAATTTCTCTTTCAAAGTTTGAGTTTTTAATGTCAAAACAGAAAAAAACACACATTAAAAAAAAAAATTGCAGAATGCAGTAGGATTTCTTCCTGGTTCACGACGAAATGTCAAGATTTTGTAATCTCGCGAATTTGATGCAAAAAAAGATAGACACTTAGAATCGGAAACCTTATGATGGGTGCAAGTAATGGTCTTTGACACGATTTTGTTTCTTACGACCTGGGGCCGGTTCAGCATGAGTGAACTTAGTCCTGCGCCAGCCACTAAGCAGGCTCGCATAGCAGCACCTTGCTTAGTGGCTGGCGCAGGACTAAGCTCACTTATGCAGCCGGCCTCGGGAGTCATAAAAGTAAGGTATACCCTAAAGATCATCAATAAGAAATACGAAACTAAAAGTAAGGTATACCCTAAAGATCATCAATAAGAAATACGAAACTAAAATAAAAGCGCGATAGTGACAGACAAACCTTCCTTCCATCTCTGACTATTATTGTGTACTTGTTCCGCGTCACATCGTTTCTATTTGTTGCTGACTACAAACGTGATGGGATCTATTCACATGTGCAGAAAAGATCACAATGAATAAAAGAAAATAAACTTTATGCAAATAAGATGTTCAAAATCAACTTTGCAAATTAACTTTGAAAAGCGACTGAATCAGAACTGACCTGGAATAAAATTGAAAAATTCCAACTCAGAATTATTGACGGAGTCAAAATCAACCAATGTCTCAGGCTCAAGGCAGATAACCACGTGCAATCAGAGATGAAAGAGTTGTCTACCTGTCTATGGTGCAGGAAGCGGAAACAAGACATAAAGGACGACAGGAAGTGACGCACTAAGACAACGGGGGTGTCTGTGCAGAGAGGGAAATGTTAGAATGACGACACAAATATATTGTCAACAGATGCTAATAGAGATCTGGTGACTGGCTATCATTGTATCGTCGAATAAAATGTGTGGCGTTCTGTGATTATGGACAGTACAGCTCAAGGCCGTAATTTCCAAAATCACTCACACGTGCACAGGTATGCAATGACTGAGTCACTATGCTGTCCTGAAAACAAAGTAGATCTAGAATTTGTCAGAACATGGAAACAGGATATTTAGTACACACAATAGCACATTACATGTATACAGTTACACACTTTAACCCATTCAGCCCGGCGCACCTATTTCCCAAATTTTGGAGGCGTCATCTAACGACTATGCACCTGTTGTAGGAGATGGATCGACCATGATAATTCAAGGGTAGTGCCAGATTTGCTTGCCGCGCCGACATGATAATTCAAGGGAAGTGCCAGATTGGCTTGGCGCCGACCAGGCGCCAAGCTAATCTGGCACTACCCTTGAATTATCATGGTCGATCCATCTCCTGCTGCAGTGCGTCAGGGCTGAATGGGTTAAAAACGCGACAGCTTTAACATGTTGCCTTGAAGCAAGGTGTAACCTAACTCCTTGACAGCCGCGACACAGCCAGCACCACACAACTGCATGAGGCATAGACCCTCATGGGCCCGCGCAAACGCGAGGGCTCATGAGGTTTGTATGCCTCTTGCTTGCATTTTTTTTTTTGGTATCCCGTGTGTTGGACAGAGCCGTTTTATTAAAATATTTTCTTATTTCGTTTTTTTTTTTTTTTTTGTTTTTGAATTTACGATTGTTTTCACGTTTAATTGTGTGTCAGATCAACTATACACTATGTTAACCCATTCAGCCCTGACGCACTACAGCAGGAGATGGGCCGACCATGATAATTCAAGGGTAGTGCCAGATTAGCTTGGCGCCGACAGGCGCCAAGCTAATCTGGCACTACCCTTGAATTATCATGGTCAATCCATCTCCTGCAACAGGTGCATAGTCGTTAGATGACGCCTCCAAAATTTGGGAAATACGTGCGCCGGGCTGGAAGGGTTAACGTGTAGACTGTTTGCCATTAAAAATCCGATTAAAAAGATCGCTGACTTTCTAAGGCTGTTTTATTTCATAGTGGTCTCTACCAAGCGTGTGAATCAAAGCACAAACAGTGTGTCATCTACTAGTTGTCCTTTATACAGTGTGATTGTTGTGTAGCTTTTAGCGTGTAAGCGTAGATGAATAGATCAAAAACACAGAACACGCGGGATTTGAACCGGAAACTTACAAGTGACGTCCGGATCGGCCAGTGCCCCCAGGGAGCGTCTCCGGGGCCCCATGTCACTGGCCCCGCCCTCCCCGCGCTCACCAGCGTCCGTCAGTTTCTGGGGAAAGAGGTAAAAACACTGTGCCATCTAGCAAAACTTGGAACCGCCGATATACACCGGCCACCCTCAGTATTACGCGCGTCTCAAAATCGCGAAATATGGACATCGCGCGATCACGTCTGTGGTTCCCAAATAGATAATACACACTACATTACGTCAGCTATGCACCCTTAAGAAAACACGTCACAAAAACGGGGTCCATGAACACACACACACACACACACACACACACACACACACACACACACACACACACACACACACACACATACACACACACACACCACACACACACACACACACACGCGCGCGCGCGCGCGCACACACACTCACACGCACACACACACATAATAGGCACGTCTGCAATTTCACGTATTTCGTCGTTTTCTGTAGTCAACATCGCTTTTTTTAAAAAATATTTTTGTGAACTTAACTTATTCAGCCCCGATACACTCCAGCAAGACACGGAGCGAGCATGATAGTTCAAGGGTGGTGCCAAAATAGCTTGGCGCCCATAGGCGCCAAGCTGTTCTGGCACCACCCTTGAACTATCATGCTCGATCTTGTCTCTAGAATTGTAATACAGTCCTTTAGAGGGCAACTTCAAAATTGGAGATTTCGGTCCTGGACCAGAATGTATTAAATTACTGAAGTGCACCATTAAGCCTCTGTGAGGTCACAACATGTATTTAAAACAAACAAACCAACCTAACGAAACAGACTGTCCGTCAAAAGAGTACCAAAAACCCAGGAGCAAAACAACCAGCCCAACCAACAAAAAATCAACAAAACCAACATACCGATGTGGACCCGCCTTGCCGCTTGCCGTGTCGCGGTGACTTGGACTTGCCCTTGGAGTCACCAGTCAAGGGCGGGGGTACGGAGGACTTGGGCAGCTCGAAGCTCTGGATGTTGACGTGTTCTCTGAGGGGGTACCAGTGGGGCTTGTTGTCCAGGAAACCAAACTCTGAAAAAAAAAATGAAGGGGCAATGACAATTAGATATGAGTGGCCCAAAAGCGAGATAATAACACGTTCTACCCCCAGGACAGAAAATCACCAAATTTTGAAGTTGACCTCTGATCTGAAGGACTGTATCATAGTTCTAGAGACAGGTAGAGCATGATAGTTCAAGGGTGGTGCCAGAATAGCTGGGCGCCTATGGGCGCCAAGCTATTTTGGCACCGCCTTTGAACTATCAAGCTCGACCCATGTCTTGCTGTGGCATGTAAAGGCTGAATGAGATAAACACAGTGTATTTCAATCTCTTGCTCTGTTCATTTTTATTTGCAACCTCCCTCCTCCCCTCCGTCCCCCCACCCCTTCTCCCTTTTCACTCCCTCCCCCTCCCATCAACCCCCACCCACACCCACGCCTCCATCCACGTACCTGAAAGTTCCAGCACAAGTTCTCCCAGAAAGTCGTTGGCCTTGAACCTGTCGTAGTCCCAAACAGTCAGCTCCAGGACCTTGTTCTGCAGCTCGCCGCGCGCGATGTCCTGGAAGACCAAGGTCTGGTGCCACTCGGGGTTCAGCGTCCGTGCGATGTGCTTCGTCCGCCGCTTGTTCTCAGGCCTGCAGGTCAGAGGTCACAGTAAAAAGAGGCGGGTCACAACAACGATTAAGAAAGAAACACATATAAAAACGGACCAGCAAACCGTGAAGAAAAATGGTAAAAAGCACGAATATAGCTAGAGATCAGCAAGAGGCAAAGATCCTCATGAGCCACCGCATCTGTGGTGGCTCATGAGGTTCTTTGCCTCTTGCAGTCTGAACCGTTTCATCAGTGCATTCGTTAATCATTTGTGCTTTTTAGTACAGCTGCCAGGACCTAGGATCGTTTTGGTTGGCTAACTACATGTTACTACGTACTTTTAAATATGGGTTAAGCAGGCATCATTTATTATTATTATTTATTATTATCATAGCCACCGAGATTCAAGAAAACAAAGATCGTCTTACCCTCTGCCGGGAAGAAGATACAGTTTGACGAAAGGATCTGATAGGCCATTTATGTCACGTGGTCGGAGGTTAACGGCTTGTATCACATGGACGTTGAGTGTGTTGTCATAGTCGTCGTGACTAAGTTGAAGCTGTCAATGTAAACAACACTGTCTTAAGTACTGATTAAAACAACAAACAAACAAACAAACAAACAGCAGTATTCATTAAAACTTAATCTGAATGTCAAAACCTTTTAAAGTTCGGAAGAGACGAAAATATGTGTGCGGACTACAACTTTGGACTTAAGATATTTGATTTATTGTAAAATGTTTACGAGTACCAAAGTAAATTGCACAAGCTTGTTAATGCCAACCTGTATTGCGCCCAAACCCTTGTCCTCGGGTCTAATAATCGTTGGGACCTGAAAACGAACCATAACAAAATCAGCAAATTGTCAATCAGGAAACATAGCATAATCAGGTTTTTTTCTTAACTCATTCAGCTTCAACACACCACAGCTAGGCATCGATCGAGCATGATAGTTCAAGCATGGTGCTAGAATAGCTTGGCGCCTATGGGCGCAAGCTATTCTGGCACCATCCTTGAACTATCATACTCTATCTGTCTCTAGAATTGTGATACAGTCCTTCAGAGGGCAACTTGACAATTTGTGGATTTCGGTCGTGGGGTAGAATGAGTAATTAATTATGAAAATGATTAGCCCTAAAGTCGTAATATCCCTATGTCCTATGATTACTCCATAATTATATATTTTAAACGTGGTGCCATTCTATATCCACCATTGAACTATCACAGCTGTTAACTCATTCGAGACGTGCTGCCAGATGGATATGCGGCCAACCGCCGCCTATCCGTAGGCGGCGCGTCTTGAATGAGTTAATCCATACCCTGCTGTTTGAAGAAGTGAACCCCTTCCTCGCTACTGGACACAAAATTTGTTTCTAAAATTTTTCCCAACCGAGCGCCAAAGACCCGCAGCAGTCCAAGAAATATACAGTGGTGTCAGAGAGAGGCGTAGATACACTCCGGATCTTTACCTCCTGCAATGTGGGTATGGCTTATTGCATTTCCCATTGAAACGTTTCTACAATTTATAAAACCGAAAGCAAAACTTAACCCTCTCACCTTGGCGGCAGCGGCCTGCTTATCCTTGCTGTTGTTCCCGGACTTGGATTTCTTCGAGTTGGTGCGTACTGATCTGGGAGCCAGCTCTGGGGATGCTGCGTTGGCAGTACGCCGCCTTTCCTCCGCTCCGCTGCTTGCTGTGGTCGTTACTGCACTGGTACTACCACCACCACCACCGCTGCCACCAACGGTGGCAGTGGCGGTGGTGGTGGTAGCAGCCGTGGTGATGGCGTTGATGGAGGAGGCCGTGCTTGTGCCAGTACTGCTGGGAGGGAGGGCGCTGTCTTCCGACCCGTCAGACAGGAGGGTGTGGGGGCGGTCGTGAGAGGACAGGGCTGACCCTGCGTTGGTGGGCGTGGCTGACGCGCCTCTGTCGGGAGAGCAGTCACGGTACCGCCTGTCTCTGTCTCTCTCCCTGTCCCTGTCTCTCTCGCGATCTCTGTCTCGCTCTTTATCCCTGTCCCGGTCTCTCTCGCGATCCCTTTCACCTCTCTCTCTCTCGCCTCTGTCTCGAGTCCGTTCTCTGACAGCAGAAGGCGAGTCTCTCTCCCTCACTCTGTCTCTGTCCCCTCTCTCGCCTCGGTCTCTGGGCTCGCCTTTGTCTCTGTCTCGATCTCGGTCTTTCTCGCCATCGCGGTGGTGACGTGTGCTTCGCCTGTGATGACGGTCTCCCCCGCTGCCGCTGCCGCCACCTCCTCCTCCACCTGGCCCGCCCCTGCTGCCCCCGTCCCCCCGTCTGTCACGGCCGTCCCGCTCCCCTCTATCCCGTCTGTCTGGGGTGTGACGCCCGCCGGAAGGTCTCTGTTGATGGATTGGCCCTTTTAGCCCCAAGGTCCCATTTCTCAAATTTGGAGGTGTTGCCTAATGACTATGTACCCATTGCAGGGGATGGACTGACCATGATAATTAAAGGGTAGTGCCAGATTGGCTTGGCGCCTTCAGGCGCCAAGCTAATCTGGCACTACCCTTGAATTATCATGGTCGATCCATCTCCTGCTGTAGGGACTATAAATGGGTTAAACAGTTGTAGGTTACGGACAGGAAAGGGTCAACGAAAGAAAGGAAGACATATATTTGCCTACACATAAAGAAACTCCGAAAAAACTACCAACCAACCAACCAACCATCCAACCATCCAACCAACCAACCAACCAACCAACCAACCAACCAACCAACCAACCATCCATCCATCCAACCAACCAACCAACCAACCAACCAACCAACCAAGCAAACAAACAAACAAACAAACCAAAGACTAATAACATCAATCAGTCAACCGATCAATCCATCCAAAAATTAATCAATCACTGTTCTATCTATAAGCAAAAGCAAAGAAAGGTTGGTAACACGTGAAAAGGAATTCTATGAAGTCTATTCAGGGATGAAGTGCAGGCCTTCGAAGAGCTGACCTCTGATCTGGAACGAACTTAACAGAACATAACAGGCAGGCCAACTCAGTCGACATGTGCAGCATCCAGATATGCGGCTTAACCCGTTTGGAGGTGTTGCCTATCGACTATCGACGGTTCCTGGCGCAGCGGTAAAAGCTAGAACTATGATGAGGAGAAGGCGTGCCTACAGTTGTAGAGTCCACAGTCACGGACCAGTCGCAAGAGGTGCTAGGTTCAATATCCGGTTCCGGCGTAAGTGTCAACATTAATTCGGGCGGACCGTCGGGGGTTCTTTCTCCGGGTACTCCGGCTCTTTCCTCCCCCACGACTTTGGTATTTATTTCAGTCCACTTAATCAAATTTCAAAAATATAAACAAGAGTTAAATTTCCAAAAATTTCAGTAGCTCGCTTGAGCTTGCCCTTAGCACCACGTGAATGTTCTGTGTTTATGTACAGTGTGTGAGGTAATGCGCGTGATTCACGTAACCGTGCAAGTTGGGTTCAGTTCGCGGCTACATTCTGCGCATTGAGTTATATTATAAATATGAGAAATGCGCCATATTAATACCATGTATTATTATTATTATTATTATTATTATTATTATTATTATTATTATTATTTTATGTACTAGCTGTAGGAGATGGATTGATCATGATAATTCAAGGGTAGTGTCAGATGAGCTTGGCGCCTTCAAGGTGCTGCCTGAAGGCGCCAAGCTCATCTGGCACTACCCTTGAATTATCATGATCAATTCGTCTCCCGCTGCAAGGTCCCGGGGCTAAAAGACTTAAACACGGCATAAAGCCGCGCGTCCGAATGCAGCAGGTCCCGAGTGTGTTACTGCGCATGAACAGTTCTCGTCCTTCGGCAGTGAGGTGTCCACCCTTACCTGTTTGTCAGAAGAAGTGGAGGTGGGATCAGACCGAGGGGTGGAGCAGGGTGAGGACATGGAGGGGGTTGGGGGTTCCTGCTGGGAGGAGGACGGGGACTGCTCGGCGGGGGAAGAAGCCTCCTGTATCTCCTCCAACTGAGCAGCCAGCACCCTGGGGTCCACACCAGATCCCCGAGCGCCGGGGCCGCTAGTACCGCGAATGTCCTTGACTGAAATTGAACAAGAAATATTGTCTGCGTTCAGACAAGACATCACAATAAGCAAAAGAAGAAACGACCCCAGACCTACACCGAGAGAGTGATTACCAACCTGAACAGTGCAAGGAAACAACAAACGAACAAACACACAAACAAGAATATAACAGTTAACTACTAAAACAGTTTATTTTTTTAAAAAAGGTCAGAAAGCAAACTAGCTCTCTGTCCTTCATGTTCTTTGTCTTTCTTTGCTGGTTATATCTAAAGAAACGACATGAAGTTTGACACAGACATATCTTGCGTGCAAATATCAGAACCATCGACTCCCTCATACTGCGACAATCCAAGTCTTACAACTGTAAACACATTTATAAAAGCAGCGGTGCATACCACCGTGGCATTATTTCAGCCCCATAATTAAAAGCCGTAGATCTGATTTCATTTCATTCAGAAGCACCATCATGGAACGCATCCCCTCACCAATGTCATCATAAGCTGGCAGATTATCGTACGACGAGTGGCAGCTCTCCCCCTGCTTTCCTCCTTCGCCGGTAGAGCTTGAGGTTTGTCTGAAAATTACAGAACTAGAACTATGATGAGGAGAAGGCGTGCCTACAGTTGTAGAGTCCACAGTCACGGACAAGCCGCCAGTTGCATGAGTGAGCTTAGTCCTGCGCCAGCCACTAAGCAAGGTGCTCCGCTACAGCGGAGCACCTTGCTTAGTGGCTATCTTAGGACTAAGCTCGCTCATGTAACTAACCCCAGCATATAAAGTAAAACAGGCCTTTTTCTGACCGAACACTCCATAACCCAAAACAACGCCACAACACGACTACCTATCGCACATCAACAAAAGGGCAGCACACAGAGCAGAACACACAGGAACAGTCTGACATACTTTTCCCTCACCGACCAAGTACACATTGCGTATAAAGTTTAGATAGTGAACGGCACTCACGCCCTGACGACAAGCTCTATCTCTCCGTTGGTCTGGCTGATGATCTGCTGCACGTCCTCGTACGTCTTGCCGGTCAGTTTGATACCGTTCCACTCCAACACCTGGTCGCCTGCGAAAGATAGGCGTTCAAAGACGTTAGGAAATAACCAATCAAACAACAACAGCGTACTCTTCAGAAGAACATGGACACAGCCCAGTCTGCTAAGGGTGCAAGGGCCGACATTGGCCGCTGTTGGCCCGCG
>BTPG01000003.1:212047444-212067444 GCA_036245525.1 Semisulcospira habei | reverse complement strand
CAAGGAATCGATACGCTTGGTTAGCGGGGGTTGTTGCGTCATTGTTGACGCGTCAGGCGGCACGCTGCTGCTGACGTCACTAGCGTACATCCAGCCCGGCGCAGTGTTGACGTACAGCGGCTCGTCCACACGATGGCGTCTCGCCGTCTCCTGCTTGTGAGCGAGGTACTCCGTGGAGCTGAAATTTGAGCGGCTCTGGTAGGGTGGACCAGATCCTGACACGCTTGCCACCCCTCTCTCACCGCCTCTACCGTCTCCTCCACACCCTCCTCTCTCTCCCCCTCCCCCACGTTTAACTCGTCTTTCTGGCGGCGGCATGACGTCATACATGCTGTCCAACTCGTCTCGTTCTATTCGAACCCTTTCCAGCCGTTCCCTCTCCACTCGTTCCCGCTCGGCAATTTCCGCCATCCGCAGGTCGTCTTCAATTGGTCGGATGATGCCACGTGGTACGGGCCGAGGCGAAAGAGCAAGGTTTCCAGCGCTACCGCCGCCCGCGTGTTGCGGAGCGACGTACTGACGGGGAATATCGTCGTAACTGTGGGCAATGGACTGGCGGGCGCGAGCCAGTTTGAGGAGCTCCTTCTTCAGACGGGCAGTCTCTTCCAGCTGCTGTTTCCGTTTCTGGATCTCGTACTGAAGCTGAGGACAAACAAAATCAAGGTTAACTAACTCATCGAGCCGCGTATCCAAATGCAGCAAGTCTCGAATGTATAAATTTTAAGTATTTTTACACACACACACACACACACACACACACACACACACACACACACACACACACACACACACACACACACACACACACCCACACACACTGACACACACACACACACACACACACACAAAGGATTGACAATATAGGCCACAAAACAAATATTCGAAGCCTACTGTCACACGTATATACCGTTTTGCTGCTTTCCCATCATAAACATGGTCATGGCGCCTGCAGTGTACTACTCTATGTGTCTCGAGTTATCATCAACACGCACCGTCCAAAGTACGCAGATCATTCTCGGGCCGGAGTCGGCCGCAGTGTGCCCGCGCACGGACGTGCGTGGGCCCGCGCACGGACGTGCGTGGGCCCACTGCTGCCGACGTATGCCCGAGGACCTTTTGCGTACTTGGGGCTTTGAAGCCCCAAAGTGTCCTGTCGCCTGGCGACATAGTTTTACCTGTGCCTTCTTCTCCTCCCGGCTTTTCTCCTCGTCGTCCGAGTAGTAGGTAGGCGTCCGGGACCCTGACCGGTGACCGACATTCAGGTGCTGTTCTGACCGACTTCCCGAGAGGGGGGCACCCCCAGGGGGCAGGAGGGCGTGGTCTGGCGGGAGCCTCTCGCTGGATCCAGATCTGCGTGGGGTGATTTGGGGGATTAACACAGTACGCAAATTTACTTTATTTACATTAACAGGTATATACCGCTCATTTTGAGAGAAAGGTCAGCGTATGATTGGCTAACAAGCAGTACTCATTAACCCATTTCATCCTGATACACCCGTTGCTTGAAATGAATCTAACTATGATAGTTCAAGGGTGGTGCCAGAATAGCTTGGCGCCTGAGGCGCCAAGCTATTCTGGCACCACCCTTGAACTAAAATTCTTGATCTATCCCCTAATCTGCAATGTAGCCTTCATAAGACAATAAGCATTTAAAAAAAAAAAAATCAGCCTCAGGATGAAATGGGTTAACCCAGTCAGCCCAACGGCCGCATTTCGGAGGTGTCACCTAACGACTATGTAAAAGTTACAGAAGATGGATCAACCATAATACTTCAAGGGTAGTGCCAGATTAGCTTGGCGCCTGAAGGCGAATCCCGTCCCGACCCCGGTAGCTGGACTCGCAATCCAGGGGGAAAAGACGGACTTGTTCAATAGCATGTCCGTTGAAAGGTCCTGGCAAATCAAAGTGGCACAGTTGGAGTGCGCCTGAGTTGATTAGTGTTCAGGTCGTACTCCATGGGTAATAGATTTCCTTGTCCCCGATAACCCGCGACGTCAGGGCCGTCCATTATCACTTCGGTGCCGTGGACGTTAAACCCGAACTAACTAACTTGACCTCCCTCTTTAAATCAATAGTAGACTTTTCAAGAATGAAATGGACAAAGTGAACTAGTTTTGTTTTCCGATAAAATTATAAAATCAAATCTCTTACTATCTAGCACACTGAGAACAGAAATGAAAGCAGTTTGCTAGTGGCTGTTGTAGTTGTCTAGGGGTTAAACGAATGGTGAACTTTGGTGACTTACTCATGCTCACGATTTCTCACGATTTCTATTCGCGTTTAGAGCAAGATATGTGTCACTGCGATTTAGGAGTCCGATATCACGATTTTTATATATATTTAAAAAATATATTGTTTTCATCCCTACGTCAAACGACCAGTCTCTTAAAAGATCTCCAAAACGTTCTAAAGTAAAACGTTACTTAGTGTTGTTCGAAACAACAAGCACACTCAGTACTGGAGACGGCAACGTCATGAAATATTTTAAATTACGTCATAAATCTATTATGTATAAATGTATATTCCTTTTACGTCAGTCACGTCTGGCGCGATTTAGGTCGGAAGACGTCTTCTTGATTTTTTTTACGAAAATAGTAGCGGAATGAAAACAAATACGTTATTGGTAGCAGGGGCTTGCTGCAAGGACCCTTGTAGGCCTTCGGGAGGTCAAAGGAACCATTGTACCCCGAAGGCCGAAGGCCTTCGGGGTACAATGGTTCCTTTGACCTCCCTCAGGCCTACAAGGGTCCGTGTAGCAAACCCCTGCGACCAATAACTTATAATATATCACGTCTCGGCTTTTATCGGACCATCTCGACTGTTACATAAATCGTGATATCGCAATACCTAATCTGCCAATGTTTGACAAATCTAATCAATATCTGAATATTTGAGACATACCAAAGACGTTGCACAATTAGGCAAAAGTCTTCATTGAGTGAAATCGGTTCAGTGGCGTCAACAGTCAAGTAAAGAATTTGTGTCATCCCATGTTAAAGTTATCTGCATCAATGAGACATTATCCCTTTGGCTTTCGGTAGCGCTTTTTGCCGCGATGACTCCTGCAAGAATCACCTCAACAAAAGGCGCAGCAACAGCCAAAGCGCTACCGCTAGACAATAATGCCTTTTGAAAAAAGAGGAAGGACAAAAAGAAGACGTGCACAGGCAAAATGAGTGGGTTTTGATTGATTGTACATTGCTTAACGTCCCGACAGCAACAAGATTTTCTCAGGACGTGCCTGCACTGCTTGTTAAAAAAACCCCAACTAAACAGAACATTGAATGTATGTCGCCAGCCGGTCCAATACGTTAAATAAACCTACGACACGGGGCCTAAATAAAGCCAAGACCATTTAGCAACCCACATCCAATATCAAGAGCTACAGGCAGTGCAGACAGTAGGGAGAGTTTAAAAAAGGCAAATGCAGGTGAATGGGCCAAGGGTAGACAGAAACACATGCCCCAGAATAGAGGAGAAACCCCATCCTGTGAGGCTGACCAGGGTGACCCTGGGAACTAAAAAGTAGTTTACCCCACCCAAGTCCCCCAGGGCAGACCCGGGTGGAGTAAGAATGAGTGGGAAAGAGGTGTAGAATGAATGAAGACACCAAAAGGCATAGATCCCCATGTGCCCCCGTGAAAGCGGGGGTTCATGAGGATCTATGCCTCTTGCATTTTGTGGTAATCGCTATGTCCTAGCAGTGAAAAGGTCAAGTGAAACAAAACTTGCCTGGGATAGTACACCTTGGCATAGCTTGAGCTGGAGGATCCCTTCTTGTAGCGGCCTTTGGATGTCACCGGCTCGGACCTCGTGCTCTCGGAATCACTCAGCCCTGACTGCGAACTGTCGTCGGTAGAGTAGCGAGACAGATGAGCACCCCCACCTCCTCTCACGTCCAGGGGTTCAGACATTTTCGCCTGGGAATTAAAGAATGAAATTACGACATCGATCCAACTAGCCAGCCGTCTGTCCATCTACCTACCCACTCAGCCATCCGTCAGTTCATCCATCTATTCATTCATTCATCCGCACACCATTCGCCAGTCAACCCATCCATCCATCCAACCACCCACGCACCCATTCATCAGTCCGCCCATCCACTCATCCATCCATCAACCCATATACCCACCCCACCCCAACCCATCCCATCGCATCCTATCCCTCCATCCCTCTATATCTCCATCCACCGACCCACCCATTCATACGTCAGTTCACCCATCTACCCATCCATCTATTCGTCCATCCATCCGTCCATCCACCCACCTATCCATCCACCCTCCCACCCACCCATTACTTACCTGGAAATCAGCCTCTATGTCCTTATCCTCCTTAATGGGGGAGAACTTGGATATCATTGGGTCAGAAGACTGTCGCTTGTGGCGCTGCCGTCGCGGGGTGACCTGAGGCGATGACCTCGGGGTCAAGGACTTTTTGGGGTCAACGGTGATGTTGACGTAGGTGGGTGTGCGTTTGTCGGCTTGCTGCACGTGGCGCGCCAGGCGGTACGCGTCTCCCTCCAGTTTCAGGGCGCCAATCTGCATCTGCACAAGGCGGAGAAGAAACAGAAAAGCAAAAATCAATTCCAAGCACACAGAAGAAGGGTAATCAAACATAAAACACCCCACACACCCCCCCCCCCCTCTTCCCCTCAGAGAGTTCGAAATAGCTCAGGCGGTTAAGCGTCGGAGCAGGAGAGCGAAGGGAATTGCCGGGTCGTGGGTTCGAATCCCGTCCCGGCCCCGGTAGCTGGACTCGCAATCCAGGGGGAAAAGACGGGCTTGTTCAATAGCATGTCCGTTGAAAGGTCCTGGTAAATCAAAGTGGCACAGTTGGAGAGCGCCTGAATTGATCAGTGTTCAGGTCGTACTTCATAGGTAATAGATTTCCCTGTTCCCCCATAACCCGCCCGTCAGGGCCGTCCATTAATCACTTCGGTGCCGTGGACGTTAAACCCAACTAACCAACCCCCCAAAAAAAAAAAAAAAAAAAAAAAAAAAAAACCAAAAAAAACAAACAAAACAATCCAAGAAAGAAACTACAGCACCACTTTTGATATACCATGGTCAATATACCTTTTGATCCGTACTGCATCGTCAGAGGACTTTTCCTACATTTATCAATGTGTTAACGCATTCTACCCCAAGACCGAAATCCAGAAATGTTGCCGTTGTCCTCTGAAGACTGCATTGCAGTGCAAGACACAGATCGACCATGCTAGTTCAAGGGTGATGCCAGAATAGCTTGGCGCCCATAGGCGCCAAGCTATTCTGGCATCACCCTTGAACTATCATGGTCGATCCTTCTCTTGCTGTGGTGGGTCTGGGGTGCAACGGGTTAACCCCTTCGCAGCTTGTGTTTTTGAAGTCATAGTCAATACCAATTGCGTCTCCAACCGCCGAAGGAACACGGATACAAAGTGGTCTCTGCAAGAGGTACAGGTCCTCATGAGGCCCTGCAATAGCAGGGGCTCATGAGGACCTGTACCTTCTTACAGTTGGGTAAGGTTCAGTTGTTCTCGGCAGTGAATAGGTTAAGATGGCTAATAGGTTGGGGTTTTCTCTCTCTGTCGACAACATCCACAGTCATCAAAAGAAACTCCCCAATGTGGGCATTTCAAATTCAGGGCTTTCAGTGTTAAGCCTTGGATTGAAATCAGTTTAACTCATTCAGCCATGACGCACTACAGCAGGAGATGGGTCGACCATGATAATTCAAGGGTAGCGCCAAGCTCATCTGGCACTACCCTTGAATTATCATGGTCGATCCATCTCCTGCAACAGGTGCTTAGTCGTTAGGTGACGCCTCCAAAATTTGGGAAATGCGTGCGTCGGGCTGAATGGGTTAACCATGACCATCACACACCTGTAGGACCCGGATTTCTTCCAGCTCCTCCAACTTCCGTTTCCGGTCACGTGTGACGCGCCTCAGCTCCTCCTGCAGGCGTTTCTTCAGGGACTTCATGGCCTCTGTGATGGGGATGCCATAGATGTTGATCAGGGCGTCGATAATCTCATCGGTCTCGTCCTTCGGCCCGAAGCCTGAACCCACAGAGGCCGCCCTATGAAGCGAGTAGCCAGAGGAGACGGAGAGATCCGAACCCGAGACCCTGTCTCTCGCGCGTGCCGGCTCGGCGCTCTCCACGCTCTTGGACTTCATGAGGTCGGCGAGGGGCTTTTTCCGCTTGTCGCTGTTCACCTTGGTCACCTGATGATTAGACAGGTGAAGAGGATGATGGTGGTGATGATGATGATAATGATGATTATGATTATGATCACAATTATTATCATCATCATCATCATTGTCACCATCTGCTGCTGATTAGAAAAGTAAGATGATTATGATGGTAGACATTGTACAGTTGTTGGGCAAAAGCAACGAAAAGTTGATGAGAGCGAGAGCGAGAGAGAGAGAGAGAGAGAGAGAGAGAGAGAGAGAGAGAGAGAGAGAGAGAGAGAGAGAGAGAGAGAGAGAGAGAGAGAGACAGACAGACAGACAGACAGACGCAGTGAGATTGAAAGGGGGGGGGGGGTAAGGGATAAGGAGGGGGTCACAGATTGTTGCTCTGGGCATTTCTGTCTCCATTATCAGCTGCGATTAAATAATTATGCACATATCAAATAAAACATTGAAAAGAACGTATGCAAGCAGCGCATGTATGCAAGAAAAAGTTCAAGAAAATATTTTAAAGAGCATTAAAAAATAAGCATGCAAGAAACTGTTCAACCACATGATCAGTCTTAGAAAGAGACATGCAAGCAAGCAGAAAGGCAAGCAAACAGCTCAACTACACATTTGCCAACTCATTTTTCCTACTAGCCAGCCGAACTCGAGTTCAAGACACGCGCCAGTGGTTGCATTCACATGACCACCCTGCACAAACCTTGAATTCATAAACCCCGGTACCCAGCCATCCTTACCGTGGCTTCTGAGCCAGTAGGGGGGGGGGGGGGGAGGGAGGGGGGCAAGGTACGACTTGGGCTTAGTATGACCACTGTACCACCTTATTGTCTTACTTAGCTTATTCTACCCCAACACCGAAATCCCCAATTTTTGCCGCTGTCCTCCGAAGACTGCATTGCAGTGCAGGACACAGATCGACCATGATAGTTCAAGGGTGATGCCAGAATAGCTTGGCGCCCATAGGCGCCAAGCTATTCTGGCATCACCCTTGAACTATCATGGTCGATCATTATCTTGCTGTGGTGTGTCTGGGGTAGAGTGAGTTAGGTCAAACATCCCCTTGGCTCTACCGGTACACAAGTAAACCAAGGTCCTCGGGCCCACGACGGCCGCAGTGAACGAAGGTGCTCAGGCCCCCGAATGTGTGCTGGTCCACTGCGGCCGTCGTGGACCCACAATTTTTTTAAAATATATTTAAATTTTTTTAATTATTATTATTTTGCCACTGGAGTACAGTCAAGTGGCTCAGTGTAGGTTTTGTTTCAAGCGTTGTTTTTCCACGCGTTTGGGACGTGCCTCTTCCCCCCCCCCCCCCCCCCGCACCCCCCCCCCCCCCACCCCTGAAAAATGTTCCACGCCACGGAACCCACCTGAGTGATCTGGGCCACCTCCAGATCCTCTTCATCCTCATCCAGAGGCGGCCGCTTGGCCAGGATGGAGTTGCACTGCTCTAGCTGCTCCAGCTGCTGCTGCTGCAGACGCTGCTCCATTTGCTGCTGGATCTGCAGCTGCTGCTGGAGGTACTGCTGGCGCTGCTGTAGGTGCTGTTGAAGGTTGTGTTGCTGCAGCAGCTGTGGATGGACAGTTCCGTGTGTGTTCTTGAACGTGACTTTGAAATATGGGTCTTGCCGCCCACTGTGCGCTGGTCTGTAATTTTGAACCTTACGGCTTTCGGCAGTGGGCGGTGACGCCCAAAATCACAGAGCCAGCACACAGCGACGTGTCGGTTTTGAGTGTTCAGGTGTTAGGCCGTGATTTATTGAGGCACACACAGAAGGATAGATTTCACTATTTCCGTTGTTGTTCATAATTTCTCGACTTTTCCGCTTCGTTATTTTAGCTTCTTCTGGTCAAGGAACTTTGCCTTGTAATAATTATTTCGATTGGAAACAAAGAGAAATAGATCCTAATATGCGTGGACGTGTTGATAATTTCAATTTGTTATTCCTCTTTCCTCTTCTTAGAGGGTTTGTTCCCAGGCTCACCCTGGTCAGCCCCACAGTGTGGGTGTTTTTCTTTTTTTTTTCAGGGGCACGTTTTTGGGTCCATTCACCTGTATGTTCTTTTTTTTTGAATTCTCCCTACTGTCTGCGCTTTCTGTAGCTCTTGATATTGGATGTGTGTTGCTACATGGTCTGCTGCACCTAAGAGATAAGTTATGTGTTTGCGGTTAAAGCATTTATATATATATATATATATATATATATATATATATATATATATATATATATATATATATATATATATATATATATATATATATATATATATATATATATATATATATATATTTCCTTGTACATATTTTGTAATTGAAATGACTTTCTACTCTTTTCTGTTCAATAGAATACGATTTATTAGCTATAAAGGTGCAGCGCCCTAATTTAGCGTATTAGACCGGCTGGCGACATACATTCACTATTCCCGCGACATACCACAGCAAGATAATATGGCTCGAGCATGATAGTTCAAGGGTGGTGGCAGAATAGCTTGCCGCCTATAGGCGCCAAGCTATTCTGCCACCACCTTTGAACTATCATGGTCGATCTGTCTCCTGAATTGTAATGCAGTCCTCAGACGATAATTCCAAAATGTGGGTATTTCGTACTTCGGGCACAATGAGTTAAAATGTTTCTGGACATTTTACAAAGTGTGTCATCGATTGGAGTAAAGGTCGGCTCGCTGCTTTTGACTGTGACTTACTTCTTGTTGTTGCGGTTGCTGTTGTAACTGTTGCTGTTGTTGCAAGTGTTGCTGGGGGACGGGTGGGATAGGCGGCTGTTTTCTGTGCACAACAACTGGCTCATGTTTGGCTGGGGTTGTGTGCTGTTGCTGGGTCCCTGTCTGACGAGGCTTCTGTTTGGGGGACGGGCTTTTCTCGCTCCTGGGCGGGGCCGACGGTGACGCTTGTCTGGGGGCGGGGTCAGGCTTCCTTCCCGTGGCCTTGGGCCGTTTGACCTTGCCCTTAGGAGACAGCACGGGCTCTTCGTTGACAGGTATTGGAGGCAGTTTCCTTCGTACCTTTTTCCCGTCTTTGGTCGTGGTAACGGTTGTGGATGTGGCGGTGGCGTTTGTTGAGGTTGTCGTAGCGACAGTGTCTCTGTCTTTTTCTTGTGTTGGTGCGGGTTTAGGTACTTTCTTGGGTAGTTCCCTTCTTACCTCCCTTTTCGGCTCCACCTTCTCTTTGGGCTTGCTGGCAAACTGGTCAAATAAGGAACAAAGAACTAAATAAACTACAAACCAAGGACACAATGCATGCAATAATTATCCCCCCTTGTGCATGCAGTCATTAGTACTGTTAACAGTACCGGTGACTAATAATAATAATAGTAATAATAATAATAATAATAATAACAATAATAACGATAATAATAATAATAATAATAAATAAATAAATAAATAAATAAAAAGGCAAATCATTTTGATGTACAGGCACCAATCTTTTGCCCAGTAACAAAACGTCTTCGGGCCCACGACGGCCGCAGTGGGCCCGCGCACAGCCGTGCGCGGGCCCACTGCGGTTGTCGTGGGCCCGAGGACCTTCGCTCACTGAAGCTGCTCAGACACCACCCGCCATCTCTAGCGAACGACTCGTCTACCACATCTGGCGCTCTCCGTGAAATCACATTACCTCAGCTAACTAGCACGCAACCAATAATGGGGCAGACGTCGGCCGCAATTGGCCCGCGGACGTGTGGATCTTGGCGACTAAAATTAGGACAGTTTTGTCTAATAATTGTACACCAGGTGCGTGGATGATAATCAATGACCCGTGACTAGGTCGGGACTGAGTCACCATGACAATTTTGTTGACGGGAAGAAAAAACAACATAAATATATTGTGTAGGATGGTGAATTATTCCAGTGCGTGAAAACCTCACAGATATTGTTATATACTTTTTATTATTTTGTTACAAAAAGATAAGATGAGTTCTTTCTTTACTGTTTTAGCTTCTATTTAAAAAAAAAAAATGGCGCAGTGGTTAAGGTGCCTGCCACCAATGGTAAAGGTGAGAGGTTCGATTACGGGTCCCGGCGTCGGACTTTTCTCCTCTAGTAAGTGTCACCGTTAATTCGGGTGGATCGTCGGGGGTTCTTTCTCCGGGTACTCCGGCTCTTCCTCCCCCTCCCCTATGGTACCGGTTTCAGGCCACTTTATAAAATTTCAAATACAAGCGATCAAAATTTCCGAAACCTCAGTAGCTGAGCTGACCCTTCGCACCCCGTGAATGTCCTGTGTTTGTCTTCAGAGTGTATGTGTGTGTGTGTGTCACGTGAGCATGCGTGTTGGGTTCAGTTCACGGCGCACTTAACCGATTCGCAGAATTGAGAAAAGCGCCTATATAATAACCGGTATTATTGTTATTATTATTTTTTTAAATTGGTCATTACCATGGCTCTGAAATTGTCAGGTAGAAAAAGATCAACGTTGAAAACCTGAATTTCGTGACCTGTTTTGTCATCGGTTGTTATTTATTCCGCATTACAAGCCTGTTGGTCACTCCTTTCGCAAAATGTAGACAATAGCCGCCAGGCAAGATTGCCATTGGTATTCGCGCGGGTTGAAAACTTTAAACATATTGCCCATGGAGTGCATGCGAACAAAGACTTTGTTATGCCAGTCCGCGCTTGTGAATGACAGCGTATTGGCGCGAGGCACAATTGAAAATCATTAGTGTGCTAAATAAGAATTCAGTTCAGCAGATAGTCAGTCAGAAAACTGCTCGAGTCCTTGGGTCAGTTGCATGAGCGAGCTTAGTCCTGCACCAGCCACTAAGCAAGGTGCTCCGCTAAGTATAAGCGGCGCACCTTGCTTAGTGGCTGGTGCAGGACTAAGCTCGCTCATGCAACTGGCTCCAGAACCGTTTGTCTGTTGGTAGTGGTTTTTGTCGCGATGATTCCTGCAGGAATAACAACAGCCTGACATCATGCAGGAATAACAACAGCCTGACATCCTGCAGGAATAACAACACCCTGACATCCTGCAGGAATAACGACACCCTGACATCCTGCAGGAATAACAACAGCCTGACATCCTGCAGGAATAATAACACCCTGATATTCTGCAGGAATAACAACAGCCTGACATCCTGCAGGAATAACAACACCCTGACATTCTGCAGGAATAACAACAGCCTGACATCCTGCAGGAATAACAACACCCTGACATCCTGTAGGAATAACAACACCCTGACATCCTGCAGGAATAACAACAGCCTGACAACCTGCAGGAATAACAACACCCTGACATCCTACAGGAATAACAACAGCCTGACATCCTGCAGGAATAACAACAGCCTGACACCCTGCAGGAATAACAACACCCTAACATCCTGCAGGAATGACAACACCCTGACATCCTGCAGGAATAACAACACCCTGACATCCTGCAGGAATAACAACACCCTGACATCTTGCATGAATAACAACACCCTGACATCCTGCAGGAAAAACAACATCCTGACATCCTGCAGGAATAACAACAGCCTGACATCATGCAGGAAAAACAACAGCCTGACATCCTGCAGGAATAACAACAGCCCGACATCTTGCATGAATAACAATAGCCTGACATCATGCAGGAATAACAATAGCCTGACATCCTGCAGGAATAAAAACAGCCTGACATCCTGCAGGAATGACAACAGCCTGACATCATGCAGGAATAACAATAGCCTGACATCCTGCAGAAATAACAACAGCCTGACATCCTGCAGGAATAACAACACCGTGACATCATGCAGGAATAACAAAACCCTGACATCCTGCAGGAATAACAGCCTGACATCATGCAGGAATAACAACACCGTGACATCCTGCAGGAATAACAACACCCTGACATCCTGCAGGAATAACAACAGCCTGACATCCTGCAGGAATAACAACAGGCTGACATCCTGCAGTAATAACAACAGCCTGACATCATGCAGGAATAATAACAGCCTGACATCATGCAGGAATAACAATAGCCTGACATCCTGCAGGAATAACAACACCCTGACATCCTGCAGGAATAACAACAGTCTTACATCCTGCAGGAATAATAACAGCCTGACTTCATGCAGGAATAACAACACCCTGACATCCTGCAGAAATAACAACAGCCTGACATCCTGCAGGAATAACACCCTGACTTCATACATGAATAACAACACCCTGACATCCTGCAGGAATAACAACAGCCTGACATCCTGCAGGAATAACAACACCCTGATATCCTGCAGGAATCATTGCGACAAAAACCGCTACCGACAGACAAAGGGTTAGAAAAAAAACACAACTCCCTATCCCCCACCCCCCTCCATCACCACCACGTCACCCAATCTACCCCCACCCCGTCACCCCCACCCACCCCCTCCCCAGCCCCACCCACCTCCCAAAATAAATAAATAAATAAATAAATAAAATAAATAAAAACAAGATGGGATGAACCATAACCCACAAAGTCCCTTCTTAGTTCTATATGAGAGGTGTCTTCGCTGTCAAGGGTCTCTACCTTTTGTCTTTGACTTGATTCTGATGTTAAAATATCTCCTTTTGAAAAAGCCGTGCAGATGTGCCAATGCGTCAAACGTCATTTGTCACGACGTATATTTAAGTCCCTTCTATTTATAGGACGGGTCGCAGTGGCCCCGGGGCGAATTTAATAGCATGTCCATGATGTCAAAGACGGGCAGGCTAAATCTCTAACAAATGAAGTAACAAGATTAAAATTACGTCATGTCTAGTTACGCTATCCTCGCTGCTGAACGTACATTTGGCGCGAAGCGCCGAATGTGCGTGTGTATGTATGCGTGTGCGTATGTATGTAAACAAGAGAATCTCCGATATTTCGGTTGACCCAGATTACAGTCCATAATTTTTGTCATATTTACTTGAACTTTTGCATATATCTAGTTTAAAGAAAGACATTGGATAAGTTCGTTAGCCAGCTTTGTGTCCTTTCAACTTCTTTAGTAAAAATTAATTCTTTCCAGATAATAATTAAAACAGTAAAAACCTATACTTCTAGAGAAATTCAGACAGTGCCGGTGATGTAAAAGAAGCAACTCCGTCACCACGCAGACACTGATACTCTAAATATGACGTAATTTTCTCTCTCTCTCTCTCTCTCTCTCTCTCTCTCTCTCTCTCTCTCTCTCTCTCTCTCTCTCTCTCTCGCTCGCTCGCTCTTTCTCACACATATGCGCGCATCTCCAAGAGGCATAGATCCTCATGTGCCCGGAGGATGCATGAACATCTACGCCTCTTGAGGATGTTTGGAGCGAAATCATGCACTCACGCACACGCATACACACACATCGTCGCTCTTTCAGAAGAGCATGTAGGTGCACTTAGTATAGCATGTAGCTAGGTAAAGTCAACCTGATAAATTATAGCAAGACTGAAATTGTACCGTGAAATTCTAGTTTTGTCACCATTTTCGCAAGTCTTGAAGCAAAAGCGAAACTCATATCACGTTAAATATAAAATTACGTTAAAACAAAACAATATGGGAAGAACAATAACCCACAAAGTCCCTTCTATATGAGAGGTGTCCCCGCTGTCAATGGTTTCTACCTTTTGTCTTTGACCTGATTCTGATGTTGAATTATCTCCTATTGAAAAAATATCGCAGATGTGCCAATGCGTCAGTGAGTTCTATAAAGGGCGCAGGACATACGCGTCATTGATTTGTCAAACGTCATTTGTCATGACGTAAGTTTTTACGTAATTTTATATTTTATACTGTCTGACTTTCTCTAGAAGTAAATTTTTTTTAATTGTTTTAATTATGTTTTAAAAAGAAATAATTTTTACTAAAGAAGCTGAAAGAATACAAAGCTGGCTAACAAACTCATCCAGTCTTTCTCCAAACCAGCTATTATAAAAGTTCAAGTAAATATGACAAAAATTACGGACTGTAATCTGGGTCAACCGACTTCCTATAAACGGTTGTTTATGTCTTCATTTGGGGATTTCGGTGTTGTGGTAGAATGAGTTAAGCAATGTACAACCAACCCACCTTTTTCTTGTCGTAACGCAATTACGCAGCGCACGCGTTTCTGTCCGCTGTTACTCATACAGCGTCATACAGAATCAGGTCATGACTCCTCGGCAGGGACAGGGATGGTGTGATTCGCTCATCAATCATATGCTTAACCCCTTCGCTGCCAGGGACGCAGACTGCGATTTGGAAAACAATTTCAGTTCAGCGTCGAAGATGCCGATCGGTCAAAAAGCGACATTCAATTACAATATGCTCGGAGGCTCTCTTAGCCACCCACTTAAGAAAGTATTTCGCCAAGTTTCAAGCTTGTGTGTACAGAAATGTCGGAGATTCTCTTGTTTACATAACTAGCACACACATACATACATACATACATACATACATACATACGCACATACGGCGCTTCGCGCCAAATGTACGTTCAGCAGCGAGGATAGCATAATAATAATAATAATAACGGTATTTATAATGCGCTTATCTTACAATAATAATAAGAAGCGCGCACTCACAACTCGCGCACGCATGCGCATGCTTTAGACAACGACTCACGTACCACAAATAGTGAAATACATTACGACAGTCAGCTTGGGGTGGGGAGTGTGCTGATATAGTGCTAGAACTGTTGAAAGAGGTGAGTTTTGAGGGCGGACTGGAAGGAGGAGAGAGAGTGTTTCTGACGGAGAGAGAGAGTGGGAGAGTGTTCCAGGTGGATGGACCGTATACAGAGAAGGAGCGGGGGCCGAAAGTGCTGAGTTTGGTGCGGGGGATGTGGAGGTGGATAGGGTCGGAGGCGGAGCGGAGGGAGCGGGGAGGAGTGTAGGGGTGAAGTAAGTTGGAGAGATAGACAGGAGCGCAGTTGTTCAGGGATTTGTAGCAGAGAGACAGAATCTTGTATTGGATGCGTTGGGGGATAGCAGTGAAGGAGTTTGAGCAGGGGAGTGATGTGGTCGGAGTTTTTCTTTCTGAGGACGAGGCGGGCAGCATTGTTCTGGACGCGCTGGAGAATGAACGGAGTGAGGGAGGCCGGAAAGGAGAGAGTTGCAGTAGTCTATGCGAGATACGATGAGAGAGACAGCAAGTTTGGTGGCAGCTTCGGTAGTGAGGTATTTTCTGATCTGACTTATGCGACGGAGGTGGAAATAGCATGCCTGGGCCGTGGTGGAGACGAAGCTGGTCATGGAATGAGAGGAA
This sequence comes from Semisulcospira habei, assembly GCA_036245525.1. Classification (NCBI taxonomy): domain Eukaryota; kingdom Metazoa; phylum Mollusca; class Gastropoda; family Semisulcospiridae; genus Semisulcospira; species Semisulcospira habei. Next base: position 212,052,079 of record BTPG01000003.1, on the reverse strand, counting down.
TCGAGGAAAACGCCGAGGTTTTTGGCCGAGTCGGAGAGGGAGATGGGGGTGCTGTCGAGTTGAAGGTGGAGAGAGGGAGGGAGCTGGGAAGGATTCTGGCGAGTGCCTACGAGCATGGCTTCCGTTTTGTCGTCGTTCAGTTTAAACTTGTTTGCTGTCATCCAGTTTTTCACGTCTTCGTAGCAGTCAGCCGTGCGAGTCAGTAGTGTCTGAGTGTTGTCGAGTTTGTCTTTGTCTAGTAGTTGTGAGTCGTCAGCGTACAGGTGGTGGTGTATGTGGTGAGACTGGATGATGTTGGACAGGGGAGAGGTGTAGAGTGTGAAAAGAACCGGGCCCAGGACGGACCCCTGTGGAACTCCGCAGGAGAGCGTGACTAGACTAGCATAACTAGACATGACGTAATTTTTATCTTGTTACTTCATTTGTTAGAGGTTTAGCCTGCCCGCCTTTGACATCATGGCCATGCTATTAAATTCGCCCCACCGCGACCCGTCCTAAAAAGTCCCTTCTATAAATAGAAGGGACTTAAAAATAAAAATAAAATAAAATAAAAAAAATAAAAAAAAATAAAAAAAATTATTTTTTATAAATAAAAATAATCCCCAAGCTGAATTCATACCTTTCCGACCTTATTTACATTTTTTTTGTGAGGGGGGTGGGGCGGGGGGGGGGGGGGGTTGGGGGGATGGGGGATGGGGGGATGGGGGGTGGGGGGGGGGTGTGGTGGTGGGGGAGGGCTCACTCTTCGCGCATCAAACGCCGGAAACGATCACTACCATTCAGGTATTACAAATCATTTGTGTAGTCCGAAAGGTAAAAAAATCGCAGACCAGCGCACATAATTATATCCTATTTTTTTTTTTTTTTTTTTTTTTTGGGGGGGGGGGGGGGGGGGGGTGTTTGTAGGACATTGCATCACGCGCTGTGTGAGATGATGAATCAGGCGAGACCAGAGCGCTGTGTGTTGCAAGCGTTATCGATCAGATTGCAATCGCACCATGTAACAAGTAGCTTACACATGTCTGCCGTTCTGTGACTCAAGTTTTGACCCTACTGCACAGAGTTGTAACGTCCAAATCACAAAACAACAACCAAATGTAGGCGTGTATTTTATTCAATGTGAAAAAAAAGTCAAATTAAATCAAGCAGTTTCAGAAAAAAAAAAGTTTTATTGTACTCTGCGAGTGAAAATGTACGACGCATACGGGTTTTCTAAATGTATACGTGTGAGAATTGTTAGAAGGCTTATTAGAAATAAATAGCTTACAGGTTTCAAGGGCGATGGGGGTAGGGGGGGGGCGGGGGGGGGGGGGGGGCGGAGGGAGGCTTCAAATAGGCATACGAATTAAAACCCATTTTGTCCAGACGTACTACAGCAGATGATTCGACCATGCTAATTCAAGGGTAGTGCCAGATTGGGGAGGCTTCAAAATAGGGGCACGAGTTATTAACCTATTTAGTCCAGACGTACTACAGCATGAGATGGTTCGACCATGATAATTGAAGGGCAGTGCCAGATTAGCTTGGCGCCGTCAGGCCCCAAGTTAATCTGTAGTAGTAGTAGTTATTGGGGTTTAACGCCGAGCAGGCGACTAAGGCCATCTCACGGCGGGATGGGTAAAAAGCTGGTCTGCCAGACTAAAAGCAAGGTCTTAAGACAAGATGTAAATATAACTTAAAAATATGTCAGGCTAAAATGTCGCACGAGTCTTTAAAAGAAACGTCTACAGACTTTCAAAAAGGGCAAAATAAAGAAATTCACATAGTCTATGAATGCTGAGATCTTGTTAAAAATATTGCATTCTCTCAAGAAATTGAAGATTTTGTCCGGGGGAACATCCCGAAACAAAACCTTCAATGAGTTCGCTGTAAAGTGTTTATATCTCGTGTCAATGAGATCGGCACAATACAGCAAAAAAGTGTGGAACAGAAAACTGCTCATAACAGGAAAAACACCATGGACGCTCATCCTGTTTAAGTAAGTAAGAGTGCGCAACATACCAAGCTAATCTGGCACTACCCTTGAATTATCATGGTCGATCCATCTCCTGCAACAGGCACATCATTGCTCGGAGACACTTTTTTTTTTTAATGTGAAAATGCGGCCTGGATTTAAATGGGTTAAAATTAGTGCGAGTTTTGGGATCATTTATGTGAGATATAGGCCCTGTACACGACGTGTATGGTGTACCACGCAAACGGCAGCGCACGCCTGTATCGTGCGGCCGTATCGTGCACGTGATTCGCGATCGGAAAGAACAAGTGACAGGCAGAGACACTAATTAAATTTACCCCCTGGCCTTGGCGTCTGCTCCTCCCCCTTTCTCCAAGCAAAGAATCATCAACCACCATCAACACAACGCGGGAAACCGTTCTCAGAACCCACCAAGGAAAACAAAACACTCGTTCAACCACCGCCTTCGTCACAAACACATCAGCAACAGCCCAGCAGTTTACTCCATCGCCATTACTACTACAACCACGACCACGGCCGGCGCCGAGAAAGGTTCACTCCTCACCGCTCCACGCCAGCCAGTGAAAGCAGTCAGTGCACCAACGCTTAATTTCTGCAAGAGGCATGGGTTCTCGTGAGACCCTAGCAGCTGCAAAGGGCTGGTGAGAGTCCAGGCTTCATTGCTGGGCGTCAGCTGGGCCCATCTATATCACGGGTTCCTCGTGCTGGGGCCCATTTTATATATCGACGGCAGGAAGAAATCGTTGAAATGTAGGCCTACACCCCGCAGTTAGTAGGGGAGAACCCTTCCCCGCCCACGCCACAAGCCCTATATTGATCCGGTGCCAGCTTCCGACTAACTTGCAACTATGGCTAACAGAATCGTGGGTCAATAATTAACCCCTGCACTGCTAGGGAATGCGTTCACCTAAACCGGACCTGCAAGAGGTATGGATCCTCATGAGCCCCCGCATTCGCGGGGGCTCATGAGGATCTATGCCTCTTGCTGAAACCACGGTGTTTCCATTTCCTTTTTGACCGATCGGCATCTTCGACGCTGAACTGAAATTGTTTTCCAAATCGTAGTCTGCGTCCCTGGCAGTGAAGGGGTTAAGCATATGATTGATGAGCGAATCACACCATCCCTGTCCCTGCCGAGGAGTCATGACCTGATTCTGTATGACGCTGTATGAGTAACAGCGGACAGAAACGCGTGCGCTGCGTAACTGCGTTACGACAAGAAAAAGGTGGGTTGGTTGTACATTGCTTAACTCATTCTACCCCAACACCGAAATCCCCAAATTTTGAAGTCGTCCTCTGAAGACTGCGCTGCAGAGCAGGACAGATCGACTATGATAGTTCAAGGGTGATGCCAGAATAGCTTGGCGCCCATAGGCGCCAAGCTATTCTGGCATCACCCTTGAACTATCAAGGTCGATCTTTATCTTGCTGTGGTGTGTCTGGGGTAGAATGAGTTAACGTCCTGACAGCAACAAGACTTTCTCAGGACGTGCCTGCACTGCTTATGAAAACAAAACTAAACAGAATATTGAATGTATGTCGCCAGCCGGTCTCATACGCTAAATAAACCTAAGACCTTTAAGCAACACACATCCAATATCAAGAGCTACAGACAACGCAGACAGTAGGGAGAGTTTAAAACAGGAAAATACAGGTGAATGGACCAAGGGTAGACAGAAACACACGCCCCAGAATAGAGGGGAAAACCCACCCTGCGGGGGCTGAGCAGGGTGACCCTGGGAACTAAAAAGTAGTTAACCCCACCCAACGATGCGAAGAAGGGTCGCTAGGATGTTTCATCGACTGCTGTTGGCCACCCCTAAGTATACGCTACAGACGACAATGTACAGCCATTCGTTGTATACTCACAAACCGTTTATGTTATACAATGGAACCTATTTTGAGCAAACACCTTTTCGCAAGAAAAACTTGGCCACCATCGACAGGTGCTCTTGAAGACAGGCCTTGACGGGCACAACCCATTCCATCCTCAGTCTGATTTTGAAAAACTTGCCTATTGTCTTGTGAATGCTATATTATAAGTTATTAGTCGCTGTGGTTTGCTACATGGACCCTTGTAGGCCTGAGGGAGGTAAAAGGAACCATTGTACCCCGAAGGCCTGAGGGGTACAATGGTTCCTTTGACCTATCGAAGGCCTACAAGGTCCGTGCAGCAAACCCCTGCTACCAATAACATATTTGTTTTTATTCCTCCAATGTTTTCGTAAAAGAAATCAAGAAGAAATCTTCCGACCTGGATCACGCCAGACATGATTGACGTCAAAGGAACGTACATTTATACGTAATAGACTATTGACGTAATTTAAAATATTTCATGACGTTGCCGTCTCCAGTAGTGAGCCTGTTGTTTCGAACAACAATAAGTAACTTTTTACTTTAGAACGTTTTGGTGATCTTTTATAGAACAAAACTCGCATCCAAGATGCGTCACAAAGAGGGCTACAAGAATCCGCCATTTGTCGCTACAACGGTTTTTGTAGCTCGGTCATGTGGTACAGTTTGCGCTATTGGGATTGGTCGTATGACGTGGGGATGAAAACGATACAGATTAGGAGATAGATCAACTGTTTTAATTCAAGGGTGGTGCCAGAATAGCTTGGCGCCGGAGGCGCCAAGCTATTCTGGCACCACCCTTGAAC
>BTPG01000003.1:211919944-212042444 GCA_036245525.1 Semisulcospira habei | reverse complement strand
GTGTGTTACAGTATGTGCGTGTGTGTCTGTGTGTGTGTGGAGTAGAATGTGTGTGTGTGTGTGTGTGTGTGTGTGTGTGTGTGTGTGTGTGTGTGTGTGTGTGTGTGTGTGTGATGTAGAGAGTATTTGTGCCTGTGAGCTTTTATTTACTTTCGTGTGAAACTGTTGTTTTGTTTGTGATAATGTTCAATGGTAGTTCTTAGCTTAATGGCAGTAACAGCAAGTTTGAAAATTGGTCCTGTTACCAAATACTTTTACCGTTATAAAATAAAGGTGCATTGTTCATTGCTCTCTCTCTCTCTCTCTCTCTCTCTCTCTCTCTCTCTCTCTCTCTCTCTCTCTCTCTCTCTCTCTCTCTCTCTCTCTCTTCCTCTCCGTGTGTGTGTGTGTGTGTGTGTGTGTGTGTGTGTGTGTGTGTGTGTGTGTGTGTGTGTGTGTGTGTGTGTGTGTGTGTGTGTGTGTGTGTGTGTGTAAACAGGCACAGCAACTATCAGAGAAAATAATTATTGTACTTTTTGATCAAATTGCTTTCTTTGTCATGGTAGGACCAGCGCATAAATCGGCGGCGGCGTGATATATATATATAATCATATATATATATATATATATATAATGAAAAGAATTAAACGTGGCATGCTGGTCCATTTTGTATTTTCGGTAATCAAATTTCCTGTCAGGAATAAACGTCGGGTCTGATCTGATATAGTCTGGTCTCGTCCCTTCCTGTCTTGTCTTGTTTTGTCTTGTTTTGTTCTACCTATCATTCACTTAGGCAGTGCACAAACAGCAGACTCTGTCTTGATCTGATCATCGGGCGAGCCACTATTGCTATTCACTCACGCAGCGCATAAACAGCAGACTCTGTCTTGATCTGATCGGGCGAGCCACTATTGCTGCGGAACAAATCAACCCATTTAACCCCAAATTTTACAGGGGTCACGACTATGCACCAGTTGCAGGAGATGGATCGACCATGATAATTCAAGGGTAGTGCCCGATTAGCTTGTCGCCATCAGGCGCCAAGCTAATCTGGCACTGCCCTTGAATTATCATGGTCGATCCAGCTCCTGCTGTTGTGTGTCGGAGCTAGATGGGTTAACCACTAGCCTGTGGTAATTACTTAGCGTGTAATTAACTTCGTAACGACGAATGACGCGACATTTGCCGTGTGCCAAAGACAGCCCAGGCGGAGGGAATTCTGACAACTTCACTGCCGGCACAGGGGGAGGAAATCCACAAGTTGTATGTCCCTGAGGGGCTCCAAGCGTCATACTCGAGAGCCCGTCAGGGGCACACAAATATTGGAGTTACTTCCCCTGTGCTTCATGCTTAAAAGTATGTTTCTGCTACCATAACCGATTTACTGTTGGATAGCACACCAGTCTGTCAGGGAGAAGTAGCAGTGCATACGCGTCATTGGTTTGTCAAACGTCATATGTCATGACGCATTTTTGTTTTTGTTTTTACGTAATTTTATATTTAACGTGATATGAGATTTGCGTTCGCTTCAAGACATGGTAAAATGGTGACAAAACTAGAATTTCACGTTACAATTTCAGTCGTGCTATAATTTGCGTGAAATCAGGTTGACATTACCTAGCTACATGCTATACGAAGTACACCTGCATGCTCTTCTGAAAGCGCGTCGATGTGTGTGCATGCGTGTGCATGCGTGTGCGTGCATGCATGCGCGCGTTGCAAACATCCTCAAGCGGCATAGATGTTCATGCGCGCTCCGGGCACTTGAGGATCTATGCCTCTTGGAGATGCAATTGTGAGATTGGTTTGTCAAACGTCATTTGTCATGACGTTTATTTTTTTACGTAATCTATATTTAAGGTGATATGAGTTTCGCTTTTGCTTCAAGACTTGCGAAAATGGTGACAAAACTAGAATTTCACGATACAGTTGATTTTCAGTCTTGCTATAATTTGTGTGAAATCAGGCTGACTTTACCTAGCTACATGCTATACTAAGTACACCTGCATGCTCTTCTGAAAGCGCGTCGATGTATGTGTATGCGTGTGCATGAGCGGTTGCGCGCACTCCAAACATCCTCAAGAGGCGTAGATGTTCATGCGCTTTCCGGGTACATGAGGATCTATGCCTCTTGGAGATGCGCGCATATGTGTTAGAAAGAGCGAGCGAGAGAGAGACAATTACGTCATATATAGAGTATCAGATCTCTTCCACGGTATGCTACATCACCACCAAAGATGAGCACAGCACTGTGAGCAAGAAAGCCCTGACACTGGCCATGCTCGAAAAAAAGTATCCCCAGGAAGCATGGATACAGGCATACACCGATGGATCAGCCCGCACAGATGCAGTTCAGAATGGAGGGGCTGGGGTGTACATTCAGTACCCAAACGGAAAATGGCAGGCAGAGGCAGTATCAACAGGCCTTCACTGCATAAATTACAGAGCTGAGGTGGAAGCCCTGGTCCGTGCTGCAAACACCCTTAGTGGCACTGCAGACCCTGATGCCCAGATTGTCTTCCTGACTGATGCCATGTCTGTCCTTGAGGCAGCAACAGCAAGCAAACTGCCACGTCTACAAGAGGCACTGCAAAACATCAAGTGCACCAGACTGGTGCTGCAGTGGATCCCTTCACAATGTGGCATCTACGGCAATGAAGAAGCTGACAGAATGGCAAAAGTGGGCGCAGAGAAAGAACAAGACGAAAATGGAGTCAGCTTCACAGAGATGAAGACCATCATTAAGTCTGTGTACAGACCACCACAACGGCCCCTAGACAGTTACCATCAGCTGTCCAGACAAGAGCAGGTGACCATCTTCCGTCTGAGGTCCGGGCACAACCGACTCAATTTCCACCTGCACAGACGCTTTCACCTCGTGCCATCTCCCCTGTGCCCTTGTGGAAAAGCAGAGCAGACCACATCCTCCAGGACTGTGGGAAGCACCAGCTGCTGAGGGAGGAGATATGGCAGAAGCCCGCCACTCTACAAGAGAAACTGTACGAGCATGTGGAGGTGCTACAGAAGACCGCAGATTTCAATTTGAGAGTCAAACTCCAAGTGTGACGGCGTTCGAGAAGAAGAAGAAGAAGAGTATCAGTGTCTGCGTGGTGACGTAGTTACTTCTTTTACGTCAGCGGCACTGTCTGACCGCCTTTCTCTAATTTTTTTAATTTTTTTTTTAGTGTTTTAATTCTTTTCTGAAAAGAATTAATTTTTACTAAAGAAGTTAAAGGATACAAAGCTGCCCAACGAACTCACTCAATGTCATTATCCAAACTAGCTATATGCAAAAGTTCAAGTAAATATGACAAACATTACGGACTCTAATCTGGGTCAACCGACTTCCTATAAACGGTTGTTTTATGTCTTCAATGAGACATTCAATTACAATAATTATGCTCGGAGGCTGTCTTAGCCACCCACTTAAGAAAGTATTTCGCCAAGTTTCAAGCTTGTGTGTACAGAAATATCGGAGATTCTCTTGTTTACGTACATACGCACACACATACATACATACGTACATACGGCGCTTTGCGCCAAATGTACGTTCAGCAGCGAAGTTAGCGTAACTAGACATGAGGTAATTTTTATCTTGTTACTTTAATTGTTAGAGGCTTAGCCTGCCCACCTTTGACATCATGGACATGCGATTAAATTCGCCCCACCGCGACCCGTCCTAAAAGTCCCTTCTTTAAATAGAAAGGACTTAAAAACGATTAGACAGGTCCAATGCGGTGCATTTCTAGGCGTGTTTTCTTCTTCGTAGAGGTTTTTTTTTTTTTTTTTTTTTTTTTTTTTAATGTGCCGTATTACACGCTCCAGCCCGACGGCCCTATTTCCCAAATTGTGGAGGCGTCATCTAATGACTATGCACCAGTTGCAGGAGATGGATCGACCATGATAATTCAAGGTCAGTGCCAGATTAGCTTGTCGCCGACGTGACGGGCGCCAAGCTAATCTGGCACTACCCTTGAATTATCATGGTCGACTCATCTCCTGCTGTAGTGCGTCGGGCTGAATGGGTTAAGTTGGTGTGAATGTCGGAGTTCTTCACTTACTTCTTGACTTGTCGTCTTTTTCAACGGATCACTATTGATTTTCTCAATTCATTGAAACGTGGACATTTACCATGTAGCTGACCCACTCCCCCTTGTTGGCCTTGTCCCCATAAATCCTTTAATCAAGTCGGGAACGACCCAGAGGCGAGAGTCGCTTTGTGCTGTACAGAGACCGGGCGGCTGAAATTTTAATGTCTTTCAAATTATCAAGTCGTTGCTGATTTGCCCTGGCTCTGTAATCTGGGAGGGGCAGGGAGCGCAGCGTGGGTAATGACGGGGAGTGGGGGGACTGAAGCGGGCGGGGGGGGGGGGGGGGAGTAGATGCTTCCCACCTCACAGGCAGAGGGTGATCAGCACTGCCCTGTGAAGGACAAAGACTGTAATCCGTTTTTTTTCGCGAACAGCTAGATTTTCATTGTATTGCAGTGAACATCTAGCTTTTTAGGGAATTGGACCTCCTGTCTTTTGCCTTCACAACACGGAACCGCATGAAACTCGGTTTACCTTTAGGTGTGTGAAGTTACACCAAACCTAATCTCAGTTTCAAGACAGGGGATGGGGGTAGGAGGTATGGGGCTGGGGGTCGGAGGGGTTAGTTAGTTATTTGGGTGGTTTAACGCCGAGCAGGCAACTAAGGCCATCTCACGGCGGAAAGGGTAAAAATCTGGTCAGCCAGACTAAAAGAAAGGTCTTAAGACATGATGTAAATATACCTTACAAATATGTCAGGCTAAAATGTCGCACAAGTCTTTAAAGAAAACGTCGAAAGACTCTCAAAAAGGTCAAAATAATAGAAACATCATAATCTATAAACGCTCAAATCTTATTAAAAATATGGCACTCCCTCAGAAAACTGAAGATCTTGTCCGTGGGCACATCCCGGAACAAAACCTTTAAGGAGACTGCCGTCAAATACCTTGTGTCGATTAGATCAGCACAAGACAACAAAAAGTGTTGAACAGAGTACTGCTCGTCGCAGGCATAACACCATGGACGCTCCTCCTGTTTAAGTAAATAAGAGTGCGTAACATACGTGTGGCCGATGTGGAGCCGAGGGGGGTCGGAGGGGGGGGGGGGGTTCGGAGTGGAGTGGTGAGCGACCAGAAAGGGGGGGGGGGCGGGGGAGGAGGCGGAGGAGGGGGTGGACGATGCCGCCTACCGGTTACAGTCGGTGACCATAGGGGCCTGACGAGTGGTACTTTGACTAAATACAAATCCGCTGCGCCACCCAGTGCACGCGGCCACCGCGTAACTAGCTTAAGTCAGAATACAAGAAAGGAAACGAAAGGCTCGCGAAGGACTGTGATTCCAGAGCTGTTTTCAACCCTCAAAGCAACCATCTGCCTAAAACCTCGAATTGAACAAACTCAGTAGATATTTTGCCACAAATCTAGTCCTCCGGTCAAAACTGATAGTTTAGTAGCAAGGCTTTCAGTCAAGCATCATTTTAGCAGACGTCCATTTGTTGGGCTTTAGATGTGGCCGGAAATACGCCTCATTTTAATTTTTTCATTGGTTTATGTAAATTAGCATATCCAATGAAATTAAAACAAGAGTGCATCTTACTGTCGACATGAACTTGTGACCTGCACGCAGCAATCGCTTTAGGTATGTATTCAACCCAGCCCGAAAAGCTCTACTTTAATGGAGTCTGGTTTAAACACTGCTCAGCTGTCAGTGTCTTTTCTAGTAATTCGCTTCGACTGACACGGCAGAAAACAATGGGTGCACAGCAGTGCAGAGTGGCCTCTTTCACGGCACTCTACTAAAGGGTTTAACGTTCAAATCTAGATGTTGAGAAAGAGGTCCGGCATACGTCCAGCCACAGCTCGCGCGTGTGGTTCGTTTCCTCCCTTGTATTCTGACTTGAGCTAGTTACGCGGTGGCCGCGCGCACCCGGTGGCGCAGCGGATTTGCATTTCGTCAGCCCCCTATGTCGTTGACTGAACAACAATTGAACTGCGATTACTTCAGGTTTTGTCTGACTTACCAACAGTGATCAGAAACTACGTTTCGTCTGACTTCCAATGCAAGTTAACTCTCTGGCTGTCGGTAGTGGTTTTTGTCGCGATGATTCCTGAAGGAATTATGATCCGACAAAAACCGCTACCGCCCAGCCAAAGGATTAAAAGAAACCTATGGTAAACTTATTATTGTGAGTTACGTTGTGTCATCACACAGATACGCGCTCGCTCGAAAATCTCACGTCAGCACACATACGTACCGGAAGTACAAAAAATAAGCCGTTATGTAGCGTTCTGATGCGACTTCAGCTTCGAAAATTCTGAGTGACACTATCTCTCTTTCTCTCATTGAAGGCTGCTTCATTTGACGTCTGCTCAGCTTTCAACACGAGATCGTCTTTTCATTTTTCGCTTTGAGTGGGAGCATCTATTTTCAGATTTTATTCTTAGATTATAATGGGAAACTTAAAGGAACAAAAGGCTGGCGATCAAGAAGAAAAAGAAAACGCAGGCAGAGATTTTTTGACCGAGTTTCTGCAAATAGATGAAAGAAAATCGATATACCCAAAACGGAAAGTCAGATAGGAGCCTACAAAGGAAAAGCCTCCGCGTCGACATGAATATCTTTTGACCGAAATTCCAATGACATCTTCGAATTGAAAAGTCAATTACAAGAACAATGATTCTTCTTGCTGAGGTAAAATGGGGGAAAGAAAGAACGGATAAAATGAGAAATGATCACAGATCCTCATGACTGAGACTGAGAGGGCTCCCGTAGAGACCCCCATAGCCTGCGAGGACTCATGAAGATCTATGATTTTGCCGAGGGTGGGAGGCGGGGTTCAAAGTTGGAACAGCGATCACATCACTGACGATGCAGAAATCATAAGGGCCGGATCTCGGCACGTAATAATTTCTGCAACATGCAAATATTTATCCGCAAAAACCGAGTAATCCGTTCAGTGCCGAGACATATTGAACACCACCCGACTGCAAGAGGCACAGATCCTCATGAGCCCCCGCAATTGCGGGGGCTCATGAGGATCTATGCCTCTTGCTGACACCACCACGCGCTGCCTGCCCCGCGCCCGTCACTGTGATGAGCGCTACTACCAACAAACCAATATGGCTGGTGACCACTAAAAAGTAACCAGACTTTTAACTACCTGCTCTTAACCACTTTTAACCTCTTAACCTGTTTTAACTAGAGAACATTATCCCTCCGGGCCCGAACCCCCGGGTTGTATATAGTTTTATAACATGTTTTTTTTTTTTTTAATAAAGTCTTTTTAGATTGAAAAGGACCGTTGTTGAGTGACTTGGACGGCCTTTGGCCCCCAGAGACCAACACAGACTTTTATACCAGGCAAGAGTGAGAGAATGATTTTACACTGGTCGCACGGCCTTGCCCGCCGACCACTTTGGCTAGCCTTTATCCGGTCCCCATCCCCCCTCCCCCGCCCTTTTAACATAAGTCAACCATGCTAGTCCCTCTTGCTCTCAATAGTATGTAGGGACAGTAAGCCAGATTCACCAAGCCAAAACTGTTAGTCCCCCATACCCTCGTTGGTCGTAGGGACAGTAAACCGGAATTAATGAATGAATGAATGCTGACACCACTCTGAATCCATGTTCCTGGGACATCTATGGCCTTTGTTACGTTTGTGGTTGAGTTATTCTTCAAGGGCATGTATGCGTTAGTCATAGAAAAGATCCGCTATTCATTCTAGTTATTTTGGAGAAGAATTACGTACCTGTTTAGTAGGATTCATTTTCTTTTGCACGGAGGGTTCGATCAATTTTTATCGTGACGCGTATTTTCGCTTACATTAGACTGGAAGGTTAGAGCAGGGTCGCGATCTTTCTAGTGACTTCAGATATGACGTCAAAGTATCGGCTACATTTCGTAACATTGTATGAAAGACGCTTAAATAGTAGTGGGATTTTTTGGTTCAGTCTAGTGTATTTTTTTCATGAATATTAATGAGTTTTGTTTACGTTTTCTTTTCTGATTGGTTGTGTTGTGCGACTTTGCTGGATTATTCTGGAAATCTGTAATAGTATATAAGACCGTGTTAGGAAGTATGTGTGTAAGCCCCGATGAGAAAGGAGGAGGGAAAACCTACGCCAAAACTACAAGGTAAATTACGCCAAAACTGCTGAAAACTACGCCAAAACTGCTAATCCGCGATCACTTTTAGTGCCAGTGGGACAGTAAACTGGAACAAAGCAAGCAAGTATATGTGTACATTGTATGAGAGACGCAGTGTGTCAAAAGTATTGATGCATTGTAGAGGAGACAGTGTATCAGTGTTGGTGCAGTGGGTCAAATGGTTGTTGTGATGCGTCTAGTGTGGTAGTGTAGCGTCTGTGCTTGTCGCTCTCGCTTTCAGCTCCCACCGCTGGCTAGCAGTTTTGCGAAAAGGGGAGCAGAACATGTCAGTCTCTCCCTGCCAGTACACAGCCTCTCCAACAACAAGCCTCATGTAGTGCCTCCTCGTGGTGACTCATGGTAACCGAGCACCTTACGGACTCGGGCTGAACTACAGAGGACTCGGAGGAGATCTGGCCCCCAGACATGCGGCATGCAGGCCCATCGATGTGTGGACAAGCCCTGATGCCCATGAACCAGATCCCCAGCTATGGGTAAATAGCCCCACTGCCTTGTGGGTGCCTTGGGAGAGGCAAAGGCTAGGGGAGTAAACCCTATACAAATCCGGGCAGGGATGCTCGATAGCCTTGGTTGGCAGATCTCCTTCGAGAAGGAAAACTCCGAGGAAAAACCTGAGTAGATGGGACCCATAAGCCTTGGTCGGCAATCCATCTAGGAGAAGGATACTCCAAAACTAAACCATCCTGTGCTCCCAGGAAAGGCCTTTTGACCAGGAGCTAAGGGTGAGGTAACCCCGACAGAAACCCCGAGTGCTGAAGACGGAGGTACTGGGCTGCACAGCGCACTCTAATAAACCACAGTACCATGCATATACAGCCATATGACACTTGGAGATGGATTCAAGAGGAATGGTGCTCGCCCTGTGGAGTCTCACCAGGCAGGTGCAGTACCGGGCTCTGTGCCTCTTCGGAGCCCACCCCCAGCGACTGGAGGACCTTCCCGACTGTCTCGAGGAGCCAGGGGACTGGGAAGTAGAGCGACTGGCCAGCGAAAAAACAAGACCAGAGACAAAGAAAAAGCCAATGTGAACATCATGCACTGGAATGCCGAAGGGGTTACCAACAAGAAAACAGAACTAGAGCACTTTCTGCATGAAAACAGCATAAACATCTGCTGTATACAAGAGACACACCTGTAAGAAGGGAAACCCTTTAAGGTCAGAGGATATCAGGTCTTCCGAAGTGATCGCCAAGGGAGGAAGAAAGGGGGGGTTATGACCCTAGTTAGAAACAACCTGAATGCCAGCGAAACCAGGAGATTCATGGAAGAGGCAGAATACATCCAGGTCAAGGTAACCACCAGTGACAGCACCCTTGACCTTGTCAACTACTACTGCCCTAATGATAAGTTGCTGTCCCTCGACACTATCCAGGTCCCGGACAGTGGATTCCTCATCACTGGTGACTTCAACAGCCAGTCCCAGAGTTGGGGATATGACACACTGGACAAGAGAGGAGAAGACATTGAGGAGTGGCAAGATGAAAACCACCTGATACTTGCCAATGACCCTGAGGACCAACCTACCTTCTACTCTCGCCGCTGGCACACCACCACTACACCGGACCTGGCGCTTTGCACTGAAGATGTTCATAAGTGCCTCAGCAGAACAGTAGGACCACAGCTAGGAGGAAGTGACCACCGCCCTATCCTCCTAATCCTAAAAGGATGCACAGCAGCTAGCTCGCCACACCGGCCAAGATGGAACTACCGAAAGGCAGACTGGCGCTTGTTCAGTATCCGAACAAATGAGCTAATGCAAGACCTCGCTGTGTCTGGAAGGAACATCAACAATGTGGTCAGAGAGTTTAATGACATTGTCAGTAAGGCAGCCAAGGAATCCATACCTCGAGGGGTCCGGAAAAACTACACCCCATACTGGACCGCAGATCTTCAGAAAGCACTAGGGCCAGAGAAGACGCTGAAACCAACCCCAGCCAAGAAAACAACATCAAGCTACAACACATTAAGGCCCAGTATCTGAAGATGAAGTTGGAGTGCACAAGAAGAAGTTGGAGAGAGAAGACTGCAAGACTAAACATGGACAGGGACACCACGAAGTTGTGGAGACTGACCAAGGCGTTGAACGATGAGGGCACCAGGGAACAGAAGATCACCTTGGAAGAAGAAGGGAAAGCACTGACTGGTAGGAAAGCTGCAAACATGTTTGCACAGATCTATGCGAAAGAAAGTGACATCACTGTCCCACGAATGCTTGCGAAAGAAATCAGACAGGAAGAAAGAGAGAGAACAAGAGATGTGAACATCCATGATGCAATGAAGAAGGACATCACCCTTCCAGAACTGAAGATGGCCATCAAACAGCTGAAGAAGAAAAAATCTCCAGGTCCAGACAGCATCTCAAACGAGATGTTACAACACCTTGGCAACACTGCCTTAATGAAGCTACTGGACATCTTTAACCACAGCTGGAGAGGAGGTCAGGTACCCCAGTGCTGGAAGGAAGCCAGGATGATCCCAATTTTGAAGAAAGGAAAGAATAAGTCCAAAGCCCTGAGTTATCGCCCCATCAGCCTGACAAGTTGTGTGTGCAAGACCATGGAGCGCATCATCAACAAGCGCCTGCAGTGGTACCTGGGCTCTGAGAGCATTATCGTGCCAGAGCAAGCTGGCTTCAGAAGCTACAAGAGTACAGAAGACCAGACAACACACCTTGCACAGGTCATAGAAGATGCCTTTCAAGATCAGAAGGTGACATTAGCTGCCTTCATTGACATACAGAAGGCTTTCGACAAGGTGTGGAAGGATGGTCTCCTTGTGAAACTCCTTCACAGTGGCATCCAAGGGAATATGTACCGGTGGACCAAGTCATACCTGCATAATCGCAGAGCCCGTGTGACAGTGGATGGGTACTGTGGCCAAAAAGTGCTGTTGCGTCAGGGGGTGCCACAGGGGGGAGTCCTGTCACCGACACTGTTCATACTTTTCATCAACGACCTTGTGCCAGAGCTACCAAAGGAGTACACGCAGCCCTGTACGCAGACGACCTGGTACTCTGGTGCACAGAAGAGTATGCAACAACTGCTACATACAGGATGCAGCTAGCCCTGGACAGGCTGACAGACTGGACCAACAACTGGTGTGTGACCATCAACACAGAAAAATCATCAGCCACACTCTTCTCTCTCTCCAACAAGGCAAAGGCTGGCAACCTAACACTGGGCAACACCCCGCTGCGGTATGAAGACCAACAGACATACCTGGGAGTCACCCTTGACAAGAGGCTGACGTGGAAGCCGCACATTTGGAATGCAGAAGCGAAAGCTAGAAGAAAGCTGAACATCATGAGAAAACTGGCTGGAACACAATGGGGAGCCAATGAAAAGATCCTCAAAAATGTATATCAAGGCACAGTGAGACCACACCTTGAGTACGGATCTAATGCATGGTTGACGGCAGCCCAGTCACACCAGCAGACCATTGACAGAGTTCAGAACCAGGCACTGCGTATCATCACCGGCGCAATGAGATCCACACCAATTGAAAAGATGGAAGAGACAACGGGCATCCCACCCCTGCGCATGAGAAGAGATTGCAAAGCCTTGATACAGTCCACAAAGGTCAAGTCTTCCAAAGACCATCCTATGAACGCTAGGATGAAACAACCAACCTCAGGGAGACTGAAAAGATCAAGCTTTGTGAAGGAGACGAGAGCACTGCAGAGAAAACACCAGGCAAATCTACCTGCGCAGGTAGAGGCTCTGAATCCTGCTAGCGACCTTCCACCTTGGGAAAGTAAGCCAGAAAACATCGCCATCTCTTCCACGGTACCCTACATCGCCACCAGAGATGAGCACAGCACTGTGAGCAAGAAAGTCCTGACACTGGCCATGCTCGAAGAAAAGTATCCCCAGGAAGCATGGATACGGGCATACACCGATGGATCAGCCACAGATGCAGTTCAGGATGGAGGGGCTGGGGTGTACATTCAGTACCCAAACGGAAAATGGCAGGCAGAGGCAGTACCAACAGGCCTTCACTGCACAAATTACAGAGCTGAGGTGGAAGCCCTAGTCCACGCAGCTAACACCCTTAGTGGCACTGCAGACCCTGATGCCCAGATTGTCTTCCTTACTGATGCCATGTCTGTCCTTGAGGCAGCAACAGCAAGCAAACTGCCACGTCTACAAGAGGCACTGCAAAACATCAAGTGCACCAGACTGGTGCTGCAGTGGATCCCTTCACACTGTGGCATCTACGGCAATGAAGAAGCTGACAGAATGGCAAAAGTGGGCGCAAAGAAAGAACAAGATGAAAATGGAGTCAGCTTCACAGAGATGAAGACCATCATTAAGTCTGTGTACAGACCACCACAACGGCCCCTAGACAGTTACCATCAGCTGTCCAGACAAGAGCAGGTGACCATCTTTCGTCTGAGGACCGGGCACAACCGACTCAATTTCCACCTGCACAGACGCTTCCACCTCGTGCCATCTCCCCTGTGCCCTTGTGGAGAAGCAGAGCAGACCGCAGAGCACATCCTCCAGGACTGTGGGAACCACCAGCCGCTGAGGGAGGAGATATGGCCGAAGCCCGCCACTCTACAAGAGAAACTGTACGGGCCTGTGGAGGCGCTACAGAAGACCACAGATTTCATTTTGAGAGCCAAACTCCAAGTGTGACGGCGTTCGAGAAGAAGAAGAAGAAGAAGTGTTGGTGCATTTGTGGATGCATTGTTTGAAGTGACATCGCTGCAATAAAATATTGTTGGAACTCTTACTCCGGTGTGGTCTACAACCTTGTGCCACGTGTGACGAGTTGCAGCTGAGTGAAGTTGTTTTACAAGAACCCTACCTGCGTGCGTCTGGTGTGATTGCATCATACTACGACTACGACTACCACGTAACAGCCTTTGTGGTGTTGATTTAATGACGATTACAGAAAGACGCTCTGCGTCACCTGACACTGAACGGGTTAACTCAGTAGTGGTGGTGGTGGTGGTGTGTGAGTGTGTGTGTGTGTGTGGGGGGGGGAGGTATACTTGGAAAATTAAGACGATAGAAGTGAAATGAAATGAAATGCAATGTGAGAGAGAGAGAGAGAGAGAGAGAGAGAGAGAGAGAGAGAGAGAGAGAGAGAGAGAGAGAGAGAGAGAGAGAGAGAGAGAGACAGAGAGACAGAGAGACAGAGACAGAGACAGAGAGATGATGATGATGATGATGATGATGATAATGATGAATCTTTTGTTGCAGGATAAAGCTATTAGGCAACACAATGCCTGCCTTACAAGCTATCCTGTAAACAAAACAGAACACAACAGGAAAACAAACGCAGCATATATAAAAAAAATCAAGGAAATAAATTAACGAACACAATAGGTAAACCTCGCGCTGGGACCATACGGCGTTGAGGCGCGTCCCCTGGATGGTGAATAGGGGGTCCATCGCGAGAGGGGTGCACCGAATGAAATAAGGTGCCGTGAACCAACATGGTCTAAGGGAAGGTGACCCCGACAGAAAACCCCTGGTCCTTCTAGTAAGGGGGTTGGGCGTGAGGGTAGCTTCCCCACCCTGCAAATAAGGAAATAGCTACAAAAACGCCGACGAAAAGACAAACAGCAATTTCTTTCCTGGAGGAGGAAGGTTCTTCTACTAGAAGATTTATGACGTCGTGTGGTGAAAGCCGGAAGTCTTCGAAAGCCACAGGACTCAGCCGCCTCTCTCTATCCAGGGACACAACCATGGGCACATGGAATGTCAAGAGCATGTACCAGAGCGGCAAGGCCGCCCAGATAGCAGCGGAAATGCAAAAGTACAACCTTTTTCTGCTAGGTATCAGCGAAGCCCGATGGACGCAGTCTGGCCAGAAAAGGCTGTTAAGTAAGGAGATGATTCTGTATTCAGGTCATGAAGAGGAGAATGCCCCCCATACAGAAGGAGTAGCATTCATGCTGTCACCAGTGGCACAGAGTGCGCTGATGGGCTGGGAACCTCTTGGGCCAAGAATTATCACAGCAGCCTTTAGAACCAAGAAAAAGATCAAGCTGAACGTCATTCAGTGTGATGCGCCCACTAATGACAGTGACGATGAAGAGAAACAAGAGTTCTACGACCGACTTCAGAGTGCCGTGGACAAATGTGCGGAGCGAGACATCACCATCATCATGGGTGATTTTAATGCCAAAATAGGGGAGGACAACACCGGATATGAAGAGGTGATGGGGAGACAGGGACTAGGGGAGATGAGAACGGGGAGAGGTTCGTAGACTTTTGTGCTCTAAACAGACTTGTCATTGGAGGCAGCATCTTCCCACACAGAAGAATACACAAAGCAACTTGGGTCTCACCTGACCATACTACAGAGAACCAAACAGACCATATCTGCATTAGCAAGAAATTTAGAAGATCCCTTCAAGATGTTCGAGTGAGGAGAGGAGCAGATGTCGCCTCAGACCACCATCTGCTTACCGTAAGAATAAAGCTCAAGTTAAAGAAAAGCCGCACAGAGACAACAAGAAGACAGCGCTATAATGTAGGCCTCCTGAGAGAGACTGGAGTGAGAGAAGAGTTCAAACTGGTGCTATCCAACCGGTTTCAAGCGCTACTTACTTACTTACTTACGCCTGTCACCCCTACCCGGGTATAGGCCGTCGACGAGAGACCTCCAGCAACTCCTGTCCTGTGCTTCTCCTTCGATTCTACTCCAGGTGGTTCCCAGTCTCTTGATGTCTGCTTGGAGGTCTCGACGCCAGGAGTTTCTCGGCCTACCTCTTTTCCTCTTTCCCTGGGGGTTCCATGACAATGCCTGCCTAGTGATACTGGAAGCTGGCTTTCTCAGGCTGTGACCGATCCATCCCCATCTTCTTCGCCCAATTTCATTCTCTGCTGTTATCTGCTCTGTTCTGTTCCAGAGTCTGATGTTGCCGATCTTCTCTGGCCAGTGGATTTTCAAAATTCTTCTAAGGTAACTGTTCATGAAGGTCTGTACTCTGTTGGCTGTGGTTTTTGTCAATCTCCAAGTCTCTGCTCCATATAGGAGAACTGCTTTTACATTGGAGTTGAAAATCCGGACTTTGGTGTGTTGTGACAGCTCTCTGGAACTCCACACTTTTTTTAACTGGAGAAAGGCTGCTCTGGCTTTACCGATTCGTGCTCTGACATCTGCATCAGTGCCGCCTTTTTTGTCTATGATGCTCCCGATATAGGTGAAGGACTCCACCTCCTCCAACGGGGTGCCAGCAAGCAAGATTGGTTCTTCCCTGGTGGTGTTCAGCCTCATTGTCTTTGTTTTCTGTTTGTGAATGGTGAGGCCCACTTGGGAGGAGATGTCAGCAAGCCTTGTGGTCTTGTCCTGCATTTGTTGATGAGTGTGGGACAGTAATGCCAAGTCGTCTGCAAAATCGAGGTCGTCAAGCTGTGTCCACAGTGTCCACTGTATTCCACTTCGTCTGTGCTCTGTGGTCATCTTCATGACCCAGTCTATGGCCAGTAGGAAGAGGAACGGAGACAGCAGACACCCCTGCCTGACACCAGTTCCGACCTGGAGCTCCCTGGTGAACTGCCCTTCGTGGATCACGCGACATGTCATGCCATCGTAGCTTCTCTTGATCAGGCGGACGAGCTTTGTGGGTACACCGTAGTGTCGTAGGAGTTTCCACAGAGTCTCTCGGTCCACGCTGTCAAATGCTTTCTCATAATCCACAAAGTTGACGTACAGCGGGGAGCTCCACTCCAGAGACTGTTCCACGATGATGCGGATAGTGGCGATCTGGTCTGTACATGATCGGTTCTTCCTGAATCCTGCTTGCTGGTCTCTCAGCTGGGGGTCAACGGAGCTCTTCATTCTCTCTAGGATGATCCTGTTGAAGACCTTTCCTGGTACTGACAGCAAGGTGATTCCTCTGTAGTTGGAACACTTGCTGAGGTCGCCTTTCTTGGGAAGCTTGATTAGGTATCCCTCCTTCCAGTCAGCCGGCATCACCTCCTCTTCCCAGATCTTTCCAAACAGTGGGTACAGCATCTCCACTGTTGTCTCTAGGTCTGCTTTCAGGGACTCCGCTGGGATGCCATCTGGCCCTGCTGCTTTGCCGTTCTTCAAAAATGCCACTGCTCTTCTGATCTCTTCCCGGCTGGGTCTGTCACAGCTGATGGGTAGGTCGGTCTCTGCCGGCTGGATGTCGGGGGGGTCGGGTGGGCTAGGTCTGTTTTCAAGCGCTACAGGAGCTAGTAAATGAAGAGGAGGTGATCACCACAGAGCAGCAGTGGAAGGAAGTTAGAGAGGCGCTGAACTCAACCTGCAAAGACACTGTAGGGTTCAGGAAACACCATCACAAGGACTGGCTGTCGGCACAGACCTTG
The DNA here is from genome assembly GCA_036245525.1 of Semisulcospira habei. Classification (NCBI taxonomy): domain Eukaryota; kingdom Metazoa; phylum Mollusca; class Gastropoda; family Semisulcospiridae; genus Semisulcospira; species Semisulcospira habei. The sequence continues at coordinate 212,025,952 of BTPG01000003.1, read as the reverse complement.
AAGAAGATAGAAGTGAGGAAGCAGAAGAAAGCAGTTGTCAACAACAGTCGCACGAGAGCAGCCAAAGCAAGGGCACAGGAGGAATACTCGGAAGTCAACCGCGAGGTGAAGAGGAGTATCAGGGCAGACAAGAGGGCATACACAGACAGCCTGGCAGCAGAGGCAGAAAAGGCAGCAGGCAGCGGCAACATGAAACAGCTCTACGACATTACTAGAAGATTGTCAGGCAAGTATGGCCATACAGAAAGACCAGTAAAAGACAAAGAAGGCAAGCCTATTGCAGACAGAGCAGACCCACTCGACAGATGGTGCGAGTATTTTGAAGAGTTACTGAACAGACCCAGCCCACCCGACCCCCCAGACATCCAGCCAGCAGAGACCGACCTACCCATCAGCTGTGACAGACCCAGCCGGGAAGAGATCAGAAGAGCAGTGGCATTTCTGAAGAACGGCAAAGCAGCAGAGCGGGGGCTCATGAGGATCTATACCTCTTGCAGTTGGGGGGTGTTCACTTTTTCTTGACACTGAACGGTTAAAAAAAAAATTAAAAAATAGATAGGTTGGGTTGTGCTGGACCTTGGCGACGCAATTTTCCCTAGAGAAAGCAACCCACATTTCCCATCGCGGGAGATTAAAATTGAGAGGAGAAAACAAAAAAAGTCATACATACCCTATTCTTAATGGCGACGAGTACATCCATGGCAAAGTCGACCGGAACACGTCTGCTGCTCCGTTATTACACTTAAGTTAAAAATCTGTCTTCGGCAAGATTAAATCACACCTTGGCCCTGTGACGTAACGACACGCATCACTTGGCACAGTTTATGTACGGCTAAGCCAAGAATAATCGCAATAAGAAACTGTTTATTTGCGTGACGGAGACCGCAAAATCAATATGTGGTGTTAGTTTGCAGCACAACTGGGCAGGTCAGGTTTGGGCAGGTTTGTATATGACACAGCTGGTACGACCATAAAGCACAGTTCATAAAGGCCACACTTCCCAGAATCGCAAAACACAGTCCACTTCTGGCGCAGTCTGCAAGATTGAATAGCACAGTCCGCTAAGGCACAGTTCGCGACATCAAGCGGCATAGTCATAAGACTGAGGATATATCACAGACAATAAAGTGTTTCCGATGTTTCCGAAAATTACGCATTTATTTTGCTCATCAATATATGAGCGCTGACAGCAAGTACAATCTATGTTTAGAATGTCAAAAATAGATAGAACTTGCATGCTTCTTCAGACTGCCTGCAGGGCTGATGTACCTGATATACTGCCTGAATAGAAATCGTGCACTCCAGTTTACTTGAAATACACTGTTAAAGTCTCTACACTGCACACAAAGCAAACGCGCGGGGCTGCTCATTAAAGATTAACATTTAGAATCAAGGAGGAACTGCTGGCAAGATTTTGTCCATATTGTAACCCCCTTATCTGTTGAAAAAAAAACTGAACATGGTCCGACTGCAAGAGACATAGATCCTCATGAGCCCCCGCAGTTGCGGGGGCTCATGAGGATCTATGCCTCTTGCTGAGACCAGTTTGTGTCCACGTTCCTTGGACGGCCGGTGCTCTTTGGCGTTGAATTAACAAAATCAATTAACAAAGTCTTTGGAAATACGAGCCTCGACCACTGGCAGGCAAGGTAACGCGCTCTTAAAGGCCTACTACCGCCGTAACTGTTCAAAAAATAGCATGTCCGTTTAAAGGTCCTGGTAAATCAAAGTGGCACAGTTGGAGTGCGCCTGATTTGATCAGTGTTCAGGTCGTACTCCATAGGCAATAGATTTCCCTGTTCCCCATAACCCGCCCGTCAGGGCCGTCCATGATCACCTCGGTGCTGTGGACGTTAAACCCGAACTAACCCAACTGTTCAAAGATACACTTCTGTTACAGATGTTTACAAAACGCTACACACAGGTCTAGTTATGGTTCATTTAGACACAGGAGAATCCAGTTCAGCACACGTCGTCTTTATGTCAAGTAACCGGACAACGACCCACTCCGTTCTAGAAATGCAACGCTATCCGTGCGAGAAACAGCTAAAAATAGATTGTCACGCTAACGGCTGACTGAGCAGAATAAATAAACGCGATTACGCGTGCGCTTTAGCTGCGTGTCCTGACTGCTGTTAAAGTTCATTAGGTGTGTCGACCAGGCATAACAAACACAAATGGTGCTGAAATGTGTCTTCAGATTGATGCGTAATGGTACTTTAACTCATTGTATCTCAAGACCGAAATCCCCAAATTTGTAAGTTGCCCTCCGAAGGACTGTAACACAATTCTAGAGACAGATCGAGCATGATAGTTCAAGGGTGGTGCCAGAATAGCTTGGCGCCCATGGGCGCCAAGCTATTCTGGCACCACCCTTGAACTATCATGCTCGATCCATGTCTTGCTGTGGTGCGTCGGGGCTGAATGAGTTAAAGTTTTGCAGATAAGGTTTGACTTGTAGTAATGAAACAAACACGCACCACAGTTGAAAACACAGGGCTCAAAGTGTGCTTGTTTGACGAAAACAACGGCTTCACGGCTCCTGACAGAACGGACTTTCTACGGCTTATTTCGAATGGCCACAGCCTGCAATATTACATTTGTAGAAGAGATTGTTTGTCGGTTTACAAAACAATGTCTCCAACGTTTTGTATTGCGAACAGATTTTTGCACTATCAGGAGTGCAAAAACATATTATGAAATTTCGCCTGTTCTCTGGTTACGGGGCCTTTGGCATTCTGATTGACGTCATCGCCAGGCTAGTGAAAGCTTGGCGTTGACGTCAGTAAGAATTCGGTAGGGGCCTTTTCCTGACTGAAAAATAATTTGCATTTTTATCACGTAAACTCACAAAGCGAAAGCCCCCACGTACAAAAGGTTAACACATTTGAGTTGTGCTGTATCAGAACACGCGGCTTTACGGCGGCTTTATCCCGCGTATCCGGACGTGGCACGTCTGGAATGAGTTAACATATTGAGTATCAAAATCCCCAAATTTTGGGTGTTATCCTTTGAAGAATACGTGCCTGGTCAGAAGACTGACATAGGGACCATGATAGTTCAAGGGCGGTGCCAGAATAGCTTGGCGCCTAAAGGCGCCAAGCTATTCTGGCGCCATCCTTGAACTATCATGGTCGCTCTACTTCCAGTTGTAGCGCATCCTGGCTAGTCATCAGTCATCAGTGGCCACTTGCAGAAACATTTCTAAGCCAGCAAAGTCCCTTTGCATTTCAGCCAAGATGACGTTTGCGTGGGGCTGAAAATAACCAAAACAAAGCCGCTAGGACTGTCAAAGGCAGCTCCTGGCCATTGAAAATTACGTGCAATTCAACCCAAACACCACATCAGAATCATCATTGGGTTGGTTGGTTAGTTTGGGTTTAACGTCCACAGCACCGAGGTGATCATGGACGGCCCTGGCGGGCGGGTTATGGGGGACAGGGAAATCTATTGCCTATGGAGTACGACCTGAAAACTGATCAACTCAGGCGCACTCCAACTGTGCCACTTTGATTTACCATGACCTTTCAACGGACATGATATTGAACAAATCCGTTTCTTTTTCCCCTGGATGAATTATCATTGCCGTTGTACATCTTATTTGTAGTGCAGCTGACGCGGGTGAATGAGTTCAAGCAAAACGCACGCCAAACGGAGCCGATTCACACAACTTATTAGCGGTCTATTTTCCACATCAGCGACGGCTGTTCAAACAATCTTCCACTCTATTGCCGTGCACACGTGACACAGTTGTCAGCCTCCCATTAAAGAAATCCGACCAGTCATTTTCAAAATAGAGCTATCGTGAAAACCAGAACGCATCCAACAGTATGACTATAGATGGCCTACTCATGTACTAATACCTGAAAAGGCCAGGTGAATATTCTGAAACTTTGCACACAATACACAAACGTTTCTACTACGCGCAAACACGATCACGTCAGTGTAATCCGTCAACAAGTTCTTTTCATGTGCAAGAGGCATAGATTCTCATGAGCCCCTGCAGTCGCAGGGGCTCATGAGAATCTATACCTCTTGCAAGAGGCACGACAACCGGTGCCGCCTGACAATATAGCCGGGTCCTATTTGCATCCTGTGATTGACTGGGTCTCACTCGACCGGTTTTCAAGTTTATCACTAACCAAAACAGCACGCGCGCGTGGCATGCATTGAACACCTGGAGAAATCTGTAGGCGAGCACCCTTCATCTGTGAGAAACACACAGGCATACAATCGATCCGTGCACAAAGTCACGCAGCGAACACCCCAACAGTCTGACATAAACCCGCAGGCTTGTAACCCCTTCTCTGCCGGGGCAAGGCGAACGCTACCCATCTGAAAGAGACATAAATAGGATCATGAACCCCCTCAGTCGCACTAACTTACCGCAGTCGCGGGGGTTCATGAGGATTTATGACTCTTGTTAGTCCTGTGTTCCGTATGCCTATTTTGGGGGCTCATGTCACTGGCGTTCTTTTCGCGAATCACGGTCGGTAAGTGTGCAGTAGTTTCGGACGCGAAATCCGTGATTAATGGCAGTGGTTTCGGACGCGAAATCCGTGATTAATGGCAGTGGTTTTGGACGCGAAATCCGTGATTAATGGCAGTGGTTTCGGACGCAAAATCCGTGATTAATGGCAGTGGTTTCGGACGCGAAATCCGTGAATAATGGCAGTGGTTTCGGACGCAAAATCCGTGAATAATGGCAGTGGTTTCGGACGCAAAATCCGTGAATAATGGCAGTGGTTTCGGACGCAAAATCCGTGAATAATGGCAGTGGTTTCGGACGCAAAATCCGTGAATAATGGCAGTGGTTTCGGACGCAAAATCTGTGAATAATGGCATAGGTAAGGGTTAAATGGATCTGCGTGCAATGCAGCACAGCGAATGCCGCTCACCTTTCAGGCGCACGAATATAATATTATATCTTTCTTATATCTGTACAGAAAGAAATCAAGATGACGCACTAGACACAAGTCACTGCAAGATTACGTAATGTAACAGCTGCTCGCTAAACCCGAACAATTTCTCAGTTGAAATCTCCACCTCAAATACACCCCTCAGTCCGAGGGAGCAGACAGAGCCAAAATCCCCACCAGCAATAGACGAAGATCCTCACGAGCCCCTACAGCAGGCATGGGGCCCATGAGGATCTATGTATGTCGCGGGATGAATGAGCGACTGTCAAATAGGATCTAACAGTTCTAACACACACACACACACAAACAGCTGGGGGTCACACAATGGAGAAATCGATTCTTCAGAGCTACTGCCAAAGCACGCAATAGGCTATCGGGCCTGAAGGCGGCTGCAGTGGGCCCGCGCACGACAGTGCGCGGGCACACTGCGCTGCCTTCAGGCCCGATAGCCTTTTGCGTACCGGGGCAGGCCTGCAGATTGCCGGAAGTAACGAAAATCTAATCTTTTTGTCGCTGGCAAAATAATTATTTAAAAAACAAACACAGAAAAGCCGCGTTGCGAAAAGAACAGACACTGCGTTGCGTTACCATCACAAAAAGACAAGAAGCTGACTCCTTTTTGTTTGGCTGTCTACTTCAGGAAAAAAAAAAACTGAAAGACTTCCATCCCAAACTGTGTTAACATCATCGCTGTCAGTAATCACGAATTGCGCGTCGTCTGAAACGAATGCTAACAGACCGACATTCGCCTGAAGAACACATATTATATAAATCAAGAAACCACCCAGTAAATTAGGAAAAATGACCGCCAGTGCTTTTCCCTACTTACTTTACTCGTAGTTTCTTCTAAATTACAAGCATTGGCAGTCAACCCTGTTGGTCTCGTTCACAGATATCAATGGAACAAAATTTGGCACGAAGATCATAGGAGTAACAAGACACTCTGAAAAAAAATCCGCCTGAGCAACCGAGACCGAGTGCGCTCATGAGGACTTATGTCTCTTGCAGCTGGGCAGCGCTCGTCTCGCCCCCGTCAGTTAAACCTTGCGATGCGCGTTTCTTAACTTTTCGGTTATTTTCAGACAGACAATAACTGATTAGTGTTGTCCGTAAACTCACAATACGAAAGCCCCCACGTATAAAGGGTTAACACGTTTGAGTTGTGCTGTATCACAACACGCGGGTTTTACGACGGCTTTATCCCGCGTATCCGGACGTGGCACGTCTGGAATGAGTTAACATATTGAGCCCTTTATCAAAATCCCAAAAATTTGGGGCGTTATCCTTTGAAGGATACGTGCCCCGGTCAGAAGACATTGCGACCATGATAGTTCAAGGGTGGTGTCACCACCCTTGAACTATCATGGTCGCTCTACTTCCAATTGTAGTGCATCCTGGCTAGTCATCAGTCACCAGTTCCAAAAACTTTTCTAAGCCAGCAACATAGGAGTAACAAGAGACAAAAAAATCCGCATGAGCAACCGAGACCGCGAGTGCTCTTGAGGATTTATGTCTCATGCAGATGGGCAGCGCTCGCCTCACCCCCGTCAGTTACACATTGCGATACGCGTTTCTTAACTTTTCGGTTATTTTCAGACACTAACTGATTAGTGTTGTCTGTTTTGTTTTACGCTACTTCTTTGCCCTTGTTTTTTCAGTCAAAAAAAAAAGTGTTGTCACCTTTTCGATCTGTTCTTGATAACGCAGTTACATCTAGAAAGTTTAAGTGTACATCTCATGGTTGATTTTAATAGGTCCACTCTACGTTTGTGTTCCTACGGCGAAACAGGTAATCAGGCACACAGACACTACCTGCCGGTGAACAATAATTGTGATGACGCGATCGATGCGGCGGAGATGTGTGTGTGCGAGAGGGGGGGGGGGGGGGGGGGGGGGCGGGACGCTAAGTGCGTGCGGACTGATCACATGAAAGCTAGGCTAGGAGGGCGAGCTGTGGACGATCGCAACAACTAGGCTATTTTTGCCCATCAGTGGCTTAAGAACACGGGGGAGAGGGGGAGGAGCAGGGTATGGACGCGCCATACCTCCTTTGTTTATCGAGCCATTCCACGCCGAGAAAAAATGACCACCACCCAACTGCAAGAGGTATAGATCCTCATGAACCCTCGCATTCGCGGGGGATCATAAGGATCTGTGCCTCTTGCTGGAACCACTTTGAATCCATGTGCATTTTCAGGGCCGGGGATCTTGAATTTAAATGATTTCGAATCTGCGTCCATTGTCCGTTATGGGGTTAACATTGTTTTCACTTTTGCCTGAGAGTTTTCTCTGTGTAGCAAAAGCTAATTTTTCATTATATGAACAATACATTATTCTCATTCTTTGGTTATGACTTTGCACCCCTCTGTTTTTGACTAGAGCCATATTCCTCTCGCGGCGTTACACAAGTAAAATACTCCTGCCATAAATCTCTTGGCTTGACTTCGCGAACGAAGATTTTATAGGAGTTGCCCACGACGTCTGCAGGCTTGTTCGTGGCTGCGGAGGCCAATCCGAGACAGGCAGGTTCGACCGCAGTGGCTGCAGGGGAAGGTATGGCCGGGGTTCTGAGCTGCGGCATCTCTGTTTTTTCTCCTGAGCCGCTTGTCCTTAAGGCTAGCTCTGTGAGAGTCCTCAAAGGAGACAGCTGCCTTGTAAATGGTGGAGCGCCAGGTGTCACGGTCCGCAGCAAGCGAAGACCACCTGCCATAAATACTCCTGCCATAAATACTCCAGGCCCAACTGTCAAGTTCCTCAATAAATCTCGCCTTCGCTATGGGCGTATAAGATATGAATCTCCATAAACTGCCCCTCCCCCGTGGCCCGTTGTTTTCTTGTCTGTGAACATGACGTTTGGACATACCTCAACAGCAAATCATCCTACGCAAAAAGTCCTTGAGAGTCCTCCTAAAAGTTATTCTTGTTGCACTGTCTCAGCGCAATCAAAGCGGAAGTTGCGGCCGTTCAGACCAGTTCGTCATTCTTGATCAGCCGTCTTTGAGGTCTTTACCGCAGAATGTAAATCACCACAAGTATAAGCTGATATAATGCATCGAGGTGGCGCTTTTCTGTGGCGGGGGATGTCAGTACAACAACAGGTATCCCGCCACAGTTTGGGTTGGTTAGTTCGGGGTTTAACGTCCACGACACCGAAGTGATAATGGACGGCCCTAAGGCGGGCGGGTTATGGGGACAGGGAAATCTATTGCCTTTGGAGTGCGACCTGAACACTGATCAATTCAGGCGCACTGCAACTGTGCCACTGATTTAGCCCAGGTCCTTTCAACGCACATACTATTCCCGCCACAGAAAAGTGTCATCTCAAGTACACGAGTGCAGTGCATCATAAGTCAGTCTGTCTTCTCGTTCAGATTTCACCAGAAACACGCAAAAGAGAATTCTGTGTGCTGGCCTGTGATTCTAGACTTTAGAATCACAGGCCAGCACACAATATCTTGAATTAACCCTACTACTCCTGTTTTTAAAGCACTTCGGCTCCAGACAGAAGGCCAAAGATCAGATCCTAGGACACATGTCTGTCAGCAGCCCGCTAACCAATGTATCTCCAACGCTCCGTCTGACACTGTTCCGCTTGCCGGTCTAATTTTGTCTCTCATATTATTTTTCTTGTGAAAGAGCGGTCAAAAGTTCAACACAATTTCAGCGGCTATATCAGTTTGGCGTGTTCCTAACGATTGCCTGGTCATAAATAGGTCTAATGTACATGCGTGGGCGAGAACGCCAGCGCGGCCTGCCATTTTAATCCCTTTACTGCCAGTAGACGTAAATTAACCCCCTTTGCGTGTGCAACCGCCGGTAATGTGCACAGCGCCAGTGGGCGCATGAACAAATAAGGGTTACATGCCTTTGAAACCTTCAGGAATTAAAATCCCGATACCCTTTCTGCGCGAGGGACACAGGTATAAATGTAGACAGCAAGAGGCGTAGGCCCTCATGAGCCCCCGCGACTGCGGGGGCTCATGAGGGTCTATGTCTCTTGCAGATGGTTCTGTTTTGTGACTTTGGCAGTCTGGAGGTTGACGTGCAGGAACTTGAGTGCAAGTTGAAATGTTTATCACGGTCCAACAGCCATAGTGAATTTCTGCTTGACTCCCACACACGTATTGGCAGTAAACAGTGTGATACAGCCAAGCGGTTCAATTCTATTTTCAAAACAGAAAATTGGTTCTCATCTTTGAACGCGGTGTGCTAAACCCAGGCGAAACCTAGCAAGCAAACTTCAGTCTCCGACTGACAGAAGGTGCGCAGGCCGAAATCCTTCAACTGCCACGTGTCGATCTGTCTCCTGATGTTTAGAGTCCGAAATAGCTCAGGCGGTTAAGCGTCGGAGCAGGAGAGCGAAGGGAATCGCCGGGTCGTGGGTTCGAATCCCCGTCGCGGCCCCGGTAGCTGGACTCGCAATTCAGGGGGAAAAGACGGATTTGTTCAGTAGCATGTCCGTTGAAAGGTCACCTGGTAAATCAAAGTGGCACAGTTGGAGTGCGCCTGAATTGATCAGTGTTCAGGTCGCACTCCATAGGCAATAGATTTCCCTGTCCCCCCCATGTCCCGCCCGTCAGCGCCGTCCATTATCACTTCGTGCCGTGGACGTTAAACCCGGAACTAATCAAGCAATCAATCATGTCTCCTGCTGCAGTTGTCGGGCCTGTGTTAACTCATTTTAATCCCGCGGCCGCATTTCTCAGATTTTGGTGGTGTCAACTAACCACTCTGTGCCAGTTGCGGGCGATGGATCGACCATGATAATTCGAGGGTAGTGCCAATCCATCTCCTGCTGACGTGCGTCGGGGCTAAATAGGTTAATGCTTTCTGTGGTGGCTCAGTGGAGGGTAGTGCCAGGTTAAAGAGGCGCTAACTTATCAGCCACTATCCTTGAAATATCTTGGGTGGGGGGGGGGGGGGGGGGACGGTGTAACAAACCCCAATGACACTTACGCCAGATCGACCAGGCTCACGTTGGCGTGGAAAACTTTTTTTCAAGTTTGCCACGCCAAAGTGAGCCCTGGTCGTTCTGGCATAGTTGTTTCCCACGCTGAACTGACCCCTGTTCCATCTAGCGTAGCAGTTTATCACGCCAAAGCTAACCCGGGTCGATGTGGCGTGGTAGTTATTCTGGCTTCAGTTGTTGAACCGGGTCATCCATTTTCTGCGCAAGAACTGGCAGCTGAAATCGACACCCCATGTTTGTTTCCCCCATTTTGCGAGTTGTCACGATGTCAGAAGACAATTAACTGCCGAAAAAATAACGCTATTTATATATCAATTATGTCTAAAAAAAACACACCAAAAAAACACATAGATTCTCATGAGCCCATGCAGATCGCGCGGACTACGATCCAATCCAAAATCTACTAATACTGTGCACATTATATCAGCCCCCTTCCCAGCCAGACGACGCACATCTGTGTCAACTTAACGTCAAACAGGAACATGGGCACAAAGTAGTTTCAGCAAGAGGCATAGATCCTCATGAGCCCCCGCAACTGCGGGGACTCAGGAGGATCTATGTCTCTTGCAGTTGGTTGGCGTTCGGTTTTTCTCGCAATGAACCGGTCAGAACTCCATGACTGAAGCATCGTCATGCTCATAGAAGAGTACGCGAACAGCGATGCCTCTAACAGGAAGCTATCAATAACATCGGCTACAGCTTAATAGGTGTCATAAACATCTGTGCGCTGGGCTGTGATTTTGGACCTTTCGGCTTCCAGCCGTAAGGTCCAAAATCACAGCCCAGCACAGCTATCATGATGCGATGCGCGCCGCGAGGCCCCAGGGGTGTCACCGCGTGGGCACAATTTTCAATTCCAAATTGTGGTTGCCGTTTCTTACCTTTGATGTCAACCCTTCTATTTTACATTCGCCCAACACGCATGCACAATGCAAGTTACAGTACGCCAGCAAATAACCCAGGGACGAGTTGCACGTCATTTTCAATAGCCAACACCTGCCTGTCAAGGTCCTAAGGGCTTTCTTTCAGCTATTAATTGTTTAGCCCCTCGCAAAAATGTTGCGTCAATGCAGGACAGTTGCCGGTTGGGAAAATGCTCTGCAACTGGCGGCAAAAATCTGCAAATGAAAACCACATTAATATGCAGCAGCTCATCGGGAAAACGTTTGGCCAACATAAGGCTGATGGCGCTCATAGGCAGCTATTGCGCTCTGTCCTAGTGTGCAGCACTGTAAAGGGCAAGTCAAGCTGACAAAATCGCGAGACGTGTCCTTCCACCGAATCCTCGGTCCAGACCAATAATTATGCCAATTATATTATGACATGCTCACTCTACAGGACGCTTTTCTGCATTGGCCATGCACGGTGTAGGAAGAACAATATGTGCACGAACTTGTAGCCTTTTAAACAAATTCCCAGCAGACAAAAAAATAACGCTCAGAAAGGACAAGTAGAAAACAATGTATTCACTAACAACAGAAATAAATACATTGTGTAGTTCTTGCTCTTTCCAAGCGTGTTTATTTCTTTAGGGGGATCAGTTTCTTTCGTGCATTTTCTCAAGTGTCGGGCAAGGCGAACGTTACTCATCTGCAAGAGACATAAATCCTCATGAGCCCCCGCAGTCGCGGGGGCTCATGAGGATTTATGTCTCTTGATAGTCGTGTGTTCCATGTGCCCATTTCGTCGTCGTTGTTTCCATTTACGTCTGTGTCTTCACGCGAATGTCGGTCAGCGTGAGCGGTTTCAAACGCGAAATCCGAGATCATGGGCATCGAAGCGGTTAACAGTCACCTTTTTTTAAACCTGGATTATAATTATATCCTTTCACATTTTCACAAACTAAATGCAATCGGAACGCCACATTCAACACACAGCCTACATCGCTGAGACACCATTTGCACAACAGGAGATGCATCGGTCCTGATAGTCTGAGATGGAAATATCCTTTGTGCACTTCCCACACAGCACGTATTTGAATGCCGGCGTTTTAGAGTCCCGCGAGGTACTGCCACATTGCCATAGAGTTCATGTAATTACTAGTGCGCGCATAGGCACGGGTCGACACACGTTTTTTGTTTTTTGTTTTTTTTTTTGTTTTTCCCCCAAAACTGAACTCTTTGGATGTCGGCAGCGGTTTTTGTCGCGATGAATCCCGTCGGACTAAAAACCGCTGCCGACAGCCAAAGAGATAATTGTCCCACGTGTGGAAATTTGGGCTGCCTTCCTCGGGGAACGCACGTCGCCACAAGAACAGGGCTACTCTGACCGCAGTTTTAAATAATAATTATAAAACATCTTTAACCAAAAAAAATCTGTAAAATTGTTTTCCAATATTACACGATGTATGTCAATGTAAATTGTCGATCTCTTCAGTACACAGACAGCATACTGAAAACAGCGACACTGTCCATTGATATACAGCATGAAAACAAGTTTCCCGACTCGTGCCTGTGCATAAGCGCATCAATTCCTCGTCTGTCCATAGAAACTCTCGTGCTGCCCTCAGAATATGAAACAGTTTCCTTCTTACTTCGGAATAATCACTTTCCAGTCGCACGCTTCACCAGAACCATAATGCCAGTCGAAGGAACGGCTGGAGCCTGTCTTGGACAGCAATAACTATAGGTTTTCATTAGTCCCTGCCACTGCAGGGGCTCATGTGAATATGCCTCTCGCAGATGGGAAGGGGCAGGTTTCCTCTCCTCTGGGACGAGCCTGGGTGCTCTGCACTACATTTTGTTACATTTCCAGAGACGGTCCCGCAGTCAATTTCGGGACGTGCCATCCCACGGACGGTACAGATATAGATCATGACGAAGGCTGTCATGCATGGTGGCGGGCAAATATACATCTGTGACCATTACACAGGAGAAAAGTGCAGAAGAAATCGAATGATGAACCGTATAATTATGAAATACGTTGCGTTTCAAGAGTCTAGGAACCCGCCTCACGTCTGTAGGAACCCGCCTCACGTCTGTAGGAACCCGCCTCACGTCTGCAAACGACGCCGATTACTAGCAGAACTTGCGTTGTTCGTTGGCTTGTGTGGAGTGGATCACAGGCCAGGAATACTGAGGTTACGTTTCAAACGAACGACTCCAACAACGATGAGATCTAAGACACGGTGGATAACCAGCTTCTACCCAAAGAATTGACAACACTCCAAACATCTCTAAGAGGCATAGATCCTCATAAGCCCTCCGGGCTCCTGAGGATCTATGCCTCTTGGAGATATTTGGAATGTTACTATGGCGCAAGCGTAATTTCTCCGGTCTCCTCCGTCATTGGCAGTCTGTTACGTGGTGGAGTTGTAGTCGAAGTATGATAAACACACTGGACACACACGCACGTAGAGTTCTTTTAAATAGACCTCATTCAGCTGCAATCCGTCAACCGTGGCTTAAGGATGTAGACAAAACTGGAGTAACAGTTCCAACAATATTTAATTCAGCGATGCGATATCCTCACAGTAATGCTCTTTCAAATGCACAAACTACTGAATACAAAGTCTCTTCTGCTATGTCCTCACTACGACTCAAAGTTTCTCATACACAGCGTCTCTCGCCATAAACTGCGTATCTCTACAACTGACAAAGCAAGACAATGTACTAACGGGCTTTCCCAGCGCCCCCCTTATATACACTATTAAAATCTAGAATCTTCTACGGAAATCATGAACTCAAACAACCAGAACGAAACGCGCAGCCGAAACTCATTAACATGAATTTTCCAGAAACAATATATCAGGCTACAAAAACACGGCTGCTCACTTCAGCTCTAAATTCTAACGTATAATAAAGACACATAAAAGTATGGTATCTCTATCTATGATAGCTCAAAAAGGTACGAGAACATTCACCAAACAAAATAAAAGCTGCTCACTACAAGCGCACAGGAAAACAAAAAAGTAGCGAAAAATGTTGCGATGTCACCTAACCGACGTGACACTTACGAGGCCACTAGACAGTGCGACCCTTCTACAACGCACCGGACTAAACACAACAAAACAAAAACGGCTCTACTCACGAACAAAAGAAAATCTTACTAAAAAGGCACGAAATCATAACCGTGATAGCTCAAATAAACAACATATCGTTTCCTACGAATAACACATGTACGCTCTCACAGGAAAGCACAACCACAATCGTAACATTACCCCCCCCCCCCCCTCTTAAGAATGAAATTTCACAAAAATTTCTTCTCAAATTTCAAAAATACGGTTGTGGCTGTGTACACCTACACAAAACCCTAAACAAAATAACTACACATCAAAAATCGAATTAAAAAAAAACGTCTCACAGTTCCTGTAAACAGTCCTGAGCATCGAAATGTTTCATACAAATGTTCTGGACACAGAAATGTTCATTTAAACTGCTCTGCTCAGGTAATCTGCTCCAACATTCTGCGAACCCTTAATAGACTGTAGTTTAATGTCAAAATTCTGCAAAAACATCGCCCATCTCATAATACAAGAATTTGTAAACTTTGCAGAGTTTAGATAGTTCAAGGGCTGATGATCTGTTTGGAGAACAAATGGCACTCCCAGAAGGTACAGTTCGAATTGCCTTACTCCCCAAATGATGGCTAGGCACTCTTTCTCGATGGTCGAGTAGTTTCTCTCAGCTCTGGTCAACTTTCTGCTGGCGTAGCTCACTCGGTGGAGTTTTCCGTTATCTTCTTGCATCAAGACAGCACCTACTCCCCACCCCCCACCCGGGTCTGCCCTGGGGGACTTGGGTGGGGTTAGGTATTTTTTAGTTCCCAGGGTCACCCTGGTCAGCCCCACAGGGTGGGTTTTTCTCTCTATTCTGGGGCATGTATTTCTGTCTACCCTTTGTCCATTCACCTGTATTTGCCTTTTTAAAACTCTCCCTACTGTCTGCACTGCCTGTAGCTCTTGATATTGGATGTGTGTTGCTAAATGGTCTTAGCTTTATTTAGGCCCCATGTGTTAGGTTTATTTAATGTATTAGACCGGCTGGCAACATACATTCAATGTTCTGTTTATTTTTTTTCACAAGCAGTGCAGGCACGTCCTGAGAAAGCCTTGTTGCTGTCGGGACGTTAAGCAATGTACAATCAATCAATCAAGCACCTACTCCTTCGTTGGAGGCGTCTGTTCTCAGGAAGAACATTTTCAACGGGTCAGGAAGGTGTAGAATAGGCTTCTCGGTTAGGATGTCTCGAACCGCCTGGAATGCTCGCTCTTGGGCATCTTCCCACTTCACTATGTTAGGTTGTCCTTTCCTCAGCAAATCAGTCAGGGGTGCTGTAACTGCCGCAAAGTTTGGTATGAACTCCCGGTAGTAGTTCGCCAAGCCCATAAATGAGCAGACTTGCGTCTTGGTCGTAGGTCGCGGGGCATCCCTGATCTTCTGCACGTTGGCGTCGTGTAGCCCCTTTAAACCTTCGCTCAATTTATGTCCAATGAAGTCTATGTTGTCAGCCCCAAGAATACACTTGCTTGGACGGATGGTGAAATTCGCATCTGACAGTCTTTGGAACAGTTCTCGGAGGGCTTTGAGGTGGTCCTCCCAAGTTTTGGTATGGATCAAAATGTCATCCCAGTAAAAGACCACATTTTGCATATCTTTTAGGATCTTTTTCAGTCCTCTCTTTAATGTGGCACCACTGTTCACCATACCAAAAGGCATCTTCAGGAACTCCCAATGACCGTCGGGTGTGACGAACGCTGTCTTGGGGATATCTTTTTATGCAACCTTGATTTGCCAATACCCTTTGCTTAAGTCAATTTTGGAGAAAAATCGGTCTCCACTGACCTTCTGGAACAGTTCTTCTGCTGTGGGCATAGGCTCTGGATCAAAGAGTGTTAGTTTATTGAGTCTGCGATAGTCCACACACACTCGGTTGGATCCATCTGGTTTCTTCACGATGACAACTGGGGACGCATAGGGTGACTTGAACTCTCTGATGACATTCAGACTCAGCATTTCCTTGATATCCTTTTTCAATTGTTCTCTCGTGTTATAAGGAAGACGATAAGGTTTGCTGCGAACTGGCTCGTTTGATGTCAGGTTTACCTCGTGTAGGATGGTGTCTGTTGTCCCTGGGTCAGGTGTAAACCGATGCTCGAACTCTTGAGTCAGGACGCGCAGTTCTTCACGTTGAGTCTGGGTCAGATTCTAACCGAACTGGATATCTTCTACATCCTCTTTATGTCGGAGATCATTAAGGTCAAATAGGTTCTCGTCGTCTAGTCTTTCGTCATCAGCAAGACGCACCGATTCCGCCGATTTTTGTTTGTCTTGACCTCCCTGTAGCTCCACCAGCCTGTCTTTATTTATCACTGCTGCTTCCGTGTTGTCCGCCACATTTAGAGGGATGGTCTGGTGACTCTTCTCTGCTTGACTTTTCGTGGTAACAGAACATATTTCAGGTCTCCACTCTGGATCTGGATCGTCTGCATTTCTGGCACCATCAATGTTTCCGATGATGAGGTCGTAGACTGGCGTCTTCACGCACAACGCCTTCATCTCTCCTGTCAAGTATGGGGTGTCGACACTGACTTTGGCAAGGGGGATAATCCTTACAGTTCCGTCAGCCAAAATGAGGGTGGTCCACTCCTGTAGCTTCTGGTCTTCAGCTACTAGGTCCTCTCTCACGATGATGCAGCTGCAACCAGTGTCTCTCAACACTCTCACTGGTGTGTCGCCGACGAATCCTGACACCACCGGCATGTTCGGCACTTCATTCTCAGGCAGCGCGATGTTTGAGACTGGTAAAAATGTAGTCCCATCTCCTACTGGGATGCGTCCATTCTTTCTGAAAGATTCGATCAGTTCTGGTGTCGCTCGTTTTTCTCTGGATTCAAAGTCATTGGATGACGTCACATCATTAGCTAATACAGCGGCAGCTCTGTGTTGAGACGTGGTACTGCTTCTGCCTGCTATCCCACGATCTTGGTTGGATCTTCTGATGTTGTCGCCTCGGGGAACATCTTTAGAAGGACACCGTATCGCTTTGTGACCTTTCTTTCCACAGAGAAAACATATCAGGTTCTCCACTGGCTTGTATCTCGGGGTGTCTCTGACATTGTGGATTTCCTCTGCTGGTGCAGACACACGCTGTGGCTTACTGGACCCGAACTTCATGTTGTGAGCGTCAAGGTATCTTTGAGCGAAGTCGGCCAGGGCCTTTAGTGACTGGTCTTTTTGCTCTCTGAGGTGGGCGGCCTGGTCCTTAGAACATGCACTGAAAACTTGTTCTTTGATGATGAGGTCGCACAGGTCTTGGTACTCTCTATTTAGACCAGCCAGCTCTATCCATTTCTCCAGGTAGCTTCTGATTCTCTCAATGAATAGGCCGGGTGTTTCTCCTTCTTCAGGCTTGCAGTTCCGAAATCGTCGCCTGTAACCTTCTTCAGTGAAGTCGTACTGTCTCAACAGGGCGGCTTTCAACTGTGTATAATCTTCGGCTTCTTCTCTTGGTAAACGGGTGTAAAATTCAAGCGCTTTGCCAGTTAGAAGTGCGCTCAGTTTAATAGGCCAAGTCTCTTGTTTCCAATTGTTGCTATTTGCGAAGCGCTCGAATCGCTCCAGATAAGCATCCATCGTATCTGAATTTTCAATGAAAGGTGGAAGTTTTGACGCACGGGCTGTTTGTTCTCTGCTCGCTAATGCTGTTGCTTCATTAGTTCTCTGGCTCTGTGCCTCAATCTCCATCTGCTTTAGATGAATTTCGTGTTGACGCTGCCTCTCCGCCTCTTCTCTCTCCTCTTCTCGTTGTTTCTCTGCCTCTCTTCGCTGTTTGTCTGCTTCTTCTGCTTGGATTTCGAGTCTCCTGATTTCACGTTCTTTGGCTCTTTCTTCTCTTTCCAGTCTCTCCTTTTCTTCTTTCTCTCGTTTCTTTTCTTCTTTCGCTTCTCTCTCCAGTCTCTCATTTTCTTCTTTCTCTCGTTTCTTTTCTTCTTTCTCTTCTCTCTCCAGTCTCTCCTTTTCTTCTTTCTCTCGTTTCTTTTCTTCTTTCTCTTCTCTCTCCAGTCTCTCCTTTTCTTCTTTCTCTCGTTTCTTCTCTTCTTTCTCTTCTCTCTCCAATCTCTCCTTTTCTTCTCTCTCTCGTCTCTTTTCTTCTTTCTCTTCTCTCTCCTTTACAAACTCGAGGAGTTGAGCTCCTTCGAGTCCACATTCCTTTCCAATTTTCAGGAATATCTCCATCTCCGATGTCGCCATCTCTGCTTTTCACTGCTGGCTGTTTTCTCCTGCTACCCTTTCCACTGAACCAACTGAAGAGGTCTCGTCGGGGTCGCCAAAATGTTACGTGGTGGAGTTGTAGTCGAAGTATGATAAACACACTAGACACACACGCACGTAGAGTTCTTTTAAATAGACCTCATTCAGCTGCAATCCGTCAACCGTGGCTTAAGGATGTAGACAAAACTGGAGTAACAGTTCCAACAATATTTAATTCAGCGATGCGATATCCTCACAGTAATGCTCTTTCAAATGCACAAACTACTGAATACAAAGTCTCTTCTGCTATGTCCTCACTACGACTCAAAGTTTCCCATACACAGCGTCTCTCGCCATAAACTGCGTATCTCTACAACTGACAAAGCAAGACAATGTACTAACGGGCTTTCCCAGCGCCCTCCTTATATACTCTATCAAAATCTAGAATCTTCTACGGAAATCATGAACTCAAACAACCAGAAACGCGCAGCCGAAACTCATTAACATGAATTTTCCAGAAACAATATATCAGGCTACAAAAACACGGCTGCTCACTTCAGCTCTAAATTCTAACGTATAATAAAGACACATAAAAGTATGGTATCCCTATCTATGATAGCTCAAAAAGGTACGAGAACATTCACCAAACAAAATAAAAGCTGCTCACTACAAGCGCACAGGAAAACAAAAAAGTAGCGAAAAATGTTGCGATGTCACCTAACCGACGTGACACTTACGAGGCCACTAGACAGTGCGACCCTTCTACAACGCACCGGACTAAACACAACAAAACGAAAACGGCTCTACTCACGAACAAAAGAAAATCTTACTAAAAAGGCACGAAATCATAACCGTGATAGCTCAAATAAACAACATATCGTTTCCTACGAATAACACATGTACGCTCTCACAGGAAAACACAACCACAATCGTAACACAGTCATTCAGTCGTTGCAAGCGAAACCTCGCTACATACTGCCGACACTGTACATTAACTTTCCTCTAGTACAATCGTTGATTTTAAGAAGCATTAACTTCCATGAAGACCTGCGCATGGTGTGGAACGGCCTCCAGTTTGTATGTGTTTTCTTGTACAACAAGGTCGATCATTGGAGATTTCAGTCAAGTCTAAACGCACGGAGTGTGTACTAAACGCTATGCGCACTCAGTGCCTAAAGGCCCCGCCACACATGCCGATTTTTAGGCCGATTCTCGAGCAGTTTCGAATCGGAGTGTGATCGGACCGGACTGCAAAAACGTGTGCACTGCCACACATTCCCCGACTTTTTTTTTAGCCGACCGGTTTGAATCGAAGATCAAGGTCGTACCTGTTCAGCGAAATGGCTGCTAGTTTTGACAGTGATGATCATGCGCTTGCATTATCAGCAGTTCTGCATCATATTCGGGAAGAGGCGGGCGAAACATCGGCAACGAAGGTGGTACTGCCGATCTTCCGCCATTTTCAAACTGAAACGACGTGCTTTGCGAGACGCGCTCTGATTAGTTGAAGCTTACAATCGGGGCCGATTCGGATCGGAAAAATACAGCAGGTTTCAAACACCCGATTCCCAGCCGATTGGGATCGGATCGGATATATGACGTCATCCGATCGCAATCGGATCGGAATCGGCTTCAAAATCGGGGCACACTCGGCATGTGTGGCGGGCCCCCAAGAGAATAACAGAACGCACGAATAGCTTTCTTAATTTCATGTGTATGCAAGGAAGTACAGGCACAAAGTACGCTAAATTTATAGGCAAAGTAGCATTCGTGAATACACACAAACAACTTCACTCAGAAACGATTTATTGCAGGAAGAACACAGCAAATTATGGTTACTGTTCCTAACATGCTCTCCACTGAGTGAGCGGAGCATTATTTCGTATTCATCGTTGAGTGCGTATAGCATATTTGACTTTCGTTGTACGACCTCCTCAGTTGAGCCACTCCCAGAGATTTGGCCGTAGACTGACAGGGAGGCTGTCAGATGGATGACTCACTGAGAACTTGTAATAAGCTTTCAGTCCCGCCGGTACGGCACCAAGTGCGGTAAATGGATCGACCGCCACAGGTCAAGTGCTTGGCGCCTTCAGGCGCCAAGCTAATCAGGTACTACACTTGACCTGTGACGGTCGACGGACTTGTCTCCAGCTAATTGCACGCATGACTGAGGACAATTCGATGGAAGTAAGTGAAAATGGTGGCCATGGAGGGGAAAGCGGTCCATATACGGCAAATGTAGGCACAGCGTTCGATTATAGACAGGAGTGTCTCTAGCGCGGAAACTCCCTTTCAAAGCGACAAATACGCTCATATTTGCCGAGACTGGACAAGCCCACACGCCTGACGTTACTGCAAGTAGCATCGGCCGTCTGCCCAGCCCTGGCACGCTACAGCAAGATGCTTGGTTGGTTCGCTCGGGGTATAACGTCCACGGTACCGGCGTGATAACGGACGGCCCTGGAGGGCGGGTTACGGGGGACAAGGACAGCTATTGCCTATGGAGTACGACCTGATCAATGATCAATTCACACGCTCTTCAACTGTGTCACTTTGATTTACCAGAACCTTTCGACGGGCATGGCGGTATTGAAACAAGCCCGTCTTTTCTTTTCCCCCCATCTACCGAGACGGGGACTCGAACCCACAACCCGACGCTCTCTTTCGCTTCGATGCTTACCGCCTGAGCTATTTTGGACTATCGTGTACGGACAAGGTACAGTCTACTCCGCTTATAACAAGGTCGGACACAACACAAGTCGGATAATAGCAACACTTTGTCAGAAGTCCTGACAGGTTCAACTCCCCATATGAGATTACCCCCCCCCCCCATCCCCCCCCCCTTTTCACACACTCTTCTCTGTCAGCCTCTTGCAACACAAAGCTATGAAGGAAGAAACTTTCTGCCCACACACAAATTCTACGCGGAGCATATGACAGGAGAAACAGTTCCAACAATTCTTAGCTCATTCAGCCCGACGGCCGTATTTCCCAAATGTTGGAGAAGTCGTCTAATGACTATGTACCAGTTGCAGGAGATGGATCGACCATGATAATTCAAGGGCAGTGCCAGATTAGCTTGGCGCCGACAGGCGCCAAGCTAATCTGGCACTACCCTTGAATTATCATGGTCGACCCGTCTCCTGCTGTAGTGCGTCAGGGTCGAATGGGTTAAACAAATTGTCTGTTAGCGTAAAACTTTCCGCAACACTGTGATGCACTGAGTACCCCATGATAATACTGCCGTCTGCAAGCCTGCATACAACTGTGCACATGCCCCACATAAGGCGCCCGTCAACACACTTGCTCGACTACAATTACCCAAATTTTGCTCTTTTTCACACCACGTGTCCATGCCTCTTGCTGCTAGTCAAAACGCCCCAAAAGGGGGAAAAACTTTGAAGTTTTACACCTTAAAACAATTGGCCGGCATAAAGGGTAGAAATTTGTGGAACTATTTCTTGCGGAATCGTTACTACATGCACCGGAAGCAATACGCACGTTAGGCCACAACCATCTTTCTATAGAAATTACTTCGCTTATTACAAACTTCGGATATAACAACCAGAAAATGGCGATTTGTTACAGACGAACTTTACTGTCTATAGATCGACCGTGACCGCCTATACATGATAACACCGGTTCCGACCGTTGGCTGGAAGGGTCAGAATCACAGAGAAGCGCGCATAATGCTTGAACACATGCCATCAGTCAGGACACAAAGACCACGCCACCCTTTGATCATAGACAGTCTGTGCTCCCGCTGATTTACTCGGCTAAAGGAGCAGTGATAAAGATACACATGATTGATCGTTCCAGCAAGAGGCATAGATTCTCATGAGCCCCTGCAACTGCAGGGGCTCATGAGAATCTACACCTCTTGCGAATGGGATTGTCTGTATTAGTTTAGGCTTAGTCCCTCTGGCAACGATAATTGCCTAAAAATACAATATCTGTCACACCGTTTATTTGTTCTAGAATGGTGCCGGTGTTCTTTTGCGGTCATTGTAACGATAAAGGGCAATCCAGCACAACCGTTCAGCTATCAGGAGAAACGCATCTCCATCCGTTGTCTTGATGAAAGTTAAAGAGATTCGAGACAATGTCTATTGAACAACTGATTTCCGATTTTTAGTTTTAGCATGGTGTTTCATTGCTACAAAACGTTAATGTAAGGAATCATGAGTAAAGACATGTTAAAGCAATACCCCAGATATATCAAGGCTGATACATCTCCCACAGTTGTAAAGCTAACTAGACAACACACTTGAACTGGCAGGGCCGGCGCATCTCCAGCAGTGTCCGGCGAAAGTCGAAGAATAAAGAGACACTGACTATCTCGTACAATCGAAGGACTTTGAGAATGATGGACTTTGAGAATGATGGACTGCCGAGAAAAAGGCAGCACGACGCAACCGCAAGAGGCATGGCACCTCATGAGCCCCCGCATGTGCAGGGGCTCATGCTGTTCTATGCCTCTTGCTGGCAATAATTTCTAGCAGCTTCTTCGCCAGATGGGTTCGGTCTTTGGTATTGGTATGCAGCGTTTTAAAGAAACCCAGCTTGTGACCACCGTCTGTGAAAAGCTTAAGCCTGATGGACTGCTTGTCTCCCCTGGGAAATCCGTACATTGGTCATTGGTTCGGCCAAAGATCAACTCATTACATCCTCAGGTTGAATTTCCAATTTTTCTTATTGCCCTATGAAGGCTGTATTGCAAATCAGGAGATAGATCCACCATTTCAGATCAAGGGTGGTGCCAGAATAGCTTGGCGCCTCTGGCGCCAAGCTATTCTGGCACCACCCTTGAACTGTCACAGTCAAAATCACTACAAGCAATGGGTCTTATCAGAATGAAAAGGGTTCAAGTACCACGTGGAGTAAAACAGTGACTCTGATCGCGACCACTTGCGATGGATATAGGTGAAAAAGAATTGTCCCGGTTTTAATGTAGGTCAGCATGAGTTGTCCCCTTTCTCTGTTTTACTTTGATGCCGATTAATATGGAGCTTTTGATTCATTGATTCTTCCCATTCTTGACTAATTCAATATGCACGCTGGCTGATTGGTTGGCTGGTTGTGTGGCTGGTAATTGTTTGGTTGATGAATGATACAGGCAAAGTTCGCTGACCACATCTTTCAGCAGAAAATTGCATGCGACAACATAATACAGTCTACTTCGCCATCCAGGCCAAAGAGGTGACTGCCAATCGTTTAAAATGCTGAGAAGGAACCCAACGGAAAGAGAAACGCGCTTAGAAAAGACAGTTACAACACAGTATATCAATATTTCGGGTAATAGACAATATAGACAAACAAACAAATGTAGAAATCAGTCGCTACTTATCTTCATTATCGCAGAGGAAAGGTGAATTCTGATCTCTATGTTTGTTTGTTTGTCTATTTTGAAAAGAGTGTCTTTACCCAAAATATTAACTCATTCAGCCCGACGCCCGTATTTCCCAAATTCTAGAGGCGTCATCTAATAACTATGCACCAGTTGCAGGAGTTGGATCGACCATGATAATTCAAGGGCAGTGCCAGATTAGCTGGGCGCCGACAGGCGCCAAGCTAATCTGGCACTACCCTCGAATTAACATGGTCGACCCATCTCCTGCTGTGGTGCGTCGGGGCTGAATGGGTTAATAAATTGTGTTGTAACTGCCTTTTCTAAGCGTGTTTCTTTCTCCGTTGGGTTCTCCTCTGCTGTCTACTTGGCGCATAACGGGGTCGGACATAACAAAAGTCCGATATAATAACACTTTTTTCAGAGGCCTGTGAGGATTCTAAACTTCAGATATACAGTCTACTTCGCTGATAACAGGGTCGGACATAACAAAAGTCCGATATAATAACGCTTTTTCATAGCACGACATCACTTCGCTTATAACAAACTTCGGAAAAGGAAAATTGGGTCCCCTGGCGATTTGTTTTAATCCGAAGTTAAACAAATAATAATAATAATAATAATAATAATAATAATAATAATAATAATAATAATAATAATAATAATAATAATAATAATAATATAAAATAATAATAATAATAATAATATAAAATAAATAAATAATCCGAAGTTTAATGTGTACAGATATGTGAGAGGCTGTTTGTTTTTATTTTTTAAACCTACGGCTTTGAGACGCAAGGCCCCACCCCACATAACAACACACGACTGGGCCTATGTTTAAGACAAAAGTGCCAGACTTTGAATCCAACCAAAACCCGAACATGAAACAAACTTCTAGCAGCGGTCATGGGAAATGGATCTATACTGTCGATTAAACGCCAAGAACGCCGATACCAAAGACAAACCTAAGCGGGTCTGCGATTTTGGATCTTACGGCCACAGGCCACAGGCCACAGGCCGTAAGATCCAAAATCGCAGACCAGCACACTATAAAAGATTCTAGGCTGTAAAGTCCCAAATTACAGGCCAGCGCACAAAATAATAAACGTGCACGCGAACTTGTCTCTACGCGGCCAGCCAGTGTCTTCTAACCCCAAAAGGCCAAAATCTTGGCGTGCGCACACAGAAACACGTCACAGCTGATTACAGAAATTTCGTCACTCGGAATAAGACCCACCAGAACAATAACAATGGGAGCCTGAGTTGGGTTCAGACGTGTGCTGATCTGTGATTTTGGACCATACGGCCGTTGGCCGTAAGGTCGAAAATCACAGACCAGCACACAGAGAGGGTAAAAGCGTACACAACCAGGAGTGCAGTAAGAGAAGCGCGAAGTGCTCCCTTGTTGACTACGTTGTCGTGTTTGCTTTGTGACTAACATAATGTGGCCAAAAGAAAAAGCAGTAGATTCCTTGCTCTGGAAGAGAATTTTTTTTTTTTAAATCACTGCAAGTTATATTGTGGTAATCTTGTAAATTCGCAAAGGCTGGGGCGCATGAACATCTACACTTCTAGGGTGCCCACAGTGGGAAGTATTCAGTGCCATCCATAGCCAGCGTGCAGGACGCCGACGTACCAAACGCCTCTAGGGTGCCCACAGTGGGAAGTATTCAGTGCCATCCATAGCCAGCGTGCAGGACGCCGACGTACCAAACGCCTCTAGGGTGCCCACAGTGGAAGTATTCAGTGCCATCCATAGCCAGCGTGCAGGACGCCGACGTACCAAACGCCTCTAGGGTGCCCACAGTGGGAAGTATTCAGTGCCATCCATAGCCAGCGTGCAGGACGCCGACGTACCAAACGCCTCTAGGGTGCCCACAGTGGAAGTATTCAGTGCCATCCATAGCCAGCGTGCAGGACGCCGACGTACCAAACGCCTCTAGGGTGCCCACAGTGGAGGTATTCAGTGCCATCCATAGCCAGCGTGCAGGACGCCGACGTACCAAACGCCTCTAGGGTGCCCACAGTGGAGGTATTCAGTGCCATCCATAACCAGCGTGCAGGACGCCGACGTACCAAACGCCTCTAGGGTGCCCACAGTGGAGGTATTCAGTGCCATCCATAGCCAGCGTGCAGGACGCCGACGTACCAAACGCCTCTAGGGTGCCCACAGTGGAGGTATTCAGTGCCATCCATAGCCAGCGTGCAGGACGCCGACGTACCAAACGCCTCTAGGGTGCCCACAGTGGAGGTATTCAGTGCCATCCATAGCCAGCGTGCAGGACGCCGACGTACCAAACGCCTCTAGGGTGCCCACAGTGGAGGTATTCAGTGTCATCCATAGCCAGCGTGCAGGACGCCGACGTACCAAACGCCTCTAGGGTGCCCACAGTGGAGGTATTCAGTGCCATCCATAGCCAGCGTGCAGGACGCCGATGTACCAAACGCCTCTAGGGTGCCCACAGTGGAAGTATTCAGTGTCATCCATAGCCAGCGTGCAGGACGCCGACGTACCAAACGCCTCTAGGGTGCCCACAGTGGAGGTATTCAGTGCCATCCATAGCCAGCGTGCAGGACGCCGACGTACCAAACGCCTCTAGGGTGCCCACAGTGGAGGTATTCAGTGTCATCCATAGCCAGCGTGCAGGACGCCGACGTACCAAACGCCTCTAGGGTGCCCACAGTGGAGGTATTCAGTGCCATCCATAGCCAGCGTGCAGGACGCCGACGTACCAAACGCCTCTAGGGTGCCCACAGTGGAAGTATTCAGTGTCATCCATAGCCAGCGTGCAGGACGCCGACGTACCAAACGCCTCTAGGGTGCCCACAGTGGAAGTATTCAGTGTCATCCATAGCCAGCGTGCAGGACGCCGACGTACCAAACGCCTCTAGGGTGCCCACAGTGGAGGTATTCAGTGTCATCCATAGCCAGCGTGCAGGACGCCGACGTACCAAACGCCTCTAGGGTACCCACAGTGGAGGTATTCAGTGTCATCCATAGCCAGCGTGCAGGACGCCGACGTACCAAACGCCTCTAGGGTGCCCACAGTGGAAGTATTCAGTGTCATCCATAGCCAGCGTGCAGGACGCCGACGTACCAAACGCCTCTAGGGTGCCCACAGTGGAAGTATTCAGTGTCATCCATAGCCAGCGTGCAGGACGCCGACGTACCAAACGCCTCTAGGGTGCCCACAGTGGAGGTATTCAGTGCCATCCATAGCCAGCGTGCAGGACGCCGCTGTACCAAACGCCTATAGGGTACCAAACGCCTCTAGGGTGCCCACAGTGGAAGTATTCAGTGTCATCCATGGCCAGCGTGCAGGACGCCGCCGTACCAAACGCCTCTAGGGTGCCCACAGTGGAGGTATTCAGTGCCATCCATAGCCAGCGTGCAGGACGCCGCCGTACCAAACGCCTCTAGGGTACCCACAGTGGAAGTATTCAGTGCCATCCATAGCCAGCGTGCAGGACGCCGACGTACCAAACGCCTATAGGGTACCAAACGCCTCTAGGGTGCCCACAGTGGAGGTATTCAGTGTCATCCATAGCCAGCGTGCAGGACGCCGACGTACCAAACGCCTCTAGGGTGCCCACAGTGGAGGTATTCAGTGTCATCCATAGCCAGCGTGCAGGACGCCGACGTACCAAACGCCTCTAGGGTGCCCACAGTGGAAGTATTCAGTGCCATCCATGGCCAGCGTGCATGACGCCGACGTACCAAACGCCTCTAGGGTGCCCACAGTGGAAGTATTCAGTGTCATCCATAGCCAGCGTGCAGGACGCCGACGTACCAAACGCCTCTAGGGTGCCCACAGTGGAGGTATTCAGTGCCATCCATAGCCAGCGTGCAGGACGCCGACGTACCAAACGCCTCTAGAGTGCCTACAGTGGAAGTATTCAGTGTCATCCATAGCCAGCGTGCAGGACGCCGACGTACCAAACGCCTCTAGGGTGCCCACAGTGGAAGTATTCAGTGTCATCCATAGCCAGCGTGCAGGACGCCGACGTACCAAACGCCTCTAGGGTGCCCACAGTGGAGGAATTCAGTGCCATCCATGGCCAGCGTGCAGGACCCCGCTGTACCAAACGCCTCTAGGGTGCCCACAGTGGAGGTATTCAGTGCCATCCATAGCCAGCGTGCAGGACGCCGCTGTACCAAACGCCTATAGGGTACCAAACGCCTCTAGGGTGCCCACAGTGGAAGTATTCAGTGTCATCCATAGCCAGCGTGCAGGACGCCGCCGTACCAAACGCCTCTAGGGTGCCCACAGTGGAGGTATTCAGTGCCATCCATAGCCAGCGTGCAGGACGCCGCCGTACCAAACGCCACTAGGGTGCCCACAGTGGAGGTATTCAGTGCCATCCATAGCCAGCGTGCAGGACGCCGACGTACCAAACGCCTCTAGGGTGCCCACAGTGGAGGTATTCAGTGCCATCCATAGCCAGCGTGCAGGACGCCGACGTACCAAACGCCTCTAGGGTGCCCACAGTAGAGGTATTCAGTGCCATCCATAGCCAGCGTGCAGGACGCCGACGTACCAAACGCCTCTAGGGTGCCCACAGTGGAGGTATTCAGTGCCATCCATAGCCAGCGTGCAGGACGCCGACGTACCAAACGCCTCTAGGGTGCCCACAGTGGAGGTATTCAGTGTCATCCATAGCCAGCGTGCAGGACGCCGACGTACCAAACGCCTCTAGGGTGCCCACAGTGGAGGTATTCAGTGCCATCCATAGCCAGCGTGCAGGACGCCGATGTACCAAACGCCTCTAGGGTGCCCACAGTGGAAGTATTCAGTGTCATCCATAGCCAGCGTGCAGGACGCCGACGTACCAAACGCCTCTAGGGTGCCCACAGTGGAGGTATTCAGTGCCATCCATAGCCAGCGTGCAGGACGCCGACGTACCAAACGCCTCTAGGGTGCCCACAGTGGAGGTATTCAGTATCATCCATAGCCAGCGTGCAGGACGCCGACGTACCAAACGCCTCTAGGGTGCCCACAGTGGAGGTATTCAGTGCCATCCATAGCCAGCGTGCAGGACGCCGACGTACCAAACGCCTCTAGGGTGCCCACAGTGGAAGTATTCAGTGTCATCCATAGCCAGCGTGCAGGACGCCGACGTACCAAACGCCTCTAGGGTGCCCACAGTGGAAGTATTCAGTGTCATCCATAGCCAGCGTGCAGGACGCCGACGTACCAAACGCCTCTAGGGTGCCCACAGTGGAGGTATTCAGTGTCATCCATAGCCAGCGTGCAGGACGCCGACGTACCAAACGCCTCTAGGGTACCCACAGTGGAGGTATTCAGTGTCATCCATAGCCAGCGTGCAGGACGCCGACGTACCAAACGCCTCTAGGGTACCCACAGTGGAGGTATTCAGTGTCATCCATAGCCAGCGTGCAGGACGCCGACGTACCAAACGCCTCTAGGGTGCCCACAGTGGAAGTATTCAGTGTTATCCATAGCCAGCGTGCAGGACGCCGACGTACCAAACGCCTCTAGGGTGCCCACAGTGGAAGTATTCAGTGTCATCCATAGCCAGCGTGCAGGACGCCGACGTACCAAACGCCTCTAGGGTGCCCACAGTGGAGGTATTCAGTGCCATCCATAGCCAGCGTGCAGGACGCCGCTGTACCAAACGCCTATAGTGTACCAAACGCCTCTAGGGTGCCCACAGTGGAAGTATTCAGTGTCATCCATAGCCAGCGTGCAGGACGCCGCCGTACCAAACGCCTCTAGGGTGCCCACAGTGGAGGTATTCAGTGCCATCCATAGCCAGCGTGCAGGACGCCGCCGTACCAAACGCCTCTAGGGTACCCACAGTGGAAGTATTCAGTGCCATCCATAGACAGCGTGCAGGACGCCGACGTACCAAACGCGTATAGGGTACCAAACGCCTCTAGGGTGCCCACAGTGGAGGTATTCAGTGTCATCCATAGCCAGCGTGCAGGACGCCGACGTACCAAACGCCTCTAGGGTGCCAACAGTGGAGGTATTCAGTGTCATCCATAGCCAGCGTGCAGGACGCCGACGTACCAAACGCCTCTAGGGTGCCCACAGTGGAAGTATTCAGTGCCATCCATGGCCAGCGTGCATGACGCCGACGTACCAAACGCCTCTAGGGTGCCCACAGTGGAAGTATTCAGTGTCATCCATAGCCAGCGTGCAGGACGCCGACGTACCAAACGCCTCTAGGGTGCCCACAGTGGAGGTATTCAGTGCCATCCATAGCCAGCGTGCAGGACGCCGACGTACCAAACGCCTCTAGGGTGCCCACAGTGGAAGTATTCAGTGTCATCCATAGCCAGCGTGCAGGACGCCGACGTACCAAACGCCTCTAGGGTGCCCACAGTGGAAGTATTCAGTGTCATCCATAGCCAGCGTGCAGGACGCCGACGTACCAAACGCCTCTAGGGTGCCCACAGTGGAGGTATTCAGTGTCATCCATAGCCAGCGTGCAGGACGCCGCCGTACCAAACGCCTCTAGGGTGCCCACAGTGGAAGTATTCAGTGTCATCCATAGCCAGCGTGCAGGACGCCGACGTACCAGACGCCTCTAGGGTGCCCACAGTGGAGGTATTCAGTGCCATCCATAGCCAGCGTGCAGGACGCCGACGTACCAAACGCCTCTAGGGTGCCCACAGTGGAAGTATTCAGTGTCATCCATAGCCAGCGTGCAGGACGCCGACGTACCAAACGCCTCTAGGGTGCCCACAGTGGAGGTATTCAGTGCCATCCATGGCCAGCGTGCAGGACCCCGCTGTACCAAACGCCTCTAGGGTGCCCACAGTGGAGGTATTCAGTGCCATCCATAGCCAGCGTGCAGGACACCGCTGTACCAAACGCCTATAGGGTACCAAACGCCTCTAGGGTGCCCACAGTGGAAGTATTCAGTGTCATCCATAGCCAGCGTGCAGGACGCCGCCGTACCAAACGCCTCTAGGGTGCCCACTGTGGAGGTATTCAGTGCCATCCATAGCCAGCGTGCAGGACGCCGCCGTACCAAACGCCTCTAGGGTACCCACAGTGGAAGTATTCAGTGCCATCCATAGCCAGCGTGCAGGACGCCGCCGTACCAAACGCCTCTAGGGTGCCCACAGTGGAGGTATTCAGTGCCATCCATGGCCAGCGTGCAGGACGCCGCCGTACCAAACGCCTCTAGGGTGCCCACAGTGGAGGTATTCAGTGCCATCCATGGCCAGCGTGCAGGACGCCGCCGTACCAAACGCCTCTAGGGTGCCCACAGTGGAGGTATTCAGTGCCATCCATAGCCAGCGTGCAGGACGCCGCCGTACCAAACGCCTCTAGGGTACCCACAGTGGAAGTATTCAGTGCCATCCATAGCCAGCGTGCAGGACGCCGCCGTACCAAACGCCTCTAGGGTACCCACAGTGGAGGTATTCAGTGTCATCCATGGCCAGCGTGCAGCACGCCGCTGTACCAAACGCCTCTAGGGTACCCACAGTGGAAGTATTCAGTGCCATCCATAGCCAGCGTGCAGGACGCCGCCGTACCAAACGCCTCTAGGGTACCCACAGTGGAAGTATTCAGTGCCATCCATAGCCAGCGTGCAGGACGCCGACGTACCAAACGCCTCTAGGGTGCCCACAATGGAAGTATTCAGTGCCATCCATAGCCAGCGTGCAGCACGCCGCTGTACCAAACCCCAAAGGTCGGCACGTGGTCAGAAGTGCTCCGTTCTGGTCGTCAGGTCTGGATACAATCAAGGGATGAAATTTGCATAATCACCTCCAGATCAGGCACACGGGCTTGATTCTCATCAACGAGGGAACACTACATTTTGTACGCCAATGGCAAACTTGCAGGTTTGAGGTCATTTTATCATAAAATTTAAAAGTTTAGCTTAGTTATTTCTCGTCACCAACTGTGTACGATGGACGGACAACGATAGTCTGTGCTGAGCAACCACCCTTCGTTAGACATCACTTATAGCTGAAGACGGCCCTTTAGGTAACTTTAGCCACTTAACCCTTATCATTCGGATTACACCAGTGCGTGAAATAAGTTTGACTAAAATAGTTCAAGGGTAGTGCCAGAATAGCTTGGCGCCTTTAGGCGCCAAGCTATTCTGGCACCACCCTTGAACTAACGCCATTGGTTTACATCGTTATCTGTAAGTACTATAATGTAGCTTGCATATGGCAGTGGACACATTGGAAGATTTTAGCCTCAGTGTGATGGGGGTTAAATGGTGGTCTTCCGTAACAGGTGACATTGTGTGCCCTTCAAAACATCAAAGAACACCAGTCTTTAACCCCTTTAACCCCACGGCCACATTTCCCAAATTTGGGAGGTGTCACCAAACGACTATGTGCTAGTTGCAGGAGATGTATCGACCATGATAATTCGAGGGTTGTGCCAGATTAGCTTGGCGCCATCAGGCGCCAAGCTAATCTGGCACTGCCCTCGAATTATCATGGTCGATCCATTACTTGTTGTAGGGCGTAGGGGCTAATGGTTTTTTTTTTTAAAGTTTAGTTTTTTTGTGTTTTTTTTTTTTTCGTCTTGCAAAAAAATGTGGGTTGCTGTTGTAGTGCCATGTACTGTTGTAAAGCAGACGTGAAAAAAATTAAGCGTACGGTTCCTGCCAGCCAAAGAGGCTTACAGATCCGCATAAAGTCGTGCAGTGTACACTGGCTCACGGGGACCTGCAAGCCTCTTACACATGGACAAGGTAAGAAGCTGGGCGTCGATTATTCCGGACAGCTCTGGACAGTGTCCATAAAACTCGAATATTACCACAGCAACAGAAAGTGACGCCTAGCGACATCAATTGCCAAAGGAGCAACGGTCTTCAGCGTTAACTGAACAACCCTTTGACGTGTTTCGCTTGAGGAGTATTATATAAATAGAAATATAATAGAAATGCAGACAATGAACGTAAAATAAAACTCCATGAATATGAAATGGAGAAACAAATAGGAAACACATTTTTTGTACAACCTCAAACTTTTCTCTTTGTCATCCAAAGGCCTCCTTTTTTTCTCTTTCTTTTTTTTTTGTTTTTTTGTTGCGAACACAGTGCGTTTGACTGATCCACCACACGCCAGAAGGACACGCGATCCCTTCAGCGTGAGGGGAGTAACTAGCAAAAATAAATCTCCACTAGATCGGCCTGGGGCCACTATAACTTTTACACCAGTATTTGAAAGAGAAACGCCATGACATCTACTACAGAATCACCCTTTATCTGTAAACCGCTTAGAGCTTATATTACGATACGCCCTATAATTGTTATTATTATTATTACTATTATTATTATTATTATTATTATTATTATTATTATTATTATTATTATTATTATTATTATTATTATTATCACTGACACCGTTAAAGTCTGAGGACAGCAGGTGTGCGTGGAATCTGCAAGGACAGCCTCTTGCAAACGCCGGGTGGGAGCATGATGATTGGTACAATCTGCGTGTTTGGAAACCCATTAGCACATTAAGGTCGCCATCCCCAACTTTGGGAGCCTGTTCTCTAGAGAACACATCACGGTCCAGCAGACACATCGCCCAAGATGGTTCAAGGGTGGTGCCAGAATAGCTTGGCGCCTACAGGCGCCAAGCTATTCTGGCACCACCCTTGAACCATCATGGGCGATCGACATTTGCAGAGTGCCAGGGGTGGATTGGCAACAGAATCTCAGCGTGAGTGTTGGCAAATGCCAGGAAAAACTCATTAGAGTCGGGAGAATCTGTGGAGTTATGTAATATTGATTCAGCCCGAGCGTGGCGCAAGCTTGGGGACATTACGCCACGAAGTTCTCACTCAGGACCGAGCCACAATTACCGCATTGACAGAGCCAGTCGTGACACGGTAACGCAACAATTACCAATACAGTTGTAGACCTTGCTGTAACGGCCTTAATTATCAGCGAAAAATATGACATAAACAAATCACTGTATGACCCGAAACATTGGCGAACTGTCCAAGTAGAACTTGTTGTCCAAAGTTGCAGACCGTTCTATAAACGGATTTAATTATCAGAAAATCTTTGACATGAAAGCAATCACTGTGACGCGCAACATTGCAAAACGAAGTGACATTTGTGATCATAGAGTAAGAGAATCTGATTTAACAAGCTGTCCAAGTAGGATTTGTTATCCATAGTTGCAGAAAGTTTTATAACGGATGCAATTATCATGATAAATTGACATGAAAACAATCACTGAGACCTGAAACATTGCAAAACAAAGTCAAAGTTGTGACCATGCATTAAGTGAATCTGAACTAGCATATTCCAGACGTGCCGCATCCGGATACGCGGCATTATGCCGCGTATCCGTATGCAGCACGTCTCGAATGAGTTAATATAATATAATATAATATAATATAATATAATATAATATAATATAATATAATATAATATAATATAATATAATATAATATAATATAATATACCCAGAGAAACGACAAGAAAGTTCAAGAGAATTGCTTCTCACGGCGCCAAACAGATCTACCTTTGTCTGTCTCGTCCTTGAATTAAACTTTCAGCATCAGGCAAAAGACCACAGTGTATAATCAGCATATACTTAAAGCAAAACCGTTGGTCTGCCATGGTAGATCCATCGCATACAGCTGACATTTGGCCGTCAAAATGTTATCTTATCTGCCCTTGCGTTTTGGCAGTCAGTCGATCCATCCCCCGCGGCTAGTTGCGGGTCGTGACAGAGTTATAATTAAGCCGGGAAATTCACCCAGCCAGCCCGCGGAAGTATTAGAAACATCAATAGCTGTAAACCACACAAACGTAGCCGGTGTTACACTTCAGAATGACCCCTATGAGAAATCGACCCTGAGTCACTTTTACGTGCGACCGATTGACATGGGATCAATAAATTTGGTGTTGCTGTTTTGCGTGAGTGATGTGACACGCCAAAATGACCCTCACGGTAGATCGACCCGGTGTCACTTTGGCGACAGCCAAAGTGACATCGGGTCGATCTACCGTGAGAGTCATTTTGGAGAGCTTGACCGGGAGATATCCGATCAATATAAACCCCAAAATAGCAAAAGGGAAGAAAGGAACTCAGTGAATGGCACGCTCGCACCACGCAGACTGTCTCTAAAATTAGACACGGAGAGCCAGACTTTAAAATTAATGCATACTGTACAAAGCCCGCCCCCACTGAAACCGCCAGGAAAACAGTTCAGTTGGCAAGAACCAGTAAACATCTGCAAATCCCTAAACCATGGCGTGCATAGAAATACAGATTTTGCCTGGAGAGTATTATCCGATTCAGCCCGACGGCCGTACTTCGCAAATTTTGGAGGCGTCATCTAAGGACTATTCACCAGCTGCAGGAGATGGATCGACCATGATAATTCAAGGGTAGTGCCAGATTAGCTTGGCGCCGACAGTCGACCCATCTCCTGATGTAGGGCGTCAGGGCTGGGTGGGTTATTGCAAAACGCTCGCGCTCCACTCCCAGGTCCACTACCTTCACTACCCCTCCTCTACCACCTACCCCTCTCCCATACCTCTAGAATAAAGATGAATTTACAGCAACAAATATGAAAGGGAAAACAACCAAAAAAAAAAAAAAAAAACCCTGCAAATTTCTTAAGGCTTTTGTATATATATGTTGTGGGCCATTGACATTCTCTAAGATTACTCCGCCTCATGAAATCTCAAACTGTCACATAAACATCAGCTTACTTAAAGGTATTATAACTTTCACCTGATGCGACAGAGTTAAACAGCGCTTGCCGTGGCCTATAGTCATTCTCTGCCGTGGTCTATAGTCATTCTCTAGTTCAATCTGTATCGTAAAATCTGAAACTCTGATGTAAACCTGAACTATACTTAACTCATTTAGCCCCGACACACCACAGCAAGACATGGATAGAGCATGATAGTTCAAGGGTGGTGCCAGAATAGCTTGGCGCCTACAGGCGCCAAGCTATTCTGGCACCACCCTTGAACTATCATGGTCGATCCGTCCTCCGAACTGTAATGCAGTCCTTACAGGACAACTCCAAAATGTGGGTATTTCGTACCTGGGACACAATGGGTTAAAGCTATTCATAACTGTCACCATAATTATAGGATAGATTTCATAACGCCAACCTCTGCTGTGGTCTACAGTCATTTTCTCCATTAATCTGCCTCATGAAACCTGAAACTGTGATGTAAAGTATCGTGCAACCTTTACGTGATAGACAGACAGTTTGTTCTTAATTTTCTTACTGACGATACATTTTAACTCTCTGGCTATCGGTAGTGGTTTTGTCGCGATGATTCCTGCAGGAATCATCGCGACAAAAATCACTACTGACAGACAAAGGGTTAATACTTATTTATATCATATTTGATTTAAGACCCCACCCCCACACACACACACACACTCCCGCCCGCCTCTCTTCATGCAGCTGTCCAGGCGTTATCTCGCCGTGAGATGGCACTAGTAGCAAACTAATTAACTCTCTAAATACCAGACTACTGTACAACACAATTCAAATATCTAATGATATGTACAAGTGATATGTACAGAGCATTTCCAAAATTGCTCGTCTCTAAACTCTGACACAACATACAAACATTCCTTCATATCCACCAAAATTATGTACAAAAACATGGTTCAAACCATTTCATAGCATGCCAAAAAATTAAACCATCAATCAGTCGACAAATAAAGATGAAAACCATATTTTAACAACGTGGCAGTATGTCTGTAAGATGCAACAATATAAACACATCTATGTGTATACTGGTCTATGATTTTACACCATGCGGCTGACAGCAGTAGGCTGCAAATCACAGACCAGCTCACCAGTACGTACATTGCTGCCCAGTGAAGGCAAAAGAGAGTAAGTGCGTTTTTGTTTAAAGCGAGATTTTCATTGCAATGCAATGAAACTCGTGCTATTTTCAAAAATGGACTGACTACCTTTCGCCTTCACG
This sequence comes from Semisulcospira habei, assembly GCA_036245525.1. Classification (NCBI taxonomy): domain Eukaryota; kingdom Metazoa; phylum Mollusca; class Gastropoda; family Semisulcospiridae; genus Semisulcospira; species Semisulcospira habei. Next base: position 211,989,598 of record BTPG01000003.1, on the reverse strand, counting down.
AGGCAGACTGTATACTCTAGATCAAAAGAAATGCGACATTTTAGTGTTTCCGGTGATTCCAAAAATGTCGTATTTCTTTTGATCGTCAGTATATTTATATCTTATCCGCATTTCTATAAAAGTGTCTCAATCCCTGAACGGCACAGATTTCAACGATAGGACGTACAACGGAACGGAGTTTGGACGCTGATCATTCCAACTCATTTTCACTGTTGGAACCCAAACTCGGCCAAAGTGACATTTACTGACTCATATACCCGTGATCATACCGATCCTGAGGACTTTTAGTAATTCAAGCTGTAAAGTTAGTATACGTTACTATGGCCAGTATATGGCACTCTGGCCGAGGTTGGGTCGACGCCGAGTTTGGGCCCCAACATTCACAGAGAAAACAAATCGAAATGAAAACAAGATTACAACATTTGGAATGTTTTGTTTCTGAAGAGTTATCATATCACAGTCAAACCTACCCCGTGAATGAAAAGGACGATAAGTCCACTTTTGTAAAAAAAAAAAAAAAAAAAAAAAAAAAAATCAAACTTTTGATTGTATTACAATGAAAATGTCAAATTTCACAAATTTGGACTTAATGTCTTTTGGATTTATAGGGCAGGGCTATCCGTAGACAGAAGACACACATATGAAGTAAAGTGGAACTGTACAGAAATCCCGTTAGCGTTGCATTCAGACAATACTTCACAGAAAGTAACTGAGCGAAAAAGACTTGCAAATGAACACTTTAATCAAAACTGGAATAATAACTCATTCAAGGAGCGTCACATCAATAGCTGCGAATGCGTCGTATAGCGTTGCCGCCGGCAACGCTATACGACTCTTTCGCAGCAATTGATGCGGGGTTCCTTAAATAAGTTAAACATAATTGATACCGAAAGAGATAAGTCAGTAACTAAATAAAAAAATTCATTGCAGCGTTACTTGCCAAGACGTCACAAGAAATATATAACGCCGCAATTGAATCCTGGTTAAAAACACTAAGCCTTTTCCACTTTAAACTGGAGTGGAAGGGGATTAGCATTTAAATCAAGACTCCATTACCGCCTTACGTGTCACAGGAAAAACTCAAGTGGAAAAGGATTAGTCGTTGAAACTCAAGTGATCGTGCCTGCGTTATTTACAGGCGACACTCAGGTTAAAGCGTTTCAAATCAAAACAAATCCGGAAGTCATCTCCCAAAATAGGAACTATTCCTTGATACGGAAAACATCAATACAGACTTGAAATCAAGGAAATGCACACGGCATCAAGCAGAGAAATCTGTAATAGCCTTACCGTCCACGAGTCCTAGATGAAACGAGCGCAAACGAGATCAATAAAAGAGACCATTAGAAAGACGCCGGTCGATAAAAGTGCCCATTGGGATGTAGCGTGTGCGAGTAGCATGTGCACAGAAATCGCTCAATGCTGGCACAGGCACCGCTCAACGCTGATTGCATGGCCCCTCTCCAAACGTGTGCTGGCCTGTGATTTTGGACCTTACGGCTTCCAGCCGTTAGGTACAAAATCACAGTCCAGCACACACATAACCATATTCATCAAATTCACCGAGCAGCACAAAAAAATGCAATCTTTGTGCATGCCATACAGATGAAGTCAGAATCTGGGAATAAACTCTGTTTTGAATAGTATTGTTGGATGTGTCGGTCTGTGATTTTGTGCGGTACGACTTCAGCCGTAACGTCCAAAATCTAAGACCGACACACACATTAACAGTTGCGTTTCTCCTTTTCAGCGTTACTGTTTTACACTTAATAGTAAAATTTTAATAAAATTTGATTACTGGCTGCATTTTACACACCAATTAATATGTATACCTTCTTTATTTTCTGGTCATTATGAAAAACAACAACAAAAACAACAACAACAGCTAATGAACGACTGAATGAATGAAAATCAACGTAGGAAAGAAGTCCATGACAAGAAGGAAGCTGGTATATTAATACGTTTAAATGCATCTTAAGAATATTGCAATAAATTCATATCCTCCGACGGCCTGGCGTTGAAAGAGTAGCTCCCCTTGTACTGAAAATCTGACGTTCAATAGAGACAGCGCTCCGGCGTCAGATCCTTTCAAATGAGTTGCTTTTCGACACTGGTCATGTTTTAATTAATTTCAGCCAATGTTTTTTTTTTCTTCTTCTTCTTCGATAATGACGATGATGATGATTATCAAATCATCAACATTAGTTTTATTTATTTATTTATTTATTTAATATTTTATTATCGTGATTATCGTTATTATTATTATTATTATTATTATTATATTATTATTATTATTGCCGATGATGATCAGTAATATCGATAATACTATATGTTTATTATTTATTTATTATTCATTTATATTTATATTTATTATTATTGTTATTATTATTATTATTGATGACGATGATCAGTAATATCGATAATACTAATATGATTTTTTTTAAATTATTATATTATTACAGTGACAAAATGACATCAGCAGGATGATACGAATACATAATAGTTACTCCATATTTCTATTTCTATTATTATTATTATTAAACATTAAACTGGGCTGAATGAGATCAGCAGGATGATAGGAATACATGAGATTTCCTAGGAATGCACTGTGCGTTTTTTGCACTCATTCCCATTTCATCACCATTGTTACAGAGTGGCAGCCATGCGACACCCTTCCAATAAGGAACACAGATACAAATCTAGCCAACAAGAAGCATAGACTCTCATCAGCTCATGAGAATATAATTATGCCTCTTGCAGATGAATGGCCGACACTAAAAAGACCGTTCACTTGATACTTTTGCACCACAAAAGGCCGCATTACCAGCGCGTTGATGGCTGTCAGGTTTGTTTATACAGTTCTGTCACGTCTCACGGCAGAACTGTCAAACGGGTGGAGCTACATAACCCCACGTCGCCTTAACCCAATCAGCGCTGGCGCACTACAGCAGGAGGTGGGTCGACCATAATAATAATAATACATAGTTTTTATATAGCGCCCTTCCCCACGAACAGCAAGCTCGGAGCGCTTTACAGCACATAAAAAATAAAAAATAAAAATTAAAAAGGAGAAAAAATTAGAACGCACTCACTCTTTAAATAAACATCCGCTCGCACCATGTAGGCGCATTCCTAACATGAAACACACACACACACACACACACACACACACACACACACACACACACACACACACACACACACACACACACACTAATTCGAGGATAGTGTAATCGAGGGTAGTGCCAGATTAGCTTGGCGCCTGTCGGCGCCAAGCTAATCTGGCACTACCCTTGAATTATCATGGTCGATCTATCTCCTGCAAGAAGGTCCTTAGTCGTTAGATGACGCCTCCCAGATTTGGGTAAATAGGTGCGTCGGGCTGAATGAGTTAAACAAACCAGTAGTGTTCATTTTGAGCGCGCGACGAACGTGTGCCTTGAATACGGAGTAATACAAGAGCAATGTCAGAGCTAAAGGTTAAAATAATAGTTAGTCAGTTAGTTAGTTAGTTAGTTAGTTAGTTAGTTAGCCTTAGTTAGTTAGTTAAAGAGTTAGTTATTAGTTAGTTAGTTAGTTAGTTAGTTAGTTAGTTAGTTAGTCAGTTAAAGAGTTAGTTATTTAGTTATTAGTTAGTTAGTTAGTTAGTTAAAGAGTTAGTTAGTTAGTTAATTTGTAACGTGTGTATGACGTATGACGCATGACGTAAGACGTAACAAATTAGAGGAAGGTATTTATCTATACGGCTAATGAGGAAGGAAAATATCTATATCATTTTATGGATGTTAATGATGTTGTTGTTACTGATATTGCTGTTGTTGTTATATTAGTATTCTTCTTCTTCTTACTATTATTATTTTATTATTACTATATTATGATTATATTAATATGGTTATGATGATGATGGTGATGGTGATGGTGATGATGATTATCATTATTATTTTAACCATCTATTTGTTTTACACAATTTAAGTCTCTGCAGTCTATACAAATCTGACTGTTCTTATGATGTAGACATGCACGATTGACCTGTGCGATCTTTTAGCTAAGAATACGTTTAAACTGTATTTACGTCATGTTTTAAGACCTTTCTCTTAGTCTGGCTGACCAGGCTTTTATCCTTCCCGCCGTGAGATGACTTTAACTAACTAACTAAATCTTTCACTAACTCTTTAACTAACTCTTTAACTAACTCTTTAACTAACTAACTAATAACTAACTAACTCTTTAACTAACTAACTAACTAATAACTAATAACTAACTAACTAACTCTTTAACTGACTAACTAACTAACTAACTGACTAACTATTATTTTAACCTTTAGCTCTGACATTGCTCTTGTATTACTCCGTATTCGGATCTGTGCGTGAACAGTGCTTTATCAGCATGAAAATAAAGCTAATACAACACAGCTTTTGGGCTCCCAAGGCCGAATGATCTCCCAAATGTGACGCTAGGAGTGAAATATGTATGCTTACTTAGTATTACTTAAAGTTTTATTGCACACCTCCTTCTTTGCTGTCTGTGACGTACGCATAGTGGTCTCGTCTATTTTTATTTTTTTTTAACCTCATCTTACCTTTACTTTTTTTCCGCACCGTACCTAGCCTTACCAATCAAAAGGTGCGTCTAGCATCTCTTTAGCCTAGCACCTCTTCATGTCAGGTTAGGCTTTGGAAGGGAAAATTTGATTGCATCCTCCCACCCACTCCCACCTATGCCGGAACATAAAAATAAACCGCCCGCCGGACAATGCGGAAGGCCAAATTTAGTTCCAGGCCGCACTGAAAAGTCTTTGTGTCCAATTAGACTGCTTTGAACACGAACATAACAGCGCTAGTCCATTTATGTGCCCTCCCGCCTGTACCTCAGTCACGATCGATAACTCTACATGCCTCTTCGCCATCCAAGGTCGATAACTCACTGTTCCGTACGCAGCGCGCACTCGTTTCCGAGCCCTTAATTACGGCAGAACAAACTCTGGACACAATCAGATTTACATCTGCAAGAGGCATAGATTATCATGACCCCTGCTTTGCAGGGGCTCATGAGAATCTATGCCTCTTGCTGTCAGAGATGGGCCCAATTTACCTCTATATAAGGAGATATGCAGGTTTATGCGCAAGACTTGAGAGGCTAACAAGAACATTTATAAGCTCCTCGAGGTTGTACTGTTGTGTGCCTTACGCGCTGCCATTAAAACCATGCTGAAAGAACTGTACTCTAGTACTACTAGTACTAGCACAGAGGCTTGAGTGCGGGACATGGATTTTTTGTGTACAAACCTGATTGATTCACACATTTTAAATTTATTCAGATTACGAGTTGGCCCATTTTGTAACATCGACGAACTTTTGGATTTTTCAAATCAAGCGATAGGTGTGCTGATCTGCGAAGCTGATCTTGAAGCTGTAAAGGCTAAACTCACAGACCAGCATTTAAGAAAAAGCTTGACCGTTACAGAATACACACACGCTTTGTAACATGGACAGCCCTCCCGCGTACTGAAATATGTTCCAGTCGTGTTCACCTACAGTCACACACGTCAGTTCTCTCTCCTCTGTCACACACACACACACACACACACACACACACACACACACACACACACACACACACACACACACACACACACACACACACACTCTCTCTCTCTCTCTCTCTTCCCCCCTCTCTCTCACCCCCCCCCCCCCCCCCCCCCCATGGCCTTTGCGCACTGGGTCCCTCTTTCTTCAGTTACCTCCCTTCCACTCTCCCCCCCCCCCCTCTCCCCCTTCTACCAACCTCCCTCTCCGATCTCTTCACCCTTATTACCCTTTCCCTTCCCCCACGCACATATGCTAATACGTCTACCCTTCGCCCCCCCCCCCCCCCCCCCCCCACCACACACACACAGCAACACTGATTGCTCACCTGTTCAAAAGCACGGATCTTGTCCCGCACGCTGGCCGACTCTGACCCGTCTGTATCCGTTCCTTCTGATGACTGACGCTCCACCTTCGGCGTGCTCGCGGTTGACGGTATCGTAGCAGTCGTAGTGCTGCTGGTGAGGTTCGCTCGGGAAGTGTCATCAGAGGAAACCACAGGAACTTTACTCCGAACAGGTACAGGAGGTGGGGCCCTTCTTTCTCCAACCCTGGCGTCCTGGCCGACAGTATCCACTGTTCTCGACACAGGGTCTGAGCGCGGATCGAAACTTGCACTGGCCGCGAGTGACGTGCTGGTGCTGAACGTAGCCACGTCCCCTGCATTACTGCTACTGGAGCTGGTGGTCAGATCTCGAGTGTTCACATACGTCCGTACGTCACAACTCGAGATCTGACCACCAGTACTGTCTTCTCGCCTCGAGCCTCGAGTGTTGACGTACTGTACACTGTCCTCGTCTCGCCTCAGATCTCGCGTATTGACGTAGGGATTTTCCTCGTCTCTAAGCTTTCTGACGTACTGAAGCTCCTCCTCAGACGTCAGCTCTCTGGGATTGACGTAATGCAGACTGTCCTGATCCATCAACTCTCTAGCGCTAACGTACTGCAGACTTTCCTCGTCCAGATCCGTGCCGGCCGAGGACGGAGAGTGGGGCTTGGGAGGGGAGGAGTCTGAGTCTGGGGGCGTGACGGGGGAAGGGAACATGTACTGGTCGTTATCGGGCGAGGAGGATGGCGACACTGACGTGCTCTCCGAGAACTCTCGCTTGATGTGCTTGTGTTCCGGCGTGGGCGGAGAGTCCATCACCTTGTAGTGCGGCGACACGGACTGCTCCTCTGCCTCTATGTGCTGAATCAGGAGCGGACTGGGCTTGGCCTTCAGGTCCTTAGCTTTGCGTTTCTCCGCCGAGTCCTGTCGAGGGATGCCGCTAGAATCAGGCTCTCCTACTGATCCAGACGGCGAGGAGGTAGACGCTGATGCTCCCTCGCACACCGGTTTGTCTTCAGCAGCTTTGGAAAAACTTGTTGTCACGACTTTTGAAGGTGAAGTTGACGTCACGACTTTTGAAGGAGAACTCAAGGCCAAAGATTTTGATGGTGAACTTGAGGTCACAACCGGTGGTATTTCCTCCACTTTGTCCGTCATTCTCACTCTGACTTCAGGTTTGCTGGTCCTTGCTCTCCGTAGAGACGGAGATAGAGACGGCGCAGCGGTAGTTGGTTGTGCAGGCGTCTTGCTGAAGGTGACAGACGTCGGCACGGCGGCGGCGGCCAGGATCCCAGCCCCGGCTGTAGAGGTCATCTCGATCGTGGGTTCAGGCAGTCTGCGGCGGGGTTTGGGCGGCGGGATGGGCTTGATGTCGGCGGCACCCCGCCTCACGATGTCCTGCATCCCCTGCGTAATCTTGCTGATCTCGTCACTGATGTGCGCCTCCAGGGCGCGTCTCTGGCTCCTGGCGTCCTCCTCCTGACCCTCCAGCCGCCCGCTGGTCGTGGTCGTCACCCTGGACCTGTCGCCCATGCCAGAGTTCGTGCTGACTGGGAGTGCTGACGACGTGGGGGCCGCCTGGGCCTGGCTGGTGCAGGACGGGAAGGGGGCGTCGTCTGTGGGGGAAGGCGGGTTCCCGTTCTCGTCCTCATGCTGGCGCAGCATCCGCCTGTGCTCCTCCAGCGCCGCTGCTATGGCCGCGTCCGCCGCTTCTGTGGCCACAGCGTGAATCAGCTCGTCCTCGTCCTGGTACAGCTGACCCACCTGCGGAAAACAAAATAAGACGTGTACCTGTCTCACCCGTAGGGAACAAATAATATTACGTTTATCTGTCTCACCTGTGAGAAGCAACATTTTTCCTGTGCCGGTCTGTGATTTTGGACCTTACGGCGTAAGCCGTAAGGTCCGAAATCACAGACCGGCACACTTAGTGACTCATCTCACAGGCAGTCTTTGGTACGCACCTTTTCCAGACCAAATTCTGATGTTAAGCACAACGTCCATTCTTGTTACGATCAGAATACCTACAAAAGAACCGGAACATTGGGCCAGCTGTGCGAGTGCGCTTACACCCTGCGCACGCCACTAAGTCAGATGCGGCTAGGTTCAGCTGCACGAGGGAACTTAGTCCTGCGCCAGCCGCTAACCCCAGTAACAAAAAGTCTTCGGGCCCACGTGCGGCCGTCGTGGGTCCAAGGCGCTCTGCTTACTGGGGAAGCAAGTTGCTCCTCTACAGCGGGACACCTTGCTCAGTGACCGGCGCAGGACTAGGCTCTCTCATGCAGCTGGCCCCTTGTAGAAGAGCGCCTCGCTTAGTGGCTTGCGCAGGATGTAAGCCTACACATACAACTAACCCCTGCGTCAAAAAAAAAAAAAAAATGACGTGGCATTGGGTCTACTCTTCATATCTCACTGCTACACATCTGTCCTCTTCATGAATATTTCCCGGCTGGATGAATTTTGTTTTCCCTCAGTGCCAAGCTAATCAGACACTACCCCCTTAACGTTTCACGGTCGATCCACCGACTGCTGCTGCTCTGGGCCGCTGCACCCACCTGACTCATGTCCTCAATATTGTCGTAGCGCCGGAGTCCACTAAAGGAGGAGAAGTCCATCATTTCTTGACCGTCCGAGCTCTCATCCTGGTTCAGAAAGTAACAATAAAACCTTTTAACTCCTTACCTGCTACTGACCATGCCACTCGGCGGAAAAGACGCGCAACTGCGCGTTTTTTATTGGAACTGTATTGATAGTAGTGGTTAAACATTGGACGCTGACTGTGTTTTTGAAAACCTTCTAATTTCAACTTCAAAAATCCCAAGACGTCAAAGGAGCGTGGATTATGCAAGAGGCATAGATCCTCATGAGCCCCCGCGACAGCGGGGGCTCATGAGGATCTATGCCTCTTGCATTTGGGTAGCGTTCAGATTTTCTCAGCAGTGAAGTAGTTAAGGTACGCGGGTACGAAAGGTATTGTTAGTAGCAGTTGCGGGGGTTAAATTGTTGCGTTAATCTGGATGAGTACGGTAGCCTACTGCACAAAGATCATGCAGCCGACATCAGCGTTAGAATGCTCGCACACAGCCACCTCAAGGTGACGTTAGTCCCCTGGGCGTATTGCTTACCGTGTAGCGTTATAGAGATAAAGGTTACGGCCGAGTATTGCGTCACCTCGCCGACATGCACGCGATGATCGTTGCGTAATCGAGAACAGAATCCGTCTTCGGTGTAAAGGTGCCCGCAGACGGGGATTGAAATGATGCTTACGCCGCTCCAAGAGTTGAATTTTAGCCCAAATAGAACGGGTCATATTTTCTTTCAATGCTCTTTCAATTTGAAATCCAGACCAAAAAGGTGACTGCCAAGCGTGTAAAATGCAAAGAAGTACCCAACGGAGAAAGAAACACGGTTAGAAAAGACACTTACAACACAACACAATTTATTCATATTTCGGGTAAATACCATTTCTCAAAACAGACAAACAAACAAAGATAGAGATCAGTCGCTACTTGTCATCATTTATCGAAGAAGGAATGTGGCAACTGCATTTAATAAATTGTGTTGGAACTGTCTGTTCTAAGAATGTTTCTTTCTCCGTTAAGTACTTCTTTCAATTTGAAACGCGACAGCCAATCACCTGCAGCTTGGCTATGCACGCAACTCCGCCAGCTAATCCGATTACGAAGCGGAGGAGTGTGCGAAGCGCGCATTGAAAGTAGATCGCATTGAAGTCAAATATCATGTTGAACTTGCTCGAGGCATGGACCTGTCTGCGTTCACTTTTGCCGAAGACCCCCAGTCAGCCGTGCGCGGGCCAACTACTGCCGCCGTCGGCCCGAGGATATTCGCCCACTGGGTTCATTGCGTAGTCGGTTACGCAACGATCATCATGTGCCTGTGCCCTGGACAGAGCTCTGACTAGGCACGCTGACCTAGGTCAAGAACAAAGACGTGCTGCGTCTGTCTGTTTATTTGAGATTGGATCTAAGAAATCGATATGTCATGTAGCTGCTTAACCCATTTAGCTCCGAAGCGCTACAACAGGAGATGGATCGACCATGACAATTGAATTCAATTGTCATGGTCGATCCATCTCCCGCAACTGGTGCATAGTCAACTCCAAAATGTTGAAAATGCGGCCGTGAAGTAAATGGGTTAATCCGTGTGTATCTAACTCGGCCTCAGTTTTACCGACATTGACACTTTTTACATGCATAGAGCAACAAACTTATGGGAGAGGAAAAAAAGCTTTAACTCATTCTACCCCAGACACACCACAGCAAGATAAGGATCGACCATGATAGTTCAAGGGTGATGCCAGAATAGCTTGGCGCCTACGGGCGCCAAGCTATTCTGGCATCACCCTTGAACTATCATGGTCGATCTGTGTACTGCGCTGCAATGCAGTCTTCAGAGAACAACGGCAACATTTGGGGGATTTCGGTGCTGGGGTAGAATGAGTTAACCCGTTCAATGCCGAGAAAAACTGAACACCATCAAGCTGCAAGAGGTATAGATCCTCATGAGCCCCCGCAGTCGCGTGGGTTCGTGAGCATCTATCACTCTTGCTGACACCACTTTGAATCCATGTTTATGAAGCAGCTAGGGTTTGCTTGCGTGTTGAACTAACGAAGATGACAGAATCACAATATGGAGTCAGCTGGCACTGAGCAGCTTCATCTGCTTTTGTTGAAATAGTTTTCTAGAGAAAGAAAATGAGTAAGCAACCGCGGTCGTGGGGTGTACGTGAAATTGACAATGGAATGAATAAACATTTGAATGAATGAATGAATGAATGCATAAACTATGAAAATAAATAACAAATGAACGAATGAATGAATGAATTAAATTTAAAAATGAATGAATGAATACAATTTAAAATGAATGAATGAATACAATGAATAATAAATAAGTACATAAACTATACAAAGAAATAAAAAATGAATGAATAAATGAATGAATGAATGAATGAATGAATGGATGAATGAATGAATGAATGAATGAATGAATGAATGAATGAATGAATGAATAAATGAATGAATGAATGAATGAATGAATGAATGAATGAAAAGAAAGAAATATTAACCTCGCTGCGTCTCTCCGACTTGAAGGCGAAAGGGTTCCACATGTCATTCCTGTCCTGACTTGACGCCATGGAGTTGGACATTGACGCCATGGTGACGTCGTCGTCGTCTTCTTCGTCATCGATGTCTTCGGACTCGTCACGTGACCTCTGACGTTCCAGCTCCTCCATCCGCTTAGCCAGCATGTCTTCCTGCTCGGCTTCCTCGACAGAGGGCGAGACGTCTAGGATGGGCGAGAGGTCGATCACTGGGGACCAGTCCGTGGACGGCGGGCGAGCCTGCAAGGGGTGTTAAACCAGTCAGTTCAACCCGTAATCTCCCTCGCTATGGACAGGGTCTGCAGAACTATACAAAAAATGACCTCAGGGATCGGCCAAAATTCTACAGGGTTTCCCCGAGTTATTGTGAAAACACATGACAAGTCGCGCGCAAGTCACAGGGCCATAGGTACTGCATGAAAACAACAATGTCACATGCAAAGAATGGTGCGTTACATGAGTGGTGCATGTAATTATAGGAGTCATCACATTTAGTCCAAGAGCCAGGCCGACTGACCCCACCCACCCACCCATCCACCCACCCCCACCCCCCACCCCATCCCCCCTGATCCCCACGGGCCATATCTCCGTGGTGTGTTTGTAAGGATCTAATTGGAGCAACATCGCAGGACATGTTAGGAAACGTTTTGAAAAATCAGAAACAAACAGTTTTGTCGTAATTTGGGAAAAAGCGTGTTCACTTGACGTCATCTCTGAGACACACATTAATCCTTTGGCTGTCGGTTACGACCTGTGTCGCGATGATTCCTGCGGGACATCAGGGTGTTGTTATTCCTGCAGGATGTCAGGGTGTTGTTATTCCTGCGTGATGTCAGGGTGTTGTTATTCCTGCAGGATGTCAGGGTGTTGTTATTCCTGCAGGATGTCAGGCTATTGTTATTCCTGCAGGATGTCAGGGTGTTGCTATTCCTGCAGGACGCCAGGGTGTTGTTATTCCTGCAGGATGTCAGGGTGTTGTTATTCCTGCAGGACGTCAGGGTGTTGTTATTCCTGCAGGATGTCAGGATGTTGTTATTCCTGCAGGATGTCAGGGTGTTGTTATTCCTGCAGCACGTCAGGATGTTGTTATTCCTGCATGATGTCAGGGTGTTGTTATTCCTGCAGGATGTCAGGGTGTTGTTATTCCTGCGTGATGTTAGGGTGTTGTTATTCCTACATGATGTCAGGGTGTTGTTATTTAAGCAGGATGTCAGGGTGTTGTTATTCCTGCAGGACGTCAGGATGTTGTTATTCCTGCAGGATGTCAAGGTGATTTTATTCCAGCAGGATGTCAGGGTGTTGTTATTCCTGCAGGATGTCAGGGTGTTGTTATTCCTGCAGGACGTCAGGGTGTTGTTATTCCTGCATGATGTCAGGGTGTTCTTATTCCTGCAGGACGTCAGGGTGTTGTTATTCCTGCAGGATGTCAGGGTGTTGTTATTCCTGCAGGACGTCAGGGTGTTGTTATTCCTGCATGATGTCAGGGTGTTCTTATTCCTGCAGGACGTCAGGGTGTTGTTATTCCTGCAGGATGTCAGGATGTTGTTATTTCTGCAGGATGTCAGGCTGTTGTTATTCCTGCAGGATGTCAGGCTATTGTTATTCCTGCAGGATGCCAGGGTATTGTTATTTCTGCAGTACATCAGGGTGTTGTTATTCCTGCGTGATGTCAGGGTGTTGTTATTCCTGCAGGACGTCAGGGTGTTGTTATTCCAGCAGGACGTCAGGGTGTTGTTATTCCTGCAGGATGTCAGGCTGCTGTTATTCCTGCATGATGTCAGGCTGTTGATATTCCTGCATAACGTCAAGCTGTTGTTATTCTTGCAGGATGTCAGGCTTTTGTTATTCCTGCAGGATGTCAGACTGTTGTTATTCCTGTATGATGTCAGGCTGTTGTTAATCCTGCAGGACATCAGGGTGTTGTTATTCCTGCATGTCAGGCTGTTGTTATTTTTGCAGGATGTCAGGCTGTTGTTATTCCTGCATGATATCAGGCTGTTGTTATTCCTGCAGGACGTCAGGGTGTTGTTATTCGTGCATGATGTCAGGGTGTTGTTATTCCTGCAGGATGTCAGGCTGTTGTTATTCCTGTATGATGTCAGGCTGTTGTTATTCCTGCAGGACGTCAGGGTGTTGTTATTCCTGCAGGATGTCAGGATGTTGTTATTCCTGCAGGATGTAGGGATGTTGTTATTCCTGCAGGATGTCAGGCTGTTGTTATTCCTGCAGGATGACAGGATGTTGTTTTTCCTGCAGGATGTCAGTTTGTTGTTATTCTTGCAGGAATCATCGCAACTAACACCGCTACCGGCAGCCAGAGGGTGACATATTGCCTGTTCAATCAGCCGTAAGATTCACAATCACAGGTCAGTACTCATTTAACAAGATTTTACTTTTGCCTTCTGTCTTTGTCAGTAATCAAAGCCTGCCGTGTAGCGGGTGGCGTTAACACTTTGGCTGTCGGTACCCAATGCGCAAAAGGCCATCGGGCGTGCGCAGGCCAACAGTGGCCGACATCGCCCCGATGGCCTTTTGCGCATTGGATTGCAACTTGCAACCTGCAGGAATCATCTCGACACAAGTTGCTACCGACAGCCAAAGGGTTAAATATTGCGATTTTTTCAGCCGCCAGATCCACCATCACAGAACAGTTCTCAAATCTAAGAAGATTCCTTGTCTTGCCTTCTGTCTTTTTGAACCTCCCATGTCGATGGACTTTGACGCCGGGTCCGCCAGCTCCACGTCCTCCATGTCGTCTGGTGTAGAGTTGGCGTTGTCATAGTAACCAGGTGACCCCGGGGACGAGGTGGAGTCGGTGGAATCCACAGAGTCCGGGGACATGTCCCGGGGCTCGGGGAGGTGATGGCCAGAACCGCTCATCCCTAGTCCACCTGTGTAGATAAATGGACATCTAATAATACAAATACTATGAAAGGAAAGAGTCACTCTTCGGACAGGCAAAGCCCCAGTCCCCTCCCCCTCTCTCTACTCCCTTCTCCCCCTCCTTCACCTTGGCGTATTACCTCCCGCTTCCCCACCCTCTCGCAAAGCACCAAACTGCGGTCTTATCCCAAAGTCCTCATTACAAATGTGACATCGCGAATACGGTCCGACAAAATTATACTCGCACAGAAGCTTGTCAGCAACGTTAACTCCCAGGAAAAGTCCCGGAGAGTTATCGTTGCGTACACCGAAAATGTAGAACATAAGAAAAAGTCCGCTTATTAGTTGGGGTGACTATGTATCAGTCCAGGAAAACTTGCAACTGTGGCATGCATGATATTCAGGGGAAAAGCCAAACTTCTAAATAGATATGCCATAATGATCAGCCAAGCCACTGGTCCCGCTGTCTCTTTCGCTCCCTTATGCTTGGCGGTTTTGTCACCTACGGCTGGGGCTGGGCAGTGCGTTTATTCACACAATAGAACCTATTTTCAGCAAGCACCTTATTGCGAAATAAAATTCGCTCTTAAAAAGAAAAATCTGTCACCTGCCATTAAAGACCATCATTTAAGTGGCGACAGCCATTTAAATGATGGTCTTTAATGACAGGTGATCTCTCATCAGGGCAGTCGCTCAGAACAGGTTGTGCTGTACCTGTGGCTCCGCCTCCGTGTGGGAGGATCGTGGTTGGCGACACGCTCATGGAAGTCAAACTAGCCGTGTTGCTGGCTACAGTCGCCGCGTAGGTCGCCAGATCCATCAAAGGCGTGGAATGAGGCAGGCCAATCGACATTGCGCTGTCGTAATCCGATGACGACGAAGATGACGCTATAGTCATGGCTGATGACAACACAGGAGGAGCGAAGGCTCCGTCAGTGCCGAAGGAAACTAAAGTGGATGACCCAGTTTTGGCGCCTCGTGTAGGAGGCATTTCGAACATCAGAGGCTGGCCCATAGTCGTGGTAAAGGACTCCTGAAATGATTTATACAAAATTAATGTCTGAAGTCCATGTTCCCGGACTCGACGGCTACGATGCAATCAAACAGACTGAGATTTCAAGGGTGGAGCCATGAGTTCTCATGGTTGATCCGGATCTTGCTGTCGTGTTTCAAGGCTTCACACACTGATCTATATAAAGGTTTAAATTCCTAAATATTGTGAGTTGCCACTGAAGATTTTATTTCATTACAGAAGACAAGGATTCAGTTCAAGGGTGATACCAGAACAGCTCTTCTGGCACCACCCTAGAACTATAGTAGTAAATCCATATATTGTTTAACTTATTCTACCCCAACACCGAAATCCTTAAATTTTGCTGTTGTCGTCGGAAGACTGCATTGCAGTGCATGACACAGATCGACCATGATAGTTCAAGGGTGATGCCAGAATAGCTTGGCGCCCATAGGCGCCAAGCTATTCTGGCATCGCCCTTGAACTGTCATGGTCAAACCTTATCTTCCTGTGGTGTGTCTGGGGTAGAATGAGTTAAGTGTTACAGGACTTAATGGGTTAGAAATTAGAGAGTGAGAGTAAACCCTACAAAAAAGAGCGCATCCGGGGTGACCCGCTATAAACCTGAGACGAGAGCAGACGAGATGAGATGGGAGATCAGAAGAGAAGAGAGATGAGATGAGCTGGAACCGGAAGTTACGGGACAAAACCGGACCGGACCAGACAAGTTGAGATGAGATAAGATGACATGATGAGAAGAGAAGAAGCGAAATGAGACGAGATGAAACGGGACATGACGAGAGGAGACGAAACAAATTGAGGCGATACGGAATGTAACTAGGCGAGACGAGACATTAGTGAGGTTTTCTTTGCAACGGACGACTCCCAACAACGAACGAGAGCGAAATCACGGCGGATAACCATGCCAGCTTGTACCAGAATCATTGACAGCACTCCAAACATCTCCAAGAGGCACAGATCTTCATGAACCCGGAGGGCTCATGAAGATCTGTGCCTCTTGGAGATGTTTGGAGGATATGTGCCTCTTGGAGATGCTCGGAGTGCTGTCTATGCTTTTGGCCCGGATGCCTCTTGGAGATGTTTGGAGGATATGTGCCTCTTGGAGACGTTCGGAGTGTTGTCTATGCTTTTGGCCCGGATATGTGCCTCTTGGAGATGTTCGGAGTGCTGTCTATGCTTTTGGTACAAGCTGCTTGTCCGTTGTGATTGCATTCTCGTTACTTGTTGGGCGGTGTCTGTTGTAAACGAAACCTGACTATTACCAGAAACACACACTTTTAGTTCGTCAGGAGATTTGGGAGACAGCCTTTGACTCATGGCGCTCATGCTGTGTAGGCTGAACCCTCCCTGCCCGTCATAGCCGCTGGCGCCCAGCTGCGTGTCGTACGCGTCGTCCATGGACATGTTGCGCGAGGGCGGCGAGATGTCATTGTACGTGAAGTGCAGCTTGGCGTCCTTGGGGGACACGGGTGACCCCCGGGACCTCTTCCCCGGGTACGAGTCGCGGCGTTTGGGGGAGAACGGGGGAGACTCCAGACCTTCCCTCCAGCTGGGGCTTCTGGGCGGAGTAGGGCTGTTCACGGCTTTATTGGAGTCCACAAACTCTGAGGGCATGATTGCGTTGAATTCACGCGCAGCTGCATTCCCGCCACCTGTAATCCCTGCTACACAGTGCGGTTGGGAGTACTGATGGTGGGAGTGTGGAGGGCCGTGGCCGTGAGAGGGCTGATGGGAGTTAGGGGGATGGTGGGACTGAGAATGGAGTGGCTGGTGGGGGTGGGGTGGGTGTGACTGAGGGGGCGGGTGGGAATGGGGTTGGTGCGTAAGCGGCGGGTGGCTGGGAGGAGCGCTGAGCCCTTGGTTAGCGTGGCCGGACGACGACGGTCTCTGATGCTGTTGTCCGTCGAAACTTCTGGAGGCGTGCACTTCCCCCCAGTGCCAGGCGTCACTGAGCCCCCCTGCACCTCCTCTCTCGTGCCCACCACCACCGTCCTTCCTCTGAACTCCAGACCTGTCGTCAGAACTCCTCCTTCTGTCCCCCCGTCCGTCCAAACCGCCACTCCCCCGCTCTTTGTCCTTGTCACGGTCCGACCCAGACGATCCCGGTTTTGTTCCGGACGAACCTGCCTTTGTGGCGCCACTGTCCGACTTATCCCCCTTTCCTCCACCATCAGACTTACTTCCCTTGCTTCCACTTTCAGACTTACTCCCCTTTGCCCCACTGTCGCTTTTACTTCCCTTCCCCCCTCCGCTGTCCTCCTCCCCCTCCTCGTCCGAAGACGTGTGGCTGTGCGACCGCGACAGGTTCAGCGACTTGGGGCGGTGCTTCTGTCGCCTGTCCCCTCTCTGCCCGCCGCTACTGCTCGAGCTGCTGCTGCTCCCCATGTGCACCAGCTGACCTTGACCTCCGTGACTTTGACCTGGGTAGTTGACGACGCAGAAGTCACGTGATATCTCCTCCATACTGGAGCCGTCCGGACGGCTGCGCTCGGAGGCCACCTCGTCAAAGTCCAGGTCGGAGGCGAGGTCTGAGAAATCGTCTGACTCGCTTTTGGGCAGTGTGGCTCCCGGGCCTGAAACAAGAACAGACACAGATTAACCCATTCAGCCCTGACGCAATACAACAGGAAGATTTGGAACGAACATGATAGTTCAAGGATGGTGCCAGAATAGCTTGGCGCCTCCAGGCGCCAAGCTATTCTGGCACCACCCTTGAACCATCAAGGTCGACCTGTCTCCTGAACTGGTTTGTAGCATTCAGAGGACAGCCCTTGAAATAGCACATCTGATCCATCCTTGACATTTGAACTACACGTATCAATATCAATCCATCATCCGTAGTTGTGTCTTACCGAAATACTCAACACAAAAATAAAATCAGCGACGATGCCTACATATCTACGAAGGTTTTCACCTAATTCTCAAGTATGCATATTAATGTTAATAGATAATGCGTAAACGACTTATACATGCGCGCTGGTCTGTAATTTTGGCCATTACGGCTCAGAGCCGTCAGGTCTGCGAGCACAGATCAACACACAAATGAATGTCCAAATGTTTGATGTAACTCATGGGTACGCACACTTGTGCAGGCGAGATGCGTCACAAGCGACGAGAAAAGACTACACTGCTTTCCACGGTACAAGCTTTCTTCGCATACAGAAATGCTGCACTGAGAACATGACAGCATTTTGCTAAATTACACCAGAAGCACTTTGACATTTGCAAAGCGATGCAATTAAATTACCATACGCCCTCAATCTGAGGATGTACATCAGGCAAAATCTCAGCAAGCAAAAGATATAGAGTTAGTAACCTATTTATTAAGCCTAAGGCTTGATTTCCAAATTTTAGAGGCGCCACATAACGATTATGTACCAGGTACGTACAGGAGGTGGATCGACCATGATAATTCAAGGGTAGTGCCAGACTAGCTTGGCGCCTGATGGCGCCAAGCTAATCTGGCACTACCCTTGAATTATCATGGTCGATCCATCTCCTTCTGTAGTGCGTCGGGGCTAAGTGGGTCATAGACATATATTGTTCATAAGATTGTTTCTTTACAATTTTGTCTCCAAGTGAATCCCAAAGGTCGAATGACTGGGCTTCAGATATATAAAATGGTCTGTGATTTTGGACCTTACGGTTGAGCGGGGGGGCTCACGAGGATCTATATCTCTTGCAGTTGGGTGGGCTGGCAGAGAAGGGGGGTAACCGTTTTTGACCAGCTTCGGCTACCATACACCGTTTCAAAAACTGATCAGTATCTCACGCGGGAACTGAAGCAGGGAGGAAAATACCGCTTTCACCAAAACTGACTTCTCGTCTTTCGCTTTCACGGGGCATATAATTATAACGGCTGCTGAATTATCAGCTAGCCAACAAGTCCTGCGACTTGTCAAGGGAGACATTGTCTAGCGGGAAATCAGCAGGGTGACATAGTTATCACACACACATACCGAGTGCAAACTGACCAAGAATGTTTAGAGTGAGTTGACAAAAGACTTGCACTGCACAATTCACAAATTTCACAGACTTTCCAGACGAGTTTAACTCATTCAGCCCGATGGCCGTGTTTCCCAAATTTTTGGAGGCGTCATCTAACGACTATGCACCAGTTGCAGGAGATGGGTCGACCATGATAATTAAAGGGCAGTGCCAGATTATCTCGGCGATGACAACCATGATAATTCAATGGCAGTGCCAGATTAGCTTGGCGCCTGTCGGCGCCAAGCTAATCTGGCACTGCCCTTGAATTATCATGGTCGATCCATCTCCTGCTGTAGTGCCTCAGGGCTGAATGGGTTAAAGAAATTGCAAAGACAGGTTCTGCAGCAAGAAAGTTAATTTTGTCACCGTGCTGTAGCCATAAATTTGTACAGAGAAGTGTCATCAGAACGCATTTTATCGCATTTTCTATAACATACTTTGAATAACCCTCTGACGGTTGTCACAGACGACACCAGTGGCGTCTTGTCCGTCTGTTTAAAAAAAAAATCGGACCAAAACGGTGACTGCCGAGCGTGTGAAATGCAGAGAACACCCCCAACGAAGAAAGAAACACGCTTAGAAAAGACTAGTTACAACACAATAGGCGATTTCCGGAAATCAAAAGTAGGTCAAAATTGCACGTGTTTCCAACGAAAACGCTGGACTAAAAGGCCGATATCGCAAGTTTGTCAGGGCTTTAAGGCCGATATCGCAAGTTTGTCAGGGCTTTAAGGCCGATATCGCAAGTTTGTCAGGGCTTTAAGGCCGATATCGCAAGTTTGTCAGGGCTTTAAGGCCGATATCGCAAGTTTGTCAGGGCTTTAAGCCCACTGCTCTGGTCCAAACACGTCCAATGTTGACCCGATTTCCATAAAATCGTGTATTGTGTTTTAACTGTCTTTACTAAGCGTGTTTCTCTCTTCGCTAGGATGCTCTCTGTATCGTCAGTAGTCAAGGGCATGATAGTGTCGGGGTGGGGGGGGGGAGCGGGGTGGGGGGGGGGGAAGGAGGAGGGGGGAGGGTACAGAGATGACGCAACCTGCACCTCTCTACGCGAACCACGTTGATCACTTGTGAAATATGTGTGTACCGGCCTATGATTTTAGAGCGTGCGGGCCGAGCAGTCAGGCCCACAATTACAGATCAGCGCACACACTTGTCGGTTCCCCTCATAGGGGTCCGTGGATAGTAGCTTTGACTAATGCAAATCCACTGCGCCACCGCAAACTCAAGACAAGAGGCGCTTGCGCGCACGCGGTGGCGCGGTAGATTTGCATTAGTCAAAGCTACAATCCACGGACCCCTATGGTTCCCCCTCTGCTTCCCGCCCGCCATGCCACACTGATCAGTGTGAAACTGTGTATGGCAACCGAAGACGGTTAATCCCTTCTCTGCCGAGAAACACAGAACTCCACCCGACTGCAAGAGGCATAGATCCTCATGAGCCCCCCGCACTTGCGGGGGCTCATGAGGATCTATGCCTCTTGCGGACATCTCTTTGCATCCACGTCCCGTGCACAGCTGGGGCTGTCTGCTCAGTGTTGGATGAACGCAGAGTTCACAGGCACAACCCTCGTCCACTGATCATGAAGGGGTGACAAGAGTGTCTAACGAAAATCTAACCTGAACTCATTCAGCCCGACCCACGTATTTCCCAAATTGTACAGGCGTCATCCAACGACTATGAACCTGTTGCAGGAGATGGATCGACCATGATAATTCAAGAGTAGTGCCAAATTAGCTTGGCGCCAAGCTAATCTGGCACTACCCTTGATTTATCATGGTCGACCCATCTCCTGCTGTAGTGCGTCATGGCTGAATGGGTTAAGTAAAAACTAAAGTGTTGTGATCTATTCTATGAAGAGGAGCAATGAAGCAGAACCATGCATGATAAATTTGTATTGCAAGAGGGAAAGGCATGCAGCCAAACAGACAAAATGAACTTGACTATTTTTGTCACATGAAGAAAATGCACTCAATACCTGCGCAGAAAAAAAAGAACATGGAAAAAAAAACATGTTTTTTTTTTGTTTTTTTAAACCACAGACCAAAAACAACCAGACCAACAAGAAAAGAAGCAGGGAAACAATAAACAGATTTGTTTATTGCAAACGATGCGACAGACAGTCTGGAAAACCATGCATTGCAATCTACTGCAAGATAAAAGAAATTCCACGAAACAGAGGATATATTAAACGCAGGATCCGTTACTGCAAGAACAAATCAAATGCAGGATATCTACATTTTGCAAGACCAGGCTAAATGCAGGAACTAAATACTACAAGACCAAAGAAAAGTACACAGGAACAGGCCAAAGAAATAACATGTACATTCACCGCAAGGTCCAAGGAAAAAAATACTGCAAGACCAAGATAAATGCATAGGAACAGAGCAAAGAAATAAAATGTATATTCACCGCAAGGTCCCATCATGTACATGAGAATTCCTGGTTAGCAGAAGGTGAAGAGAAGGAGGCAGAGTTAGAAATCAAATCAGTCATTGGCAAGCTGGGTGATAATTGAAATAGCCGTCTTAATTAGCATTCACAAACAGAAAGAAGAAACCAATGTTATCAGCATTTAGAAACAGAAAGTAGGGACTGTGTGCGCTGGTCTGGGATTTTGGACCTTACGGCCTACGGCCGTAAGGTCCAAAATCGCAGACCGGCACGCAATGATTATTTTCGCTAAATAAGTCATGCGAGTGCAACCGATCTTCAATTGTGACTGAAAAAGAAATCATGTGAAAATTATAAAAATTAGCTGCATAGCATTGCAGGCAAACAAAGATATGGCATTGCAATTAAGAGACGATGAGATTTTCAGATAAGCTGTCAAGAATATAAATTCTTTGCAAATGAACATTAGACGCCAGGAAACACATTTTAAGCAAAAGCGTATGGTTTGGCAAATGTAAAAAGAAGTTAAGCGTCTCGGCTTTAACTCATTCGATACGTGCTGCATCCAAATACGCGGCATAGAGCCGCGTATCCGAATGTAGCATGTCTCGAATGTGTCAACATTCGTTTGCTAACAGACAGAACGTCAAGAATGGGTCGAGAATGGGTCTGAACATGTTGTGTGTTCACTCATTTTGAGTTTGACAATTGCATGTTAACATGTGTCATCCTTCACCTGTGGCCCGCCTGACCGAGAAATTTGACAGTCGACAGTCACAAACCAACACACGGATGTAGGCCGCCATTTTCGGAAACCGGAAGTACAAATGCGAGACTGTAAGGTAGCGATGTGATGCGATTTCCGCAGTTCGAAGTAGTCAACCTTAAACAGTCTCTCTCCCTCTCTCCCCTCCCTCCCTCTCTCTCTCTCTCTCTCTCTCTCTCTCTCTCTCTCTCTCTCTCTCTCTCTCTCTCTCTCTCTCTCTCTCTCTCTCTCTCTCTCTCTCTCTCTCTCTCTCTCTCTCTCTCTCTCTCTCTTCGCAGTTGTTTAGGAATCTGTGGGGTCAGATAATATGACATGGTTATAATGACTCCCTGAAACTACTCCCCTCACATTATGAACACATGCTGTATCTCCTCCATAACTTTGCCAAGTAGGACGGCCGCAGGATCCGGATTGGTCCTACCTCTTCTTTCTCCACCCATCCCCATGTCGATGTTTCACCCACGCAATGGTCATACCTCCTCTAAACATCTTCCCACGCCATTGCTACTCTTTCGCGAATCTTGCCCTTTTATAATTTTAGGGGGACATCAGGATCGATCAGATGGGAAATGATCTAGGGGATATCATTGCTTTGAAGTGGTTTTAGTATGCAGTCGAGAGACAGGGAAGAAATCAGTGTTGCATGTGGTTAGCAAGAGACATAGTTGCAAGAGATATAGATCCTCATGAGCTCCGCAAGGCGGGGCTCATGAGGATCTATGTCTCTTGCAAATGGGTGACGCTCGCTGTAGAGGACCCTGGACGATTGCCAGGGGCGTAGATTCACACGAACCCATGCAGCTACAGGGACGCGTGACGTACTTCCGGATACACCCACTCGGGGAGTACACCGCAAGTAAACCTCTATTCAAATGAGATGCTTCGCATGGCGTACTCGTGCTTCGCATCTCATTTGAATAGAAGTGTACTGCTCGTGAACTCCCGAGTGGGCCTATTTGGGGAGTACACACACACACACACACACACACACACACACACACACACACACACACACACACACACACACACACACACACACACACACACACACACAAACGGTAGTGGAAAAAACGACCAAAGTAAAAAAACTTAGGGCTTAACATCTTTTGTCCACCACGATGGTGATTTGAAAGACAGGGTATCAAACAGGGTCTGAGTAAATTTGATCCCAGCTGGATTCCGACCCGCGACCTTTCGAAGGGGAGTCGCACGCTGTACCACCTGAGCTACCCAGCGTCCTCGCAAACAGTACGAGAATAATTCCCCTTGGTTTGTTGTACAATTCTGCCAGCGCTAGCCTCACCTATCTGGTTTGTGATTATCTCAGTATAACTCGAGGCACATTTGTATCGTTACATGACATTGTTGTGTAATGTTCTGTGCATCTACTGTGGGAAATCAGGGTATTTACCCGACCACATATAGTAATGCACCTTCGTGTTTGTGTATGTATGTTTCTCCTGTCTTCTTCCTAAGTTCCGGAGAAAGACATGGGTTATATAAGAGACCTGTCAGAGATGCAAATGATCGTCTTATTCTATACCTGCGTATTTCTCTGTGGGCTGGCGATAGGCGGGGGCAGGGGATCTAACTGTTGTCTGTCCGGCGCTGAGTAATTCCCCTTGGTTTGTTGTACAATTCTGCCAGCGCTAGCCTCACCTCTCTGGTTTGTGAGTACGAGAATAAACTCTGGCGCATGACGTGAGCGCATGTGGTTGATGTGATTGCAGCCACAGACATAGTACAAATATCTTCTTTTTTTTTAATTCATGTGGACTGCAGTACACATACCAAAGGACAACACTCAGCGCTGGACAAAGAAACCGTTAGACCCCCCCCCCCCCCCCCCTGAGCCCTCCTAATGGCACCCAATCGCCAGCTCTCGAGAAGAAAAAAAAACCGCATCGCTTAAAGAACAAGACGGCTATTAACATCCATAAACGGATGTTTCGCAACTTGCAATAATGTCATGGTGTCTTTTTGTGAACCAGGAAGTAGGCAGGACACAGAAACATAAACCAATCAGAAGATGCGTTACCGACACTGGTCACGCAATGACCCTGAAGACCCACTGTAGATGCACAGGACAATGCAGACCAATAATAGAGAAGAACCCAACGGAGAAAGAAACACGCTTAGAAAAGCCAGTTACAACACAATTTATTAACTCATTCAGCCCGACGGCCGTATTTCCCAAATTTTGGAGGCGTCTTCTAATGACTATGCACCAGTTGCAGGAGATTTATCGACCATGATAATTCAAGGGTAGTGCCAGATTAGCTTGGCGCCGACAGGTCGATAAATCATGGTCGATAAATCTCCTGCTATAGTGCGTCAGGGCTGAATGGGTTACATAAATTGTGTTGTAACTGTCTTTTCTAAGCGTGTTTCTTTCTCCGTTGTGTTCTCCTCTGCAATTTACACGCTTGGCAGTCACCTTTGTGGTCTGCATTTTAGACCACGGTTAGTCAAAACACAAATTTGTCGCAAGAGTCTGATACGACTCACAAGTTACCAAACATGAGGCAAGCGCTTGCCTGACCTTTGATTCGTGAGTGACATGACTGGGGACCTTTGGTCTTCAAACTGTAAACTGATTCAGCGTACTTATTCAGATAATAACCTTACGGCCGAAAATGTCACTGAATGTCAGTGGTCCAAGGCTCTGTCGTGTTGCAAAATGGAAGATGTAGTCGGGCAAAAGTAGCATCACTCAAGAATAAAACGCTTTTATTTATTTATTTATTTATTTATTTTTTATATTTGATTTTAGGTTGGTTGTAGGTTGGTTGTACATTGCTTAACGTCCCGAGAGCAACAAGACTTTCTCAGGACGTGCCTGCACTGCTTGTCAAAAAAAAAAAAAAAAAAAAAAACAAAAAAAAAAAAAACCAACCAAACAGAATATTGAATGTATGTCGCCAACCGGTCTCATACGCTAAATAAACCTAAGACCATTTCAATTCAATTCAATTCAATTCAAATACTTTATTGTGTCAGTCTAGCCGACAAATTTTCTTTCGTTGGGATCACAAGCGCGCGTACGGTTTTAGCCACATTATAACAATGGTTGAAAAAAAAAAAAAAAAAAAAAAAAAAAAAAAAAACATGACCACAGTGTACATTGTTAGTGGTATAGGAGTGAGTCTGTCACTTGCAAGATGCCACTGCGACATCTGAGGTGCAAGTTCCTCGACGGCGTCAACAAGGAGAGAGAGAGATACGCTAGTTAACACACTCTTCATTTAGGAGACGGATGACCGAGGGTACAAAGCTGCCCTTGTAGCGTTTGGTTTTAACAAGAGGAGCCTTGAACCTACGGCCAGACGGGAGCTTTTGAAGGTGCTTAGAAAGGCAGTGGGAAGTGTCAGCTGCCAGCCTCAGGCCCTTGCGTATCATTCTCGTCCTGTAGAGGCCGTCAAGGCTCTCCAACCTGCCCCCAACGATTTTCTCACTAAGCCTGATTATCTTATTCAGCTTCCTAAAGTTCTTCTCGCCCAGGGAGCCGAACCATGAGACAAAGGAGAATGTAAGAATGCTTTCTATAAAGCAGAGGTAGAACTGCCTGAAGATTTTCGGGCTCACATCAAAGGAGCGGAGTTTGCGCAGCATATACAGTCTCCCTTGGGCTTTCTTAAAGATGAGGTCTGTGTTGTCGGTGAAGGATAGCTGTGAATCAATCAAGGTCCCTAAGTATTTGTAAACCTCTGTGCGTGTGACAAAAGTGCCGTCAATCACCAGGGACTGAGGAAGTGGGAGTGGGCTCCCGGAAGTTGGCCCACTGCCAGGCTTCCGAAAGTCGACAACCATCTCCTCAGTCTTGCCTATGTTCAACTGTAGATGGTTGTTATGACACCATGAAACAAACTGACCCACTTCTGCGAAGTAGTCAGCATCTGAGTTTGACAGATCTACAACTGCGGTGTCATCTGCAAATTTGACATTTAGCAACACACATCCAATATCAAGAGCTACAGGCAGCACAGACAGTTGGGGGAGTTTAAAAAGGAAAATACAGGTGAATGGATTGATTGATTGTACATTGCTTAACGTCCCGACAGCAACAAGGCTTTCTCAGGACGTGCACAGGTGAATGGACCAAGGGTAGACAGAAACACATGCCCCAGAATGGAGGTTAAAACCCACCCGGTGGGGCTGACCAGGGTGACCCTGAGAACTTATTTTATTTTGGGGTTAGTCCTGTATGTCAAAAGGAACACGTGTGCTACCTCTACTCAGTCCAGCTTACTGTCCCATCTGACATTCAAAAATGTATGGGGGACTAGCAGATTTAACCTGGTGTTGTAGGGGGGGGGGGGCAACGCGGGGTGGACCGGTAGAGGGCCGGCAGGACCAAAGTCGAGCGGCGATTCAACACTGCTATGGAACACGTGTGCGCGGTTATCAGACGAATTATATAGGTTAACTCCTTCACTGATAAAACGTGAACAAGGTCCAATTGCAAGAGGCATAGATACTCATGAGTGCCCGCGAATGCGGGGGCTCTTGAGGATCTATGCCTCTTGCTGAGACAATTTGTATCCCTGTTTCTTGGCCGGTGTTGGATTTTAGTCTTTCAATGAAGAAAGATTTCGGATAAACAAACACGTTTGCACAGTGGCAGGGAGGGGGTTTCATTTGTCACACAATTGTAATCTGGTAAATTTATTATTCTATGTCATGGCCAGATACTTGCAACATCTTTTCACATTGCTAAGCTTTGAAGGATTTGCTCCAGGGCGGGGTCTGCTTGCTAAAAGTTCGCCGACACAATGTCCTCTTGCCTCAACTCATACTTTTCCACCTTTTTTCACAATTCGTGGGAGTACGACTTGCAACAACAACAACAACAACAAAAGGTTTTCCACTGCCCCTGGCTCGCGTGAGTGGAAAGTACAATGGATTAGACGAGCAGAAACGTCTTCCAGTTTCCGATATTCAAACATCATAAGCTAGGTAAGCTTTTGTCCAGTATTATTGTAAGACACACTCAGAGCATTAACAAAGGAGATGCTGAGAAATAATTATTACTCCATTATTCCCTGGAGAAGGTCGCTTTGACACAACTTTGACGCTGTCCAAATTCTCAAGTTTTGGAATTGCATTAAAGTTCAAGTGACAGACCGCCCGACGATAGTTCAAAGGAGGTGCCAAAATAGCTTGGCGCCTCTAAGCGCCAAGCTATTCTGGCACCATCCTTGAACTGTCATGGCAAATCGACATCGTGTTGTGAAAACTTTGAAATTGTCACATGAGACCACATTAAAGTGAGCAAAAGACAGACCACGACATTTCAAGGATGGCGTCAGAATAGCTTGGCGCCTATTTACATGAGACCACATTAAAGTGAGCGAGAGACAGACCGTGACATTTCAAGGAAGGCGTCAGAATAGCTTGGCGCATATTCACATGAGACCACATTAAAGTGAGCGAAAGACTGACAGACCATGACATTTCAAGGAAGGCGTCAGAATAGCTTGGCGCCTATTCACATGAGACCACATTAAAGTGAGCGAAAGACAGACCATGACAGTTCAAGGATGGCGTCAGAATAGCTTGGCGCCTATAATCGTAGTATCGTGTGTCAGGCGCGTGTTGCCGGTTAGAAAATAAATGCAGTTAATAGACGCTAAACGTCGATACAGACAACAGAGCATTTCGCTCCCATTTTCACATTGTTCCTTGCCGCGTGACTGTAATGGTTTCTGTGTGAACATTCCTCGATTATACCGCAGCACAAGCGCTTGATGGTGAATCAGCTGAGGATGGTTATACCTTAAACTTCCAGTGGCAGTAATTCTATAGGTTCTGTATTAATTCTGAAGAACTTGCAGTTTGACCGATCTCAGCCGATGTATCAGCTGAGATCGGTCAAACGACAAGTTCTGAAATTAACTCTGTTATGCACTTCATCATTTGTAAACATATTTGTACAACTTTACTGTCCAACGAGGGGGAATTAGGGCTGCCTTCAACGAGGAAAATGCGTCGCTACAGTGTAACAATTTGACCAGTTTTGCTGCGTGAGGAAAGCCGGGGAAAAAACAAACCAATGTGTGGACCGAATGCATGTTATTGTATCACGGAGCAACGCATCACAGGGGTGGGGGATACCATCACGGATTCACGACTGTTTATTTGCCATTCACGAATGACGAATCCCCTCCCCCCCCCCCCCCACCCCCAACAAAAAATAAATAAATAAAATAACGTTAACAATTCACGATAAAAGAGGTCATGAAGAGATAAAGCATGGCTTTCATAAGCTCTTTCACTGGCCCCGAAAACTGTGGGGGAAGCAGGGAGCGGGGTGGTTGATGAGGTTTCTGAATGAAATATACAGTCCAGCCACTTAACTTCCACGTTTCACGAACAGCCAAGACGTTTTCACAGATCACGAAAAGCTTATTTGACCTTTCACGTTCCACGACGACCGCTTCTCTCACGGATCTCAAAGATGGAAGTTCTTAAAACAAGAACTAACCCTTATCACACTGGAGGTTAAACGCTTCAAATCTGTACACTGCCACATGCCAGCTACATAATAGTACTGACAGATAAGGATATGGACCCATGGCTTTAGTTCAAGGGTGGTGCCAGAATAGCTTGGCGCCTAGAGGCGCCAAGCTATCCTGGCACCACCCTTGAACTATTTTAGTCAAACTTTATTTCACACACTGCATGGTGTATTCCGAATGGTAAGGGTTAAGAGAAGAGAAGAAAGACCAGTCACGCATGACGATTTTATGGCGTGCTTGCCTCATCACAAGGTTGGCGCAAGCGGGGTTCGAGCCTACGCCCCACTTTCCCCCAGTAAACAATAATCCTCGGGCGGCCCACGCCGACGGCCGCAATGGGCCTGCGCACTGCGGCCGTTCACGGCCAGAAGACGTGTCCTTACCGGGGGCCCTTATGACAATGGTTACGGTCATCTGAGCAGTAACTTGCTGGCCGGGTTGTGCACCCCCTCGACCGCCGCTTCAATGGACAACAATTGTTCAGGTCACTAGGAATGTAGTCTGAAGTACGTACGTTACTGGACAGAGTTTAACCCTTTTCATCCCGATACACTGTTGCTTGAAAATAAATTTGAATATGATACTTCAAGGGCGGTGCCAGGATAGCTTGGCGCCTGAGGCGCCAAGCTCTCCTGGCGCCACCCTTGAAATAAAATGATGGATCTTTGTCCTAATCTGTAATGATGCCTTCAAAGGGCAATACGCATTTTAATTTTTTTATTTTTTTTTCAATCAGCCTCAGTATGTAATGGGCTAAGAAAGGAAAGAGTTAGTTAGTTATTTGGGTTTAACGCCGAGCAGGCAACTAAGAAAGGAAAGAGGCGATACTGGAGGCATTCCCGCTCTCATGCGCCTGTGCATCTGTATCCCGTAGTCTTGCCGACCGTTAGGGCACCACTGATGACTTGACAACCAGCTCCCTCTATTCCTCTCTGTTCACTGCCATTCTTAGTGTGTCGCCCAGCTTCAGTCCTGTCCACTCTGAGATATTGTCCTCCCATCTTTTCCTCCGTCTTCCTCTCCTTCGTCCTCCTTGCACAGTGCCTTGCAGGATTGTTTTGGCAAGCCCTGCTGAACGCGTGACATGCCTATACCACTTCAGTTTGCGTTTTTTTTTTTCACAATGGCTAGTAGGTCTTCATAGAGCCCGATGGCTTGCCTGATTCTGCTTCCCATTTCCTCGTTCGTAGTGTGATCTCTGTACGAAATGCCAAGAAGCCTTCGAAAACATTTCATTTCAGGCTATCCTGGCACCACCCTTGAAATAAAATGATGTATCTGTAATGACTTTCCCTAGGGCAATAAGCATTTTTTTTTTAATCAGCCTCAGTATGTAACGGGCTAAAAAAGGAAAGAGGCGATACTGGAGGTATCCTTGCTCTCACGCGCCTGTGTATCACCGCATCCCCCAACCCCAGTTCGATTAGTCTCATAGAAAACTCGATTAGTGGTGTAATAAAATTTCACGCGGACATGAGCACCACAGTGCAGAATCCAGGGTTCAACAGATCGTGCAAAAATGTGTGCAGATCTGTGATTTTGGTCCTTACGGCTCTACAGAGCCAAAATCACAGACCAGCACACTGCCGTAAGGTCTGGAATCACAGACGAGCACGCAATCTGGTGTTTTTTTTTATGAGAGGAATTCGGGTCGAGTGTCTCGTTCGGTCGTGGGCCCTGGGCCGAAATTGGGGAAATGGGTCGAAGTATCTGGGCGAGAATGATCCCGAAAAATAGGGGCAGCAGTCACAGCCTGAACCCCCAGAGGCCTTCCTCATTACAGGAACACAGATACAAATCGATGATGTGTTTTTAAGAATTGATTAAAAAAAAGCAGGGACAAATCACAGGCTGAACCCTCCACGATCTCCCCAATTACAGTTAGAATGATGCAAATAAATGACTTGCTGTCAAAAAAAAAGGAAGTTTAAATACTTTGCTTGTCCGTACCGGTTTTTGTCGCGACGATTCCTCAGAAACACAAGCGATATCTACTGACTCTTGTTTCATAACTGACCCTATCCATAAAACATGCGTAGATCAGAAAATGCACGAAGTTCACGAATTCCATCGATTCAATGGATTCAGCCAGCCTACTTCATCAGCAGGAGGCATACACTCCCGGCACCTTGCAGCCGCAGGATCCCATGAGAGTGTATGCCTCTTGCATGCAGTAAGAGGCCACATTTGAGTGGAGGGAGGGTGGAGGAGGAGGAAGGGAAGAGGGTGGGGAGCTGACGGTTATCCTTCGGCGCTCGGAACCCCCTGGGGACATCCGCCTCTCTATATCCACATGATTTCAGTCCAGCTGTTTGTCCTGGTTAATAAGAGGTAGGCGCGAGTGAAAACGGAAAAAAACTTGAATCGTTTGAGCCGTCTGGGATAAATGTGTGTATTGAAAACCTTGAATGAACGAGGTCTGAAACGAATGAATGAATAATTTAGTCGCCAGTCTGGTATGTGCCTATCACAAACTTTGCTTTTAATGAAATGGAGAAAAAATAGTTGAATATTGCATCTTCTCTTCATGAAAATTTAAGCTGAAAATTGTGTCCTTGTTTGCAGGTCTATTTTGAAATTTTTTTTTTTTAACCCGAAATAGTAACAGTGTTGTAACTGTCTTGTCTAAGCGTGTTTCTTTCTTCGCTGGGTCCTGCTCCACATTTTACACATTTGGCACCTATCAGGTCTGGCTGAATCAATGAATCAATGAAACTTTATTTTACAACGGTTTAGGCATTGACATCGTCATCGACACAGCCATTTTACAAACCTGCCGTTGCTAGCAACTACAAGACTAACTACAAATATACATACATATAAGTAAACATAATACTTGCAAACAGATGACAACACTGTTCACATAGACAGACATACTCATAGACTCACAGACACCCCCCCCCCCACTCCACCCGCCCCCCTTCACACATAGACAGAGCTAAGTAGTCCAAATAATAAATGAAAAGGATAACAGACTTAATTGGGAACAAGTTGGACCCAGCATGAAAAGAAACATATAATACAAGGGGTTAAGGCATCCCTACGAGTGATCCACAAAATATTTGCAGAGACCCTTTTTAAAACAGGCTAGCGAGGAGGTGGATTTTACATGGTCGGGAAGCGCATTCCAAATAAAAGCACTACCATTTAACTATCAAGATCGATGTAACTCCTGCTGTTGCGTATTCTCGTGGATGATGCCGATATTTTCATTCTGACTTTACAGACTGTGACATGTTTGCGTGCAAGTGTCATCTAATTTGACCTTTTTCTAACTGATCATTATGGAAAGAGGTTTCGGCAAGAGGGATAAATCTATACCTCTTGCAGTCGGGCACTGAGGATCCATACCTCTTAGTCGCTGTTCGTTTTTTATTTATAACTGAAAGGGTTAAGAAGGAAGGCTGCCGTTGATGCAAATCATCATCTTATCATCTCCTATCTAATCGTGGAGTTTGACGTGTGGGGTGTATCATACCCAGTGGCAATGACAACGTCACGGACATTCACGATGCACACGCTGCTATGAATCGTGCGAGAGGCGATTCCAAGGGTAGCACGCCGTGCGGGGTCACTGAGTAAGATACAAGCCAGACGTCAAAATCCATGATTGGAAAGATGATCGTTCGCATCAGCAAAAAGTTTCCGCCCTTCCCCCATTGCTGCGGAGAAAAATGAACGCCGCCCAAGAGGTATACATCCTGCAAGAAGGATAGGCCCTCAAGAGCCCACGCAGTTGCGGGCGCTCGTGAAGATCTATACCTGTTTTTGCTGAAATATCTTTCCAATCCACGTTCATTTGACGGCTGGCAATCTTTGTCTATGAATTTACATTGAACATCGCCCAACTGCAAGAGGTATAGAGCTTCATGAGCCCCCGCACGAGGATATAATTATACCTCTTGAAGAAATCGCTTTGCGTCCATGTTTCTTTGACAGCTGAGGATGTTTGAGCTTACATTTACAGCTATTTCAAAAACAAAAACACAGCCTTCGTCCAATGGCAGTCAAGAATGACTACCGCCCCACCTGCAAGAGGCATAGATCCTCAAGAGCCCCCGCAATTGCGGGGGCTCATGAGGATCTATACCTCTTGCTGAGACACCATGAGTCTAACTTAGTACTTCAAACTGATGAGTCAAACTTTGTACTTCTCAGGTACTGCAATATTTTCTGTACCTCATGTATTTCATGCAGATGGTTGGTGTGTGTGTGCGCGCGAGTGTGTGAGTGTGTGCTCGTGTTTGTTTGTGTGTGTTGGTGTATGTGTGTGC
Source organism: Semisulcospira habei (assembly GCA_036245525.1). Taxonomy (NCBI): domain Eukaryota; kingdom Metazoa; phylum Mollusca; class Gastropoda; family Semisulcospiridae; genus Semisulcospira; species Semisulcospira habei. The sequence goes on along the minus strand of BTPG01000003.1, from coordinate 211,956,701 downwards.
GGCGCGCGCGCGTGCATGCGTGTGTGCATGTGTGTGTGATGAGGGTTTTTTTCCTGTATATAATGATGCTGTTGGGTTTTGTTTGTAAATATTTTTTTTTATTATTATTATTTATTTATTTTCCCCCCCTCTTCTCTATAGATGTTAGCAACGGCAAGTTTGTAAAATGACGATTTGTTTTCTGTCAAAACTTCATTTTACCGTTTCATCATCATCATCATCATCATCATCATCATCACCATTGCAATCCGTGTTCCTTTGACGGCTGTTGATACGTAACTTTGAATTGATTTGAAAAACACAATCTTCGCTCACTGGCCGCGAAGCGCATTAAAAAGCTACGCAGGTCCAGGAGTCCCTGAAAAACGTTATAGATCTATAAAATGCATAAATCTGTATTGCTGCTACATCGGCCTACAAAGGGCCCGTAAAATTGTAGGTCTCCTGAGAAATTTGCTGATCGAGCATGGGTTTTTGCGATGATCACAGAAACAAATGTAACCGTGTGATCCGTGCCATTTTGACTTTGCCGAGCTGTTTAATGGCCAATATTTGTGTGCTGAGCTGTGATTGTGAATGCCGCCAGCTAATCGGTCGTCTGCGCAGTCGATATGCAGAAGGCAGAGACCACGGCAGAACCTGTGCAGATCACCGGTCGTTCCGAAGGGCCTTCAAGGAAAAAGTGGTCTCTCTCAAGAACGGCAAAGAAATGTGACCTGTAATGAAAGGCCCATCATTTAGGTGCCTACAGCCACCTAAATGATGGTCTTTAATGACAGGCGGCCTCTCGTAAGCGTGGTCACTCAAAACAGGCCCTGCTGTGCCATTCGGCAATCGAGTCAGCCTGCATGAAGTTCGGCATCGGAGGCTATTTAGTCTGTCTCGCTTGCTGAGAGGATAATTACCTTGCTTTACATCCAATCTTTACTGACACTGGTTATCTCCCTCTATCCGCTACGCGCATGCGCGTAGCGAGATAGAGGGAGATAACCAGTGTAAGCTTCCACCATTCCTCAGACCTATGAAATAGTGGGGCGCTGCAGTCAACAAGGAAAAATTATCACCAGACGTGTGCCTGACAGCAGGGACATCCTTTCAGCCATTTGCAGTTACAACATGGCGGTCGCTCGGAAATGGGTTAACTCCCTTGACGCCCAGGCCCGCTTACCTCCCCTGGTAGTTCTGGCCCGGAATGGCTAATCAAGATCTATCGATACTCACAGGCTGAAACCTGATGACTTACTCGGTCTGAGGGAGGGGATGGAAGTAAATGGAACCGTTTCATAAAGAGCAAGAGGCAACGAATGTCATGAGGCTCTGCGTATGCAGGGGCTAATGTGAATCTATGCTTCTTCAGTGAAATTATTTGGCGAGGAGAGGATATGTGAGGCAATTTCAAAACGTGCAAATTGTGTGTCAAATTGCCAAGTGCATTATTTAAGTGCTACGAACTTCGTCATCCATCATAACCTATCCCGGCACAGCTTTTCTTCAGCAGATTTCACAGGTTAACCCATTTAGCCCCGGATCCCTACAGCAGGAGATGCATTGACCATGATAATTCAAGGGCAGTGCCAGATTAGCTTGGCGCCTTCAGGCGCCAAGCTAATCTGGCACTACCCTTGAATTATCATGATCAATCCATCTCCTACAACTGGGACATAGTCGTTAGGCAATACCTTCAAAATGTGAGAAATGGGACCTTCTGGCCAAAAATGTTAACAAGGTTCTTTAGCACAACAGGGCTTGCGCGCTTAGAGTTATAATTATTATAAGATAAATACCGTAATTATTAATTATTATTATTACCATAACGTGTAGAAGGAGAAGATAACGAGGAAAGAGAAAGTCGAAAAAAACTGTGATTCAAAGGGTGTGGGACATTACGTATGCATAGACTGACCACAGGCCTTGTTTCAATGAGAGTGTCCTCTACTGGTACAGCGGAAGGCCAGGCGCGCCTGTTTAACCCTTTGGGTGTCGGTAAGGGTTTTAGTCGCGATGATTCCTGTATGAATCATCGCGACTAAAACCACTAACTACACCCAAAGGGTTAAGCCCTTCCCTACATATGCAAATATGTATCTGGATTTAAACAAACGTGTTTCATAAGTTTTATAATAATTATAATAATAATAATAATAATAATAATAATAATAATAATAATAATAATAATAATAATAATAGTACAAAGTTTTTATATAGCGCCCTTACCCACAGACAGAAAGCTCGGAGCACTTCACAGCAGATTTTTTTTTTTTAATTAATAGAACCAAATAAACACGCATTGACTCTTTAAATAAACACCAGCTCGCACCATAAGTTTTTAAATTTCATAACACAGAAATCTCAAACCCACGAAGACAAGACAGGCATTGAGAACAAAACCCCACGAAGACAAGACAGGCGTTGAGAACAAAAACCCACGAAGACAAGATAGGCGTTGAGAACAAAAACCCACGAAGACAAGACAGGCGTTGAGAACAAAAACCCACGAAGACAAGATAGGCGTTGAGAACAAAAACCCACGAAGACAAACAAGACAGGCGTTGAGAACAAAAAGCAGATGAACAGACATAAGAGAGCTGCTTTGAGGTTTTTGGATCTTTCGCCTGTAATCCAAAATCACAGAGCAGCACACTGTGACCTTTGACCTTACAGCCCTCAGCCGTAACGTTCAATGTCAGAATCAAACATAAAACCCTAGCACATATAGTCAATTAATGTTAACATGCCAACCTTTGACTTTGGACTGTTCGTACATCTGACGCGCCAGCTCCGAGTTTTGTGATGACATCAAGTTGAGATCGGCACTCAAGCTGCTGAAGTCCGACCGCCGACTATCTGCGCTATCGCGGCTGTCCCTACTGTCTCGGCTATCTCTGCTGTCTCGGCTGTCTCTGCTGGTCGTGGATGCCGTCATGGTGGCGGGTATATTCGGTACTTTACCTTCTGGCGGCTGCGGGGAAAATGAACAGTCTGTATTTGTACCAGCAAAACAGCCGGAAAATCCGGTGAGGTTATGGAAACAACATGTTATGTGAATTATCACCTTCAGGTGTTGTTGCTTTTTAATGCATGGACACATCACAGTCATATAAAGCGAATTTGGCATGGATGTTGTTTTTCATCAAGAAAAAAACACAAACAAAACAGTTCACTAATAAAATGTCCAGGAAAGCACAGCTAAGAAGGCCTATCACTCGATTCTTCTCTTGAACAGATTGGTGGACACACTACACTAACACCATTGCTCTGTTGGTGGACACACTACACTAACACCATTGCCGCTCTGTTGATGGACACACTACACTAACACCATTGCTCTGTTGGTGGACACACTACACTAACACCATTGCTCTGTTGGTGGACACACTACACTAACACCATTGCCGCTCTGTTGGTGGACACACTACACTAACACCATCGCCGCTCTTTTGGTGGACACACTACAATAACACCATTGCCGCTCTGTTGGTGGACACACTACACTAACACCATTGCTCTGTTGGTGGACACACTACACTAACACCATTGCTCTGTTGGTGGACACACTACACTAACACCATTGCCGCTCTGTTGGTGGACACACTACACTAACACCATTGCTCTGTTGGTGGACACACTACACTAACACCATTGCCGCTCTGTTGGTGGACACACTACACTAACACCATTGCTCTGTTGGTGGACACACTACACTAACACCATTGCTCTGTTGGTGGACACACTACACTAACACCATTGCCGCTCTGTTGGTGGACACACTACACTAACACCATTGCTCTGTTGGTGGACACACTACACTAACACCATTGCCGCTCTGCTGGTGGACACACTACACTAACACCATTGCTCTGTTGGTGGACACACTACACTAACATCAGCTTTTACAACGGAGTCCGTGTTGAGAGGGATCACCTGTCATTAAAAGATAATAATAATAAAGATGATTTATGGTAAGATACATGGTAAGATGCTCTAGGCGATGCTCTAAGATCGTCATTAATGACAGGTCTCACGTCTGGCCTGGTCAGACCGCGTTGTTCTCACGTCTTGCCTGGTCAGACCGCTTTGTTCTCACGTCTTGCCTGGTCAGACCGCTTTGTTCTCACGTCTTGTCTGGTCAGACCGCTTTGTTCTCACGTCTTGTCTAGTCACACCGTTTTGTTCTCATGTCTTGCCTGGTCAAACCGCTTTGTTCTCACGTCTTGTCTGGTCACACCGTTTTGTTCTCATGTCTTGCCTGGTCAAACCGCTTTGTTCTCACGTCTTGTCTGGTCAGACCGCTTTGTTCTCACGTCTTGTCAGGTCAGACCGCTTTGTTCTCATGTCTTGTCTGCTCAGACCGCTTTGTTCTAAGGTCTTGTCTGGTCAGACCGCGTTGTTCCCACGTCTTGTCTGGTCAGACCGCATTGTTCTCACGTCTTGTCTGGTCAGACCGCTTTGTTCTCAGGTCTTGTCTGGTCAGACCGCTTTGTTCTCACGTCTTGTCTGGTCAGACTGCTTTGTTCTCACGTCTTGTCTGGTCAGACCGCTTTGTTCTCACGTCTTGTCTGGTCAGACCGCTTTGTTCTCACGTCTTGTCTGGTCAGACTGCTTTGTTCTCACGTCTTGTCTGGTCAGACCGCTTTGTTTCCTTGCAAAATGTGGTTGCTCAACAAAGGTTCTATTGTATCAAGTTTAGTTTTTAGAATTGTTTTGAAATCATGATAGTTCAAGGGTGGTACTAGAATAGCGTGGCGCCTACAGGCAATTCTGGTCCACCCATGAGCTATGATGGGCGACCCATACCTTGCTGTCATACCAGTATGTCAGAGTTGAATTTGTTAATAATAATAATAATAATAATAATAATAATAATAATAATAATAATAATAATAATAATAATAATGAGTACTTGTATAGCGCCTAACTTCGGATTAGAGCTCTAGGCGCTTAACAAAAACTAATTGTACAAAAATAAGTAATTACAAAAACGCAATTTACAAAAAGTAATTAAAAAAAATGCAACGCACTATATAAAAATCTATAAAGTCACCATTCGAAAATGCTAAGCTTATGGACTCATACTCGCACTCACGCACGTCAGCTGGACGCTGGACGTTCCCTTTTCTGGTCAGTGTCTCTCGTCCTTCAGACCTGTCAGTGAACAGAAACTTCATACTGTGCTGAAGAAAACTGCACAAAAGACTTGTGGATTAGACCCACTTCCTACTACAATGCTGTACGAGTGTACAGGCTACTATCAAGTGTGACATCCATATTTTTTACATGGGGGGAGAAGGGGACAGTGGCACCACAGATTTGTGACTGGAGGGGGGGGGGGAGTCGGGGGGGGGGGGGTATCAGCGTCTTCGCCAATCTCGTGGAAGCAATGATCATGGCCTCGGTTTTTCCGTCATTCAACTGTAATTTGTTTGAAGTCATCCACATCTTAGTCTCTGAGACACACTCATAAAGACTCTCGATTGTGCCCCTAATCTGATCAGGTGAACAGGAGTCATGGAGTTGAGTATCATCTGCAAACGCATGATGTGGTATGGAAAAACGGTTAAAGACACTGGCCAGTGGCTGAACATACAGGGTAAAGAGGACTGGTCCAAGAACTGAACCTTGTGGGACGCCAAAGCGCAGGGTGGATGGGCTGGAATGCTTATCATTAACTAATATGCACTGAGTTCTGTCTGTCAGATATGATCTAAACCAGGATAAAGCCATACACAGAATAGAGACGTTATAGCAAAATGTCATGGTCAATCGTATCAAAGGCAGCAGAGAGGTCTAACAGTGCAAGAACAGATACTTTGCCATCATCAAGAGCCTCCAGGTCATTCAGATTTTTTTCAAGCGCAGTTTCAGTGGAATGACCTGCACGGTAAGCAGACTGATTGGGACTAAGAAGATGATTCAGGTTCAGAGGTCGAGAATTTGCGACAACACAACTTTCTCAACGATCTTGGAGAGAAAAAGGAGGATTGAGAGAGGGCGGTAATTTTGTAGATTGTTAGGGTCTAGAGAGGACATTTGTTTAGCAAAGGTTTAACAATGGCGAACTTATCCGACGGAAAAACACCAGACCTCAGGGACTCATTGACAATGTTGGTCATGACTGGAAGCACAACATCAATTCACTTGTACAGCATTGTAGTAGGAAGTCGGTCTAAACTACAAGTCTTTTGTGCAGTTTTCTTCAGCACAGTATGAAGTTCCTGTTCACTGACAGGTCTGAAGGACGAGAGACACTGACCATAAAAGGGAACGTCATACTGTGATAGAGACGGTGAAATAAGTCCATCAAGTCTATCACGAATGTTGGTATGGTATGGTATGGTACTGTGTCTCCAAGGTGCACATATCCATCTAATTAAAGATGCTCAAGGCGCCGCCGTAGGGATGGAAGCTGGAGCTTTGAAAGCCTGCTGTTACTAAGCGCTACTTTATGTGCAAACCTCCACCCGGCTATTAACTTCGGTGCATGTGAAATATTTCTGTGTCCATTTCACCGGCCCTACCAGGCCTTCTCTTTTCGATTAGTGGCAATGGGATTTTTAATGTGCGTACTTGATGATTATGCGTGCTGTGCACACGAAGGCGAGACAGGCAACCGTAAGTCGAGTCTGTACGTAAATTTGACTCGATGGGAATGAGGAAAAGTCCACATCCCATTCCTGCCCACCAGGGGATTCGAACCCGGGATCTTACGACTGCCAGGGCAGTGTCTTATCCATTAAGCTACGTCCCCATGTCCCCATGTCTGTTCTGAATTTTTTTTCATTGAAGAAATTAGAGAACTGATCAGGCAGCTCGACTGGCGAGAAAATGGTCGGGAGTGGAGATGGATCCCTTCTAGCAGTCAGTCTGTTGGTCACATTGTAGAGTTGCTTGCTGGTGGTGCACGCTGCAATCTTGGCATTGAAGAAAGCTGTCTTCGCCGCGAGTACCAGACGAGTTACATATTTCTTAGCAGCGCTGAAAATCTGCTTGTGCACGGTAAGTCCAGTGGACAGACACAGTCTCTCAGCTTATCGTCGCTCTCTCTTTGCAGCGAAAAGTTTGCCTCCCATACGTCGGCGCTGAACCACGGTGAGGACGTCCGACACGACACTTTACGGCGAGCAGATGGAGCATGCTTGTCAAGTAGTGACCTCAGACCCGAGTGCAACTGTCCCACAGAGGGATCAGGGTGTTCGCTGAGATATTCATGCAAATCAGCGTATAAAGCCAGGCGATCAATATCACGAATGTTTCGTTTTTGCACAAATACATGCGGAAAGGATGGCACTGACACAACTAGATCAGCAATCACGCATAGATGATCAGACTCAAGTGCATATGACACATAAGTAGACTGAACAAAATTATCACTTGATCGGTGTAACAGCCAATCAAGAGTATGACCATGCTTGTGAGTTGGCTGACCAAGAGACTGCTCAAGGTCAAAAACACTCAAAAGATTCATTTGTTTCACAGTACTAGAGTTCTGCGGGCAGTCAAAGAAGACAGTAATTTTCACTTGAAGAAGTTAGACAACAACCTTTGACGCTTGACTTTAAATGATTTCAAAATCACAATCTGCGTCCACTGCCCAGTAAGCAAAGGTGCTCGGGCCCACGATGGCCGCAGTGGGCACGCGCACGACTGTGCGCGGGCCGACTGCGGCCGTCGTGGGCCCGAAGACCTTTTGCCTCTGGGGTTGGCAATGAATACCGTGCCACTGCCGGAACACATCGAGCAACAGCCAAATGCAACAGGCATACATCCATATGAGCAGGGGTTCGTAAAGATATACGCCTCTTATTGGACCAATGCATTTCCGTGTGCTGTAAGGAGACCATACATGCACTACCATCTAGCTGTCACGGTCTATGGAACGCAGACGGCAACACAGGTTGGGGGCGTAGAATGCGTTTTCCACGATTTGTACCAAAGTAAAGAATTCACTTCTTTTAGTCAGTTGTAAGTTAAGACTTTTTTGTCACAGTGACTTGAAAAAAAATCTTTTCTGCACGTGAAATACACTCCGTCAAAACGCATTTCTCTGCTCACGCCTGTGAATATCACCGAGTGTCCAACAGCAATCAATTATTAACGAAGCGTCGACACCGGTGGACTAGATTACTTTGTACTCGCTGCACCTAACCAGGGTGCGGCCTTGAGCTGTTTGTCTGAGGAAGGGGGGAAACAAAACACCCGAACATTATAGATGAGGGGCCGCGTTACGTTCACTTCTTCACTGCTAACGTTATAGATGAGGGGCCGCGTTACGTTCACTTCTTCGCTGCTAACGTTATATAGATGAGGGGCCGCGTTACGTTCACTTCTTCACTGCTAACGTTATAGATGAGGGGCCGAGTTACGTTCACTTCTTCGCTGCTAACGTTAAAGATGAGGGGTCGAGTTACGTTGACTTCTTCACTGCTAACGTTATAGATGACGGGTCGAGTTACGTTGACTTCTTCACTGCTAACGTCAATAGATGACGGGTCGAGTTACGTTGACTTCTTCACTGCTAACGTTATAGATGAGGGGCCGAGTTACGTTCACTTCTTCGCTGCTAACGTTAAAGATGAGGGGTCGAGTTACGTTGACTTCTTCACTGCTAACGTTATAGATGACGGGTCGAGTTACGTTGACTTCTTCACTGCTAACGTTATAGATGAGGGGCCGAGTTACCTTCACTTCTTCGCTGCTAACGTTATAGATGAGGGGCCGAGTTACGTTCACTTCTTCGCTGCTAACGTTATATAGATGAGGGGCCGAGTTACGTTCACTTCTTCACTGCTAACGTTATAGATGAGGGGCCGAGTTACGTTCACTTCTTCGCTGCTAACGTTATATAGATGAGGGGCCGCGTTACGTTCACTTCTTCACTGCCAACGTTATAGAAGAGGGGCCGAGTTACGTTCACTTCTTCGCTGCTAACGTTATATAGATGAGGGGCCGCGTTACGCTCACTTCTTCGCTGCTAACGTTATAGAAGAGGGGCCGAGTTACGTTCACTTCTTCGCTGCTAACGTTATATAGATGAGGGGCCGCGTTACGTTCACTTCTTCACTGCTGACGTTATAGAAGAGGGGCCGAGTTACGTTCAATTCTTCGCTGCTAACGTTATATAGATGAGGGGCCGCGTTACGTTCACTTCTTCACTGCTAACGTTATAGAAGAGGGGTCGAGTTACGTTGACTTCTTCACTGCTAACGTTATAGATGAGAGGCCGCGTTACGTTCACTTCATCACTGCTAACATTATAGATGAGGGGCCGAGTTACGTTCACTTCTTCGCTGCTAACGTTATATAGATGAGGGGCCGAGTTACGTTCACTTCTTCACTGCTAACGTTATAGATGAGGGGCCGAGTTACCTTCACTTCTTCGCTGCTAACGTTATATAGATGAGGGGCCGCGTTACGTTCACTTCTTCACTGCTAACGTTATAGATGAGGGACCGAGTTACGTTCACTTCTTCGTTGCTAACGTTATATAGATGAGGGGCCGCGTTACGTTCACTTCTTCACTGCTAACATTATAGATGAGGGGCCGAGTTACGTTCACTTCTTCGCTGCTAACGTTATATAGATGAGGGGCCGAGTTACGTTCACTTCTTCACTGCTAACGTTATAGATGAGGGGCCGAGTTACGTTCACTTCTTCGCTGCTAACGTTATATAGATGAGGGGCCGAGTTACGTTCACTTCTTCACTGCTAACGTTATATAGATGAGGGGCCGCGTTACGTTGACTTTTTCACTGCTAACGTTATAGATGACGGGTCGAGTTACGTTGACTTCTTCACTGCTAACGTTATAGATGAGGGGCCGCGTTACGTTCACTGCTTCACTGCTAACATTATAGATGAGGGGCCGAGTTACGTTCACTTCTTCGCTGCTAACGTTATATAGATGAGGGGCCGAGTTACGTTCACTTCTTCACTGTTAACGTTATAGATGAGGGGCCGCGTTACGTTCACTTCTTCACTGCTAACGTTATAGATGAGGGGCCGCGTTACGTTCACTTCTTCACTGCTAACGTTCAGGAAATTATGTCTCTGAAACCATCGCAGATTCATTGTCGTTTAACCCCGGGCACACAATAATAATAATAATAATAATAATAATAATAATAATAATAATAATAATAATAATAATAATAATAATAATAATAATAATAATAATAATAAAAATAATAAAGAGGATTAATTATAAGGCACCTAAGATGCTCTAGGCGCCGTATATATGAGCAAGAAAAATATTACACAAAATGTCACAAAACCAAAACGACATGTAAAATTACACAAAAGAACAGAAATGGACTAAATACAAGAACGCTGATAATCAAGACGGAAAAGATGGGGTTTAAGACTGTGTTTAAAACTGGCACTGGACTCACTGTGTCTCAAGGATTTAGGAAGATCATCCCAGACTGATGGACCCTAATAAGAAAAAGATCTCTGCCCAAATCCTTTAGTCCTTACTGTTGGACTCCGAAGCATTTTATTGTCGTGTGTTCAACAAGAGGCACAGATCCTCATGAGCCCCCGCATTCGCGGGGGGCTCATGAGGATCAATGCCACTTGCGCTTGAGTGTTGCTCGCTGTATTTCGGCGGCGAAAGTGGTTAACCCCTTCACTGCAAGTGGACGCAGACTGTGTTTTTGAAATCATCGTAAATTCAACGTCACAGATTCTCAGCCGTCAAAGAAGCGTGGATGCAGCCTGGTTTCGGCAGGAGGCATAGGTCCTCATGAGCTCTGTTGCAGTTGGTTCATGGTCACTTTTTTAATAATAATAATAATAATAATAATAATAATAATAATAATAATAATAATAATAATACATAGTTCTTGTATAGCGCTGTTCTCGAGGAAAACACTGGACTCACTGCGCATGCACAACAGCACACCCTCTCTCTCAGACACACGCACGATTATACACTACTTTAAACCACCCCATCTCTTCCCAACACCTTACATTCACTTCCTCTAGGATCAGAATAAAAGGCAGTCAACTGTTAGCTAAAGATGAGCTAAGTGTTAAATGCCCGACAGAAAAGAAAAGTCTTTAAGTGAGATTTGAACTGTGACAATGAGGGCAGATTCCGCATTTCAGTTGGCAGCGAGTTCCACACACATGGGGCTAAAAAGGTGAAAGAACGCTCCCCGACAGTTTTCATGTTAAGCTTCGGGATTTTAAAAAGTTTTACACTGGAGGAACGGAGGTTGCGTGATGGCTGATAAACAGTCAGTTTGGCTGAAAGGTACGGCGGGAGAGATCCGTCAAAATGCTGATAGGCGAAAAATCGCAATTTTGTACTGGCAGCGGAATTTCACGGGCAGCCAGTGCAGCACTAGACAGCAAAGGGGGTTAAAAGGGCACGTGACTGAAGACAACAGGGGCAGCGGCTCACGTGAGGAATCTGAGTTTCAAATCATTGTTGTGTCGACCTGAACCTGTGGCGTGTAAAGCATGTTCTTAATTAAACGAACTTTAGTTCGCGAACTCTGACGAACTAGAGTTCACGAGCTCGGACGAACCAGGTTGGTTCTTAATTGGACGATCTAAAGATACGGCGAACCTAGTTCGAAGTAGTTCACGAACCTCGGCAAACCATAGTTCGCTGTCGGAAAAGGTTCGCTGAACGTGTTGAGCAAACCAAGGCGAACCTTTTCTCTGATTGGTCAAAACTTTTACCCTCTTCTGCGTTGGAGATAAGAAGACAGTCACCGATACAAACAAATATGGCAGACGGCGATATTTCACTCGTGCGAAGAACAAGACCTCTTTTAATTGATTTGTGGGAGGCGCAACGCTGTTTGTGGGGTCGCTACTGCAAGGAGTACAAAAACAAACATCGTTCAAATCGCGAAGCCGCATAGCTGCAGCCATTTTGAACACCTTCGCAGACAGTAAGTACGCCGAATCGAGCAATTCAGTTAAGAAAGAGAACCATGGCAAACCTGGTTTGCTGAAGTTCGCCTAGGTTCGTTCAACCTCGATTAAGAAACAAACCAAAAGATCGCCGATCTTCTCCGATCTAGGTTTGCCGATCAAAAGTTCGTTTAATTAAGAACATGCTTTAAGGTTGATAAAAATCTTTGCCTAAGTCATGCAGATAAACTAGCTAAGAAACGGGCACAGCTTGGACACAAGGGCTCGTGAGAATCTCCGACTGAAGGGACAATCAAGCAAAAGTCCTCGGGCTGACGTCAGCCGCAGTGGGTCCGCGCACGTACGTGCGCGGACCCACTGCGGCTGACGTCGGCCCGGGGATTTCTTGCTAGCGGGCTTACCGACTGCAGTTTCTGTTCCAAGGGTAGGTCTCCGTCCGGGTGGTAGCCATGGTACCACATCCCTGTGCTCATCATCAGCTTGCGTCGCCGCTCGCAGACCACGCACACCCATTCCTGTGCCTGCAAACAGACAAAGTCGGAAATGTGTACAAGCACCACGGGCGTACTTCAAGAAGATGTCGACACGACGTGTGTGTATGACCAAGGTACAGAATCGATCTCTTCAGAGCACCGTCATATGACAGGGTACGATAGAGATTGGTCATGTGCACATCGATGTTACGTGGTAGTGGTCATAGTAACATGCAATCACACCAGACACACTCACGTAGGGTTCTTGTAGAAAAACCTTGCTCAGTTGCAACTCGTCACACGTGGCACAAGATTGTCCACCACACTGGAGTAACAGATCCAACAGAACTTTATTCTCACTATGTAATCTCGGTGCACTACGTAAACGTCATGAAATGTAACCAACATGTGTACTACAAAACTTTGACGTCATGTTTGAGGTAACTAGAACGAGCGCATTTTTGCAGAACGTTCCAGCTTAACCTAGGTCGGACTTTGCTACAAGTTAGCGAAATGTGGAACATTCAATGCACACACACAAAATCGATCGCAATTCTCCATGCAAAAGGAAACGGAATCACACCAAAAAGGTACGCGATTCCAATCCAGAACAACTCAACTGAACATCGGATCCCTTCCCACGACCAAAACACACGCCCCCCACCCCCCCCCCCCCCTCCACCCCCCCAACAAAAAAAAAACCCAAAAACAACACACAAACGTAACAATCGATATACATCGTCAAAAAGCATTTCATGTATAGTAAGCAGAACCCAGCGACCACCTTTATGAGAGACCGTCTGTCACAGCCCATTGTTGAGGTGGCGATTACTTACTTACTTACTTACGCCTGTCACCCCTCCCAGGGTATAGGCCGTCCACGAGAGACCTCCAGCGACTCCTGTCCTGTGCTTCTCCTTCGATTTTACTCCAGGTGGTTCCCAGTCTCTTGATGTCTGCTTGGAGGTCTCGACGCCAGGTGTTTCTCGGCCTGCCTCTTTTCCTCTTTCCCTGGGGGTTCTATGACAATGCCTGCCTAGTGATACTGGAAGCTGGCTTTCTCAGACTGTGACCAATCCATCCCCATCTTCGTCGCCCAATTTCATTCTCTGCTGTTATCTGCTCTGTTCTCTCCCAGAGTCTGACGTTGCTGATCTTCTTTGGCCAGTGGATTTTCATGAGGTGGCGATAGCTACAAAAAAGAATGGTCTTTCGTGACAGGTGACACTTTTGTCTCCTCGAGACACCACTTCAGAGAGCACCTATCCTTTAACTCATTGGAGACGTGCCGTATACGTATACGCGGCGAATCGTCTCCAATGAGTTAAGACCATGTTTTTCTTGCAAAAAGAAAAGGTTGTTGCTCAAAGTATGTTATACTGATGTGTTGTCTATCTGCAATTTCAAACCATGTGGGGGCAAGCGTCGAAGCCATCACTGGAAAAGATCGAGCACGAAAAAGGTATTGATGATGACGATGATTGATGATGATGATGATGATGATGACGACGATTGGTGATGATGATGATGATGACGACGACTGATGACTGATGATGATGATGTCTAACCCATCACAGGAAAAGATCGAGCACGAAGATGGTATTGATGATGACGATGATTGATGATTGTTGATGATGATGATGATGATGATGATACGACGAGCAGGATGACGACGATGATTGATGATGATGATGACAATGATGATGATGACGAGCAGAATAGTAGACAAAAGTACTCAGGAGAAAAGAGACAAGCGCGCAGATGATGCGGTAGAACATGTTTTGAACAGCCACCCCTTCGCCAGAAAAAAAAGTGGCCTTAACCCCTTAACTGCCTGGGCCAGGCGAACGCCACCCATCTTCAAGAGACATAAATCCTCATGAGCCCCCCGCAGTCGCGGGGGGCTCATGAGGATTTATGTCTCTTTGTTATGCCTGTGTTCTTTCCGCCTTTATGTTCCCATTTCCAACTGAATGTCGGTCACTCTGCAGTCGTTCCAGACGCGAAATTTGCGATCACTGGCAGCCGCGAGGGGGTTAAAAGTCAGGTGTTCCCCAGGGAACAAAAATCATCGCCTGTCAATACAGAGCATGATATGGGTGGCTACAGGCATCTCCGTGTTGATCTTCAGCTAGGTGATCTCTCATTACCAAAGTGCTCGCTGAAAACAGTTCCGTTGTACTCGTATCAATTTTTGTTTGCTGGAAGAGACTCGGTCACGAGGTAGAACAGATGTAAATGCGGCTGACCATTAACTGTAAGGAGGTTAGATCGTTATGTACCCCCTAGAGCATACAGCGAGGTGCACGTTTCTTCACAGCCCCTTGTAGACTGTCAAAATACTAATGAAGATTTCAATTTCTGAAAGAAAAAAAGAAAAAAAGCCCGGAGTGCTGGGTTTCAGCTTAAACTGTCAGTGCCGATAAAATGTGAACAAAACCCAACTGCAAGAGGCATAGATCCTCATGAGCCCCCGCAGTTGCGGGGGCTCATGAGGATCTATGTCTCTTGCGGAAGCCATTTGGAATCCATGTTCCTGGGACAGCTAGGTTTTAAATTAACGAAGACTGCAGAAACAATTAAAGTCTGCGTCAGCTGACACTGACCGCGTTAACAGTGTGAAGGTTAGATCCCCTACAGCATGCATAGAGGGTTAACAGTGTGAAGGTTAGATCCCCTACAGCATGCATAGACGGTTAACAATGTGAAGGTTGGATCCTCGTGCACCCTTACAGCATGCATAGAGGGTTAACAATGTGAAGGTTAGATCCCCTACAGCATGCATAGAGGGTTAACAGTGTGAAGGTTAGATCCTCATGCACCCCTATAGCATGCACAGAGGAGCTCATTTCTTTATAACCCCGTGTAGCGTGCAACAAAATCTCATGATGATTTCACTTTCTGAGAAAATCTGGAGTGACAGGTTTCAGCTTATGGCCAAGACATAATGCCCTCGGAAGGAAGAAAGCAACACGTCCTCTTTTGTGAAAAGCGACATTTTCATTGTATAATAATGAAAATCCAGCTATGCACAAAATTGTACTAACTGTGTGTTGCCTTCTTAGGGCGGTATCGGTTTCTTTGAGATGAAAAGAAAGCTTGTTGCTGGAATTTCAAATCCCTTCTCTGGTGAGATGGTAAAACAACAACTTCCATTTCCAACACCAGCTGTTAAATAAAATTGCCAATCCTTGCGGTATCATATTTACTCCATTTCCTGAAATCGTCTGCACTGTCCTTAACGATCCATCTTTTCCTGAGAACCTTGGGAGTCGTCGAGCTATTGAGGCACTACGTCTAAACTATCAGAGAGTAAAGATCGATGCACGTCTGGCCAGTGACACTGGCAGTGAAAGGAGATGGGGAGCTCTCAAGCTTTCTGGGCCATTTAATTTAATTTGTATCCTTTTAACTCAGGTCCTAGAGACACATTGCCCCGTCCCTTCATCAGATTCCTCTGGAACACGGTACCAAACCCATGCCGGCAGAGACGTAGGAACAATTCCGACCGCGTCAGTATTTCCAATCCAAGTCTCATTCAAACCCTTGATATATCTCACAGAAACGAAATTCAAGACAAAATGTTCATTAACTCATTTGACTCAACGGCCACATTTTCCAAATTCTGGAGGTGTCTCTTAACGACTATGCTCCATTTGCAGGAGAAGGCACTACCCTTGAATTATCATTTGTTAAGCGCCTTATAGAGCTCTAATTTCCGAGGTTAGGCGCTATACAAGAACTCATTATTATTATTATTATTATTATTATTATTATTATTATTATTATTATTATTATTATTATAACTGTCTTTGCTAAGCGTGTTTCTTCCTTTGCTATGATTTTCTTGGTTGTAGTACAAAACGGCGCAACTATAATAATAAGAAAGCTTTTAAAAGGCGTTCAAGTTACAAAAAAAGTACACACGACTGCCAGAAAGCTGTATAATGTTTACAGAACAGGCGTAAGGTTCAAGAAAGGTACTGGAACTGGTTTCAGGCCACTTTATACATTTCAGAATACAAACAATCACAATTTCAGTAGTGGCCGCGTGAACGTCCAGTCTTGCGCCGCGTTTGACTTGACAGTGAATGTGTGTGTTTCACGTGAGCATGCGCATTAGGTGCAGTTCTTGGCGCTTTGAGCCACTGTATAGAATTCAGAACTGGAGCAAGCGCCCACATGATATTAACGTATTAACCCTTTGCGTGTCGGTAGCGGCTTTAGTCGCGATGATTCCTGCAGGAATCATCGCGACTAAAACCGCTACCGACATGCAAAGGGTTAAAAAAAAGTATACAATCGGGTTTCAACACGGGGCCTAGAGGTTTCAAAAAGCGCGACGCAATGTTTTGAAAAATCGCGCCAAGTTATCGACAAGTCGGATATGCAGGTCGTGTGTGTGTGTGAGCGATCGGCGCAAAATACACCGTACTTGTGGGTTACGTACCTCAGGGACACATTCTTCAAGCTGCCTCAGCGCGTGCCTCTAGAGGGATCACACTAAATCTTCACCAATGGAATTGAACACACTCGGCACGTGATACGCGTGGACAGGCTTCACTCGTGACCTCCATTTTTTTCTTTCACATAATTATTATCCTTGTCTGTGTGCTGGTCTGTGATTTTGGACCTTACGGCTGTAGCCTTCAGGTCCAAAATCACAGACCAGCACACATTGTTTTCCTATTATCATGTCAAAGTCTGCGATCCACCCTAAAAAGTGTCTTACATGTGTCCTTTAATGTTGGTTCCCCCCCCCCCCCCCCCCCCCCCCCCTGCTGCTAGCGTCCGCTTTTCAAAATAATGTATGCTTGGAGTCCGGATCAAAGGGAAGTAAGCTGAGGTGTGATTGTGGGCCTTTGCGGCCTAGAGCCGCATAGAACAGCACGTATTTTAATTAAACCAATTTTAAGAGATGCACGCGCACGCGAGAAGTAAAAACGTGTATAAGGACCGCAAAATATACTGACTTCCATTAAAAGCGAGAAAAGTGTCTGTAAGTGTACCCGCAAACAAAGAGCCACCCTGACAGCAAAATAAGACATTTTTATTTGTTGCTTACTTCAGATGTTCAGCCTACAGTCTGAGCTACCTTCACACAAAAAATGGATAAGTTATCGCCCATGGCTACCTTAGAGGACACATGGTTTCTTTAGTGGTGAAAATAAGCGAAACTGAACACACTCTGTAAAGCAAGTTTCCTGTGATATGTTTTAACACACAAGTTGTGTGGATTGCTTATGATGTTATTAACTGTCTGAAACGAAATTTGACTCGAAAAATTCATTAGAGAACCATAACTTCCGGTGCACATCATTTTCTTTAATAAATCTTATTTGATTTATTGTGAATTACTTTCAGCCCATTTGTTTATGCTCCAGTGACTCACACAGAGATAACGAACACACCCATATCCATTTGATCAGGTAAATATGGCCGCTAACCTAAAAATAAAGAACTTTTTGATTTTCATGTTTGTAGGTCATGTTGATTATTTAGGTGCCTTTGACAAACAAAAAGTAGGTCAAGACCAAACAGGCCGGATTTTCATGCACACGGACCTTAGTGACACTGCACATTGGTTGGCTTTCAGCTGTGTCCTCTGCAGATGCTCTCCACTACACTTTCAATATCCTGTGATGGCAGTGTCACTGATGACGTCATAAGTCATCGATGTGCGATTTTTTCAGACTAAACAGTCTATTTGCACACGACATAAAACACTCTTCATAACATTTTCTAATAAATGACGTCAAAATAACCTGGATTAAAGCATATTTACGAAGAAAAGCGCTTTGGTGAAAAATGTGTGTTTTTAATGGAAGTCAGTATATAATTTGGCTTTGCTTGTGCAGCCGATCTGCAAAATCCGAATGGCTTTGAGGAGCTTCACAAAGAAATTTCTGTCTTTTGTATCTAGAGACATCTATTAATGTGATTTCAGACCATTAATTCGATGTTGCCGTTTAATGTTTTATGTTCATGTTACTGTCTTTTCTTTTTTTTTTTTTACCTTGAAGGAACATCGGTGCCCCAATTACGTCAGAAGGCAGTGATAAATTACTGCTTGTTCGTCACAAGTGACCTTTCATGTGATATGAATGCGTGCTCCATTACCAAAGTCTAGCTCCAACACACTCGATACAAGAGACCAAAACACTGCTTTACAACAGAATTTATAACCATCAATTTGCATATCATTCGGTCGAAATAACAATTTTTTTTCTAGCATGTATGTCAGGTAACCTTTCAGTTATATAAATCAGTTGACTTTTACCCATTAAGCAAAAGGACCCTCGGGGCGACGAAGGCCCAATGCGGCCGACGTCTGTCGGACGGTCTTTTGCTTTATGGGTATGGACCTGCCCAAACACGTAACTTGTAGTTGTATAAATATGTTTACGAAACGCATTAGATGTAATAAGATATTTTCTTTTTCTCTCTTGCTGGCTAGTTCATATCGCTGCAGCCAGCGACACATTCTGCCCTGCCTAGGCAAAAGATAGCAAGCTCATTTTCGTGAAGGACGACATTTTCATTGACATGAAAATTGCGCTTTTCACAAAAGTGGACTTACTGTCGTTCTGAGGCATCGGTTTGTGAGGTTTTTGTGGGGTTTTTTTTTTGTTTGTTTGTTTGTTTGTTTTAAAAGGCCATTTTGTGCGCTGTGAAATTGTCTTCATGTATTAACCCATTCAACCCCGGGACGCTGCAGCAGGAGATGGATTGATCATGATAATTCAAGGGTAGTGCCAGATGAGCTTGGCGCCTGAAGGCGCCAAGCTCACCTGGCACTACCCTTGAAATTATCATGATCAGTCCATCTCCTACAACTGGTACATAGTCGTTAGACAACGCCTCCAAAAGTCTGAAAATGTGTAGTGAGGTTAAGAGGGTTAAGATATTTTATAGGTCGTTTGAAATCGGAGCGCACAAAGTTTTTTTTTTTCTCAACTGTCTCAGCAAAGAGCCACTTTTCTATACCAATCTTAGCAAAGAGCCACTTTTCTATACCAATCTTAGCAAAGAGCCACTTTTCTATACCAATCTTAGCAAAGAGCCACTTTTCTATACCAATTTTAGCAAAAAGCCACTTTTCTCTACCAATCTTAGCAAAGAGCCACTTTTCTATACCAATCTTAGCAAAGAGCCACTTTTCTATACCAATCTTAGCAAAGAGCCACTTTTCTATACCAATCTTAGCAAAGAGCCACTTTTCTATACCAATCTTAGCAAAGAGCCACTTTTCTATACCAATCTTAGAAAAGAGCCACTTTTCTGTACCAATCTTAGCAAAGAGCCACTTTTCTATACCAATCTTAGCAAAGAGCCACTTTTCTATACCAATCTTAGCAAAGAGCCACTTTTCTGTACCAATCTTAGCAAAGAGCCACTTTTCTGTACCAATCTTAGCAAAGAGCCACTTTTCTATACCAATCTTAGCAAAGAGCCACTTTTCTACACCAATCTTAGCAAAGAGCCACTTTTCTATACCAATCTTAGCAAAGAGACACTTTTCTATACCAATCTTAGCAAAGAGCCACTTTTCTATACCAATCTTAGCAAAGAGCCACTTTTCTCTACCAATCTTAGCAAAGAGCCACTTTTCTATACCAATCTTAGCAAAGAGCCACTTTTCTATGCCAATCTTAGCAAAGAGCCACTTTTCTATACCAATCTTAGCAAAAAGCCACTTTTCTCTACCAATCTTAGCAAAGAGCCACTTTTCTATACCAATCTTAGCAAAGAGCCACTTTTCTATACCAATCTTAGCAAAGAGCCACTTTTCTATACCAATCTTAGCAAAGAGCCACTTTTCTAGACCAATCTTAGAAAAGAGCCACTTTTCTAGACCAAACTTAGAACAATTATCATTTAGTGCCAGTTTGACTTAAAACGATTTACTTCCAAGAACCTCTGACGATGCGTCATTTGAAATGACTGATTTTACATCCCTAAATGTGCCCCAAACATATTTAGCCAAGTATGAGACAGATTCATTTTCACGTGAATTGGCCAAGTTTTCAAACCTGAAACAGCGCTGGTATACATGAAGTCTTCATGCTTGAGCTGGATATTGAAATCTTCCGGGGCTCTATTTTATTTTGGGATATTGAAAATGGCTTGTTCTTTTCTTTTCACCAATTTATTTATTTATTTATTTATTTATTTATTTTATTTATTTATTGTTTTATTTATTTAATTATTTAATTATTTATTTAAATTATTTTTTAAATTATTTATTTATTTTAACGACTGTACAGCCAAATCGACAAATCACAGGAGTTCAGTTGTTGTTTTTTAATTCCATATTAGATCAATTGGCATTAAATGATATAATGTTCTCAAAGACGTATAGAAAATTGCTTCTTTGAGGAGGTATTTGGGAAAACCGTTGTGCTCTCTGATGCCACACGGCCTATAGCAGTGCATCTGTGCTGCTGAAAGGGTAATAGATGAACACAGACCCAGTACGGGTTCTGCGTATTAGTTTAACTCTTTAAGCGTAAACCCTTTACTGCAGCAGATTGATTGGCCATGCTAATTCAAGGATAGTGCCAGATTCGCTTGGCGCCTTCAGGCGCCAAGCTAATCTGGCACTACCCTTGAATTATCATAGTCAATCCGCCTCCTGCAACTGGTACATAGTCGTTAAGTAACACTACCAAAATTTGGGAACTGCACCAGAGGGGCTAAAAGGGTTAAACCTTTCTTTGCGGCATGAATCGCTGGTCTGTGATTTTGGACCTTCCCACGTTACATTTATCTACGAGACAGTTTTGGTCTTTGTTTTGCCTTACAAACATGGTGGTGTTGTTTCTCCAAAACACGCTTGAAAAAAAAAAGTGCGCGCAAGGATTCGACTTTTGTTTATCAACACAGACTGGACTGATTCATAGTGCAGTGCTTTTCACACGAAACAGCGATGTTGTGTGGGAAAACAAAACCACATAAAGAAATGTATTCACGCGTTAAGAAAATCAATACAGCTTTTGTTAACACCGGAAAGGCTTTTCTCTTACATGTTTGCGCACCTGATTCAGGTTTCCGGTTACAATTGTGACCTTTCTTATACAAACCAACACGTGCGGACCTTTTTGTCTACCGTACTAAAAAAAATACAGGAGACTTTGAGATGGGGTTCGGTCGGAGCCCGTTCAATAGCATGCGAATAACATATCAGGCGGGCGGGCCTAAGATGGCAAAGAAGAAACAAGATAAAAATGACGTCACGTCTAGCTACTCGCGTGTGCTTGTGTGTGCGTGCGTGCGTGCGTGTGTGCGTGTGCGTGTGTGTGTGTGTGTGTGTGCGTGTGTGTGTGTGTGTGTGTGTGTGTGTGTGTGTGTGTGTGTGTGTAAACACGAAAATCTCCGAAGTTTGCGTACGTAGAATCTTGAAAATATACTGATCAACAAAAGAAACCGCGAAATTCGAGTGTATGTTATATTTGTATGAAAAATGCACGAATATACAAGTTACACTATTTTTGATAGCCAGAGTACGAGCAACAACATGAAGGCCTAAGCATGCAGTCACCGTACTGTATTAACCGTGTTACCCTCCCTGTGCACAAGGCACCCATATTGGTTAGGACGCACGGCGTATACTTTCCACGCGCGTGCATACACTGCAGAGCGATGTTGGGTCATGAACTGTGTTCAGCAACGCAAGGCAATAACAAATCAGCAGTGTTACGCCTTTTGTCACTTTTGCCGTTGCCACATCAACCATGCCAAGACGTAGTGCTCCCCAACGAGAACGAGCTTTTGGGCGTTTGGAAGCCGGAGAAGATCCACAAGCTGTGGCAGTGGCCTTTAATTGTCATATTTCGACCATTTACAGGCTGCAGCAACGCTATCATGTCAACGGGTCTTCTGCTGACGCTCCCCGAAGCGGACGACCACGTGTGACAACTCCACGGCAAGACCGCCACATTTTCCGGGTTCACGTGCGAAATCGCTTTCAGCCGGTAGAGGAAACGGCAAGAGAAGTTATCGGCAACCACCAGGCACCCACCAGTGGCCAGACAGTGCGACGACGGCTAGAGGAGCATAATCTGCACAACCGCCGTCCAGCCCGTTGACCTGTTTTTACTGACCGTCATCGACGTACACGCCTACAGTGGTCATAGGCTAATGTCGACTGGACCTGGCGACAGTTGCAGAACGTCCTGTTCACGGGCGAGAGCCGCTACTGCATCAGCCATGCAGATGGGCGCATAAGAGTGTGGCGGAGAAGGGGTGAACTCTTATGGCTGTGTGCTGGAGAACAATGCCTGGGGCGGGCCAAGCGTGATGATTTGGGGTGGGATTACCCTGAACCAGACAGTAGGACATGTGTTCTTCCGTGGACTCGTACCAGGTCGCGGAAATGGCATTACAGCTCAGCGCTACGTTGACCAAGCACTACACCCATATGTCCTGCCATTTTCTCAGAAACGCAAAAACTTCATCTTGCAGCAAGATAATGCGCGTACACACACTGCACGTATCACCCAGCACCTTGAAGCAGCACAACATCCCAGTCATAGCCTGGCCTGCCCTCAGCCCAGACCTCAATCCCATCGAACATCTCTGGGACCAACTGCAAAGGGAGGTCAACGCTGTACGCCCCAGACCAACGACAGCCGCAGAACTGGAGAATACCATTGTCCAGGACTGGAACAACATCCCCAGGGCTGCTGTCAACCGCCTAATGCACTCTACGCGCCGACGCTGCCAAGCCGTCATCAACGCCAATGGGGGTCACACGCCATATTGACTTTGTGCTGTGCCATGCTTGCTCCAAATACAGAATAAACTTCCACACTGATTACGCTGGTGTCCATGATTTCATCCCTAAAATGTCGATAACATCCGTTGTATGGTTTGTCTGAAATCGACTTTCAAATGTTGGATAAATGTGATTTGAAGGGGCTACTTCGCGTTTCTTTTGTTGATCAGTATAGATAAACTGCTTCAATAAGAGGGTGTCTAGGAGAGCCTCCGAGCAGATTTAAATTGAATATCTCATTCCCGAGTTAAATGACCGTTTATAGAAAGCCGGTAATGCCAAATAAGAATCCGCAATTTTGATCATATAGCGAGGCTGGAAAAAGACACTAGATGAGTTCGTTAGCCAGCTTTGGACCTGTTCATCTTTTTCGAAAATAAAAATTCATTGCAGAAAGAATGACAAAAGTAAAAATCCTCGACTTCTAGAGAGGAATCACACAGTAGCGGTGACGTAAAAGCACCAAACGCGTCAGTGCTATACAATGTTCCTAACTGCCACTAAGCATCCACACGTCAGTGTTTTTCATGTGTATGAGCTGACGCAATTTCTGCAACTCTGATTTGATTTAGGAAGACGGCCTCTCTATGTTTGTTTTGATGTCTGCGAACGTATTGTGGAAAAGGTGGAAATGCATGCAAGCTCATATAGAAGAGGCTTTTGGGGCATGGGGGTTGGGAGGGGGGGGGGGTGTAAGGGGAGTTCAGGTGGAGAGAGATGAATCAGGATGAAGCTTAAAAACAGGAACAACTCAAATGTTCCTAAAAGAAAAACGTATGTGAGCTCAAACAATACGGTAGACTTCGTGATGAAATCCTCATCTTGTTTGTAATAACAGTTGTCAGTTTAGACGTCTCATAATAAACAAGTAAAACCACCACTTGCACATTCACCGCCGAGTGTAAAAGACATACGGTTCATATTTCATGGGTAGTGCTAGATTAGCTTGGCGCATGTTTCGCCAAGCTAATCTGGCACTACCCTTGAACTAACATGGTCCATTCCTATCCGTGTATCTGCTCGTATTTTGGTGTTTAGAAAAAAATGATTTATTTGGCTGTTGAAATGCATTATGAGCTTTTGGGTGTAGAAATAAACAGTGAGTTTTTAGCTGTAGAAATAAACTGTAAGTTTTTGACTGTAGAAATAAACTGTGAGTTTTTAGCTGTAGAAATAAATTTTAAGTTGTTGACTGTAAAAATAAACTGTGAGTTTTTAGCTGTAGAAATAAACTGTAAGTTTTTTTTTTACTGTAGAAATAAACTGTAAGTTTTTTTTTTACTGTAGAAATAAACTGTAAGTTTTTGACTGTAGAAATAAACTGTAAGTTTTTTTTACTGTAGAAATAAACTGTGAGTTTTTAGCTGTAGAAATAAACTAAACTGTAAGTTTTTGACTGTAGAAATAAACTAAGTTTTTGGCTGTAGAAATGAGCTGTGAGTTTTGGCTGTAGAAATGAACTGTGAGTTGCTGGCTGTAGAAATAACATGTGAGTTTTGGGCTGTATATATGAACTGTGGGTTGTTGGCTGTTGAAATAAACGGTGAGGTTTTTTTTCTGTTGAAATAAACTGTCAGGTTTTTTTTTTTAATGTTGAATCGAACTGTGAGTTTTTGAGTGTTGACATGAACTGTACGGTCTTTTTTTTCTGTTGAAATTCAGTTCTGCTTTGGAATTTAAAAAAAAAAAGCAACGTACAAGACAGGAACCACTCTGCATGAAAAATTCTCCTCGAAATATCAGGATTGCATTTCCTGTTCAACAGCGTTTTAAGCCGGCTTCATGTTGTAACTCTATTATAATACTGAGAGATTTTGCTAACCTTTTTGTTCAAGGAAACATACGTTGTGTTGCACATTAAGGCCACGACATCAGAGTGGACTTCAAAATCAATAGCTACAGAAAGCATGTTGTTGATTAATTTGCTGAAGGGAAAGACATACAACAAATAAAAACCAAATTAAATAGCAAAATTAAATATAAAAATAATGAAAATAATTGATACCGCGTTTCCTTCCGCAAGATAATATTTGTTTGGTATTGCTGGCACTAAGATCTGCTAATGATACTAGTACTACTACTACTACTACTAACAATAATAATAATAATAATAATAATAATAATAATAATAATAATAATAATAACCCCTTAAGTGCCGGAGCAAGGGGGACGTTACCCAGCTGCAAGAGACATAAATCCTCATGAGCCCCCGCAGTCGCGGGGGCTCATGAGGATATATGTCTCTTGCAAGCCCTATGTTCTTTAATAATAATAATAATAATAGTAATAATAATAATAATAATAATAATAGTAATAATAATAATAATAATAATAATAATAATAATAATAATAATAATAATAATAGTAATAATAATAATAATAATAATAGTAATAGTAATAATAATAATAATAATAATAATAATAATAGTAATAATAATAATAATAATAATAATAATAATAATACATTGTATTTATATGGCGCATTTCTCATATTTATAATATTACTCAATGCACAGGACATAGCCGCGAACTGAACCCAACAAGCACGCTCACGTGAATCAAGCGGCATTCCCTCACACACTGTACATAAACACAGAACATTCACGTGGTGCTAAGGGCAAGCTCAAGCGAGCTACTGACATTTTTGGACATTTTAAATCGTTTTTTTATATTTTTAAAATTCGATTAAGTGGACTGAAATTAATACTGAATTCGTGGGAGAGGAAAGAGCCGGAGTACCCGGAGAAAGAACCCCCGACGGTCCGCCCGAATTAATGGCGACACTTACTAGAGGAGAAAAGTCCGACGCCGGAACCGGGTATCGAACCTCGCTCTTCTTGCATTGGTGGCAGGCGCTTTAACCGCTGCGCCACGGACCGCCCCGTTTAAACCCTCTTCACACCTATGTTTGGTTACATTTACATCTGTGTCGTCACGCGAATGTCAGCGTGCAGTGGTTTTAGACTCGAAATTCGTGATCACTGGCAGCGAAGGCTTTAATGCGTGTAATAGTACAACAACAATTACTATTACATCGCCATCACCACTATCATCACCATCATCATCATCATCATCACCATCATTATCGTCATCATAATCATCGTCACCATCATCATCATCGGCATCATCATCATCGCCGTCATCGTCATCATCATCATCATCATCATCATCATCATCATCATCATCACACATCATCATAATCATCATCATCATTACACATCACCATCACAATCTTCATCACCATAATAATCATCGTCTTCGTAAATACTGACCTTTGTTGCAGCCGATATATGGTACGTCCCACACTCCGGGCACGTCATTTTGAGGCAGTCCACACACACGCTGAGGGCGGGGCGTGGCTGGAGGGGCGAGCGAGCGGGCTGGGGCAGCTGGTTCTTGGTGCAGATGGGGCAGACGGTGGGAGCCCCGGCCCCAGCCTCGCTCAGTTCAGTCAAGGAGGCCTCCCGCTCGATCTTGGTGGCGAAGTTGACGTACTCTTCCTCCAGTTGTCTGAAACAATACCAAAACAAAATCATCGTAAGTAGTGGGCATGCCCTTTGAGCACGATCCAAATGCAAGGGGCGTAGATCCTCATGAGCCCCCGCGACTGCGCGGGGTCATGAGGATCTATGCCTCTTGCTGTGACCAACTTGTATCCATGTTCCGTGGACGGTGTTTGCTTTTGGACGTTGAATGAACCAAGATTTCAGAAACAAACACGGACGCACAGCGCAGTGACAGTGACGGGATTAAGAAAAACGTAGATAGGAGGGAAGGAAGGGAGAACAGAAGAAAGAAAAACCAAGACGAACTGGAGGAATAAATAACAGAAGAAAAGAAAAATCACCAATGAGGTTCCGTTTGCAACCAATGACTCCCAGAGAACGAAATGACAGTGAACAAACAGCTTGTATCATAAGCATAGACAACATTCCAAACATCTCCGTGAGACATAGTTCCTACATGACCCCGGAGGGTGGTTCATGCGGATCTGTGCCTCCTGGAGATGTTTGGAGTGTAGGCTATAGTTAAGGTACAAGCTGGTCATTCGCCCTGACTTGGCTCTCGTTCGTTTTGGGGAGTAGTTTGTGGCAAACAAAACCTCACTAGTCACCGAACGAACCAACGTCCCAACGAATTAAAGAAAGAAATACCAAAAGGGCAACAAAAAAAACAAAAAACAACATCAACAACAACATACGAAAAACACAGAAAATACAAAAAGAAACACATTCGCCCCTTTAGAAAACCCAGCAGGAGATGGAGGGGCCATTGCTGCGTTCGTTGGAATCAGAAGAGAGTAACCTTGTGCTCATCTGTGATTTTGGACCTTACGGCTGAAAGCTGTATGGTCCAAAATCACAGACCAGCACAGCTACATGCAATGCACACACACACACACACACACACACACACACACACACACACACACACACACACACACACACACACACACACAATGTAGAAAAACACATTTCAACTCGTGCTGTCAAATTCCCAACGATAAGCAATGCTTTCTGCATTACGTCACGCAAGCCATTATGAAAAAGCCCCCAGCATCCCTATTCTTGAAGCAAAAGTAAACACCATCAGAGTGCTGGCCTGTCATTTTGGACCTAACGGCGTAGAGCCTCTAGCTCCATAATCACAGACCAGGGCTCAACTGATGGGAGGAAAAAGTATCTGAGCCCTTAATGGAATCTGCCATATTTTCTTTCATAGCAATCTGCTAAAGGTAAAAACCCTCAATGGAGAAACTTTTCTTGTCATCGCTGTCACGGCATTAAACTTTTGTGACTTCCTACGTGCATAGAACACAGACTTAAATGAGTCTGATCTCTGTTAGCAAGGGACATAGATTCTCACGAGCCCCTGCGTCCGCAGGGGCTCATGAGAATCTATGACTCTTGACAAAAAACAACAACAACAAAAAAAACGTTAAGTTACTGAACACATAAAAATCGTGCAGGGAATAAGGGGGCGCAATTCTTTCCGAATACAGACGCAATCGATTTTTGGCATTGAATACGTGAGTCTGATATGCAAATATAGCAGCGTGACCCATTTCTCTAGGGTATTCGCTAATTTGTTGACGTTGCAGAACTCACATTTGTGTCAATGCCGATGGAATGCGAGGAAAACATATTAGTGTAAATTCGGCATTTCTCTGTGGACAATGATTATCAGCAGAGCCGGGCGCACCCAAAATATCTGTTGAAAATGACTTAGCTTAATAATGATTAGCATTACGGCATAGTTTATGACAACATGCAGAAAATATCTTAACTAATATAATATCTGTATATATATATATATATATATATATATATATATATATATATATATATATATATATATATATATATATATATATATATATATATATATATATATATGTGTGTGTGTGTGTGTGTGTGTGTGAGGGGAAGGGAGGGGGGTGGCGGGGGGAGGATCTGATTAGTGTGTGGGGTTGGGGTTGGGGGAAGAGGTATTAGATGCATGCGTTCATGCTTATATGCAATACACACACACACACACACACACACACACACACACACACACACACACACACGCACGCACGCACGCACACACACACACACACACACACACACACACACACACACACACACACACACTCACACGCACGCACGCACGCACACACTCACACGCACGCACACACACACACACTCTCACACGCACGCACGCACGCACGCACACACACACACACACACACACACACGAGCGCGCGCACGCACGCACGCACACACGAAACTAACTGCTTCGCTGTTGAGTAACCCTTTCACAGCCGCCAGGGGGAAACAACTGAACACGCTACAACTGTCAGGGGCGTACAGCCATGCCTCCCATTCACCCTACTTTGTATCCGTAATTCCGTTGAACTCTTTGGCATTAAATTCACTCATTCAGCCCGACGGTCGTATTTCCCAAATTATTGTGGAGGCGTCTTCTAATGACGATGGACCAGTTGCAGGAGATGCATCGACCATGATAATTGGCAAGGGCAGTGCCAGATTAGCTTGGCGCCTGTCGGCGCCAAGCTAATCTGGCACTACCCTTGGATTATCATGGTCGACCCATCTCCTGCTGTAGTGCGTGAGGGCCGAGTGGGATAACAAAGATTTCAAATGCACAGCCTGCGACAACTGGCAGTAAAACAGGTACAAATAATACTTAGACTCATAGGGGAGGAATGATAGTAGCTTTGACTAATGCAAATCCACTGCGCCACCGCGTGCGCGCCAGCGCCTATACTAAGCTATAATACTAAGCCTATACTCAGTGGCGCAGTGGATTTGCATTAGTCAAAGCTATTATCATCGGACCCCTGTGCTTAGACTCTCCCCCATCGTGAATCTATCCTTTGTAAAACAGTCGCTGTATTAAAGCATTTAATCCCAAGGACACATTTCCCAAATCTGAGAGACGTCACTAAACAACTATGTCAGTTTCAGTTACAGGAGATAGATCGGCCATGATAATTCAAGCGTAGTGCCAGAATAGCTTGGTAGTGCGTCAGGGCTGAATGGGTTCAAACAAAACACTGAGCATCACCTTGCAGTTCCAGCCGCACGAAGGCTGCAAAATGCAGGCAATCCATTTACACCGCTTTATCTTCGCCATAATCATTCTGTGCTATCAAGCTCTCACAAACCATCCGCTAGTTAACAGCGCCCAGCTAATCTGACACTACCCTTGAATTATCATGGTCAATCCATCATCTGCTGTAGGGCTTGGGGCCAAATGGATGAAAAGCAGATCGAGCGGTCTTGGCGCTCAAGAAGACACGTTCAGCAAATTGCAGTCGAGTGTAGAAAGTTTGTTCTAAGCTCACATCTTCAACACCCCCGTTAAAGGCGCATTCCTTGAGGTTATCACAGTCACGGATCATGTAAAGCTTATGCTAGTACTGGAAGCAGCATCCCACATAGCGAACTATTGGTTCAGCGTCCAAGCAAACGTTGCGTTCGTGTCCGTGTGATGCGAAAAGCTGTTTATTAGTAATTCAGCAGTGAATTGGTTATGGGTTGCTGCTTTTGAAGGATTTGTAAACAAATGTCGGACAGCTGTGAGAGTCGTAAGGGCTGCCTCTTTAAAAAGGTTTCTCCTCGGTCTACATCACAAAAAGCCCTTTAATGCCAAGGGTCGTGCCCCCTTCAAGTCCAGGGCAACACGATACGAACTTAAAAATAATAACTTTTCAGCACTAATTCTAAAATAACTTGAAAACACTTGCCCCCCCCCCCCTCTCTCGCCCCCCGCCCCCCGTCACACCCCCACCCCGCCTCCCCACCCCCAATCTTCTTCTCTCTTTATTCATTGTCTTCTAGACCCAAAGTCTATTTTACAAGCGTCTGTTGAGCGCTGCTAACAAGTCCATGAATAGCATTTTCAATTGCAACTCTATCTGCAGAGCACAAAACACTCATCTTAGAACAATATGACTTTGAATATGTTCTTCATTTACAAAACATTCATCTTAGAACAGTATGAATTTGAATATGGTCTTCATTCACAAAACACTCATCTTAGAACAGTATGAATTTGAATATGGTCTTCATTCACAAAACACTCATCTTAGAACAGTATGAATTTGAATATAATCTTCATTCTACATATTTACAACAGTATGTTCCGCACTACTTACAAGTCAAGAGTTATCATTCTCAAGGGTAGTGCCTGATTAACTTGGCGCCTGCCAAGCTAAACAGGCACTACCCTTGAGAATGTTACTCCTAGATAGGTTTCAAACCTGTAATTCAGGCACTATTGTTGGTCCATCCTTATCACCCCGTCTCTTGCTCTTGGCGCTGGAGGCAGTGCGAAATCAGTTGATCACAGCGCTTAAATCATATCTTTAAGACTGTACGCCAAACTAAGCACAACCTTTAAGCTATCATTATCACACCAGCTCTACCTCTTGGCGTTCCAAGTGTAAATGCTATCGATCACCAGCGCAAAATGTCTTAGTGTACCCCCCACTAGTGTCTCCGAGGTTTCGGCACGTTTCGACGATTTAGCTACAATTCGCGTGGGAGCGAAGTGCGAGTAAGAAAATCTGCAGTCGATGTTTATTGACTCTACACTCTCCGCCAATGGGCTTACAGACGTACGCGCTGGTTTAGCCGGCGTCAGGAAAATGCGGGACGCTTTCGAATTGATTGGAGCAAGTAATTAAAGTCACTGTCTCTCAGGATTATAACCTCTTTGACTGCCACTGACGACGCCGCTCAGAGGAAGAGAAGCGGCGGCACCCCTTGTGGGCTAAGGACGATCTGCTCTGAGGAAAAGGCGCCTAACCCCTTGAGTGCTACTGACGATACAGTGTACCGTTCGTTCCGCTTCTTCCCCACCCCCCACCCCCCTCCAGCGGTCTCGTCGGCAGCAGACAAGGGGTTAAAGCCGCCAACAACTGTTCCAAAACCGTTTTAACCCATTTACCTCTAATGTCGACTTTCCTAATGTTGGACTTGTCCTCTGAAGACTGCATACCCAGTTCAGGACACAGATCGACCATGATAGTTCAAGGGTGGTGCCAGAATAGCTTGGCGCCAGCAGGCGCCAAGCTATTCTGGCACCACCCTTGAACTATCATGGTCGATCTAGCTCTTGCTGGCGTGCGCAGCTCAACGGCAATGCCGAGGTTGCGTCTGCGAGTCTTCTGCACGCTTCTTGGACAATCAATTTAGGCCAGCGCCAAATTCAATTATTCTACAACTGTTGAAAATAAAAGCGTGCAGTGTTGAGATCTTTGTACAGGAGCTTGCATGGATGAAAGAGATCAATCTGCAATGTTTTTCTCTTGTCACGTGGACACACAAACTTGTTTGCAGCGGTATTGACCTAAAACTAAAATCAAGCCTCAGGATAGTATCGTTAAAGGACGTCTGCCTGTTTTCCGAACACATCAGCTATTTTATCAAATAATAATAATAAGAAGAAGAAGAAGAAGATTAATAACAATAATAATAAAAATATAATAATAAAAATATAATAATAATAATAATAATAATAATAATAATAATAATAATAATAAATATAATAATAATAATAATAATAATAATAATAATAATAATAATAATAATGAGTATTTATATAGCGCTTAATCTTAATCAAAAGCTCTCAAGCGCTTTACAATCTTTACACAAAAATAAAAAATACAATGAGGTATGCACATAACAAACAAAACACAATACCCGAACACCCCACGTTTACAATGAACTAAAAAACAATGCATACATAGCGTGACAGCTCGGACAGTGTACCACCAGACGATGTCAGTCAATCAAGTGTGAATATATTACCTTTATTAATATTGTCTTCTCCAAATCTTTAACTGGTAAAATTCGCTAATGAACCGGGTTCTGGATGTCCGTCCTCTTGTGTTAACCCCTCAATGTCAAATGAAGCAGACTGTTTCCGGCAGTCGTTGATATCCCAACACTGACCAAACAGCTGTGGTCGTACCAGGAACATGCATTAAAATTAGAGTCAGCAAGAGGCATAGATCCTCATGAGCACCCGCAATTGCGGGGGATCATGAGGATCTATGCCTCTTGCAGTTGGGTGGTGTTCAAATGTTCTTTGCACGGAGCGGGTTAAATTGCCCATTTACATGTCTACGCAACACGAGCAGCCGCGTCACTACTGCCAGAAAAAAAAAAGTCTTTCCTGTTTTGCGACATCCAAACTTCATCGGGAATCAAAAGTTAATGCGCAAAGCATTATCGACAGACGCAACAAGAACATTCATGGTGGAGATATATTGCAAAATGTTGACCTTTATCGCCTGGAGAAGGTCAACCTCTTCCCGCTGCTGCCAATGCAGGGAAGAACATCGACATGTAAAGAGGGCAAAGTTTTGCGACAGTCCCTGCCCCAGTAGCAAAAGGTCCTCGGGCCGAAGTCGGGCCCACTGCGGCCGATGTCGGCCCGAGGGCCGTTGCTTACTGGGTTACAGCGCTCTCAATCTTGTCTACGGGCGCTGTCGTATAAATGAATGCTGGGCTTTTCAAGCTTGGATACTTACCAGGCGTCTGCTTTCTGTTAATGTTACAATTTGCATTCTGACATGGGCGACCTTTGAGTCTACCCCTGGCGCGAATTTATTGTCCTTCAGACAAACCTCTTTCACGCTGAATTCAGGAGACATAGATCCTCATGAACCCCTGAGTCGCTGTTTGGGAATCTAAGCTACATGAGAATCCAAGGCTATTTTGGGAAAAGTCCCTAATCTTTTAAAAACAAGCTGGACGAATTACCAAAATTTAAAGAGATTTTCTATTCCTATGGTGAATGATTTATAGGAAAATTGCATGCATAGCAGGCCCATAAAGTAACTAACGAAAGAAAGGACATTTGCAAGTGTCACCATTAATTCGGAATGACCCCGTCGGGGGTTCTTTCTCCGGGTACTCCGGCTCTTCCTCCCCCACGAATTTGGTATCAGTTTCAGTCCACGTAATCAAATTTCAAAAAAATATAAAAAACGATTTAAATTTCCAAAACATTCAGTAGCTCGCTTGAGCTTGCCCTTAGCACCACGTGAATCTTCTGTGTTTATGTACAGTGTGTGAGGGATTGCGCGTGATTTACGTGAGCGTGCTTGTCGGGTTCAGTTAGTCGCGGCTATGTCCTGCGCATTGAGTTATGTTATAAATATGAGCCATATAAATACTATGTATTATTACTCTTACAGTACCTCGAATGCAGGGGCTTATGAGGACTTACGTATCTTGCCATGGATCATGGGACCTGCTCTGTCTGTAAGAGTTATAAGTTCTCATGAGCCCCTGCCAATGCACCAGTACAGTACTGCGAATGCCAAGGGCTCATGAGAATATGTATCTCTTGCTGGTACGGTTCCTCGTGCAGCCCTGTTCTCCTGAGAGTTTTTGCAGCCACAGGGGCTGATTACGACCGTCTCGTATTTCTCAGATTCCTGCTGTTATTTCTGGCTTTCCCTCACAATAAGAATACATCTCGCTGTCACTAGTGTTTCCAGGAACAATAAAGTCTTGCTGATACTCAATCCAACTGAATGGGCCCACATCACCTAATATCCTGGCTTCTCAAACAGAGGAAACGTTGGGGATGAAGCCTCCGCGTGTTTATGCATATTTCAGGCGCAAAACGCAAGTGGGAAATGCGCCGGGCAAATGGCGCTGTTTGCCATGCATGGAATCAGTCGGCTCGTATCAGTAGAGCTGGGGCGAAACAACAAATCAGATTGTGCGGGCTGATTAAGTGGCGTGAGCAGGCTGCAGACGCAATTCGGTAATCAGGATGTGAATTAGGACACCAAGCCTACATTTTTTTTTTTTTTACAACACGTTCACCGATAAGACGCCACAGTGAGAGATGGACATCTATGATAGTTCAAGGGTAGTGCCAGATCAACATTGCTTGAGACACAGTAAGGCTGTCCTGATGTGAATAATTAAGAAACCATGCCCTAAATTTTTTTTTAACTCATTAGAGAGGTGCCGTATACGGATGCGCGGCGATTCGCCGCGCATCCGTATACGGCGCGTTTCCAATGAGTTAAATACGACATTCAGGGTAGTGTGACATCGGCATTGCTGCAAACGCAGTCCTGTGGCCATGATGAGAATTAAGAAAATGAATCTTAGATATTTTACTTTACTATTGTTTAAAAATTACAACACATTCCGCGTACTTCAGGGAAAGAGATGGATCGACTATGATAGTTCATTGGTAGTGCCATATCAGTTTGTCTAAAGACGCAATTAGGCGGTTCGGATGTGAATTAACCCATTTAGCCCCGAGTCCCTACAGCAGGAGATTGACTGACCATGGTATTTCATGGGCAGTGCCAGATTAGCTTGGCGCCTGAAGGCGCCAAGCTAATCTAGCACTACCATTGAATTATATGAGGGAGCTGGGTGGCTCGGTGGTAGAGCGTTCGACTCTCGTCCGAAAGGTCGTGGTTCGAACCCAGCTGGCGTCAAAATTTGTACAGACCTCTTTTCGGTGCCCCGTCTTTGAAATCACCTTCGTGATGGACAAAAGACGTTAAGCCCTAAACGTTGTTTGAATCATCATGGTCAATCCACCTCCTGCAACTGGTACATAGTAGTTCAGTAACACTTCCAACATTTGGGAAAGCGCCCGTGGGGCTAAAAGGGTTAGAAAACACTACCCCAGACTTTTTTCTTCTAGAAAACATTCACCGGCGAAGAGAGATGATGATGATGAAACGTTTTATTGACAGGATAAAGTTTTAGGCGAAACGCCTCTCTTACAAACTGTCCTGTTAGAAAAGAAACATTAATAGCAAAGAGTAAGAGAAACACAATAAATCGAAACATGAAAAAATAAACTGAAAAAAAAAAAGAGATCGCCCTAGACTGTTTTCTTCTAGAAAACATTCACCAGCGAAGAGAGAGAGAGAGAGAGAGAGAGAGAGAGAGAGAGAGAGAGAGAGAGAGAGAGAGAGAGAGAGAGAGAGAGAGAGAGAGAGAGAGAGATCGCCCTAGACTGTTTTCTTCTAGAAAACATTCACCGGCGAAGAGAGAGATCGCCCTAGACCGTTTTCTTCTAGAAAACATTCACCGGCGAAGAGAGAGATCGCCCTAGACTGTTTTCTTCTATAAAACATTTACCGGCGAAGAGAGAGAGAGATCGCCCTAGACTGTTTTCTTCCATAAAACATTTACCGGCGAAGAGAGAGATCGCCATAAACTGTTTTCTTCTATAAAACATTCACCGGCGAAAAGAGAGATCGCCCTAGACTGTTTTCTTCGATAAAACATTCACCGGCGAAGAGAGAGAGATCGATCGGCAACGAAAGTTTAAGGACATTACCAGAACAGCTTGGCGTCTGGGAAGACGTTGAGCTACTCCGGCGCTACTCTTTGGACTTCAAAGACGCATTCAAAGACGCAATTCTGCACGAAAGATGTAAATCATAAAAAGATGCACTGAACCGCTTTAAACGCATCAACTTTGGATAAGCCATAGTAGAAAATGAATAGGCCATGGCAGTTCAGATGTAGCGGCAATTTTACACTAATGATGTAAATCTGGAAAAGATGCCTTGAGGTGTTTATTTGTTTTTGTTATCCTTTTTTACATTTACCGTCGACGGCCTCAAAGCGTCAAAGTGGGAATGGATTGGCCAAGATAATTCAAGGGTAGTGTAAGATTAGCTTGGCGCCGGCCTTCCCACTTCAGCACAGTCGACTCACCTCGTGCTGTGTGCATGCAGTCTCCAAAGACAACGCTAAAATGTGTGATAGGGAAGCATTAGTTTCGAAAGTTTTAAACTAAACCTGCTGAACAGGCATCTTTGTAACATCACAATACAACGTTGACCTTTTTTCTTAGCAGGTTCTGTGCGCTATATTGATTAATTTTGTCTCATTACTTCTATTAACTCATTCAGCCCGACGCAAGTATTTTCCAAATTTTGGAGGCGTCATCTAACGACTATGCACCTGTTGCAGGAGATGGGTCGACCACTGGATGATAATTCAAGGGTAGTGCCGGATTAGCTTGGCGCCTGTTGGCGCCAAGCTAATCTGGTACTACCCTTGAATTATCATGGTCGATCCATCTCCTGCTGTAGTGCGTCATGGCTGAA
>BTPG01000003.1:211894944-211914944 GCA_036245525.1 Semisulcospira habei | reverse complement strand
AGGTCGATATTCCACAGCAGGGTACAGTCTACAGGCTGAAGCCACGGAGCTTTCCTCCAGGTGAGGGAGAAAATGGGTCAGATAATTGCAATCATTGTCATCATGACTTGGGAAATAAAGATTTTGCGTGACTGTGCTTCAGTAGAGCGTGACTAAGATAAGAGTTCTGTCATTAACCCATTTAGCCCCGACGTACTACGGCAGGTGACGGATCGACCATGATAATTCAAGGGTAGTGCCAGATCTACTTGGCGCCATCAGGCGGGGGGAGGGAGGTGCGCGCAATATTTCTTCCCAAAGCTCAAACAAAACGGGGGGTGGCGTGGGAGGTGGGCGTGGGGGGGGGGGGGGAGGGGCACCCAGCAAGAGTCGTCCACTTTGTCACTACCCGCCGAAATATCGCAACGCGGGGGTGGGGGGTGGGGGGTGGGGGGGGGGGAGGGGGGAATCGAAACTAAAATAAAGGGACATTGTTATAGCATTTTAAACAATGTTTGGCCTGTGTGTTGTAACTGTCCCATCTAAATTTGTTCTTTCTTTGGTGAGGTCTTCTGTCATTTGGATTTTTTCCTCATTTAGCCAAACTCTCGTTGGCCGACTTAAGGCCCCGCCACACATGCCGATTGTGCCCCTATTTTGAAGCCGATTGCGATCCGATTGCGATCGGATGACGTCATTTATCCGATCCGATCCGAATCGGCTGGGAATAGTGTGTTTAGAACCTGCTCTATTTTTCCGACACGAATCGGCCCCGATTGTAGCTTCAACCAATCAGAGCGCGTCTCGCAAAGCACGTCGTTTCAGTGTGAAAATGGCGGAAGATCAGTACCACCTTCGTCGCCCGCCTCTTCCCGAATATGATGCAAAACTGCTGATGATGCAAGCACATCATCACTATAGGTCAAAACTAGCAGACATTTTGCAGAACAGGTACGACCTTGATCTTCGGTTCAAACCGGCGGTCGGCTAAAAAAAGTCGGGGAATTTGTGGCAGTGCACACGTTTTTGTAGTCCAGCCCGATCACACTCCGATTCGACACTGCTCGAGAATCGGCCTCAAAATCGGCATGTGTGGTGGGGCCTTTAAGGAGTGCAGCGCTTGTCCGCCTTTATGCGCACACCAGGAACGAGTTTCAAGTGCGCACTTTACAGACCACGTACCTATTGTTCTAGGAGAGCAGGTGCAAACAGCATGCATGATTCACACATTGAGCGCTACGGTCGAAATCCCCATATTTGCGAACTGCCTTCTGAAGACTACTTTACAGTTCAGATCGACCATGGTAGTTCAAGGGTGGTGCCAGAACAGCTTGGCGCCTTCAGGCGCCAAGCTGTTCTGACATCACTCATGGCTGATCTGTCTCTTGAAATGT
The DNA here is from genome assembly GCA_036245525.1 of Semisulcospira habei. Lineage (NCBI taxonomy): Eukaryota > Metazoa > Mollusca > Gastropoda > Semisulcospiridae > Semisulcospira > Semisulcospira habei. The sequence goes on along the minus strand of BTPG01000003.1, from coordinate 211,913,571 downwards.
AACAGAAGCGTCAAACTATTTCGGCACCACCCTAGAACTATCATGGACAATCCTTATATTGTAATAACTTTGATAGGGCTAAATGGATAAACCTTTATAATAATGTTCAGATTGAGAAAGGCTTATCAGCAGACAGAGAGAACGGAAGACGTCACACCGCTCGCAAAGAAATAGATTTCCAAGGGAGCATTCACAGACGGAGAGAAGACAAACAGACATTTCCAATCCCGGTCCTGTTAGAGGATCCAATTTCGCTGTCATAACTTCCGCGCGAATGATGACAAAAAGAAGCCGGCCGTGCCGTCTGCACGTGAAGCACTGGTCTGGCAGATCTGCGTGCATTTTCATCTTAAAATTGGGCAACGAGATTACATTTCTGTTTCCGGTTGCACAATCATATGGCGTCGTCATCATCATCTCGCAGTGGCGTCGGAGCCATCGGCGCCTGACGAGTGCGTGTTGTGAGTAATACCAAAGAGCGAGTCAGCCCCCCCCCCCCCCCCCCCTGGCGCGCACTCAGCACACTATTCCATGCAACAATGTAGGATACAACACGCATACGTCAGGTGCCTATGGTAGCAACACGTCGGAACAAGTTTAACGTTGTCATTTCTCCTTACCCAGCAATCAAAGGTCCGTCGGGCCGACGTCGGCCCGCGGATCTTTTGCTTACTGGGTAGACCCGTGATAGGGACAAAAGCATCTGTCCTTTGGTCCTACCAGGTATTATTGCACGATGGTCATATTTTCTTCGGCCCCTCACTAGATAAAAGTATGTTTGGCCAAAGTGCATGTCTACATACCTCCCTTAACTCCACATGCAAAGCCGAGGTGTGGCCTCCCCTAGGCAGAGGCGGGGCAGTTACCTCCCGAGGGAGAGGGATTCCGATTTTTGGTTTGGGACACGTAGCTTGAGGCAGGTTGCACCCTGAGGCCATATCTTGCTTTCTATTGGCCGAAAATTCGAAAAGCGGATACTACGACCAACCCACCGCCACTCCGCACCCACCCACCCCTAAACCCCCCACCCCACCCCCACCCCCCACCCCCACCCCCCGCCACCACCCCTGCCCTGGTAAGACGTAGCCCTTCCTAGATGCCCAAACAACCCCTTCGCACCACACCCGACCACACCCTCGTTTGTTTGTTTGTTTCTTTGCTGTTTGCGTTTGGCTACCTCTTCTAACATTCTTCTTCCAACGCCACTGTACTGCGATCTCTCAGCAGAAGTCACAGACTGACTAGGTGGATTACAAATATAATATCACACGCAAAAATCGGAGGTGTACAATAATGTCCAGAAACCGACGATCGCTTTTTATGTCCAACGCAATATCCCTGCACAGTGTGTTTACTGCAAGCATCCCTACGTTATCCCAAAGCGTTCCTCTATAACATCGAAGATTTTTGCGCGCAAATGCGCCCTGACCATCTCCCTTCTCCGCAACTCTCGTTGAGATAAGCGGAGCCATTTCGCAAGAGGCATAGATCCTCATGAGCCCCCGCGTTGCGGGGGCTCATGAGGATCTATGTCTCTTGCAGATATTCGTGATAGCTTAGAGCGTGCTGTCTTTACAGTGGTATCGATTTCCATTTATTTTGTCTCTGCTCAGCATTTTTCGGCCGTCCGTTTCCTGACAGCTCCCACTCCTCCATCCAATCTCTCCTAATTCTCTCCACTCTGCAAGAGACATAGATGTTCATGAGCCCGTGAAGACTATCTAAGAGCATGAGGATCAGAAAGCTACAAAGTGCCGCTGATATCGAAAACGACTGAGAGAATCAAAACTTGTGTTGACCGTGAGTGAAAAGGGAAATAAGAAAATTTGTAATCAAACGAACGAAGAAGGAGCGAGCGAATGAATGAATGAATGAATGAACGAACGAAAGAAGAAACGAAAGAACGATAGAACAAACGAAGGAAGCCTTTAAACAAGAAGGAAAAAAAGAAACGAACGAACGAACAAACGAATGTATGAACCAACGAATGAACGTGCACAAAATGGGAACAAACCAACCAACCAATCGAACAAATAAAGGAGAAAAGTAAACAAAAACATAACAAACCAAAGCAAGCAACAAAAAAAAATATATAAAAAAATTAAAAAAATTTTAGCAAACCAAGACAAATTAATAAATACATATACAAATAAACACAAACAAATAAATTAATAAATCCAAAATAAAATATACAAAAATAATAAATAATAAATAAATAACACATAATAAATAAATAAATAAATAAATAAATAAATGTACTGTGCTTCGCAACACTAATCTTCCGGTACTTGCCTCCAAGAACCACCTCCCCGCTTGTAGCAAATGTCCGGGCCACGACGGCCGCAGTGGGCCCGCGCACGACCGTGCGCGGGCCCAATGCGATCCACGTGGACCCGGGGACCTTTTGCTTACTAGGGTCTGCGCGCCTCCGGAAAAAGAGCAGCCTGGCATGCCAGCCAGCCTGCGGCCGACATAATATTATATATCTCTTCCTCGCTTCAACTACCGCTCAAGTCGGAAATAGCTCAGGCGGTTAAACGCGGAGCAGGAGAGCGAAGGGAACGCGGGTCGTGGGTTCGAATCCGTCCGGCCCCGGTAGCTGGCTCACATCCGGGAGGGGGGGGGGAGACGGATTTGTTCAATAGCATATCCGTTGAAAGGTCCTGGTAAATCAAAGTGGCGCAGTTGGATTGCGCCTGAGTTGATCAGTGTTCAGGTCGTACTCCATAGGCAATAGTTCCCTGTCCCCTATAACCCGCCTGTCAGGGCCGTCCATGATCACCTCGGTGCTGTGGACGTTAAACCCAAACTAACCAACCAACCAACTACCGCTCTGATGGCGGGCTGAAAATAAACCTAATCACTGTCGTTGGCTGCGAGATCAAGAGTGATTATTTCCTCGTTAGCTGACACGCGCTCTTAACAGTTGAGAGGGAGGGCTGGGCATGGCTGCTTCACCCAGAGCCTCGCAACTCCTTCACTGCGGGAGAGAGAAAAAAAAAACTGAACACGATCCACGTGCAAGAGACATATATATCCTCATTCCAATTCAAATATTTCATTGTGCCAGCCATAGCCGACAAATTTTCTTTCGTTGGGATCACATGCGCGCGTACGGTTTTAGTCACATAATGCCAATGGTGAGAAAAAGAAGAAGAAAAAATAAATAACATAAAAAAATATATTTTTTTTTAACCCACTACATGACCACAGTGTCAGTGAGTGAGTCTGCCACTTCGCGGGGGGCTCATGAGGATCTATGCCTCTTGCTGAGACCAATTTGCTTGCACGGCCTTCAGAAGGCTGGACCTTTTAGACGCTGAGTAAACAAAGATTTCGAAAACACAATCTCCATCAAGCTGTGCGGAGTGAAGGGGTTAGAATGATTCGCTGTGTGTTGCTCGTTAACCGTTAGATCGATCCCTCTATAACTCGGCCCCGCGAAGGCGAAAGGGCAGTAAGTGCAATTTTGTGAAAAGCGGGACATTCATTGTATTACAATGAAAATCTCGATTTTCACAAAAAAAAATAGACTTAACTCATTGTACCCCAACACCGAAATCCCCAAATTTTGCCGTTATCCTCTGAAGACTGCAGTGCAGTGCAGGACACAGATCGACCATGATAGTTCAAGGGTGATGCCAGAATAGCTTGGCGCCCATAGGCGCCAAGCTATTCTGGCATCACCCCTTGAACTATCATGGTCGATTCCACATCTTGCTGTGGTTTGTCTGGGGTAGAATAAGTTAACCTCTTTTGCCTCAGTTTCACAGAGCAAAAAATGTCCACAGCTGCTGAAATCATGTCGATACTCTCACGGGGCAAATGAATTCCAAAATGTGCAAGTCCTCCTAACAACTAAATTACATCTCAGAAGACAGACCGACCATGATAATCAAAGGGTGATAGCAGACAGCTTGTCACCTGCAGTCAGTGGGTCAGACCCTTAGGCTGTCGGTAGCGAGTTATGTCGCGATGATTCCGGCGGCTAAAAAATCGCTACCGACACGCAAAAGGGTTAGCACGTCAGTTCCGAGACTACACGGCATCCGGATGCGAGCGGCTGACCCTGGTGCCCAAGGTTTTGAATGAGTGAACGCGGTCAGGTGACAAATTATGTATATTCTTCTTGTATGTATTTAGCAAAGTAATACACTATTTAAGGCAGCTGTCTCCTTTGAGGACTCTCGCAGAGCTGACCTTAAAGACAAGCGGCTCACGGGAGAAAAAACAGAGATGCCGCAACTCAGAACCCCGGTCAGACCTCCCTCTGCAGCCACTGCGGTCGAACCTGCTTGTCCCGGATTGGCCTCCGCAGTCACGAGCATGCATGCAGACGTCGTGGACAACCCCTATAGAATCTTCGTTCGCGAAGTCAAGCCAAGTAGTACACTACTTATAGTGAGGGGCCCAAGGAACATGATTGTTCGCTGGAGGGTAGAGACTTGCCACTTTGTCCACTAATAAAGATAATTTAGATGATCACCCTGCGCGTCAGAAACACGTTGTTAGATGTTTATGAAAAGGTCACTGGTCGATTAAAATTGCCAATAACTGTAAGAGTGGCAGCACTGGGCTTCCATACGTACGCGTTAATACTGCCAGCCCACGCGCCGGTGTTTCCTGTTTTGTTTCTGTCATCACCTCTTAACCCGCCGGCGGTGTAATGGTATGCTGCATCCCTGCCATATAAAAATCCGTGTGAGGGCTCGAGGTATGAGTCTTTCTTGCAAGAAACGTTGAATACAATGGTTTTTCAACATAGGGCAAATAGGACACCCATAATGTAAATGTCAACACACACGTATTGGTCTTTAGTTGTGTTTGCTGCTGATCTTACGAACATCAGATGATTATTTTAGTCCAGGCCATTATGTCTAAAACAGCACCGGATGATAGCACACGCTATTCTAGACTCGTTTCGATGTACGTGTAGTGTCGAGCAGCGGAATAGTCCTCATACTCAGCGTCTGTATTATAAGTACATTTTCTTTGTATTTCTTTTTTTCCGCCCTGCAAAAGTGATATCTCGTGTCATGGTGTTGTTATAATTAAATACAAAGAAACTTGTCCGCCGCTAGGCTTCAAACAACACAAAGAAACCGTGTCAAAATGCTTTCTGTTTGTACGTCTGATTCAGTTTGAACTTGAATGACAATAACAAGAAATTTCAAACGAATTTATGCTAGTTTTCGCTCACTTTTTCTCAATTAAAATTGGTCGAATTAGACAGGTTTCTGTATGGAGTACACGCACGCCTGACTAAGTGAAAAAGTATGGAAACCCACACTGATCACAATCGTATCTAAATAGACTAGTTGGTTTCTATTGCAGTGTTTGGTCGACACTCTATGAAAGATGAAACCAAGAAAATATCGACGTGTCCAAGCTCCTAATTTAAGACCAGCTTCATCTGTGGAAGTTATTGACTGGTCATTGTGTGCCTTGTGCCAAGAGACAACTAGCGAGGCACTTCAGTGTCTGTCCAGCAAGAAAAGACGGTGCTGGCTACAAATAAGTTGCTGAGAATCTTGAAGGATTTAAAGAACTTGGATGCTGTCCTGTCAGTCAGCCTGAACCTTCTTAATTACGGCGATGGGTTTGAAGAAACATTCCAAAAACATTCTGCATCTTGGCACACATCATGCCGAACAAAGGTCAGCAACACAATTTTGCAGCGGAAAAGAAAGACAACAAAACCTTCTGCAAGTCCAGTGAAAACTAGGAAAGCAGTCAGTACATCCTCAGCACTATCAACACATGGCAATGCAGAAGAGAAGAAACACTCGGGAAGCCGGGTAACGGGATACAGGCTGTGTATTTGTTTTGTGATGGTCCCCCAGGCTCAGCCGGATTACATGAAGCATGGGCATTAACATTGGATTTCAAGGTCCACAGTCATGCCCATCTACTCAATGACCGGCATCTGCTTTGAAAACTTGCTGACAACGAGATGGTGCCCTCTGAATCCAAATATCACTTGAAGTGTCTTACAGCCTTCTACAGACGTTCTCCTACGACTTCACAGGAGGAACCTGATGAGGACGATGCCGCAACTTTGCATGCGATCGCTTTTGCAGAACTTGTAGCATACGTGGAGAGCTTCAGAGAGGATCCCGATACTGCACGAGTCTTCACAATACCCAACCTTTGTCGTCTGGAGTGCTTCTCGCTTGTATGGCCTTGGCCTGAAAGTTGCTCACATGGTACATTCTAAACGTTTAAGAGAAAAGCTTCTGGTAGCTGTACCAGATCTTTCATCTTACCAAGGCAGAGAGGTTGTTCTTGTGTTTAACAGAGACCTGGGTGATGCCGTAAAGAAGGCTTGTACCCGTGACTCTGAAGCCCTTGAGTTAGCCAGAGCAGCTGAAGTGGTGAGAAAGGAAATATAAAGCTGCATTCAATGGAAGATTTTAGAAACAGTGCCAAGAGAGATCTGTGCCAGCATCCTTAACAGCTTTGGTCTATTTTATTCTGGGTGGACCAGCGGCAGTTGAGCAGTCTGAACCTGTTGATTATTCTCAGAGACAAGCTGTTCTCACGATATCACAGCTTATTGCCTTCAACTGCCGGAGATTCTCGAGGAAAAAACCTTCCTTCCAACGTCACAACAAGGAGAGAGAAACACCACTGCCTCTGTATCTAAGTCTCAAAGTCCATGAATAGACAAGAAAGAAAAAGCTGGTCGATACACTGTCTTCTCTAGGGCTAGGAATTTCACACAAACGTGTGATGTCCATCTCATCACAGATTGCAAACTCTATCAAACGATTCAAAGTGGACGGTGTTGTTGTCCCTATAAATATGATGAAGGGCGTCTTCACAGCAGGTGTTGTGGACAACATTGACCATAATCCTAGCTCAACAACAGCGTCCGACTCTTTTTATGGCACTGATATATCCTTGATTCAACACACAGTAACTGAGGGCCAAGAACAATCTGTGCCACTCTTTGACAGAGAACAGGACAACCAGGGCATCCCACAGCTCCCAGAAACTGAAGTACACTGGCCAATGTCCTACCTGTAGCTATTCCATCAAAAGAGCAGTTTGTACCCCAGTCACCTGCTCCTCATAAGCAAAATGTTCACACATGCTTAGAAAATGCTTCGGTCCACGACCAGGAAGCACTATCTTGGGCATTCTGCCATGCCTCGCAATGATCGTCTGCTGGAAATCCACCTGCCATCATCAGACTTTTGCCGCTGCTTCTAGAGAATGCCCATTTGACAGCACTGATCAAGCATGTCATGAACTTGATTAAAGAAGCCACAGAACATTTGAATCCTTGACAAAGATCTGTTCTCGCAATGGACCAGCCTCCGTATGCCCTCGCAAAGGGAATACAGTGATTTTGGCCAGACACCTATGGTGAACAAATGTTTGTGATCATGATGGGAGACTGTTCACAGGATGTTTAAAATAAACAGTGGTGACCTCATGATTATTACAGGCATCTGTCGGGTGATCATAGTAGACACTCGAAACGCTTCTAAAATGTTCGTGCAAAAAGGAAAACATCTTGTGCGTCTGAACTCAAACAAGAACACACTGACTTATGTTTCAATGTTTGTGACTGACTGGCACAATGCGGTTGTACATGTGTACATGGAAGGGGCGCTGAAGGGACACAGTTGCAGATGGGACTTAAGGCGTAATCAATGCAAAATGTGAGAAAGAGTTATTAGAAAATTAATGTCAATTTTTGATTATCTAAGAGGTTTTAAAGTCCAGTTTACGTTTGTACATGTGTGAAAAAAACTAACCAGACCACACCGTAAGGCAGAGACAACAAGCAAGCAATAAACCTGAAAGGGGTAATGTTGACCTAATTAATTACTGCTAAAGAAAATATTGTGAAATGCTGTTAATACTGATAAGAAAGGAAACGTATTTCAACGGTCCAAAGCGCCACATTCACGTTGTGCTTGATCACAGTTTTTTCAGTTACTGTTAAAATGATCAATCTGTAGTCGCAATAAAATGGGCAGATGGTCATGACCTAATTAACTGTGACCCATCAGATATCCGCACATCCGGCAAAATTCTGAAATGCTGTTAATACTGATAAGAAAGGAAACGTATTTCAACGGTCCAAAGCGCCACATTCACATTGTGCTTGATCACAGTTTTCTCAGTTACTGCTAAAAGGATCAATCTGTAGTCGCGATAAAATGGGCAGATGGTCATGACCTAATTAACTGTGACCCATCAGATATCACATCCGGCAAAATTCTGACTGCATGATATATCATGAAGGTTCCTTTGCATGCATATTGAACTTCCATGCTGCTTTTAGTTCAAACCAGTTGTATGTACAATAGTTATGGTTAAGAACAAGAACAAAAGAGTTTATGGGTCAGGTTGACCTAATTAATCGATGGCCGTTCCCATCTGAGAGCGCTGTCAATGTGTTTCTGACGCTAATATTGTTCGGAGAGGTACTGTTTACTTATATACCAAGTGGCATGTCTCTACTATGAAGTGAACATTCGAGCTGTTTTATGAGCCTTGGGCCCCTCACTATTAAACCAAACGGTCAGACTGTGGTAGCGGACACGCCGACGGTGGCGTTTCTCTAAGTGGGGGGCGGCTTTGTGCCACTGACAACAGTGTGAGACGATCCGTGAACCTTAACACTCCGACTGCTATTGACCATAACGTTCGGCGAAAAGGATGTGTGACTAAGCCGTGTTTTTCCGCCTAGCGGTATCGTAATAGCAGTCAAGGGGTTAAAATCCTCAGGATAGTAATTTAACCCTTGACACAATACAAGGTATGATAGGAATCGACCATGACAGTTCAAGGGTGGTGCCAGAATAGCTTGGCGCCTATAGGTTATTCTGGCACCACCCTTGAACTATATACTAGTATATCATGGTTAATCTTGTCTCTTGAACTGTGATTGAAGCGTCAAAGTATTCCGATCGGCACCACCCTTGAACAATCGAGGTCGATGTATCTCTTGAACTGTAAATGATAACGCGTCAAACTATTTTGGCATTACCCTTGAACTATCATGGTCGATCTGTCTCTTGAACTACAATAGAAGCGTCAACGTATTTCGATCGGCACCACCCTTAACTATCGTGGTCGATGTATCTCTTGAACTGTAATAAACAAGTCAAACTATTTCGGCATCACGGCCCTTGAATTATCATGGTCGATCTGTCTCTTGAACTACAATAGAAGCGTCAACGTATTTCGATCGGCACCACCCTTGAATTTATCATGGATGATGTGTTTATTGAACTGCAATAGAAGCGTCAAACTATTTCGGCACCCCGATTAAACTATCATCGTCGATCAGCTACTTTAGTACTTGCAGCTAGCCTGCAGAGGACAATTCCCAGATTTGAGTCTTTCCACCTTACGGATGCAATCCCGTGTGTTAAAATGACAGACCAGTACAATCTGACTGTTTTCAATCAGCAACCAAACCAGGCGATCATGTTTGTCTCGTTTGCATTTTTCCGGCCAATGACTGATCCGATTACCTCCCTTTGCTCTGACCATTACTGGTCCTCAAGCCTCTTCCATGGCTTGGCTTTTGCTACAACACGCCCTGTATCATGACACACCCGTGTAAGGGATCTCTCAGACTTGCAGATTCAGTTGACCGCCGGTGGGAGCAACAAAGTGCGCCAAGTGCACACGTTAAAAAATCCAATATCCACCATTCCAAAAAAAAAAAAAAAAAAGAGCCGTCCTCTGGAAGCGATGGAATAGTAGACAGAAATGTCAGTATCCCACCTGACGCTGTGAGGTTGCGCAGACTGCTCAGTAGTGGCGGGTCAGAGTCAAACCGACGGGCGTGTGAGTCACGCCGGAATATAAGTTGCCATCAGTCTCCGGCCAAGGGTCCCTAATCACCTCGGTGCAGAGGGACCCCAAAAAATTGGATAAAACGAACGAACGAACTGGTCAAGGCCAGCTTCAAGTTCAGCCCTTGAGCGTTGTGAAGGACCACGGGCCAGCTGCATGAGCGAGCTTAGTCCTGCGCCAGCCACTGAGGAAGGTGCTCCGTCAAACTATTTTGGCATTACCCTTGAACTATCATGGTCGATCTGTCTTTTGAACTACAATAGAAGCATCAACGTATTTCGATCGGCACCACCCTTAACTATCGTGGTCGATGTATCTCTTGAACTGTAATAAACAAGTCAAACTATTTCGGCATCACGGCCCTTGAACTATCATGGTCGATCTGTCTTTTGAACTACAATAGAAGCGTCAACGTATTTCGATCGGCACCACCCTTAACTATCGTGGTCGATGTATCTCTTGAACTGTAATAAACAAGTCAAACTATTTCGGCATCACGGTAGCGGAGCACCTTCCTCAGTGGCTGGCACAGGACTAAGGTCACTTATGCAGCTGGCCGTAGAGCAATGTCATACCACGCCAAACACAAGCAGCCCTCCCAGTGTCTACAGTTGATTGGCTGATTAGTTCAGGGTTTAGCGTCCATGGCACTTGAGTGTTAACCCATATCCTACTGAGGCTAAAAGCTTCAAATTATGTACATACTGCCATAATTTTGCAAGCTACATTATAGTACTTGCAGATAAGGACATAGACCAATGGATTTAGTTCAAGGGTAGTGCCAGAATAGCTTGGGTAGAGGCGCCAAGCTATTCCGGCACTACCCTTGAACTATTTTAGTCAAACTTATTTCACACACTGGTGTATTCCGAATGATAAGGGTTAATGGACGGCCCTAGCGGGCGGGTGATGGGGAACAGGGATAGCTCAGTGATGGGGAACAGGGACAGCTAGCGATGGGGAACAGGGATAGCTAGCGCCTACGGAGAAAAAACAGAGATGCCGCAGCTCAGAACCCTGGCCATACCTTCCCCTGCAGCCACTGCGGTCGAACCTGCCTGTCTCGGATTGGCCTCCGCAGCCATGAACAAGCCTGCAGACGTCGTGGTCAACTCCTATAAAATCTTCGTTCGCGAAGTCAAGCCAAGAGAGAGACGGAGTACGAGCTGAACACTGACCATCAGCATCAACAATTCAGGCGCACTGCCACTGTGCCACTTTGATTTACCCGGATCTTTCCATGAATAAAACCGGGTATACTTTTTGGGGAGACTGATCCTCCGAACGTCCCCCACCCCCACCCCGCACCCCACCCCAGCCCCCATCCTCTCTACCCCTACCCCGTGGTAGCCCTTTACGGTTGTTGGGTCACAAACTCGGCACCGTTAGTAATTCAAGCTAAAATTTGCAACGTCCCCTACATTTTGTGAGCTTTCTTTCTCTTCTACGTCACTCTGGTCGAGGTCGGGACAATGCCGAGGCCGTGACCCAGCAGCGGCCGACAGTGTTTGGGATCTTTATAGCAGTATCTATGGTGACCCAGAAACCCTGCTCGCGCCACGGAAAGCCATGTTGTATAGGCTTATATTTAATGCATCGGGATTTTTATATCTCGGGGACTTCATCACTTATTCACTCTCCATCAGTATTAGGGGGATTATCTAGTACGCTGCCTGGTTCCGCTGCCCAGCCATGCGTGACCGTCCTTTTTTTTCCTGCTCACCAGTGGGTGTCGCGTTTCATGCTCGCTTTTATTGCGTGTAAATTTGCGCGTGCGTGTATATGAAAACTTATTAACTCATTCAGTCCCGACACACCACACCAAGATATGGATTGACCATGATAGTTCAAGGCTGGTGCCAGAATAGCTATAGGCGCCAAGCTATTCTGGCACCACCCTTGAACTATCATGGTCGACGTGTCTCCTGAATTGTAATGCAGCCCTCAGAGGACAACTCTAAAAGGTGGGTATTTTGTACCTGGGACACAATGGGCTAAATAAACAGTCCCCCAGCCAGACCATTCCATCTACAAGAGGCGCCCGCAGGGGTTCAAGAGAATAAATGCCCCTGGGTGGTAAGGATTACCCTGATTAATATACATCTGTTCCTCGCACAGAGTGGGGTCATCGGGGTTCAGCCTGTGATTGACGATATACGTGCCATGTGCGTGCAAGCAGAACAGGGATCCATCAGTAACGGAGTGTCCTGGGTAGGTGCGAGGAGGGGGGAGGGGGGGGGAGGGAGTGTTGGAGAATGAGGTGTGGAAGGTGGGGGTGGGGGTGTGGGGGTGGGGGGGATGACTGCATGCTCAGTCAATGTCATTGTCTAAATAATAGTCTCGACGATAATTTACAGAAAGACAAAATAGCGCGTAACAGTGCGAAGATAAGGTTTCGACACACTTTGGACTTGCAGAGAAGAAACCAACGGCGTGTTTCTTTCTCCGTTTGGGTTCTTCTCTGCAGTTTTCACGCTTGGCCGTCACCTTTTTGGTGTGGATTGCTCAGTTTGGGACTCTGTTATAACTTGGTGTCTTCACCTAAGTTCCTCCAGCAGAGATTATCCAACTGCGCGTCCGAAACCACTGCACACTGACCGACAATCGCGTGTAGAACACAGATGTCAATAAGACCAGTAATAGGCAAAACGAACACAGGATCGCCAAGAGACATAAATCCTCATGAGCCCCCGCGACTGCGGGGGCTCATGAGGATTTATGTCTCTTGTAATTGTGAAGCGTTTGCCTGGCCTCGGCAGCAAATGGAAAAAAAAAAGCCTTCTCATTTGGGATATCTCGGGTTCCGAATTGTACGCACAGGACTGTGTGAGGCTGGCCTTCATAGTGGCTTTAAAAGTAGGCTGACCCCTTGTGTCCTCAGGGACCCCAAAGCTAAACCGACAACCGACATCAATTAAGTGCCAACGTGATTGATCTCAGTCTCGCTGCAAGAGAGAGAGAGAGAGAGAGAGAGAGAGTAGGCACAAGGCCATCCGGCCGACGCCTGCAGCTTCACCAACTACTGCACAAGTCGGCCCGATGACCTTTTGTGTTTGTGCTGAGTAATGAGAGGTGATCAATCGTCTTCGCCAATATTACATCCCAGAATAGATCAGAATAGAAGCCAACTCGATGCCCCAGAAAAGTATTTGGAATCCGGTCGCTCGGTTCTCACACGTGACCGGAACCCATAAAAAGTTAATTTCATATCATCTTGCGTCAACAAAGTCCGCTTGCGCCTCAAACTTTGCAAGAAGCGTGTTATATTTTATTGAGTCACATTTTGCTTCATATAGTGCCGATCACAGGCTGATGTGATTACGACACACGAATCAAAATGCCGCCGGAGGACATTTTGATTGGGATGAAGTAATCACATCTCTTGGTTATCGCTACTATATCATGCAAAATTTGATTTAGTTTAATTACCTACCAAGTCCAAACAAAACTTTACCTCGAATCTTGATTTTGCGGCTGACTGCGGTTTTCAGACAAAACAATGGCAGATAACCTCGTATCAGAGCTTGGCTTTGTTTGACCATATTTGTAGACATCAGTGCTTTTTTGTAATGGTACCTATTGATGAGTAAATTCGGCAAATTCATGAATATTAATCTGTCACTTATACAATATATCAGTATATGTGTAAAATAAGTGGAGTATGACAATCAGCAAATAAAATACATAGAAAGTTGTCTAGCTAGAGCTGTGTGAAGTATCAGCCATGTTTGCTTTATAAATGCACACTACATCCACAGTCAGCAAAAGACCTTTGGCAGAATTCGGCCGGAAGTTGTCCTGCGCACGGCATACGGCGTACATTAGGCCCATGACATATTGCGCACTGGGTGGAAAGTCACAGTAATGCTCGGTGAACCGGACAAAATCGAAAGTCAAGCCTGACACATTGGCAGGACGTCGGTTTTCTGTGCACGTACATTGACCGCTTGCTGAATCGGCCCTTGCAATTAAATCCAGCCCGTTGAATATGCAAGAGGCATAGATTCTCATGAGCCCCTGCATTCGCAGTACTGTGCTGCTGCATTCGCAGGGGCTCATGAGTATCCATGCCTCTTGCTCCAGCAGTTCCAAAACTTAAGCGTGAGATGGTTGGATCGTAAAAGCATCCTCAAGCGACAAGCTCTTCTTTTTTATTTATCAAATTAAACGGGGCTCGAACAAAAACTCTAAAATTTTCTTTATTATTAATAAGCTGTCTGTCACAATAAATCACACAACTCGATGAACATCAATAGTCTTGTTTCCTAACAAAGCACAAAGCTATTTTGAGTTTTTTCACACGTGCCTCGTTTCGAGGTTACACGCTATATCCCATGGACATCTAAGACTTTTGCTTACTATTTTTGTTTTGAATATTTCATTTTCTTAATTTCTTCTTCAAAAACATAGTGGATTTTTCTTTTCCCTGAAATATTTAACTTTTTAATTATCCTTATCAATCAATTTACAGGACAATCTTCCCAAACCGGCTGTCAAAATCCAGTGTCCCGGATCTTTATTACTTTGGAAACGCCTGTCGTATGGTCACCAGAGACAACCAATAATGCACTATCAATCCTGCAGTCAAGGAACACCTCATGACCTCCAACTGAGCAACACATATGTGCATGAGTACACTACAAAGCCAGTAGCATAAACTGTACGTGTATCATGAGATGATATGGCGTGTCTGAAGCTATGCTTGATGAACATGAGCTCGCTGTAGAAGTGAAATTGGTAATTACGTCCCACAACACACACAGTAAATGTCATTAACTCAGCAAGAGGCATAGGTCCTCATGAGCCCCCGCATCCTGCGGGGGCTAATGAGGATCTATGCCTCTTGCAGATGTGCGAGGTTCATTGTAGCTCGATCTTCTTCCGCGATAGATCAACGTGTCTGGGACAGAGTCGTTTTCACAGTGTCTGAGACAGCATCTTGCTGTCACCACAATCTGAATCGATCAGGGAGAGACGGTACCAAGTAAGCAAATGACATCGGCTTAACGTCGGCCCGATGGCCTTTCTGCGTACTGGTTAACTATTTCACGTCTAACAACAACCTTACCTGACAGTCGGAAAAACTTGACAACACTTAAACAAAACTGTAATATACAATAGAGCTCTCTAGGGTTTTCTCCAGGATAACTGAACGATTATGTCTTCATGAGACCCGGATTTCACGCTAAAGGTTGTTTTTCTCTCTTGCAAATATTACTTGTTAACCCATTCAGCCCTGACGCACTACAGCAGGAGATGGGACGACCATGATAATTCAAGGGGAGTGCCAGATTAGCTTGGCGCCTGTCGGCGCCAAGCTAACGATCAATCTC
The DNA here is from genome assembly GCA_036245525.1 of Semisulcospira habei. Lineage (NCBI taxonomy): Eukaryota > Metazoa > Mollusca > Gastropoda > Semisulcospiridae > Semisulcospira > Semisulcospira habei. The sequence continues at coordinate 211,898,413 of BTPG01000003.1, read as the reverse complement.
CTGCAACTGGTGCATAGTCATTAGATGACGCCTCCAAAATTTGGGAAATACGGCCGTCGGGCTGGATGAGTTGAGGAAGTACTAGACTAGGGAAATGTGTAACATATTTATCATAAGAAAATATCGTATCATACAATAATAGTATGCGTCGAAATAAACTTTGCCCTCTGACAGCAATGTCTTCCGCCCCGCGCTGATTGGTTGGTGACCGTTTCCGGTGTCCAAGGTCACAATGGAACAATTTAAAAAGATGACTGATTGGGAATCTATCTTTCACCCTAAATCACTTCTTTCCGCACTAAAAAAAAATTACAGGTCATCTTGCCCACACAGTGAACATCAGAGATTGGAAACTGTATGCCACTTGGCTCTAGATTTGAACGTGGTCAGTCCAGAATGGAAGAACGGATATGGAAGGGAAAAGGGCAGACTACCTCTAGTGACGCACACTACTGCAGAGTGCCCTTGAGAATACTGCGGCAACGGTAAGAAGATCGTCCTCGCAAGATTCTCGTCCCTAGAAGAGGTTTGTATTATGAAGTGGTATACGAAAGGTTTGGCCTTGTAAGGCCGCTGTTTGCCTACTTTTTAAAATAAATAATAATAATAAAGAGCATTTATATCGCGCTGAATCCCCAGGAGCAGTGGGCTCTAAGCGCGTTACAAACAAATGTATGTATGCAGAATCTCACTACCTTTAAAAACTGTTTAATCTAGCACACACATACAACTGAAACACACATAACAAAATCACAAGTTAAACGCATTTTGATGATGCTGATGTGCCACCATGATGGTGCTACACGGTCAACAAAGGGAAGACCTAAGATCAAGGCCACCACGATGGTGCTAAACGGTCAGCAAAAGGAGGACCTAAGATCAAAGCCACCATGATGGTGCATTAAAGTCAACAGAAGGAAGACCCAAGATCAGCTCCACCGCGATGGCGCTGCATGGTCAACAAATGGATGACCTGTGATCGTCCAAGCCACCAAATGGTCAATAATCTGATGATGTAAAGATCAAAGCCACCAGGATGGTGCTACACGGCCAACAAAAGGAAGACCGAGGTAATAAGTGCCACCATAAGCCGCGCATCCGGATGCGGCTGGCCTCCAATGAGTTAAAGTGTCAGCTGTCATTAATGACTATTGTGTAGGTGGCTTCAGCCACAGTCACAGCTTCAGCCACAGTCACAGCTTCAGCCACCTACACAATAGTCACTAATGACAGTTGACCATTTTTTGCCCTTTGAGCCTTCTCTTGACAGAGCGCTTGTCTAAAAATTAACAAACTGCAGATACAGATGGCTGCTCAAAACACGTTATACTGTATACATTTATGTTTATCGTAAAAATCGTGTGGTTCACTTATGCGGCTAGCAATTTTCACAATGTTGTAAAGTCAGTTTCGTTATAACAAAAGTCAGTTACAACGAACGTTTTTCAGAGATCCCGACTCCCCTTTTGCTTCAGACATCCCGACTCCCCTTTTGCTCCAGACATCCCGACTCCCCTTCCTTTTGCTTCAGACATCCCGACTCCCCTTTTGCCCCAGACATCCCGACTCCCCTTTTGCTTCAGACATCCCGACTCCCCTTTTGCGCCAGACATCCCGACTCCCCTTTTGCTTCAGACATCCCGACTCCCCTTTTGCTCCAGACATCCCGACTCCCCTTTTGCTCCAGACATCCCGACTCCCCTTTTGCTTCAGACATCCCGACTCCCCTTCTTTTTGCTTCAGACATCCCGAATCCCCTTCTTTTTGCTTCAGACATCCCGACTCCCCTTCTTTTTGCTTCAGACATCCCGACTCCCCTTCTTGTTGCTTCAGGCACCCCGACTCCCCTTCCCTTTGCTTCAGACATCCCGACTCCCCTTCCTTTTCCTTCAGACATCCCGACCCCCCTTCTTTTTGTTTCAGACATCCCGACTCCCCTTCCTTTTGCTTCAGACATCCCGACTCCCCTTCTTTTTGCTTCAGACATCCCGACTCTCCTTCCTTTTGCTTCAGACATCCCGACTCCCCTTTTCCTTCAGACATCCCGACTCCCCTTCCTTTTCCTTCAGACATCCCGACTCCCCTCCCTTTTCCTTCAGACATCCCGACTCCCCTTCCTTTTGCTCCAGACATCCCGACTCCCCTTCCTCTTTTGCTCCAGACATCCCGACTCCCCTTTTGCTTCAGACATCCCGACTCCCCTTTTACCACAGACATCCCGACTCCCCTTTTGCTTCAGACATCCCGACTCCCCTTTTGCTTCAGACATCCCGACTCCCCTTTTGCCTCAGACACCCCGACTCCCCTTTTGCTCCAGACATCCCGACTCCCCTTTTGCTCCAGACATCCCGACTCCCCTTTTGCTCCAGGCATCCCGACTCCCCTTTTGCCCCAGACATCCCGACTCCCCTTTTGCTTCAGACATCCCGACTCCCCTTTTGCTCCAGACATCCCGACTCCCCTTTTGCTTCGGACATCCCGAATCCCCTTTTGCTCCAGGCATCCCGACTCCCCTTTTGCTTCAGACATCCCGACTCCCCTTCTTCTTGCTTCAGACATCCCGACCCCCCTTCTTTTTGCTTCAGACATCCCGACTCCCCTTCTTTTTGCTCCAGACATCCCGACTCCCCTTCCCTTTGCTCCAGACATCCCGACTCCCCTCCCTTTTCCCCCAGACATCCCGACTCCCCTTCCTTTTGCTTCAGACATCCCGACTCCCCTTCCTTTTGCTTCAGACATCCCGACTCCCCTTCCTTTTGCTTCAGACATCCCGACTCCCCTTCCTTTTGCTTCAGACATCCCGACCCCCCTTTTGCTTCAGACATCCCGACTCCCCTTCCTTTCCCTTCAGACATCCCGACTCCCCTCCCTTTTGCTTCATACATCCCGACTCCCCTTCCCTCTACTTCAGACATCCCGACTCCCCTTTTGCTTCAGACATCCCGACTCCCCTCTTGCTCCAGACATCCCGACTCCCCTTTTGCTTCAGACATCCCGACTCCCCTTTTGCTTCAGACATCCCGACTCCCCTTTTGCTTCAGACATCCCGACTCCCCTTTTGCTTCAGACATCCCGACTCCCCTTTTGCTATATGAAATTACTCCACACGTGTTATATATTTAATTTTGTTTTTACAATTTCGACATTGCCATGGATGTTTTTTCTTCTTTTTTTCCAATATTGTCGATAGTCCTATATGTTTTTACATTTATTCAATGATCTGTATATTATTATTATCATCATCATCATCATCATCATTATCATCATCATTATGATTCGAATATCAGCCTTTTCCTACATTGTACATAACGTCTTCTGAGAGCATAAGGGGTGGGGGGAGAAGGGGGGAGGGGGAGGGGACCAGAAGAATGAGTTGCAAACCCATAATAACGCTGAGTTGGTGTACCTCGCCCTGTACCTAGGTTAAACGCAACAGCGGCGCCATTGTTGCACCGTCGCACCAGACCGG